>JAYESA010000004.1:165140807-165765807 GCA_036927795.1 Iris macrosiphon
ATATACCAACGATCAATGAGCACCATCTTCCGTAAACATCTACGCTAGACGGTCGAGTGTTACGTTGTTGACATCACCATCAAGAGTCGCTCCAAAGATGATCACCTCCGGGACTTGAAGATTGTGTTCGACCTTATGCGTATGCACCAGCTCAAGATGAACCCCACCAAATCTTTCCTAGGATGATATTGAAGGTCAAGGTCATAGTTTGTCATCAACTCTAGCCATCTTCTTCGTCTTATGTTGAGATCTTTCTGAGTAAAGACATACTTCAAACTCTTATGATCAGTATAAATCTCTACTCGATCTCCATATAGATAATGTCTCCAAATTTTGAGCGTAAACACTACTGCGGGTAACTCCAAGTCATGCGTCGGATAATTCTTCTCATGATCACGTAGCTGCCGAGATGCATAAGTTATAACCTTGTCATACTGCATAAGAACACACCCTAGTCCTTTTCGTGACTCATCACAATATACGGTGAAACCACATATCCCATCTGGAAGAGTCAAAATTGGTGTCATAATCAACTTTTGTTTGAGCTTCTCGAAGGAGGTTTGACATTCATCTGTCGAATCAAAGTGTACATCTTTTCGTGTTAGCTGCGTAAAGGGTACAAAAATTCTAGTGAAGTCTGATACGAAGCACCGATAATATTCTACTAATCCCAGGAAACTATGAACTTCTGTAACCGTTCAAGGTACTGGCCTTGTCTCAACGGCTTCTATCTTTTGGGGATCCACTTCAACTCCACATTTTGCATTAATATTCCCTAAGTATAAAATACGATCAAGCAAAACTCGTACTTGTTGAACTTGGCATATAACTTATGTTCTCTAAGGATTTGAAGAACTGCGCAAAGAAACTGCTCGTGCTCTGCTTTACTTCGACTGTACACTAAAATGTCGTCAATGAACACTATCACAAACTTATCTAAGTATGGCATAAAAATATGATTTATGAGATCCATAAACACTATTGGCGCATTGGTTGCTCCAAAGGGCATCACTAGAAACTCCTAATGGCCATATCTTGATCTGAATATCGTCTTGGGTATATCCTGCTCTCTGACTCTGATCTGATGATATCCTGACCACAAATAAATCTTGGAAAATACCATTGCTCCACTAAGCTGTTCGAACAAGTCATCGATCCTTAGCAAGGATTACTTGTTCTTGATGGTTATCGTATTGAGGGTACGATAATCAACTTGGTTCTTAATTCTTTATGCATCGGGGCTCCCCAAGGTGTTCCACTAGCATGAATGAATCCCTTAGTTCTTAATTCTTTAATCATTAGGTACAAGACTTCTAACTCTGAAGGTGCCATCATGTAGACTCTCTCTGATATTGGTGTTATTTCGGGAACTAGATCAATGGTAAACTCTATCTCTCTTTCTGGTGGCATGCCTGGAAGTTCTTCTGGAAATACATCTGGGAATTCATTAACAACTCTGGAGAATTGTACTCCTTCTGCTAATGCCATTCTCATGATTGCTGACGAAGACTCCGTCTCTCCTCCAGAAAATAAGAATTTTTATTTTCGGGGAATACAAAAGATAACCTTGCCAATACGGAAATCTATCGTTGCGTATCGGGCACTCAACCAATCCATTCCTAGGACGACGTCATAATCTCCTATAGGAAATTTTATCAGTCTAGCAGAGAATTCTCGCCCGCACATGATGACTCGATACGAGGCATAAACTTTATCGACTGCCACGATACCGTTAGCAGAAAGTATATTGAGTCTTACTGATAATAATTCGGTTTCCAAACCAACTTGTGTCATAAATTGTACAGACATAAAAGAATGTGATGCACCTGAATCAAACAATACTGAAGCTGAGTGAGAGTTGACGAGAATGGTACCTGCCACCACCTCACCAGAAGCTAACTGATCTTCCACAGTAAGCGTTATTGCCTGACCTCGTCCTCTCGGTGTCGGTCCTCTCTGCTATGGACCTCCATGCCTGGCCTGTACTGGGGCATGCGTATACTGTTGTGTCCTCTGTTGTTGGAACACTTGAGATTGGGTCAGCAAAGGCCTCTGACCCTGGTGTTGCTGAACCGGTACTTGAGATACCACTTTGTGTCATGTAGCTCCACAGGCTAAACACAATCCTTTTGCTCTACGGCATTCTAAAAATACGTTCCCAGGTTTTCCACAATGGGAATACCCTGCTGAAGAAGATGTCCTATGTTGCTGAGGTCAGGTCGGTACTGTTTGTTGGACTGAGGTTGTTGAAACTGGCCTCCTCAGAGATCCAATAGGTAAAGTCCTAACTACCAGAGCTGGTGCTGAAGGCTGGGAGTAAGAACCTCCTGATGTGTGGGTCCTTTTTCATCCTTCAGTCATGTCCACGATTTATTAGGAGGTATACTCGTGCCTCATTGTCGCTCGCATTATGGCGTCAAATATCTGAAACTCATGTTGTTCTACGGCCAAGATAATTTCTAGGTGAAGTCCATGCTGGAAGTTTCTAGCTCTGTCCAATTCTGTTGCCACCAAGGTGGAAGCAAATCGACTAAGTCTGTAGAACTCTGCAGCATAACCGTCGACAATCCTGCCTATCTTCTTTAAGTTGTTAAACATTTATTGCAGATCATAACGTGATACCGCATCAAAGTATTTGGTCTGAAATCTTTTACTGAAGACAGTCCAAGGGACGGGTACTGTTAGTGAAATCATCTGTGTTGCCCACCAATCTCGGGCCAAGTCTAGCAACTGCAGTCGAACTACTGATACTTGCTCTCTATCAGGCACTCCTGCTGCCTCTAGGATAGCTTCAGTGTCCTGAAGCCACGCATCTGATGCAATCGCATCCTCGGTGCCATAGAAATACGAGGATTAGAGACGCTTGAAGTATCTCGCTGAGTTATTGGCACGATATCCGCTTCTTTCCAAAACCTCATATACTAACTGAGTGAGTATATCCTTTCGATGTCCTTGATCTGGTAACAATTCCCACAGGATACCGATTAGCATACTGTTTTCCCCTCTTGCATCAGGTACTGGTTGCACGAGAGGTACTGGCTGGATCTGAGGTTCCTCATTTTGAGCTGTTCTGGACCCGACCACGGAATATTGAGACTGAACCTCAAGGGTTTGTTGGGCATCTAAATATTATCCTGTTACTGGAGGAACTCGGGCTGGATGATCGGAAGGACCAGTAACAGTGTCCCTGAAAGATAAAGGACACAAGATCATCAAAGGAGCGGACATGATTGATCGAGGATCAAAGCGGATATTGAATCAAGATTTCAGGGATATAAATTCGGTACTAGAGGAGATCAAGGAGTAGCATAATTGAGACATCTAAATATTTGTAAAACTCCTACACTTCTAAATTTTTAGACCTGCATGGGCCACTACTTAAACCGTGTCATGCCCCAAAACCAGAATACTGGAGAGCGGGGACAAACAAAGCCAACTACGTATACCAGAGTACTCTATATCCCGAGATACGGTCATGGATGTCTAAACATGTGAGGGTTTACTCCACAATCCATCAGGCAATCCTGGGTCAAGAATCCTAGGTGTCTCAATCTCAAACAAGCAACAAGTTACAATATGTATGATCACCAAACATATAACAGTAAGACGTCCCAAACTATACATACACAGATGATCATGAAGCTAGTTATAAAATAAAGAACTGGCAAGAGTACCATGTTACATGATCAACTCTAGCTATTGTCTATAATATGTTTTACATGTAGGCCCGCATGCTAGAATATCAAGTTCCAAAACGTGAGCTAAACACATGCTCGGTGGCTAAATACCCCAAAAGAATAATGTACAAGATCAGATGGGTGATGAAGAAGAAACCCACTCATGTCCTCGGGTGCTCCTCGTATTCACCATATTGAGGAAAAAAGTACGAAAGATCCTGCGGTTCTGCTCCAAAATCTGGCCATACAAAACTAGGGGGCTCAGACCCCAAAACAGCAAGTGCCATAAGGGAGCCAAACTTAGGAACTAAAACTAACATGCAGACAAATCAATAAGAAATAGTACAAGGAACATTTAAATAAGTACGGCGGATAAAATAACAGTTAAACATGCTATGGAGTATTAAACAGGGATACCTGGAGTCAGAATTTAAATACTATTCTTAGGATTAGTTTTTGAAAATAAATCAGAACGGGACTAGACTGAAAATCAAGCAATCACGGCCAATCATGCCCTACGGCTTACTATTATTAACTAACTAGGTTATCACAGTCCTAGTTACTAACATATGCAGTTTGAAATTTTACACAGCCACATGCCCTGCAGACTATCTGTATCATCCAGACGTAAGGAATACATAATATAATTAACATTGTCACGCCCCAGTCCCAAAAATATACGGAACTAGGCCACGTGGCATTGGCCAGCTGACACGTCACTAAGGGAATACCCAATTTAATGGACCCAAAGTGATGTGCTACGCTGTCCTAAACTACTACAAGTCTAAATACAGGTAAATCTATCTCATCCACAAGAATAACAGGGAAAGTGCTGAATATAATTAGATGCTAAATCTGAAATATCATATACAACCCAGATAAAGTCAGGTGGGAACAATCCCACTACAAAAGTAAGCAGGAGTGAAATAAGATAAACTAGCGTAACATCCTCAAAATATGTAGCTTCAACTCCAGGTGCACTCAGGTAGACTCTGACGGCATCTCCTCTAACTCCGTCTCCGAGGCATATCCAGACTCCTGTCCAGGTCCAGGTACTGTGGGGTGGAATGTCTCAGCTAAACCTGGCAGGGAACCAGGTCCTCAGAGGGACGTAACAAGATACAGAAAAATGACATGCCATGTAATATAAATACTGAATAAATAATTTACTGAATAAAATAAATACAGGGTGCTAACCATCTAAGTGAAATGCAATTTGAGACAACCTAGTACGTATGGGAAATGTGTGGCTAGACATATGCTGACGTAATTCACCAATCTGTGGTGACTGGCTAGTATATGCCACATATGCCCCCGTTCAAGGGCACTATACAATTTTCCATCTACGATGAGAATGGTCACATGAATATATATATATATATCATCCGTATCACTCCGTCGAGTGCGGCACATGGTAAAGAGGTGGGTGTCCCATACGTATTTTAGTCGTTCTCCCCTTCCAATGTAACTAAGTGTCAAGTCGTATATTTCCTGAATTATTCTAATCCGTGATGCGGTCACACGTACTGGTAGCTAGTCAACTATGCAGCTCGCATCCCAATATGCATTGCAACCATGTTGCGTGTTCCCGTGATAGGGTCTAGGAGAATATCAGGATATCCTCACAGTTGTTGGTAAGTCTGTAACTATTACGTTGATTTTCCTAAGTCAACGTATCTGTTGACTGTACCCAAGGCAATCTCAGATACATACAGTTATATGTAATTTCAGGAGCAGTATCATATGACAATAATTGAATTTAAATAAGAATATTTAACAGTTAATATTTAAGCAGTAAAAACTTGGCAAGGTATACTTGCCTACTCCCTGATAATGTTGATAACTTGATCTCGCAGTCAGGTTTTGAGGTTGCTGGTGACAGGGGTCACTGGTGGTGGTGAATGTGGTTTCTGTTAAAACAGACAGGGTTCGTGAATATCAAGGCTGTAATATAAAGTATGTATATATACTTATATACACATATATAACATAGATATATATATAGTATGTATATATATAGATATAATATATAGCAGTATATATAGTATATAAAGAACAGACAAATACAGGTATTATATAATAGTAGCAGGGTATATCCACTGCTAAATATATATAATAATATAATATTATCATGGTGTATCCACTGATATAAAATAATATGGTAGTCAGGGTATATCCACTGAATTATATATAATAAACAATAATCAGGGTATATCCACTGATATATATATAGATAAATTGAAATGACAGGGTAGAAATTAAATACATATATATCTATGTATTGTATTATACAGTACTATATAGTATATATTATATATACATAATATATATATAGATATAAAATAAAATAACATTGCAGGAATTTAAATACATATATAAATGCTGTACTATCCAGCACTAAATAATATTTATATTATCAGGGTCTATATATGACCACAGTTATATATATACGTATATATAACGAATTGAAAGACAGTGCAAGAATTAAAAATATACATAAATATAAGCTGTATTATCCAGCTATATTATATAATATAATATATATAATATATTGTATATATAGGTAATATATATACAATATATAGATAATATATATATCTAGATATACATAGATATATATATATATATATATACATATATATAAAGAAAAAGAAAAGTGCAGGAAATGAATAAAAAATAAAAAGCATATATATATATATTATATAATATGTGTATACATATAATTATACAACCCATAATATATATATATATATAGATTTATATATATATATATATATATATATATATAAGAAAGAAAATACATATGTATATTTACATATTTATATATACACACATATATATATGTAAAATGAACAAAATACACATATATATATAAGTAAATATATATACTGTTTTTATTATATACAGTAATATTAATAATAATAATAATATATATATATAACAATATATAGATATTGATATACCTATATATATACATATATACATACCTATATATACATAGATATATATATACATATAATAATAGTAATAATAATAATAATAATCATACATATATATACTATATTTATAGTATTATATAATATATATTATATAATATATATATAAACACATATATATATTAATATACATATATATATACATATATATACATATACATATACTTATACATATATACATACACATATACGAATTTAAATAAGTAGAGAGAGAGAGGGGTCACCTGCCACGTCAGGGGGGGGCCCGCGTCGTCGCCGGTGGAGCTCCGGCGAGGCTACGGCGGCTGCTGGCCGGAGCTGCAACTGCAGCAGTAGCTGTAGTCAGCAGTAGCAGTGGCAGCTGCAGCAGCTTGTGGAGGCGGTAGCGACGGCGGAGGAGGGGGTGCAGGCTGTCGGGGTGGCGGAGGAGGAGGTGGCGAACAGCCCGGTGAGGGTGGCGGAGGTCGGGGGTGGCCGGAGTGGCGGTGGGGGACGGTCGGAGGTGAGGGAGGAGTTGCTGGCAGAGTGAGGCGGTGGGGGTTGCGGGGGAGCTGCCCGCGGCGGAGGCCGTCGTGGGGCCGCGGGATGGTGGTGGGTCGGTAGGGGAGGTCGAGGCGGAGCGAGTGGGGGTGGTGGCGATGGTCGGCGACGGCTAGGGTGGCGGTGGTGGGCGGTCGAAGGTCGGGGAGCTGCTGTGGCAGTGTGGGAGTGGTGGTGGTTGCGAAGGCTCTCCACGGCGGAGCAGGGCGGCTCAGGCGGCGAGGCTTGGCCGGAGGGAAGAGGGGGTCGAGGCGGAGGTCGTGCCAGAGTTGGGTCGGAGGCGGTGGCCGGTGGTGGCTGTGAGGGAGTGGGGATGAGAGAGGGGGGGTGTGTGTTAGGGTTTATATAGGAATAGGTCAATGGCAATTTGGTAAATAAGTAGAACTTTGGGGGTATTTTGGTAATTTTGGATTTTTGGGATATTTTCAGCAGATTTTTCTGTGGGTCCCATGCCACCTATTGTCTAGCCAATAGGGTAATGCCATCTAACATGCATTTTTGCATAAAAACTCTAACTTTTCATAATTTGCATAAAAGTCCAGAAATTGAGAAATTGCGCAATTATGAAATTTGTCTGAAAAATCACCTGGTTCTAAAAATTACCAAAATTCACAGAATTGAGGGGAAATGCTGGGGAGAATGTTTTGAACTGTGTGGGGTGAGTCTGGGCAGATGCAGGGTCTGATTTCTTAGGTGATACGGGTCACCGTATTTATTATTTAATAAATACTGCGCACGGTGTTCACTAATTATTTAAGGGCAGTTAGGGTCATAATTTTTCTACGGTGTCAATACGATAATTGTAATACAATTAGTGTAGAATATTATCGTATTTTTGGTTGGGCAAAACAGGTGCCTACTGGTCCTCAAATCTCTAGGGTACAGAGGTGGGTAAAGAGCAGAAAATTAAATAGGGATTAAATACGTACGTTTGTAACGATATTTGTGCGACTAAAACGAAGCACAAAACGAGGTTTCTGGGAGTTGCTAAAAATACAGAAAATGTAGTCTAGCAAGTCTAGGGCAGGGATGTGAAATTAGTTTAGGGTTAACAGCTAGTGTGGTGCCCTAATTTATTGTGTAATAAACAGGTGCACAATCAATAGAATATATAATAAATAAATTTAAAAAGTTACACTAATTCTAATTAACTAAAAATAATATTAAAATACTGAAATCTGGTCGAGGGAGTTTATAATCTACCCTCCTTAGAATATTTCGTCCTCGAAATAAAAACAAACATATATTGAGAACGAAAGATTGATTAAGGACATATGAGGACATAGACATAGCTGAAGATTTGATTTGAAATATTTTGGACATACCCTGATCTGGAAATAGATGGAGGAAACATTATCGAATATCCTCTTCCTGTTCTCAGGTTGATTTGCCTGGTGCATGATGTTTTCATGCAATATGAACTAGAGGAACGTAATACAATGTAAGGTAGGTAACAGAAATCATTCTAAAAATAAGAACAGTGTTAAACTGCAATCTAATCTATTAATAGGGTTTGGTAATTCCCCAAGAAACTATATAAATGGCTATGGAAATAATACACTTCATATTTATACTATATACGAGGTTTCTTCTTTCCGACATAAGGAAAGACGGAAAACAGTAATCAAGAGTTCAAGGGGGTAATGGATTAGAAGTATGGAGATTCAAGGCGTTTAAAGAATTCAATGGGAATTGTCAAGGCAGTTGTGGATGAAAATGCTATTCTGGTACTCCTTATTCACATATTCGTATTAGCACAGTTATGTAGCGGATACGATACGCGCAGAGGGTAAGTACATCTGTCTACTAATCACTATATATCTCAATCCACGTAAAGTAGTTATGCGAAGAGCGAACCAAGTGCATTATGGTTGATCAGACCGTCATACACTGATTCTGAAATGTATTAATGTAGTACTCCAATAATACATAATTTTAATGAACAAGCTTGATAAAGAATAAGCTTGCAAAAGTAGGCTATAATAGCAGAGAATTTTTTTTAAGGTAGTATAGCAAATATAAGTACGCTAGATTAGGATATGAGACGTACAAAACAATTCAAATTCACAAAAAGACAAGATTCTATAATCTCTAACTTCTAGTCTAGGTTGCTAGTTGACCCAAAAGAGGTGTGGTTTTCTAAGTTCTACAACCTTAATATACACTATAGGTTGTCCGCATTTAAGCACATGACTTGTATCCAGAGCGTATCTCTTTAATTAGAATATGTGGGAGACGTCATGTACTCCTTCCAATGTCTGAGGTAATGCTATCTTGTAAACAACTTCTTTGATGCGTTCCAACACATCGAAGAGTCTGATGTACCTCGAGCTTAGTTTTCCTCTTCTTCCAAGTCTGATAGTTTCTCGGGTAGGTGAAAACATATGTCTTCCTATTCTACTCTATGTGTACCCCTTTATCCAGATTATATGGGTATCACCAGATTTACAACAGGTCGCATATTATTGGTAGTTTTTCTGATGTTTTTCTCAAGACTAACATCTGTCTACCCTCTCTCCTTCAATCTAATTGATATATTCCTGATACTAGCTGAAATTAATCTATTGGTGAAAACACAAGACTAGAAGTTACTGACTATCCTAATAAGTCATGTATATCAAATCTAATTTGGAAACTACCTGTAGTACTCAGCTATCACTTTATTCATATGATTGAGCTTATCAATCAATGTCTAGCAATCTACCTATCTGTTTGCTTAGTCCTGATATCCGAATGGGTAACTTGGTGGTCTAAGGATGACGCTTCTCTTCCTGTAGTCTAGGATAGGTATGTGAACTTGGTTTAGCCAGTCCATGTCTAAGACAACGTCGTGGTTTAGTATTGAAAGTACCAAGAATCGTGTCCTCATTACTCTTCTATACCTGACTACTAGCAGGCTTTAGTAATGTTGGTAACTGGAACAATGCCTTTTCCGGTAAACCTGGCTATTTGTATGGGTACGAAACTACTAGATGTGAAAAAATAGTGTAGCTCTAGAATCAAATAATGCGGTTTGCTGGTAATAATGCGACTATAATGATACCTGAAATGGTTTTACCTTCCAGTTCTTCTGCAACTGCAGCTAGTGCAAAGGCCTGCTCGTGCCTTTGTCTACCGATTTGTTGTCTGGCTAGGCAGTACTGCGTGTTTTGGGTGACTAAGGGTGGTCCCCTCTGAAATCTTCCAGATGCTGGGGAATGCTGACCTCTAGTAGGGGGTTGCATTCTCTGGGCTGGTGCTACTGGTCCTTGCCCATGCTGGAGTGTTTCTTCTCTGTGTTGTGGGCAGTCTTTGGCCCTATGCTGATTATCTCCATATATCAAGCATAGTCTATACTTCCTTCGACAGTTTTTGGCATAATGTCCCTTCCTGCCATAATGGTGACAAGTCAAAAATTTCTTGGTTTGATATGATCCCATCTGGTGTTGTGTCTGATTTCCTGGGTGACGGATTGGTCCTCCTGCTCCAGTCTGGTCTCTGGCTAGTATGGTGGGATTTGAACATCTTGCTTCTCGGCCAATGGCTTCTTGTATCCTTGCTTCTGAAAGAACTTCTTCGTATGAAATCCTCGACTGTGCCGTAGTATACCCTTGGAGTTCGGGGGTAAGGCCGTGATGGAACTTTAGGGCCTTCTTCAGCTCGGTTGGTATTAGGATGGCACCGAATTGACTTAGTCGACTGAATTCTGTATCATAGGCGTCGACGGTCATATTCCCTTGTTCCAAATGCAGGAACTGGAAGTACAGTTCATCTCTGACCGTAGCTGGGAAATATTTTGCATTAAAATATTCTAGAAATTGTTCCCAAGTATGGTTCTTGCCGGTGCTGCGCTCGATAGATTCCCACCAGTGATGGGCGTTGCCGAGGAGTAGGGTCCTTACTGCGGTCATCCATAGGTCGGGGTGAAGCTGGGAACCTTTTAGCAGTATTTCTGTGTTGGAGATCCAGTCTGAGATCTCTTCCGGAGTTTCATTGCACTTAAAGGTTCTCGGGCTCATCCGGCTAAAGCCTCGAACAGTGCTAGCTGATTGGACAGGGGCTGGTACTGGGGCAGCTGTCTTCTCCAGAACCGTCATTAGGCATTGTCTCAGGACTTCATTCTGTTGCCACTGAGCCTGCAATATGGCTTGGAACATCTGAGATTGTTCCTCTAGTTGTGGCATCAGGGCTGCGAGAACTGGAGGTGGAGGCAAAGGTATCTCCGCCTGCAGTGTTGGTGCCTGAGAAGGTTGCCCTTCTTGCTGGACTGGTGTTGCTTCTTGGGTCGGATCCTGGTGAAGGTACGAGGTTGTTGGATTGACCAGCATCCTTCTCGGAGATTGGTCTCTCGGGATTGGTGTCCCTTGGACATCTGGCGAGAGGTCTGTTGCTTGGTCAGTTCCATCAATCGCAGTTTCCCCGGGTATGTCCATATTTCTGTAAAAGATAAAAAAAAATTTGGAAAAGTACGAAGGATTTAATAGATGATAATCAAGCAGGATGCAAAATTTATGGATGAAGTCAGTGTGGATGAGACCTAGTATTCCTATCCTATTGCAGGTTTGCTGAACATGATATCATGTTACTAGCAATTAACTCGACCTGCATGGGCCACCACTAAAATCGTGTCACGCCCCAGTCCTAAAAATATACGGAACTAGGCCACGTGGCATTGGCCAGCTGACACGTCACTAAGGGAATACCCAATTTAATGGACCCAAAGTGATATGCTACGCTGTCCTAAACTACTACAAGTCTAAATACAGGTAAATCTATCTCATCCACAAGAATAACAGGGAAAGTGCTGAATAAAATTAGATGCTAAATCTGAAATGTCATATACAACCCAGATAAAGTCAGGTGGGAACAATCCCACTACAAAAGTAAGCAGGAGTGAAATAAGATAAACTAGCGTAACATCCTCAAAATATGTAGCTTCAACTCCAGGTGCACTCAGGTAGACTCTGACGGCATCTCCTCTAACTCCGTCTCCGAGGCATGTCCAGACTCCTGTCCAGGTCCAGGTACTGTGGGGTGGAATATCTCAGCTAAACCTGGCAGGGAACCAGGTCCTCAGAGGGACGTAACAAGATACAGAAAAATGACATGCCATGTAATGTAAATACTGAATAAATAATTTACTGAATAAAATAAATACAGGGTGCTAACCATCTAAGTAAAATACAATATTAGACAACCTAGTACGTATGGGAAATGTGTGGCTAGACATATGCTGACGTAATTCACCAATCTGTGGTGACTGGCTAGTATATGCCACATATGCCCCCGTTCAAGGGCACTATACAATTTTCCATCTACGATGAGAATGGTCACATGAATATATATATATATCATCCGTATCACTCCGTCGAGTGCGGCACATGGTAAAGAGGTGGGTGTCCCATACGTATTTTAGTCGTTCTCCCCTCCCAATGTAACTAAGTGTCAAGTCGTATATTTTCTGAATTATTCTAATCCGTGATGCGGTCACACGTACTGGTAGCTAGTCAACTACGCAGCTCGCATCCCAATATGCATTGCAACCATGTTGCGTGTTCCTGTGATAGGGTCTAGGAGAATATCAGGATATCCTCACAGTTGTTGGTAAGTCTGTAACTATTACGTTAATTTCCCTAAGTCAACGTATCTGTTGACTGTACCCAAGGCAATCTCAGATACATACAGTTATATGTAATTTCAGGAGCAGTATCATATGACAATAATTGAATTTAAATAAGAACATTTAACAGTTAATATTTAAGCAGTAAAAACTTGGCAAGGTATACTTGCCTACTCCCTGATAATGTTGATAACCTGATCTCGCAGTCAGGTTTTGAGGTTGCTGGTGACAGGGGTCACTGGTGGTGGTGAATGTGGTTTCTGTTAAAACAGACAGGGTTCGTGAATATCAAGGATGTAATATAAAGTATGTATATATACTTATATACACATATATAACATAGATATATATATAGTATGTATATATATAGATATAATATATAGCAGTATATATAGTATATAAAGAACAGACAAATGCAGGTATTATATAATAGTAGCAGGGTATATCCACTGCTAAATATATATAATAATATAATATTATCAGGGTGTATCCACTGATATAAAATAATATGGTAGTCAGGGTATATCCACTGAATTATATATAATAAACAATAATCAGGGTATATCCACTGATATATATATAGATAAATTGAAATGACAGGGTAGAAATTAAATACATATATATCTATGTATTGTATTATACAGTACTATATAGTATATATTATATATACATAATATATATATAGATATAAAATAAAATGACATTGCAGGAATTTAAATACATATATAAATGCTGTACTATCCAGCACTAAATAATATTTATATTATCAGGGTCTATATATGACCACAGTTATATATATACGTATATATAACGAATTGAAAGACAGTGCAAGAATTAAAAATATACATAAATATAAGCTGTATTATCCAGCTATATTATATAATATAATATATATAATATATTGTATATATAGGTAATATATATACAATATATAGATAATATATATATCTAGATATACATAGATATATATATATACACATATATATAAAGAAAAAGAAAAGTGCAGGAAATGAATAAAAAATAAAAAGCATATATATATATATATTATATAATATGTGTATACATATAATTATACAACCCATAATATATATATATATATATAGATTTATATATATATATATATATAAGAAAGAAAATACATATGTATATTTACATATTTATATATACACACATATATATATGTAAAATGAACAAAATACACATATATATATAAGTAAATATATATACTATTTTTATTATATACATTAATATTAATATTAATAATATATATATATATATAACAATATATAGATATTGATATACCTATATATATACATATATATATATATATACATATATACATACCTATATATACATAGATATATATATATACATATAATAATAGTAATAATAATAATAATAATCATACATATATATACTATATTTATAGTATTATATAATATATATTATATAATATATATATAAACACATATATATATATATTAATATACATATATATATACATATATATATACATATATATACATATACATATACTTATACATATATACATACACATATACGTATTTAAATAAGTAGAGAGAGAGAGGGGTCACCTGCCACGTCAGGGGGGGGGGGGCCCGCGTCATCGCCGGTGGAGCTCCGGCGAGGCTACGGCGGCTGCTGGCCGGAGCTGCAACTGCAGCAGTAGCTGTAGTCAGCAGTAGCAGTGGCAGCTGCAGCAGCTTGTGGAGGCGGGTAGCGACGGCGGAGGAGGGGGTGCAGGCTGTCGGGGTGGCGGAGGAGGAGGTGGCGAACAGCCCGGTGAGGGTGGCGGAGGTCGGGGGTGGCCGGAGTGGCGGTGGGGGACGGTCGGAGGTGATGGAGGAGTTGCTGGCAGAGTGAGGCGGTAGGGGTTGCGGGGGAGCTGCCGGCGGCGGAGGCCGTCGTGGGGCCGCGGGATGGTGGTGGGTCGATAGGGGAGGTCGAGGCGGAGCGAGTGGGGGTGGTGGCGATGGTCGGCGACGGCTAGGGTGGCGGTGGTGGGCGGTCGGAGGTCGGGGAGCTGCTGTGGCAGTGTGGGAGTGGTGGTGGTTGCGAAGGCTCTCCACGGCGGAGCAGGGCAGCTCAGGCGGCGAGGCTTGGCCGGAGGGAAGAGGGGGTCGAGGCGGAGGTCGTGCCGGAGTTGGGTCGGAGGCGGTGGCCGGTGGTGGCTGTGAGGGAGTGGGGATGAGAGAGGGGGGTGTGTGTTAGGGTTTATATAGGAATATGTCAATGGCAATTTGGTAAATAAGTAGAACTTTGGGGGTATTTTGGTAATTTTGGATTTTTGGGATATTTTCAGCAGATTTTTCTGTGGGTCCCATGCCACCTATTGTCTAGCCAATAGGGTAATGCCATCTAACATGCATTTTTGCATAAAAACCCTAACTTTTCACAATTTGCATAAAAGTCCAGAAATTGGGAAATTACGCAATTATGAAATTTGTCTGAAAAATCACCTGGTTCTAAAAATTACCAAAATTCACAGAATTGAGGGGAAATGCTGGGGAGAATGTTTTGAACTGTGTGGGGTGAGTCTGGGCAGATGCAGGGTCTGATTTCTTAGGTGATACGGGTCACCGTATTTATTATTTAATAAATACTGCGCACGGTGTTCACTAATTATTTAAGGGCAGTTAGGGTCATAATTTTTCTACGGTGTCAATACGATAATTGTAATACAATTAGTGTAGAATATTATCGTATTTTTGGTTGGGCAAAACAGGTGCCTACTGGTCCTCAAATCTCTAGGGTACAGAGGTGGGTAAAGAGCAGAAAATTAAATAGGGATTAAATACGTACGTTTGTAACGATATTTGTGCGACTAAAACGAAGCACAAAACGAGGTTTCTGGGAGTTGCTAAAAATACAGAAAATGTAGTCTAGCAAGTCTAGGGCAGGGATGTGAAATTAGTTTAGGGTTAACAGCTAGTGTGGTGCCCTAATTTATTGTGTAATAAACAGGTGCACAATCAATAGAATATATAATAAATAAATTTAAAAAGTTGCACTAATTCTAATTAACTAAAAATAATATTAAAATACTGAAATCTGGTCGAGGGAGTTTACAAACATATATAGATTTTTTTTACTTATAATGCAACACTCGATGGTGTGATGGAAGTGTGCCCTTCACGGCGGAGAGCTCCAAATCAATCAGGTGTCGCTGGGATGTCGGAATTGCATGTAGCCAAAAAATATCTCTAGATGCTTCTAATTTATTTATGCTAGTTGTTATCTTGGATAAGTTATCAAGAATTTCTGACCGTGGTGCTCAGGAATTTGCCTTAGACATGATATAGGACAGACAATAGCTTGACAAGTACAATTCAGGACAGAAACTAGTGAATCAACCACGAGAATTATCTTAGCAGTTCAAGCATTCCAGTTCAAAAAATTCTGGCATGTCATGAGTGCGCTTCGTCGAGCCACTATCAGGAATATCAGTACAGTATCGAGATTATCAGTTCTATGTCAAGATTATTAGTTCCATGTCAAGATTCAGGATTTTACTTATGATGTACAATCACTAGATCATGTCAGGAAATCAAGATCAATATCAAGAATGTCATATTCAGGAAATAACCAAAATAACGGGATAAAAGAGAACCAGGTAATCATCCAAAGTTAAGCATATTAAAGAGAATACAGACATACATACGCATAAATTAATAATTCAGGGTTGGCGCATAAAATCAGACAAGAAAATAAGATCCGAGAACAATGGGTCAAAAACCACCATTGGCACACAAACGAGAATTGGCGCACAAATGGCCAAAGACCGATTTGGCACACAAATCACTTGTTCAGGCAGTTATGACGCACTTTGATACAAAATTGCTCTGAGCAAAAGGTGGCAGATAATCAAACTAAAGCGCACTTCTAGGATCTTGACGCACAATGATAAACGTGCGTGAGCCAGGAGCTTAGCGCATAAATCTATCATTGGCGCACAAATAAAAGTTCCCAAGCTATGAACTTGGCGCACTTTCATCAAGTATGCCAGTAGAAAGGTTTGGGGCACAAACAAGTGTAGGAAGGTCTACTAAAAGATAAAACTCATGTCTCGAAGTATGACACAACAATCGAGACAATACTGCAGTTGAGAAAAATATTCTCAAGAATGGTCAGAAGTTATTGTTTAGTTATTAAGTAATTTACGAAGGACTAAAAAGTGTACCATCTCTGGAGAATGCCACATAGTGCGCCAATACAGCAAAGTGCGATGATAAGAAAATTTTACCAAAGTGCGCCAACTCTGCAATATCTTCAAAGTGCGTCAACTTGGCTCTTTAAGTGGCGTACATTCTTGATGACTTGTAGACCCATCCAAAAGTGCACCAAGTAGGATTGGCATAATTTTGAAAGAATTTCTATTGTACAAAATATACATAGAAGTAGAGAAGTGAGCCCAGAGTACGCAGCATATCTTGGCGCACTTTCTAAGGTATTTGTGAAACCCACATAAGTGCGCTCACTAGAACTTCGCTTATGCGACAAGGGTTCCCTACGTATTTTTTGTATACATTCTCATGCCAACTTTGCATTCTCCGACTTGCTGTTATCGGGCTCCATGAGCAACAATATAAGAAAATCAAAATTATCATGAAGACAAGTTCTAAGTATTAAGCAAATAAAACCTATCAAGTAATTAAACAAGTTATACTAAGAATCAAAATTCAAGATCCATGGTTGTTCCTTTGGTTGACAAGATGTACCTGCCTACGGTCAACTTCTAGCCTAATACTACCCAGGTTACCCACGGCCAAGGCCAAGTTTGGCTGCTGCTCTCTGCTGGAAAAGAAATGAAGAAGGAAAGAGAAATAAAAGGAAAGGAAAGTGAAGGAAAGAGAATATAATTTCTTATATAGCCAATGGATTGTTTGTAGGCCACTGGATAATAATCCATGCTTCTCACCAGGATTTATCACAACCACCCACCAAGAAAACCAAGGGATCAACGATCCAAAGCATGCAACTAAGGAAAACTTACAAAAATAATATAAACAATGCATGAATGGTATAAAGTATGATGTAAAAAATTAAACAATAAGCAAGCTATACATCTATAATACGCGTATATTGGGTACGTATACTAGAACAGTGAGACGAGTCTCACAACAAGCAACAAAAAAGGTAATACAAATTAAAAAAGTTATTATATGGGCTAAAGCAGTCTCCGAGAGCATGGTTTGCTAGATTCAGGCTTGCAGTCTGCGGTATGGGGTATATGCAGTGCAATAAAGATCATACTGTATTTTACATGCACTCCAAGACTCGTATCACTATTCTTGCAGTCTATGTTGATGATATTGTAATTACTGGAGACGATATTGAGTAGATCCTACGGTTGAAGAAAAGACTTGGAGAGAAATTTGAAGTTAAGGATCTGGGGCAGTTGAAGTACTTCGTCAAAATTGAAATTACAAGGTCACGAAAGGGTATAGTGCTTTCTCAGTGAAAGTACGCTCTGGACCTTCTTTCAGAGATAGAAATGCTGAGTTGCAGGGTTGCTTCTACTCCTATCGAACATAATCACCAGTTGTATGCTGAGGGTGGTGATCTGGTGAGTAAGAAGCAATATCAAAGATTAGTTGGTCGGCTTATATATCTATGTCATACGAGACCTGATATTACTTATGCCGTGAGTGTGGTGAGTAGATATATGCATGATCCCAGAGAGCAGCATATGGAGGCAGTTCGCTGAATTCTCAGGTATATTAAAGAAGCCCAAAAAATGGATTATGGTTCAGAAGTTCTAGATATCTGAGAGTTGAAGGCTACTTTGATGCCGATTGGGCGGGTTGTATGGACGATCGCAAGTCCACTACAGGTTACTGTATTTTGTTGGAGGCAATCTTGTATCTTGGCGCAGCAAGAAGCAAGATGTAGTGGCTATGTCTACAGCTGAGGCCGAGTACAGGGCTATGACAGTTAGCCTGTGCGAGATGATGTGGGTGAAGAGCTTGTTGGCTGAGATGCGTTTGTTTAGAGGAGACTCCCTGCAACTTTGTCATGACAACAAATCAGCAATTGATATTACAAACAATCAAGTTCAGCATGATCGCACCAAACATGTGGAGATTGATTGGTTCTTCATCAAGGAGCGGCTGAATAGAAATTTTTTGACTTTGAGCTATGTGAAATCAGCGGAGCAGTTAGCTGATTGTTTAACTAAAGTTTTAGGTTCTAGAGAGTTTGACATCTTTTGTAACAAGATGGAGATGATTGATATCTATCTCCATCTTGAGGGGGGTTGTTGAGTTATGGGAACTTATTTACTCCCACATTGGATAGAAAGTAAGGAGAAGGCAAGTTTTCTCCTATATATATGTACCCCCTCTTTGAGAAATAAATCAATTAAGTCTTTCTACACTTAGCTTACCAATCATTTTGAAAATCCAATCTCGTTATATATTGCTTCCTTGTAAAATATAGTACAATTTGATTTATTTTATACATAAGAAGACATAAAGAAAAATGACTCGGCTTTGATGCAAACAATACACCAATATTTGGAGTATATTATATAAAAAGAGACTGTTTATTTTGTGACTCAGTACGAATTAAGAATTTCATGGACATTTTTTTAGCGCTCTAACAGTTGACTTGGTCCGACCGTTAAATAAGATATCTAAACATAAATTTTGAATATTATATAAAAACTTTAAAATAAACGAAAATATATAAAGGTTATATGACTTGGGTTATTTAGTTTTTTTATGAACAATCAAGAATGATACTTGTGACATTATTGTTTACTTTTATCGTAATCTCAGTCACATAACCCCCCGTCCCCTACCACCGGGACTCTTGAATTGCAAACATTCAACAATGCAATTGGAACGATAGACTTCTGACGGTACACGATGTCCATGAAATCATCTCCATCGAAATTATCGTCAGAAGGTTTGTGTAACTACTAAGATCATGGTAAAAGCAAACAATGGAGTCACAAGTCACATTCTCTATTGGTCATGACAAAACTAAATAACTCAAGTCACAATTTTTACCATACAAAACTAAACAACTCAAGCCACACAATTCTCACATATTTTTGTTTAGTTTTAGGGTGTCGTATAATATTCAAAATTTACGTTTATGTCTTCATTTTAGACGGTCAGACGAGTCAATCCAAGAACGACCGAGATCCAAATTATATTATGGACAATATGGATGTCCAAATACAAATTTCTAATATTATACGAGACCCTGAAACTAAATTAGCTTCTCACACTTATGTGCCCCCCTTCAAAGACTTGGAGCGAGCTTGTTTCCAGTAACTGGTGTTAAGCAAAGATTCAGACCCAGTGAACAAACTTCTTTTTTTACATCTTGAAAAGAATAAACAACAACAAAAATTTATTTTTTTCACACATTATTACCTAACCTTAATATGTTTTCCCAGCTGAGCTCATCATTGCTTTAATCGGTGCAAAGATTCAGATCCAGTGAATGTGAGCGGGATATATGATCATAGTCAAACTAATACCTCTTACCTAACGTAGTTTTAATTGGATCCTACTGGGAAGAAGAACCACCTCCACATGTGTCCAAGATTTACAAATCTTTTCTTAGGTTTAGAATGTTACAACTATAATGTATTTCTAGTTTACTATATATATGCTTCCTAAATTTGAGTTGATTCTGTTGGGGTTTTTTCCAATTTGACTTTGGAAACTTTAATCCCGTATTAAAAAACCACCAAAATGTATATTTCAATATATAGCTTTGTTTGAAATTGGCATATGCACATGGGATGGTGGTCCATGTGGATGATTTTTCTAGAGTAATCAAATTTGAACCTCAAAGGAACAATTTTTGTTTTTGTCACCATTTTTGGAAATATTTTCTTAGGAGCTAAGTCCCGAACGGCTCGGACTCGGACGAATGGCGCTTTGATGACGCACTTAGCATTGTCATATGACGCTCGTTTTATGCGCGAGTTTTATGAGTGATTGCATACGCGGTTGCGTACGTGCGCTGTGCAGTTCTGACAGTGCTGCAGCTGCTTTTGGCGCATGGTTGTGTGTGTCTGCTTTTTGCGCAGGCGGTGTTATCTGCTCTGTACAGTACAACGTGCAGTCGGCACAGGCGGTGCATAGGACTCTGCGTCTAAGATTTTATAAAATTTTGTTGGTTGAGTAGCGCGCATGCGCGCGCATATTTCTTATGCGCTCATGGATGTTGTAGTTGTTGTTTTTTTTTCCTATAAATAGAGATCCTCCTTCTCCATTTGAGTTGTTGAAAAATTGGAGAGAGAAAAGGAGTTAGAGTCATAGCAGTTCTATTCGTACATAGAGTTTTATTCGCGGTCGAGAGTACCCCTTCCACAGTTCGAGTTTTCAAGTATTTCCGAATGTGACTTAGAACGTTCGAGAAGTTCTTTTGTGAACTTACTGAATCCTGGGGGCAGATCGTCATGTAGGACGAATTTTATTTTGAGCAACGGTGATTTTAATCATCCCAACAAGGAGTTCTACTTGTGTAAATTTTTTTGTTTTGTTTTATCTCATTGTAACATCTGCGAACACAAAGAGAATAGTGTTTTAGTTTCTTGTTACAAGTTGTCTTTGAAGTCAATTTGTAACATGTTCTATATATAGTGTTTCGTTGGAGTTGGGTGTTACTAGAGAGCAAATTATTTTTGCGTGAATCTCTGTACTCCAACAATAATTTCCAGGATCAAGTAGAGAACAAATTTTTGAGTCTTGTATGAATTTCTGCACCTTGTCAAGATCTATCCTTCTTTAGATCATACTTCGGGACTAACATATTCATAGATGTGAAATTAATTTAGCCCAACTGTCTGTGATGCAACACCAAGGACTTTTAACATACCATCAAAGCATGACAACTTCAATGGCTTTAATCTATTTGTCCTGCATTTTAAGAGGGGAAAAAAGAAAACATACTCCTGTGTCAATTCAGCTCTTAACCCATAGAAATAGATTTAGACATTTGAAGATATGTCGAATAATATTTATAAATAATCTTCGTGCCAATACTAATCATCCAGTGTAGTTCTAGACTCTAATCTAAATTCCTTATACATTATGCAAGAAGCAAACCAAATTGTACTAGTATCCCTAAAGCCGATATAACGTTATGCTCCATAATGTCAATAAAATAAAACAAAATAAAATTAGATATTGACCACAATAAATTGTCAATATAATCAAATGTTCGTGTCTAATCTTTGTATTAGACTAACACGAGCTTGGGTTAACAATGTTGGGTTTCATTTGGATGCTTGACAAGCTTTTGTAGCTAGCATGTGTAGTATATGGGGGAACTCTTTTTATTTTCAGATAGCTTACTCAATACTATAACAACTTACCTAATGGCAATTGATAAGTGCAATACAAAACTTGATGAGGGCAATATATTTTTAGCAGCCATGTAGATATTCAGGATTGCCAATTTTTTTTTTACAATTTTTGCTATTTAGGGCTGTCAAAATTTTGACACTCCTAATTTTATATGAATTACTAAAATTTTGATAGTCCAGGATATGCACAGGACTGTTAAATTTTTGATAATTATATTGGGATTAAATTGTATATAAGGTGATTGGCCCATATGTTTAGGCCCAAGTTGATATGTGGAAGTATATATATGTAATATCATGATGAATGAAAGACCAAGATTATTATCTCATACTACTTCTTCATATGGTATCAGAGCATGACGGCTAGGGCACGATTTCTTTTTCCATGGCGGCGGTAGCGACAACGATTTTTTCTCCACGGCGGCAGCGGCAATTTTTTCTCCACGGCGGCGACGGCGAGTCTCCCTTCGACCGGCGGTATGAGGAGCGGTGGCGGCGGCGGCGGCAAATTTTCTACGTCGGTGGCAGCAGCAACAAGGATCGATCACACATTCCCGTATTACTTTGGTTCTAATGACAATCCGGGTAATACAATTACGAAAGTGGTGTTACGTGGAAAAAATTATGAGGATGGTCGAGATCTATTCGGCTTTCTCTACGGGCTTGACGGAAATTTAGGTTTATTGTCGGGTCTATCGATAAACCTACGAAGAATGACAAATTGGAGGATTGGTACTGTGTTCAATCGATACTTGTGCAATGGATCTTGCACACTATTGACGCTTCGGTGAAGAAGACGATACCCTACTTTGAGGAGGCAAAACCGCTGTGGGATTCGCTCAAGGACCGATTTAGCATGGAAAATAACACTAGAATTCATAAGATAAAACATTCGTTGGCAGAGTATCGCCAAACAAAATCAATGTCCGTGGTCGACTACTTCGGCCAATTGTAAACTCTTTGGGATGAGTTGGGGACTTATAAACCTATTCCGGTGTGCAGTTACGGGAAATGTATATGTGACATTCCGAAGAAGCTGCAGAAACGGTTGATGAGGAGCGCTTTCATCAGTTTCTTTATGGGATCAATCAAGAACTCTATGGCAACGTCCGCTCGACTTTATTGGCACAGGATCTGTTTTCTACTTTGGTGTGTGCTTATCAATCCATGCTACAGGAGGAACGATTGCGCACGTCTACACAAGTCTCCTCTGAACGGGACGAGGTTATGGCGCTTGCGGTTAAAACTCCTTCTGTTAACCGTGGACCATCTCGTTTGGATGCTCGGGATAAATCGGAGTTGCTTTGCAATTTTTGCAAACGCAACAGACATGAAGAAGCCACTTGCTTCAAGAAATATGGCTTTCCAGATTGGTGGGGGGATAGGCCGCGTGGCGGCGGACGAAGGACTGGCCGCGAACATGGTGGAGGACACGCGGCTGGTGGTGGACGTGGACTGGGTGCGGTGGTGCGTGTGGCGGTGGCAAGACGTGGCGCGAATGCTGCAGCAAAGAGACGTATGGCAGGTGATGGTGCAAGCGATGTTCCGAGAATAACTCCGGCCAATAGCAACAACTTATTTCTCTGCTTGGTAACTCTTCGATCAAATCTTCGGATGACCGTATGGTAGGTAAGTCTATTGCACCTTGAATTATTGATACATGTTCTTTGAATCATATTACTGAAAATTTAGATTTATTGTCGGGGGGGGGTGACGAAAATGGAGGAATGTTCGGTTGGGCTCCCAGACGGACGGACTGCGGTTGCCTCGTGTTGCAGGCATTTTGCTCTTACACCGTGTGTTGTTCTCATGAACGTTCTATTCGTACCTCAATTATATTAAAATTTAATTTTTGTGGCCCATCTTATTGATGATACAAATTATGTTATACAATTCACTAAAAAATTGTGCGTGATACAGGACCCCAGTTTGAGGACCCTGATTGGCGTCGTTGAACGACGGGATAGACTCTGCTACTTTCGTATTGTACCGAAGACTCATGCCTTGGCAGTGACTGTGACGACTTCTATGGACTTTTGGCATCAGCGACTTGGGCATCCTTCTGATAAAGTAGTAAAGTCGCTTCCTATTGTTAGTAGCTCTAGTAGTTCAGTGAATAAGGCATGTGAAGTTTGCCATCAGGCAGAGCAAACTCGAGGTATTTTTTATGTCATTAACTCTCAGGCTGTTATAATTTTTGATTTGATACATTGTGATCTTTGGGAGCCCGTATCCTACGCCTTCTTCGTGTGGAGCTCGATATTTTTTGACGATTGTGGATAATTTTTCTCGTGCTATTTGGGTATTTTATTTGATTGATAAGACTTAAGTATACAAGATATTCTCGTCATTTTTTGTATGATTGAGCGATAATTTAATTCCAAAGTTCGAATTGTACGAAGTGATAATGGTACTGAGTTTAATTGCATGTGTGACTACTTTGCACAAAATGGTATTTTGTTTCAGACATCTTGTGTGGGTACACCTCAGCAGAATGGGAGGGTCGAACGAAAATATAGACATATTTTGAATGTGGCACGTGCTTTACGTGTTCAGAAAAATTTGTCAATTTCTTTTTGGGGAGAATGTATTTTGGCGGCCGGTTATTTGATTAATCGAACCCCTTCAAGTCTTCTTGGTTTTAAAATCCCTAACAAAATTTTATTTGGTGCTTCTCCTTCTTATAATGAATTATGTGTTTTTGATTGTCTATGTTTTGTCCAGAACCAAAAAGCTAAAATGGACAAATTTGCCAGTCGTAGTCGAAAGTGTATTTTTGTGGGATATCCCCATGGCAAAAAGGGTTAAAAATTGTATGATCTTGCTACGGGTATTTTTTTTTGTCTCTCGAGATGTTAAATTTTATGAGACTGAGTTTTTCTATTCTGTTAAGGATGATCGTAGTGGTACGGCTTCATCTGAACTTGTGCCTCCTATCGTGGGTGATGATGATTTGGGTTTTGATCTTGTGATTGACAGTACTATGGGATATGATTTACCTCAAACGGATGGGATATCCTCGGATGGAAACAACGTGGTGGGGGGGGGGGCTGATGGTGAGAGTGGCGCGACTGAGGCCGCTGTGGAGGATAAGCCGGTGGAGGATGAGGCAACGGTGGGGGAGCCAGATGGTGAGGGTGTACTGGGGCGTGGATGCGTGCTAAAATTTCGTCCGTGAAGTTCCACAATTTTGTTACAAATATAATACGAAAGTTGAGTCCCGGTCCTTCCTCCCAATGTTCCCCCACGTCCAATCACTCCTCAGGTACTCCTTATCCTATAGCACATTTTTTGAATTGTGATCAATTTTCTCTGGGACACAGAAATTTTATTGCTGCTGTAACTACAGGTACAGAACCGACCTCCTTTAAAGAGGCGATTAAAGATGCAGGGTGGCGTGAAGCTATGCAGAAGGAGATACGGGGTTTGGAGGATAATGATACCTGGATAATGGAGATGCTTTCGGCTGGAAAATGAGCTCTGGGGAGCCGGTGGGTGTATAAGATAAAGTATAATTCTGATGACAGTGTTGAGCGGCTTAACGCCCATTTGGTAGTTTTCGGCAATCATCAGGTTAAAAAAATTGATTATACTGATACTTTTGCTCCGGTTACGAAAATGGTTATTGTTCGTGCTTTTCTAGCTGTAGCTGCAACAAAGAATTGGAAACTACATCAGATGGATGTTCACAATATTTTTCTGCATGGAGATCTTACCGAAGAAGTGTATATGAAACTACCACCTGGTTTTCGAACCACACGTCCTGATCAGGTATGTCGGCTTCAAAAAACTCTTTATGGGCTTAAATAGGCGACTTATTGTTGGTTTACGAAGTTGGCGTCTTCTTTGCGGGAGTACAAAATTTTCCAATCGTACTCTGACTACTCGCTTTTTACTCTTCATAAGGGTGATGTTCAGATAAATTTTCTTGTGTATGTCGATAATTTGATTCTCTCTTGCAATAATTATGCTGCTCTTACTGCCTTTAAGAATTATTTGGGTACATGCTTTCATATCAAGGACCTTGGGGTGTTGAAGTTTATTCTAGGAATTGAGGTAGCCCGAAGTGCGGAGGGAATTTTTTTGTGCCAACGAAAATATACACTTGATATTATCTCTGAGACAGGATTGTTGGGGACGAAATCCGCAAGCTTTCCCATAGAACAATATCATCAACTGGCATGCTCTGCAAGTCCACTGTTGTCGGATGGGGAAGCATATCGGCGACTCGTGGGACGGCTGATCTATCTTTCGCTTATTCGACCGAATTTGGCTTACATTGTTCACATCTTATCGCAGTTTATGCATGAGCCCCGACGTGATCAATGAGATACGGCTTTGATGGTTGTTAGATATCTGAAGGGTTATCCTGGTCAAGGAATTCTCCTTCGTTCTGAATGTGATTTATGGCTCCGGGGGTAGTGTGATTCCGATTTGGCGATTTGTCCCATCACGAGACGCTCTTTGTCTGGTTGGTTACTTTTTTTTGGTGATTCGTCTATCTCTTGGAAGACGAAGAAACAGGTGACGGTGTCCCGTTCTTCGGCTGAAGCAGAATATCGTGCGATGGCGACGGTCACGTGTAAGCTTAAGTGGCTCAAAGGGTTGCTTGGCAGTTTGGGGGTACAACATTCGTGTGCTATGGATTTATTTTGTGATAGCAGATCTGCTTTACATCTTGCGCAGAATCCAGTTTTTCATTAGCGCACAAAACACATTGAGATGGATTGTCACTTTTTTAGGGATGTTGTTCTTAATGGAGTTATTCGTTCATCTCATGTGCCGACGGATGGGCACATAGATTTGTTTTGTGATAGTCAATCTGCTTTAAATCTTGTGCATAATCCAGTTTTCCATGAGCGCACAAAACACATTGAGGTGGATTATTAGTTTTTTAGGGATGTTGTTCTTGATGGAGTTATTCGCCCATCTCATGTGCCGACGGATGGACAATTGGCTAATATTTTCATCAGAGGTTTGTGCAAACAACAATTTGAGTTTCTTTTGCACAAGTTGGACATTTGTGACTTGCATGCCCCAACTTGAGGGGAGGTATTGGAATTAATTTGTATATATGGTGATTGGGCCATGTGGCTTAAGCCCAAGTTGATATGTTGATGTATATATATGTAATATCATGATAAATGAAAGACCAAGATTATTCTTTCCTACTACTTTATCACAAATTATAGAATTGTCAAAAAATGTAATGGCTCCTGACAATTTCTATAGTACCCTTGTCATTTGCCTACCAAATAGCTTGCGAAATATTTTAGCTAAAGCACTAAAGTTATAAGAAATTGTACAAGAAGAAAAAAGTTTTTAAGAGTTAAATAGAATGAATCAAAAAGTCCACGTTTTAGCTGATTTCCTCCTCCCCTTAACAACAAATTTTAATATATATATATATATATATATATATATATATATATATTATATATATATATATAATGTGATAGAAATGGTCTTGTTAAGGACAGCTTCTTTAAAAAAAATTATTGGTAAAGTGGTTCGCTACATTTTTAAAAAAAAAAAAAAATTAAGAAAACGTTCTTACTAATAACGCTTTTGGATTTGTTGTTAGCAAAACGCTAGCGATAATTTTTTTTTTTAACTTTCTTACTAAAGAAGCTTTTTTTTGACGAAAAGCTCCCTTACTAAAGAGTTTTTTTTTGACGAATAGCCTCATTACTAAGGGAGCTTCTTCATCCTGCAAGTACGTCCGTACTATGAGAGTTTATTTTTTTATTCTGTTGCAAATATGTCATTAATAAGGACGATTTTTTTACTGGCCGAATGAAAAAGTCTTTGCTAAGGACGTTTTTCGTTCTGACGATATTTAATTGGATTTAGTTGTATTTAGGTGAAATATAATTTAAAATTAACTATAATGTTTTTGATAAATTTTGTTCTCCGAGTATAATTTAGTGTAACTTTATTTCTCCCAATGAAAAATCGGTTTTTTCATATAAAGTAATATGTTTTTATAAATTTATAAAAAAAAAAAAAGTTGGAAGAAATTGCAGAGAGGATGAGGACTCGCCAACTGAGTTGGCGGGGCGTAGTCCTCGAGAGGAACTCGCCAACTGAGTTGGCGGGGCGCAGTCCTCGAGAGGCCGCTCGCCAACTCAGTTGGCGGGGCGCAGTCCTCGAGAGGCCGCTCGCCAACTCAGTTGGCGGACCGCTGTCTTCCCTCCGCTTCGGATTCCTGACTCCTCTCCTTCCTCGGAGACCAACCACGACTCCTCCCCTTCTCTCAGAGACCCCCCCTCCCCTCAACTTCCCCCCTCCCCTCCCCTTCCCTCCCTATAACTACCCCAAAGTCCTCCTCCTCCTCACACCAATTCTTCTCCTCCTCCTCCTCCTCCTACTCACATTTTATAATCAACATTTTTGGAGATGGCTACCCACAATGACGGTCGTATTCCTGGCGGACCGACTACCCAGCTTATTATTAAGCAACATGAAGACTATAATTATATTCGAATATTTACTGGCGAGGTAATTTTTGAAATTACAAGTTTCCAACTTTAGTAATTTACACACAAAATATAATGCATATGTTTTTTATAGTTATACGACCATGATCTTGGTTTACGAACCCGGATCCATGTACATTGGCGGACCGAAAGGAATTATCGTACGTGGGAGCTAAATTCGGTCCAAAAGGCTTTGGTGGAATCCTTTGGATTCCACTATATAGATCGTGTTAGATATTTAATCCACGATCTTCATTTAGTTGTAAGTCTTGCGGAGCGTTGGTGGCCCGAACGCAACACTTTTCAACTCCCATTCGGCGAGATGACGATCACCCTTTTTGATGTGGCAAATATACTAGGGTTACCTATTAAAGGTGACGCTATATATTTTGATCCGCACTTAAAGGGATCTGATCTGATCAGGAGGTATCTCGGTGTTAGCCCTCCATCTGGTATAAAAGACGACAATTTTGTGAAGTTTACATGGCTTCGTGGCAACTTCATGGACCTACATCACACTATTGACGGGGTGGTTGATGTAGATGAAATACGGGTATGTATTTTTATTAGTAAATTTGTTTATGACTTAATTTAGTGTCTATATAACACTTAATATATCCAGGTCATTCACTGCACTAGAGCGTATCTACTCTGTTTATGTGGTGCAATTATATTTTTCGATGTATCGAAAAATATGGTAAATGCGCAGCTTCTACCATTCTTGGATGATTTGACAAAACCTACTGAGCATGCGTGGGGAGCTGTTACTCTTGCCTTTTTATACGCCAATCTGACAGAATTTGTGAGATCCAATCGCAAGAGTATTTGTGGATGTATTTCACTGATTCAGGTATGAGTGAAAGACCTAAAAAAGTTAGAGTAATTTTATACGCAAATTTTGTTTGTACTAATGTCATTTTTTTTTATAGTTCTGGTCCTACGAGCACTTCTATATTGGTAGGCCTGTTACTAGCATTCTCAGTGATGTTGGAGTATTTCCAGTTGCTATGTGCTGACCCACAGATGTAGTGGATTATCAACACTACCAATACAGGAGTGTATCACTTTATCGTAGCCAATTTGATACACTGCAGTATAATGAGGTAATTTTTAAATATGTAATAAATATCTTTAAATTATTTAAGTTTTGATAGTAGATAAACACCACATCTAATTGATACAATATCTTTAAATAGGTTACCTGGTTACCTTACTCATGTGAAGATGATGCTCCAGAAATCAAGAGGACATCATATGCGTTTACTTTACACAATCTCATATTATATATGATCGGTTCACCATGTACCATCCGGCATACCGTGTTCTTCGACAATTAGGAATGAGCCCAATAATTCCCGATGATCCACCTCAGTGTGTGAACGGAAATAGAGTGAGTGAGTGTGAGATGATTTGGTTGAGATAGGAAATATATAGAGGGAGAGTGTTGAATGTAATAGCCGTTGTGCAACGGCTATAATGACTTCCAAGTGTGTGAACGGATCCTTACTCGCCAACTGAGTTGGCGAGCAGAGTGCAACGGTCACTGCCCCCACCCTAAACCATCACTCTCCAACTGAGTTGGCGGACAGAGAATCCAACTCAGCATCACTCGCCAACTGAGTTGGCAAGCGGCCTCTCGATGACTGCGCCCCACCAACTCAGTTGGCGAGTTCCTCTCGACGACTGCACCCCGCCAACTTAGTTGACGGGTTCTCCTCCTCCCTACAATTTTTTCAAATTTTTTCCTTTTTTTATAAATTTATAAAAATATATTACTTTATATGAAAAAAATCAATGAAAATTTCTGAATAGCTTGCTTTCTTCAGTTTGATAACTAACCTGCGTCTTCAGCTTGACACATACATAGATCACAGAATCTTGTTCGTGAGCTCGACATTTTACTTTCTTGAGTTGACAGTGCTCCTACTACTACTAAATCTAACCTATGGATTTAGTACCAGCTTAGTAGTAGGAACTCTTTAAGGACTGGTAGATGATCATGATACATACTGCTGCTGCTCATCAGCATTGATAAAAGCTGAATATATTCCATTCTGACATTTGATTCAGACCTCTCTTTCTTCAGAGTTCTTGACCCTACTTTAGGTTCTGTTTGGTCTTAAGTTAAAAAAATTTAGATTTACACTTTCAATAGTAATTTTTATATTAAAATTTATTCACTATCTTGTTCTACTAGAAAACAAATATGTATGGTTTGAATAGAAAAAATAAAAAGTAAAAAGTAGAAGGGTATATTATAATTAATTTATATAACAATTTAATAAATTAAATAAATAATTTAATAAATTAAAAATAATTAAAATTCTGTATTTAAAATAATAATTACTTTTTTATTATTGTTTATTAGTTATTTTTAAAAATAATTAACAATAACAAATTATTGTTACCTGAATATGCAGCGAAATAATAATTAATTATTTTAGTTACTACTTAATTACTAATAATTACATAATTCAGACAGACTCAATCAAAATCTAAAAAGTACGAATATATCACTTTAAGGCATTGCCGTATCGATCATAGATAAAAATAAAATAAAATAACGTATGGAACACTCCATGGATACACACAAAATAGTATTCAACGTATCCGTTGCCATATAACATAAGTCCAAATCTAATGACAAAAATTAATGTCAAAATATTTTATTATACTAACAGTTAACACTAATTAAGAAAAATAATTTATGTTTAAAATGTTAACTTAATATTAATTAATTGTTCATTACATTAGTTTATTTGTCAATTAATTTTAACTAAATAATAATAATAATTAAAAAAAAATAGACCAACCATCTTCCTCCCACATTCGGCTGTAGAAAGAGGATGTGGATACACAGAATTTATTATGGGGGACAAGATTTGGGCACTCTTTCCAACAAGTACGAACTCTCCTTTTCCTTGTGCAACAAAATGCTTGATTTTCCGGATTTGGTCCAAATTCCGGTTAAAAATCTGAATCCATGCCCACTTCTATGTTACGAAACAGTCCCTTACATGTAAATAGGTTCTCCCTCCCAATATTACTGCCAATCAGTGGTAAAACTGACAAATATTCTAAGCCATGATGTACAATTACATTTTGTCACAAAGTGGGTGGGAAATTGAAACTGAAACTATCATATTACCCAACAAAGTTTTAAATTTAGTCCATTTCAATATTTAGTGCAATTATTTCCTTTTCTTTTGGGAACCATTCTTTCTTTTTATATATATATAATTTTATTTTTTTGCATCCAAATATAAAAAATAAATAACTTTTATTTTTAAGTTTCTGATTCCATAACCAAACGTAATTTAGTCTCAATGGATTTGTCATATATGCAGGTAAGTGCAAGACGAAAGACAAGTGCTAATGTTGCCACCATTGAAAATTGGATCGTTCTTTCGAGTATTCCAAATCAGCAAAAAAGGTAGTAGCCGTGAAACGATCGTAAGAAACTTTTAGCACTAGATTATAAATGCTTCCTTCCATCTAATCCAGTGTTTTTAAAGTCGAACCGAAAATTGACCGGGACAAAACACTGGGTTGTCAAACTGGTTCAACCATTAGATTAACCTAAGTGGCACATGTTCAATCTATTCTGGACACTGATTTTTATAATAAAAAAATTATTTACAACCAGTTTTTGTAAAAACAGTGGGTCAATGCTGATTCGATCCAAAAAAATATATCGATTTACGGATCAAACAGTTAAACCGATCGGTCCGGTCTGATTTTTAAAATACTGATTTAACCATCTACACGTTGGCCAATTATTGAAAATTTTCAAAATTGATTACATGTTCCATATAACAACATAGGGACCAAAAGAAAATGTTGTGACATGGATCTCCAGCCTGGATTGCCAAGTGCACACAGTCTAAGCGTACATTAGTGGTATTTATCTATCTATCTATTTATCATTGAGAGTGCTAATATTGCTATCACTACCAATCATATTAATGGAAGTTGGTCATGTGTTGGGGGGACACACATGTGATGCCAAACATCACTTTGGCAAGTTCTTAATATAAAAAAAAAATCACTTTGGGAGGCCAAGTTCTTAGAATTAAAGAAGCTCACATGTCTTGTGTGGAGGACTTGAAGGACCATCTAATCACAACTCTATTCTTTCTATAAAATTAATATTAAGGAAATGAAATTACCAAAGAAATTTTTACAATGTCTAATTTTTTTTTAATGGTTAACAAAATTATTCTGAAATTATTATATTTATGCACAAGAAACTTTGTGTACGCTGCATTGCATGTTATTTAGATCCACTATCACATATCTCTTCTGTGATTTGATTTCGAGATCATCCGTCTAGCCATGGAAGTTATACCTCTTCTCACTGACCACAAGAGCCAGTTGAATTCGATTAGAATATCACATTTGTAATATAAATATTGTACCAAATGTTCCCGTTACAATATAGAAACTAACATACACCTCCACTTATTTAAAAAATTAACAAATGCTTACATTCCTTTGTATACAACATTTAAAAAAATTAAGACATACTCCCACAATTTAATATTATTTTACTTATAATGAGAATATTTGCTAGTTTTTTAAATAAGTGGACGTATATACTAGTGTCTATATTTGTAGTGGTGGTATTTGCTAAAATATTCTTTTGTAATATGTTGATTGTCGGTTTGAGCTAGTTTTTTTTTTTTTTTTTGACTTTCCGAGATAACGCACGGGATCCGACGTAACGCACGGGATCCGACGTAACACTCAGGACTTTTGTGCATACTGCATTGCATGTCTTTGGGTCCACTGTCCTCCAACTTTCACCATTTATAAATGGAAGAAATAATACACCCCCGTAGCTCGATCCATTAATCTTCTGCCATCTAACCGGAATCTTATACATCTTCTCGGTAACCATCCAGTCGGAATCTTATAAATGATTTGAGCTAAAGTTGAATCACTTAACTTAAAAGGTTATAGCATTTGTAATATGATGATTGTCGGTTTGATCAAAGACGGGTATTTGTGTTTCCATGAAATAATTTTGGGCTAATCACAAAAGAAAAAAAAAATGGACTTGTAACAAATTAAAAGATTACTTTAAACTTGTGACAAAGAAATAATTATAAGCAAAGGTAGCAAAAGATCTTATTATTGTGATTGGAACATTTGCTGACAACAATCATTTGTGTTAGCCACATTCAAATTCAACCAATCTTATTGAGTGGAATGTTTGCATGTGTTGCATTTGGCATATCTATATATATATATATATTTTTATAATCCACTGATTCAAACTTTTATTTAAATGATTCGCTCTCCTTGATTTTGTAATAGGAAGAGTGAAAGAAAACAATTATGTAGCAAACCATTTAAGTTCGAATGACGTTTTTGTTCTGGTTGTAAATTTATATCCTCTAAAAAAAAATTCAATTGTCTATCAATTTATTGGACTTCAACAATTTTTTTAACTTAGATATAATTTGAAATTATTATTGTTTTCTAAATTTTAGGCTAAATTTTAACTTGATATCCTTAACTATCCATATTTTCAACTTGATACACTAAATTTTTTAATTACCAACTTGATACAATCGACTATTGAATATTTTCAACTCCATATCCTAAACAAATTTCGAAAAAAATCCTGCCTCTCCCCTCCCCTCCCTCCCCGACGATGTCCTTCCCTCTCTCTCCGACGATACCCTCTCTCTCTCTCTCTCTCTCTCTCCCCGCTCCCCCCTTCTCCCCTCTTTTCAATGATGGTGGAGGCAGGGTGCGCAACAGAAAGAGAAAGTGTGACGGGAGGGGGCAGTCCGAAGAGGGGCGTGGGAGGGGGGAGTGGGGGTGGGAGTGTGTGTGTGTGAGAGAGAGAGAGAGATTTTTAATTTTTTTTTAAGATATCAAATTGGTAATTAAAATAGTTTAGAATATCAAATTGAAAAACATGAATAGTTGAGAGTATCAAATAATAAATTAGCCAAAATTTTATAATAAAAATAATTTCAACAAATATATGGAAAAATATTAACCGTGTACAATAGCACACGGGGATATGATTAGATTGAGAAAACGATTAGTAAAAAAAAGATTGCACAAAGTAACTTTTTCTTTTTAGAGTAATCATCAACATGGGGAGTGAAATATAATTAGCTTATTTACTTGTTCCAATTAGAAAAATTCATGTGAGATTTTTTTTTTAAAATTTTAAATTTTAATTAGGAATATTTAGACTTTGGATATCGATCAAATTGTAAAATTTGTGTTTAAATTTATATAATTGATCTAATTAGTATTTGAATTTGAACTTACGGTTGATTTGACTTACTAGATTGTGTTGTTAACAAAATTCTTGTATCTATCTTATAGTAAATGTCCATATATATTATAATTTTATTTATTCGACGTACTAGAGTGACTCTTTTATCATTTGTGTACATGAATGACAAGTCAACTGTTAATCCAAAATTTAATACTAATTAGACTGATAATAAAAAATTTAATAAAAAATTATAATTTTTAAAAAATCCAAAGTCTAGAAACTTTTTTTTAAAATTCTTGTACAAATGCAATGAATGAAGGTTGGTAGAGCATTTATGTGAGCAACATCCAATACCAAACTTTTTGGCAAATTTGTGTATACCTACATAAATTTAAGTTGATTGAATGGTGAGGACACAAATTCAGTTGATGGCTGCACTGTCTCCTCCCTCCTTTTGTCTTCAAGTCAATCACTTCCTGTAACTCGTCTTCCAATGAGTGGGACCCACACCATCACTTCTGTTTCATTTCATTCATTGACAGGGAATTATATATTTTCATAAGGGAATTTTTATTTTTTCTCTCTCATGGAGAGTAACCAGTTGCATAATTTCACTTCTTTTCTTCTTCCATTTTTAATTGTCTATAAATGAATGTGGATTAAAAAAAATCAGAAAAAAATGGCCAAGTTCGTCATCCAATATAAAACAATAGCTATAATAAAGAAACAAAATCTATGCCATAAAAAGTTTTGTTTTTCTTCAAAACATACAAAAATAAAAAATATCACTATTACAAAATACAATATATATATCAAATAATTATTAATAAAACATATGTACATATCAATAATTTTTTTAGAAAACTAATAAAAATATTATTACATATATTATTGTATGATATAAATGAAAATAATTTTTAAATTGAATTATCAAGAGTGCTTGAGGCACGGAATAACTAGTAATCTCTACTCTTTATAAAGAGTATTAAAAACGGCTCAAAATGAACCGTCTAAATTGAATATATATTCTCAGGTAATTAAAAATTAAAATAATAAATAAATTTTAACTAATTGTTTAACTACGTAATATTATCTAACTATAGTCAAATATTTCTAATTCATGTGGTTAAGATGAGAGGTATTTTCTTTTGGTTGGGTGAATTCGATCCCAGTTGCCTATAAAGAACTCTAATTTAAATTATTTTTTAACATATTTTTTATGTGTGTAATGTACGTGCTCGTTATTAGTATATATAATAGCTCTATTTTGGTAATAAGTTTAGAAACTATATTCCTATTTTGAACAAAATAGTTCTAATTCTTTTCTTCCAAATCCTAAATGTTATGTTTTATTTGTGTTCCACTTGGCAAATGTGCAATGTGCTAGCTACTAGGGTAGTTATTTGTAGTTACCCCTGAAAAAAATATTGTCTATTTTTTCAGAAAGGGTAGATTTATTTTATTAGAATCATAGTTTAGAAAAATTAATAAGACTATGATCTCAATTTTCTTTCATAGTCACGCTTTCATGGTAAGAAAAATACTCTTAGACCTTATTTTGTTCGCGGTAACGATAGGAAAAAAAATTAATTATTTGATCTTTTCTTTCGTTTGGATAATTATAATTTTTATTAAATCATATTTTTTTTAGTGTTTGGAAAGTAAAAAAAAAATTTCGAGAGAATAAATAATTGAAAGTGGAAAGTGCATCCATAGATGAATGAAGGAACCTTTTATTTATTTATTTTCTTAAAAGTTAAAATTTTTTTTGTTCACTTCTTTCACATCTAAATATATAAAAAAAATAAAAAAATTTTTAATGCCCTAATTTTGTGAAACAAACGTGACCTTTATATTTGGTCTCTTTCATTTGGTGGATCTCATTGCTCGCTTTCCTTCCTTCTCCATCTTGTCAAATCAACAACTCTGTAGATACTTACGTAGTAAGTGCACTTCCCCCCACTTCCAAGAATCCCTCACCATAAATGCACAGATACTCGATTGAATCATAAGAGCCCCATGACGACTCAAATCTTCACAACTATTCCATGGTCGAAATTTTAGTAACTAGTTCTGTTCAACTTACTTATTTTGGGACTTCATTGGCTTGCTTGTGGTTCTCGTTGGTCAGTCTTTTTTTGGGGTGAACAAGAAGATTTCATAAATTAAGTGTGACATGATTTGATGAGTACAGGAAACTTGCTTGTAGAGCCATTAACATGCCACATTGTCAACCATCAAATGTAAGGGCTACAGAGACCCCATGTTCAAAAATGAGATACTTCACATGTTTGTGACTGACTTTTAAGTTTCAAGTCCATCATGATTAAGTTTAGGTTTAATTAAAAGGGGACTGTGGAAGAATTAATTAGGATGGTTTGGTGATGAAACTTATAAGATGAATGAACTGATTTTGTAAGTTGTTAATATAAATTAGTTTTATAAGTTGCTTTTATAAGTTACTAAATAGTTGATCGAACATATTTGATAACAATATGGGTATGGAAAAAAAAATTCATTGTTCTCTCTACATCTGTGCTAGTTAACGTCAAGTTTTCAAGAACCAAACAACACATCAAACCAGACTCTGAGAATTCAGTTATGACATTTTTTTTTTCTGCAAAATACGTTCTAAATTGTGATATGTGTGGCTGTAATTAAAGCTAAAGATAGCGATTTTTGTCGAAATTTTGAATTTTCAGAGTTGATTGTAGAAACTCAAATAACAGGAGGTGTCATATTTAGATTTAGAAGATGGCAAATAGTTAACTTGAAAAGTATTTGCAAAAACACATCATGGTTGTTTGGTTGGTTCTAAGTCGATGTTGTTGTTATAATTGGTGTCGTAACATTTATATCAATTATATATTTTTTATTTTATTATAAATGACACATTTATTATAACAAAAAGTTATCTAAATATTTTATTTATGTAGCTTGTATTGCAGCAAAAGTAACTATAGTCTATACTACTATATAATAGAAAAAGTTCAGATTTACTGTAGAAGTTTTTTCCCCGACATATACCCTTGTATATTTTTAATAATTAAATTGTTTATTAAAATTAATATGGACAACTAGAGATATTAGAAAATGTATTTTTTTTTGTCTTCCTAAATAGTCTTGCATACATGTACAAAATAATATATATAATAATATAATATCTATACTACTATATAAAGGAAAAAGTTTAGATTTACCATGATTTTTTTTTTCAAATATACTCTTTCATATCTTTCCTAATTAAATTGTTTATTAAAGTTAGTAGGAACAACTAGAGTTACTTACGAGATGTGTCATTTGGTTTTCTTAAATGGTCTTGCATACAGATATAAAATAATATATACAATAATATAATAATATTAATATAATAATACATTTAGAATAATTAAGGTGACTGCATTTTAGTCTTTTTAAGTAGCCTTAATAAAGATCTATACTACTATATAATGGGAAAAATTTAGCTTCACCGTAAAAAAATTCTTTCCAAATATACACTTGCACATCGTTACTAATTAAATTATTTATTAAAGTAATAGGGACAACTAGAAAATTAAGAGAGAAATTTTTGGTCTTCCTAAATAGTCTTGCATGCATGTATGTATAAAATAATATATATAATAATAATTTTAGAATAATTAAGATGTTGGTGTTTTAGTCTTTCTAAATATTTTAATAAAGATTACAATAATTGCAATAGTTGTCTTTAAGTTTTTCTTAACAATAATATAAAATAATATGATAATATATGTTAGTCCCGAGGCTTAACCAAAGATGGAAGAACACGTGGTCGAGATCAGAGGTTCGGAAAAAAGTTTCCACTCTGATTATTCTCGATTTCCACGAAAGAACTATAAAATGATTCTGATTACAACTTGCTCTCAAGATTACAAAAGAATCATAATCAACCAAACTTCTCGCTCTTTCTTGCAGTCGTAGTTGCAGACGGACAGAACAAGTTATAATAAAATAAAAATTACCTTCATGCTGACGTGCTAAGTGCAAAGTTCACCAACAAAGCGTCATTTTGTGTCTTTGAGCCCAAGTTTGAGTCTGAGTCGCTAAGCCCCTTTGAGGCTTAGTTTATATGGAATAATATCTAAGAGCATGACAAAAAGCATAAATGCTTTCATGAGGAGTTAATCATATTTTCTCCTAGAAAATTATCCCCTGTCACGTCTCAGTCCCAAAATATCGAAGGACTAGCCATGTTGCAATGGCCAGCAGCACAACTCCAATGGACAAACCCAATTTAATGGACCCGTTAGAGTGTACTTAAGCTGTAATAAATATAAATGTAAGTCTATACCATCTATCACAGTATAATTCTAATCTCATCCACAGAAAGTAAATATAATTTAATATGATAGACCAGCCAAGATAATAAATAAAAAAATAGTCCATCAATAAGTCCAAATAAGTAGTATCTCGGAGAACAACCCGACATAATAAGAAAAGAGAATAACACCAATACATATGTCCATAAGTCCAGATATGAAATATCAATAAGCATAGATAACTGAGTAAGTAACTGAATACTCAAAAAAAATCCTCTGGCACAACCTCGTCTTCTGGTGCCAGTACTGCTCCAGCGTCAGCTCCTGTCCTGTATATCTCGGGATAATCCTCCTCTGCTGTACCTGGGGGCATAATCCGGATCCAGGTCCTCAGGGGATATACCAAGGTACAATAAACACTCAAGCCAAATAAAATACAGTAAATATAAAATATATCCTCATGGCAAGCTATGTAACCAGCTATGTGAAATACAAATGAGAGCATCACTAGTACTCAGGCTGAGACCACTATAAGCTCCGTGTCGGAGAGCTCGTAGCAGCAAGTAATATGGCGTAATGTGCCAAGCTCTGATAAAGAGACTAAAGCACCTCCAGTAGTATAGTATATATATATATATATTTAATCAGCCTATAGCCTGTGTGTCTTTTCCCACTCAATGTAACCTCATATCTCATATCCACAATGTCTCATGTCTGTAACACGCAAGATCATGACCTCTAGCTATTATAACGAGTCATAATGATATCTCTATATATGCAAGTCTATACATAATCACCATGAATTACTCAAGAAAGATTCTGTCGCATGATATAGTGTCAAATATCCAATGGTATGACGTACTTGGTAAAGCAAGCACGTAAAAATATAGGATCATGAAAATAATAATCTAAATGACGTTACACGACTTCACGTACGGCGTCGACACCCGAATCTTGTTCGGACGCTAAGCAAAGTCGCACGATCCTAGGTTGAATAGGCACATCACAGAAGTATATATATAGAAAGAACACAAGCACATAATATCACAGGATCTACTGCAAGTTGGCAAGGTACACTTGCCTGGGTTCTAAACTGTTACGACCCGCACCCGGTATAGGGGCACGAGAGCGTGGGTACGTCCAGCCTACGCCGCAGCATCGACGGTAGAAAGCTGTCTAGGTCTTGATGCTAACTAAACAATCTCACACGAGCATCCGACTCCATGAGGAGACACGGATACCATAATATAATAGGATCAACATACTCAATAACAACTAAAGCACGATAAGATCTCAAAAAAACAAGATAAAATGCAACTTCAGTCTAAATTAGAAATAGTATAACTCAATAATATAAATCCAAGTCTGAACAAGTATGCCGGAGACAAATTCGGTACTGAAAAATAGACAGTTAAGAAACTAACTAGATAACTAGTGAATCCGGCTAAACCTCCCGAAATCACGACTGAACTACCAAGCCAAGTCTCAGCTACTCACCCTGTGGTCCATAAACGTCGGACACCAGTCCTCTAAGCATAGTCTGAAAAATATTTTTCAGTCAGGAAGGAGCAAAGTACATTTCTAATAGTAGTTCTATATCAATGATATAAGCTATGTAGCAGTGAAATAGATAGAAATATACATGATGCATGTACATGTACGAGAGATATACAATCGGAAATACTGGAAATACTGTAAGTAAATACGGAAAGGAACAATATATCAATGAGCAAGAATACTATGACTAAGTGTGTGAGTACTAGCTTTAACATGTGATCGACTTGGGAACTTGATCAGGCTGGTTACGTATGATTAGCTATAATTCATGTAAGGTCAGGCTAACTATTTGGTTAGCTATGATGCATGTAGAGGTCAGGCTAATCATATATAACAGCTATGCGGCATGTAATGGTCAGGCCGCACCCGATATGAGATGTGCGGTGAGCTATGATACATGTAGAGTTGGATATGATCACATATCTACACTAAAATACTCCCCACCCCCGACTGGTATAGTAGATCCAACCATGGTACGCTATAGCACGGGATTCCCTAGGAAGGTAGCAAATCTTCCCGGAAATTAGTGTCTGTACATGCACAAGATAACAATAAAACAAGACTTGTATAAGCTACACCATGAACAAGGAATAACATCTCATGACGAGATCCGTATATACCAATCCGTGTAACCAGCGTGTCGAGAATATGGATATTTATACTAGATATAATGAACATAGGAGATATCATAAATAAGAAGCTAATCAGAGAATGTACTCGCCTTGGGTCCTTAGTTGGTAATACCAATGTCCTGTCCCAGAGTATTGTCTGGATGATCCAACAGTCCTGTAGACATATAATAAAACAATACAATATTTGCATCAGATGCTACACTACACACAACACAAATACATTGAACTCAGGGGCTATGCCAGGTATGGCACTAGTCAGCTAGGGTTAAGTGAGTCAAGTTGCACGGGCGTCGCGTCTGTGATTGCTGGGCAAGCCAGACGATCAAAACGGTACAGGGCTTGCCAGTACGTCAGTGTACGTGTGGCAGTCTACTAACAGTTCACAGGGTCATAGGTCATGTGTAGTTACGGGGTATCCGTATTTACACTCTGGTCATCTAGTGTATATATATATATATATATATATATATATATATATATATATATATATATACATACATATCATTAACTAACATATATATTAATACCATTAATTACAATAATAGATATATGTATATATATACTTTAAATAAAACTAATACTTGTATATATATATAAACATATATTATGGAAAGAGATATACAATACGTATATATATATGTCTATATACTAAATAGAATTTAACATACTATATATATATGTCTTAAAATATATGCCAATACATATATATACAAAAGAATACGTATGTTAAAAATATATACATATATATTTACCAAGTAATAATATACGTATACTACATTAATACATATATCAAATACGTATATATGTACGTATATATATGCCAATATAAATTATATATGCTACATTTATATATTTACCAAAATACATTTTATCAAACATATACTATGTATATGTATATATATATACATTTATATACCACATAAATATATATTTTAATACCAAAAATACATACATACATATATATATATATATATATATATATATATATATATATATATATATATATATATATATATATATATATATATATATATATATACCAAAAATATGTATTAATATACGTACTAAAATATATATTAATACTAATATATTGAATACAAGTATATACCCAATTAGAGAATATACGATATATATATATATATATATATATATATATATATATATATATATATATATATATATATGTATGTATATATGTATACACGTATATGAATACGTATCACAAACACAACATACACATATGTATACATACGTACATACGTACACACACATACACATATACTCACATACACATATACACATACACATATACATATACGCACATACACATATACACATAATACGCATTCATACGTATACATATACTAAATAAAGGAGGGAAGAGGGAGCTCACGGTGGTTAGCCGGAGTACAGCAGGAGGTGCAGGAGGAGGAGGTCGGGGTTGTCTGCCGGAGACAGGCCGGACTGATGGGTGAGCTCGGCCGGGAGGGATGCTGGAGGAGGTCGAGGATGTCGGGGAATACAACGTTGCCGGAGGGAGGCTGAGCTGGCTGACTGTGCAGGGAGTCGGGTAGCGAGGCTCCGGGCTCGGCCGGAGTGCAGAGCAGCAGGGCTCGGCCGGGCCGGGGTCGGGCTGATCAGTGTACAGTGGTGCCGGAGTATGATGATGATGGTGGTGGGGGTATTCGTGGGTGAGAACAGGGAGGAGCTCGGCTGAGCTTGGCCGGCCGGATATCGTGAAGGGGAGGAGCCGTGGAGTCGGGGCTCGACGCCAAGACAGCGGGCGGAGCGGCGGGTTGCAGCAGTCGGGCTGCGGGGTGCAGGCTCGACGCGGGGGAAAGAGCAGCGGCCAGTGGCCTGAGCTGCGGGGTACAGCACTGCGCTGGCGGCTGGAGGAGATGGACAGGTCGGCGGTGGGTGGATCGGCTGGCCGCCGGAGAGGGCTCGAGATGAGATGGGTCATGCCGGAGCAGCAGGTCGGGGTCGGGGTGTGAACAATAGGTATTAGGGTGGTTTCAAATCCCCCATTTTCTCCATTCAAAATAAAAAGAGAAGAAGAAGAAGAAGAAAGGAAGAAGAAGAAGAGAAGAAGAAAGGAAAGAAAATTTTATTCCTACGTTGGAGAAAAGGGAGGTGTGAGGTGAGGATGATGGGGGCTTCCCTAGGTTTGGGGATTAGGTTTAGGTTGTGATGGGATATTAAATAGGATGAGGTGAGAGGAAGAATGAGTGGTGATGATGCACCCCTCTAGAATGGGTGGTCATGATTTGACATGGAGGATTTCTTCATGCAAGGGTGAGGGTTGTTGACTTAGTCAAATAATTGGGCTCTCCATTTGGTTTGAACCAATGGGGGTGTTGACACATAATGCAAATTTACAAATTAGTCCCCTTAAATTTGGATATTTGCACAGACACATAAAATGATGAAAATTTGGTGGGCGATTCGGTGTTTGGCATTTTGTAGGGTGAGGGGGCGTTGTGTGTTTGGTATGGACTTAATTAGTAGGGCACTGAAATTAAATTGGGATTAACGAAATCAGTCAAAATGGTATCCTCAATTTAATTAGGAATAAAATGCAAGATGTGTTCTAAAATTAATTAGGAGTACATGGGGCCAAAATTAGGTCGGGTCACAAATATCATTAGTGAAGAAGACTCAGAACAGAATATTATCCTAATTAGGGTTGCACGAAAAATGGGTCAAGATTACCTCCAATTTTAATTGGAACGCACAACGATACAAAGTTGGAATTTATCTAGAAATTAAATAAACGTCCGTGGCGATTATTGTGCGGCTAAAATGAAGTACAAGAGAGCATGATTATGAATTACAAAAATGGCAGAATGGAAGGCGGGTACGTCTAGGGCAAGGTTGTGAAATTTGTTGGAAGACAAAAGCTAGGGTAGCGCTCCAAATATCGAAGCAACGGTAAGGCGCAATAATTAAATAAAATTACGGTAATTAATTACTACCTCCAATAATTAAATCCTAAATAATATAAATTAAATTCATAACCCTATATTTTGGTCAGGTGTTCATCTAGTGGGCTTTTAGGTCAAGTCTATTAGCTCCACATTAAGAATAAGTATATATAATATAATATAATATATTTAAGTAAACATCTCATACAATTACTTAAATTAAATATACTATTCATGAAATCATTTAATGTAACTACCACAATATTAAAAATTATAAAAAGTCAAAAATATTCCTATTTTCGGAACGTGGTAGTGACATAAACTCCGTCAATTGCTCCTGTAAAAGTGGAATCTCCAAGTACACCTCCGAATGGTGAAACAAACATCACCATTACTCTCAGAATACTTGAAAAGCTAGGATTGACTATCCATAAGCCTAATTTGGACACAGGAACATAATTGATAGTTTTTGGTCAAAGTAGGATCCACATGTGGCCCACTTCTCACCAAAAAATATACCAAAGATAAAATTCTCCAAATTTGTCAAACTTAGTGTCTACGAGTCCAGAACGATGGCACAAATCCAACGGAATATCCAAAACTGGATTCCGATGGGCCGGTCAAGAAATCGCCCGTAAAGTAGAACCGTGGAGCCCGCAAAACGGTATTTCGACAATGTTCTCATAATCGGATCAAACTTGGATCACATGACCAGGTAATGCTATGAATCTAATGGCTCAAGTTTTGTTGTGAAACGACAAGCACACATAAAGTTATGACAAGTGTCAGAACATGCCGATACGGTATTTTTCGACGGATACGCGTTGATTCCGGTGTGCACGCACATCCAAATTAACTTTTGCAAAATTTCACACGTCAGCGTTGATGATAAGCATTTTTTGGTATAATTTGCACACGATAAAGTCACCTCGTTTGGCAGGACGTACCCCGTATCGAAAAAATTTGGGTTTAGAAAATTAAGTTTTTGACGAATTTCAACAGCAAATAAATCACAACATAAATCAAATTAAAAAAAGTTTTTAAAGGAATTAAAATTAGGTTATGTTGTCTAAATTACTGTTTAAGTAAACTTTTAACATCGCGTGCCGTTATGAAGATAATGGGGTTCAAACACACGCACCTGGGACAGTTTCTGTTCTCACAACTCGGTCATTTTTTCTGTTTTGTGTCACAATTTACGATCGACACAGGACATGATAAATTAAACTAATTACATAGGGTTCATGGGGGTCATGTGATCTTCACATAGGATTTGACGGTTCGATATTAGGTTTAATGTGCAGAGAGAAAAGGAGATGGGAAGAAGGGTACCTTACTGCTCGCTACTGCTCGTGATATTGGAACAGGCTGTTCGTGGCGGCGTATGGCGCTTAGCGACGGTCGTCGACGGTGGCGGTGGTCGATGGTGGTCTGAATGGTAGGGGAGATGATGGTGGTGGTGGTGGTGGTCTCCTCTAGTCTATATATAGGGGTGTAAATGAGGGGTTACCGGGAGAGGAAGAGATGGGGTTCAGCGGTTACATGGAGGGGAAGGGATTGTGACGCAGGGGTTTCGGGGAGGGGACTGTAGCAGTCGGGGGGGGGGGGGTGGTGGTGGTGGGGTATTACGGGTTTGGGTTTGAGCGGGTTTTGGGTTCGGGTTTAGGATTTAGGATCCTGGTTTGGTTAAATAATAATTAATCTATCTATATATATATATATATATATATATATATATATATATATATATATATGGCTATTTAAAAATAGGTTCTTACCCCAAATAATTCTCAGAAAAATTCTACAATACACTTAAATAGTTGTACACCCAAAAATATTTTTTTTGCAATATTAGCAATTAATTAAATACACATAAATATCAATCTATGAATATAATATATTTTAATTAGCTAACAATAATAAAAAAAATCTCTCGTAATAACAATAATTAAAAATAATAAAATTTAATTTAATTCTAAAAATTAGGGTGTTTACACCTCCACATGACACCCATGTGCCCCACCATGCCCCATGTGCACACCTCAACTCATACAAAATATTATATTGAGATACCCATTTAGTGGTGTAGCCAATGTGGGACTATCTTTACTAGTCCAAAGGCAAAAATACCAACAATCTCCCACATATCTCAATATATATGTGTTGAGCGTTCCCCACAGTGACTGTCCATCATGCATTAGGATATATGTCACTTCGACTTGAATCTTCCCGTATGGGTCGAACAACAATATGATACAAGAATGGACTAAGCCTTAAATTTTGCACCATAGTTGTAATTCTTTCCACTCACACAATGACTTCAGATGTGCTTCCGGTTGCACATTAAAGGTCCTATGCACGGCTAGTTTCGATGTATGTATTCCAAACGTCTACAAGTTTTTCCTCAAGAGACGGCCTATATCTCTTTCCATATACTCTAAGTGAGTTCTTTTAAAGAGTCCTTGACATGAAGCCTTAAGCTTCCTTGCGGTGCTACTCCGCTATGACATGACCCAGAGCCGAGGCTACACCTCATCGTGGTGTCATGCCACTCTAGCATGAGGTCCCAGCCTCTTTGTAGTGCCAAACTACCCAGCATGAAGCTTGCTCTTCCTTGCGGTGTTATACCACTTTGACATGGCTCGCGTAGCCGATAATTTATATCTTTTATCTCTGTGGTGTCAAACTACTATAACATGAGGACACTGGCCTCTTTATAGTGCTACCTACACTCTTCATTCTACAGCATTAGGCTACCTGCCTATGTGCGATGCTACGCCGCTGTGACATGGCTCGCGAAGCCGAGATATTACCCTTACCGAGGATCCTCTTTGTGGTGTCACCCACTGTAGCATGGAGACCTTACGCTCCTTTATAGTGCTGTGCTACCGTGCTTCCTCTTAAGCACACAAGTCATTCAAAATGCTTAGGAACTCATTAAGGCATCTAAGCCATTCTTCCAAAGGACTTGTTTTATACAAAAGAATAATTAGTAGACAATAGTGGGTCTGGATCCTTAATCCCTCAATGTCTTAAATGACTACCCACCGTTCCTGATATTATTCCAGTCAATGATCTGCCCTTGAACCAATAGCTAGATGTCTAGTAAATTTTTCTTTGAACTAATAACATAAAACTAAATGGTAGGATTACAAAGACACAATATCAGAATATCTTCAAGCCCATCTTGATTGTTGTATCCTCGACCAGCTGGCGCTTAAGGCCTTTGGTGAATGGATCGGCCAGACTTTTTTGGCTTCGAATATCAATCACGGTAATAACTCCGGTCTTGATAAGATCATTTACTACCCTGTGCCTCAGTCGCATATTTCTCTTCTTACCATTAAAGAGATCATTTGATGCCACCGTTGCAGTTGCTTTGTTGTTGTATTAAATTGGTACTGCCAAAATCTGCATACCCACCACTGGAAGATCATACACGATCTTCTGAAGCTACTCTGCTTCATCCGTTGCAACCGTCAGTGCATAGAACTCAGAATCCATCGAGGAATGAGAGAGCATTATCTGTTTCTTCAACTTCCACGATATAGCAGCTCCACCCATGGAGAAGATGTATCCTTCCGTGGACCTTTCGCTCTCTACTTCTGAACACCAGCTCACATCACTGAAGTCTTCCACCACTGTCGGATAACCGCTATAGTGCAGTGCATACTTCTGAGTCCTCTTGAGATATCTCATCACTTTTTTCACAGCTTTCCAGTGCTTCACTCCTGGATTGCTCGTGAACCGATTCAGCATCCCCACGATGAAAGCTAAGTCTGTCCTTGTGGCAGTTGTTGCATATATCAGACTCCCGATGATGCTTGAGTAATCCAGCTGCCTGACACTTTCCCTTGAATTTGGATTCAACTTCTTGTCACACCTGTACGGAGTATCGATCCCTGAAAGATCCTGATATACATAGTATGTGATCATCTTCTGAATATAATAAGACTGTGATAGCGCAACTCCAGTGTCTGTCTGGATGATCTTTATCCCCAAGAAAATATCAGCTTCCCCTAAGTCCTTCATACTGAACTTAGATAAGAGAAACTTCTTTGTCTCAGTGACATGTGCTAGATCCATACCCAAGATTAGCATGTCATACATGTATAGACAAACGATGATTCCTCCCATGTCAGCAAACTTAGTGTAAACGTACTTGTCTGTTTTACCGACCTTGTAGCTATTTGATCTTATGATTTATCAAACTTCTCGTGCCACATCTTGGGAGCTTGCTTCAAACCGTATAATAATTTTATCAACTTGTAGACTTTGTCTTTAAGCTCTTTGATGACAAATTCTTCTGATTGTTGTATGTAAATCTCTTCGTTCAATTCTTCATTCATGAATGTTGTCTTAACATCCATCATATGAATGACTAGCTTATGAATTATACTTAGAGCAATCAATATCCTGATGGTCGTCATCTGCGCTACTGAAGAATATGTGTCGAAGTAGTCAATCCCCTGCTTCTGAGAAAACCCTTTGGCTAATAGTCTTGCCTTGAATTTGTCAACAGTTCCATCGGCCTTCATCTTCTTCTTGAAGATCTACTTGCATTTAATCGATTTTGCACTTTCAGGTAGATCGACCAACACCCAAGTGTTGTTGGAGGTTATTGAATCATACTCATCATTGATAGACTCATTCTAGAAGACATTATCTCTTGTCTTCATCGTCTCATCATAGTTAAGCGGATTCGCTTTCACATGATAGGTGACAAAATTATCTTCGAAGTCCTTGTGTCTCCTTACTCGCTTAGATACCGGCTCTGCGAATTTTGGTTCAAATATTATCTCTGGAATAAAAATTTCTTCTTGGAATACATCTTTATTGGAAGTGTTGCCCTCCTGTGCAATCACACTATTCTCTGGAATGTCTGCGATAACAATGTTCATGTGCCTTACAAACTTATCTTTAAATAATTCTGTGTTGCGAGATTCGATGATATGATTTGACTGAATATCAAGAAATCTCTGAGCATCACTCTTTTCAGCATATCCGAGGAAAATGGTCTTGGTAGTCCTCGTAACTAGCTTCTGGATCTTCAAGTCCAGAAGCTTTACATACGCCAGGTACCCCCACACTCGAATGATATTCAAGTTGGGTCTGACTTTGAACCAGAGTTCATGAGGAGTGACATCGGAAGTTGCGTTCAGCACTCTATTCAAAATGAACGTAACCGTAAGCGCAGCTTCTCCCCAGAAGTAGTTTAGAAGACCTTTAGTTAACAGAATTGATTCATCATCTCTGTCAACATCATATTCTTCCTTTCAGCTACTCCATTTGATTGAGGAGAATACGGAGCAGTTGTCTCATTGAAAATTCCATGTTGTTTACAGAACGATGCAAATTTAATAGACCTATACTCTCCCCCTCGATCACTTCTTGCACTACCAGAAAAAGTTAAATTAGCGACGTTTAAAAACTTTGCTAAATGACGAAAAATGTCGCTAATCATATTTAGCGACGTAATTAGCGACGTTTTAAAGAAGTCGGAACAAAGCAAGTCGCTAAAAGAAAAAATGTCACTAAACGTCACTATGCCGACGTTTTTTAGCGACTTAAATAGCGACGTTACAACGATGTTACAGCGACGTCTTTAATGACCTGGCAATACTGCCATGTCAGCAATTTGCGACGTACATCGACATTTTTAGCGACATGTTTAGCGACATCATTAGCGACGTGTATTAACGTCGCTAAGTAGCGACGTATTTAGCGACGTGTATACACGTCGCTAAACGTTGCTAAAAATGCCGCTAATTTTACAGAAAAATAAAAAAAAGAATACTGAATTGTTTCTAAACTATTATTCTTGTAGTTTATTAAATCACAATCAGTACAAATAGACCCGGAGCAACCCTCCGTTGAATTTTTGGTTTTGCCAACCCCCTTGGGTTGAACACTCAACACCGGTAAAATAACATATTTAATATGAATAATATAATAAAATTTGAAGAAAAGAAAGCATCCAACAAATCTCATCGTAAAGAATACGGCAAATATATATCCATACAATCTCATCCTAAATAATAATAAAAATACAAATATCCAGCAACTAGCTATACTACTGCGGATCTGCAGGAGGATGACCACCGGTGCGCATGAAGGATAAGAACAGCTCATACTACTCCCGTGAAATCGACACCGATGTCGATGGAGAAGACAGTGACGTCGGTGGACTCTGTGTCGATGTAGGCGCACCAGAAGGCCGTCCCCGCTCCAAGTATGCGAGTCGCTGGTTGTAAGAATCTATGGTAGATAGCAGCCTCGTACTGCTATGAACCATTGAATCCTGCATCATCGTCATCCTCTCGCCCATCGATAGCTGTGACGCCTGCAGCTCCATGATGTTGGGGTCTGTCGAGGCTCTAATATTATTAGTCAAATCTCGGAGCTCCGTGATGCTGCGGTCGAGCATATCGAATCGTGCGATGAGCGTCGGATCGTCCGCCTGCGGCTGGGACCGGGGCTGCTCCTCTATCCTTCGCAGCAACTCGTCACGGAGAGACGCAATCTGACGGTCAACGACCTCCTGGATGCTGGCCGACGACTGCGAGGGCTGTGTGGAGTGCACAGCTGTCGGGGAGGCCCTAGATGACTGCGTCGTAACCAGGGCGCCATAGAATCCCGTACCGTAGTACGTACCCCTCTGGAGACCACCAGCTGCGGTCACCGACAGGTCGTCCACCGACGGAGCTGGAGCGGGCTGCAAGAAAGTACCAGCCTCTCCAGGTGTAGGTGCACTAGCAGTCGTCCGCTCATGCAGCCTAAGATACTCAGCCTAGAAAGGTTTAAAAACTCGATAATTGCCTAAGTTATATTAAAATTAACACAAAGTAAAGTAATACTTACATAGGTCTGTGAGGCCCTCTCATCAATGAGATTTTTGTCCTTGCGATGGGTGGCCAAGAAGACGGTCACCATGTTTGCATTCTCACCCCTCTATACCTGTTAAAAATATATTATTTAGTACTAAACTTAAACATTTTTTCCTACTAACATTTTATGGTACTTATATTAAAATAATATATTTTAAAAGAAAAAACATACCAAATGACGGAAATATTCCGTCATCGGAATCGAGCCACCACACCACTTGGCAGCATTCTATCTAGCCGCCTTGGCCTTCTCAGACCTTTCCTTGTAGCTCGGATCGTTGAATCTAGCCCTCATCGCAGTCCACTGCTCAGGCGTGATCCAACCTTGGATCAGTTTTCCAGCACGATCACGAGCCTTCTGGTCATCCAGAGCATCTCGGATAAGCTTGGCGGCAACGATCGGAAATAACCGCTCGATCAACTCGGGCCGGTACGGAGGATAGAAATACGTTTGCTACAATAAATAATTTAGTAAGTGAGCATCACGGATAAGTAATATAATATGCATAAATTAGAGTATTTATTTAATATACTTTTACCTAGAAGTGCGCAAACCAGAATGCCTTCCTCTCCTCCGGAGCCTCAGAGTAGTTGATCCAAGGGCCACCATAGTTGTTCCTCAGAAATTGGCCCAGGCGTCTCTGAACCGACGATGGACGATATCTATACAGAGATAATTATTTTGATCGAAAAAATTAATATACGATGAATAAAGAAATATACGATATATATTATGCTAAACCATCTAATTGACTTACTTTGTACCGTCGGCCCAAGTCTCTGTCATCGTCTACTCCGGAGGTGCGTATGGAGGATCTTGCTGATGCTGGGACAACGTGGGCACGACCTCCTCGACATGCTCATCTGTCCCCATGGTTCCGTCAACAGGAGGAACACTGGACGAGGGAGTATTATCATGCTTGGAACTACTCGTCCCAACAGTCGGAGATGTGAGTGATCGATATACTGGAGTACTGGGCGACGATGATCCGGAACCAACAGTAGGCAGTACCGGAGGAGCACTCTGTCTTGCTCGGGACCTGCCGAATCCTCCGCGTCGTCCTATCATACCTGATAACAACATATGATGAATATAGAAAAACATAAATATATAGTACATTCTACAGTCAAAATATAGTTATATTCTACAGGCAAAATATTTTATTTTCAATCATCTTCAAAAAATTTATCTTGTTCGCCTTCCTCGTCCTCCTCTTCCTCTTCCTCTTCCTCTTCCTCCTCCTCGTCTTCACTGATAGTAATTTGGCGTGAAGCCCTTCGAGTATAAATGATATATGACTTTCACTTCTGGATGATATTTTCTGTTGCGATATCTCACACACGAATACTTAATTTTGGTACCGTCCATGTACTGAGGGAACGCCTTGGCGAACTGCAGGAACTGCTATACACCCTCAATAAATTCATCTCGTATATCGCACATGTCATCAGGATGACGGTTGTAAATCCACGAACAATGACATAGATAGTAATTTATATCTATTTCTAGATACTTCTACAAAAATGACAGTATGTATCATATAAATCATTACATACAGTGTGATTCTCTAAAGAAGAAGCTGACAATTAGTTGGCTAGGTAATCTATATTTAAAGTCACATAGAAGAAGCATGTTAGATCCTGTACAGAGTGTGTGCACACCAGTGTAGGTACAATATTTTGTAGGACATCAGCATGCTAGATCCTGGTAACTATAGCAAACCCAAATCCCAACCTAGGCCAGGACAGAAGCTGTGGTTTCTTTTTTGTTAGGCTTGGTTTGGGATTGTTAAAGCTTATTATAAGATGGTAGGATTAAATTAAAAAGATAATAAATTTTTAAGTCAAAACGAATTTGATAAGCAACACTTTTTGATGTGATTCAAGTTTCTGCTTTCTTTTCTCTGAGCTTGCTTTCTTGCCAAATATATAGCACGATTATCCAGGCTTCTCCAATAAGAGAAGGGTCGGGTATTGACCGGTTGCCCACTGATTGCTACACTATTTTCTGCACTCAAAATCTGAACACAACACACTCATCTCACTACCAGTTTGCAGCACAGAGCCCCCAAGGTCTGTACACTAACACAAGCACTCTTGACACCATCACATGATACACATCACTACCTACATACACTAGACAGGCACATATCAGTGCACAGATTACACACCCTCTCATATGCTAATATTGAACACATTTCTTAAGTTCAAACCCATAATACTTCAATTCCTATAATTCTATATTCAAATAGCAGGTGCACACACATATTGATACCCCTGTTCTGTGGTTAATCCTTGACACTGCTGCAGACTTCTACTGCACTGATGCACACATGGGATTCTTGCACTGCACAGGCTCTTTAGAGACATACATACATGCAGGGAATATTGTTCCTCAATACAGAAGCAATGTGCCAGGTTGCACAGTTTCAAATACCACTACTGCAGTTTCAGTCTTGCACATACTGCAGGGCACTGCTGCACTTACTGCTCTAAGCAGTTGCACAAATCCAGACCATACACCATACTGGAATACCAATATGCACACAGGAAACTGTGGGTTACCGTATTTAAGTTATGCACACACACACACACAGAGAACTACCCAATCTCTGATACACACTGTGCTAGAATCCCCTTTGCTGCAGACACACGGGTGTCTATGATACACCATGACACTCATCTAATACAGTTCACATCTATAATTTAATCACAATACTACACACCTTACTCAAGAATACATATACACACTGTTAACACAAGGACACACTATCATAGAGCAGTGTTCACTCTTGCACACTCCTCACAAGATCCAGTATACACCATCTCCGCACTATTAACACAAGGACCCAGGTCAAAAAACCTAATCCTAACCCTAACCCTAGGTCCTGATCAGTGTCTGTGTTAGTGTGTGTGTGTGTGTGTGTCATGTCAGTGTCAGTGTCTGTGTGTGTGTGTGTCAGTGTCATATGTGTGTCCTGTGAGAGAGAGAGAGAGAGAGAGAGAGAGAGAGAGAGAGAGAGAGAGAGTTAGGGTTTACCTAGAGGAGGAGGAGGAAGAGAGGGGAGGACGCGGCCGGAGGGGGGAGGACGCGGTTGGAGGGGGTCGTCGGAAGAAAGGAGGGGGAGCCGGAGGGAGGAGGGGAGCCGAAGGGGGAGGACGCGGCCGAGGGGGGTCGCCGGAGGGAGGAAGGAGGAGCCGGAGCGGGTTTGAAAATTGGGAGAGGGAGAGGGAGAGATCGAAGGAAATGGAGAAAATCAGCCCTAAGTAAAAAATTTAGCGACATTCTAGCGACGCCAATAATGACGTCGCTAATTTAGAATTTAGCAACGTTTTAGCGATGCCAATAACGACGTTGCTAATTTAGCAACGTCTTAAACGTTGCTAATGACGTCGCTAAATGTCCAAAATATATACGTCGCTAAAAAATCTCGCTAAATAAAATATATTAGCGGCGTTTAGCGACCTAAATTGAACTTATAGCGACTAATCTTTTAAAAACTGAATAAAAGTTGCTAAACGTCGCTAAATGTTGACAATTAGCGACGTTTAGCGACGTTTTCACATGGAGTCGCTAAATTAGCGACGTTTTAAATAGAGTCGCTAAAAAATGTCGCTAATCCCCCTTATTCTAGTAGTGTTGGTCTCTTGAGTTGTTGCCCTGTTTGACGTTCAGCCTCAGCCCTGAACTCCTTGAACTTCTCCAACGTTTCATCTTTTGACTTGAGCAGATTGACGAACACATACTTCGAGTAGTCTTCGATGAATGTAATGAAATACTTTATTCTGACTTTGTGGAGAACTGTTTGAAGTCACAGATATCCGAGTGCACCAACTCCAGAAGATTTGTGCTTCAGTTAACCCGTTTGAACAATTTTCTTGTGATCTTTGTCTGTACACAGACCTCACACTTCTCTACCTTCTTACCCCCATATTTGGAGATAAGTCTTAAACTAGACATCTTGTTTACCCTTTTAAAGTGAACATGTCCTAGTCTATTATGCCATAACTCAAGAGAGTAACCATAAGAAGAGACTGTATTAATATTGTTTGTTGGAGTTACAAGCTGAAGTTTGAACATCCCTTCGGTACAAAATACTTTTTCAAAGTATGTTTCTTTGTACGACATCACCATTTGTCCAGCATTGATGTCCATCCTCAAGCCTGCATTGCAGAGCAGACTTTCCGATATCAGATTTTTACCTATTACCGGTATGTGCTTCACATCCTGAAGTGTCAGTGACTTTCCCGAAGTCATATTTAGTACCACCATTCCGGTCCAAAGTACTTTAACTTGTGCCTGGTTTGCCACCACAACCTTCTCAAAAATAGGCTTTTTGATGGTAAACAACTCCTTCGAGCAAACATTATAGGATGCGCCAGTGTCCACCCACCAGTCAGTGTCAACATCAGCCGTCACAACCTGCACAATCATAGCAATCTTGTTAGGTCACCTTACTCTGTCTGTTTGGGCTTGGATCGATACTCTCTCCGATAAAGGCCCTTCTTGCCACAGTTAAAGCAAGTCACATCTGACTTGGACTTTGGCTTCGACTTGAACGAAGTCGACTTCATCTTGAGATTGTTGAAGTCCTTCTTCTTGTAGTGAGAAGCCTTCTGCTTCCCCTTGGAGTCGCCCGCATGCACCAAGTTAGCTTTTGCCAACTGCTTGGACAACGTGTCCACTTTGTTTTGAGCCCTCAACTCATCTTCAACATGGATGTTGTACATTAGTTGATCAAGGCTAACTTTTATCTTCTTTCGGTGCATGTCTGAGATAAAATTGTTCAATCCTGGAGGAAGCTTGGCCACAATACTCCCACGACAAAGGCGTCGATTAAGGGCATGCCATCATCCTCAAGTTTTTGACGTAACTTGAGAAACTCCTTGACATGAGACAGCATATTCTTATCGTCCTCAAATCGCATATTCTAGACCTTTTCAGTCACATGAATCTTGATGTGGTTCTCATCCACCTTGTAATGCTTATCTAGAGACTCCTAGACGACCTTAGCAAGGTCCGTCTTGCTGTATGACTCCGTCAGAGTATACTCCATGGAGTTCAGAATCAACAGCTTGCAAATGTTGTTGTCTTTTCTCCGCTTGTTCTGCTTAGCAATTGTAGTAGCAATTGCCCGAACAGTAGCATCATCACCGTTTGGAACAACCGGCTCTGTTTCTGTGAGAACGTAGTCCACCTCTGGGAGTTGAAGATTAGGGCAGACCTTCCTCTTTCAAGCGTTGTAATGATCCCCGTCAAACTTCTCAAGTTTGTTAAAACTAGTATTGAGAAGTTTTGCACGGTTGTTCTCCATCTTTCTCGGATCTTGTTTTGAGATTATAGTCCCGAGGCTTAACCAAAGATGGAAGAATGCGTGGTCGAGATCAGAGGTTCGCACAAAAGTTTTTACTCTGACTATTCTCGATTTCCACAAAGAACTATAAAAGAATTATGATTACAAGTTGCTCTCAAGATTACAAAAGAATCATAATCAAACAAACTTTTCATTCTTCCTTGCAATCGCAGTTGCAGACGGACAGAACAGAGTTACAATAAAACGAAAATTACCTTCGTTCTTCCTTGCAAAATGCAGTTGCAATCGATAGAACGAAACAAGAAGAAAAAAGAGAAGAAGACATAATAAAAATTTATTCTTGCTGGGGCGGTGAAGACCACCGTTGCTCAAAGCAAGATTCATCCTCTATCGAGGATCTGCTCCCAGGAGCCGGTAAATTCACAAGAAACTTTTGGAACGCTCGTAGTCACCTCTTTGTGTGACTCGAACGGACTCATTTTGACTCATCTTTCTCAATTTTTGATGTGTCTCAAAAGGAGGCTAGAGGGCTCTTTATATAGGGAATGATGGAAGCCCATCCTCCTATTCTTTTCGATGTGGGACTAAAGATATACAAAATTGATATTCCACAATCGCTGTCCAATACATAACCCACTCCGCGTCCGTTTGCGTCAACAAAGCCCCACTTTGCGCCCTTGAGCCCGAGTCTCTTGGGACTTAGCTCCTATAAAATAATATCCAAGAACATGACAAAGTGCATAAATACTTTCATGAGGAATTAATTCTTTTTTCTCCTAGAAAAATACTCCCACATGGCATCCGTGTGCCCCACCACACCCTATACCTCAACTCATACAAAGTATTATATTGAGATACCCATTTGATGGTGTAGTTAATGTAGGACTATCTTTACTAGTCCAAAGAAAAAAATATCAACAATAATTACAATAGCTGTATTTTAGTTTTTCTTAACAATAATATAAAATAATATGATAATATATACTACTATTAATTTTTTAAAGTAGTATAAACAAACGTAATGTACGTGCATATATACTAAAATTAATTATAATAGCACAAGTTGTTAAAAAAAAAAAATTACATACAAACAAATACATTAGCTGCAGTATTAATAATTATAACAGTAAAAACTACAACCTATTTTTATTTACATAAAACCAAAAACTTTTATAATAATGCATGTAACGAGTGTTACTTAACAGTCTAAATTAACAAAGAAGACTCGCTCCAAATGCAAATTAGCCAAGCCAAGCCAACATATAGCCTAGTGTTTTGGGAAACGCAACATCGAGTCTTTCAAACCCCTCCTCTAAACCATATAATAAAGAAAGGTCCTACAAACCATTTCAACATATATATACGAAAAAGACATATTTATAGGAATACCTAATTATAATTATAATTATATTGATTGAATAGAACTGTCCCGATATTCCTACGAGTAGACCTACATGCTGGAAAATTATGCGGTCGTTGCTCAGCTATTCCCCAGAAAAAAGGAGCAGTGTGGCCTCCACCGTTTGACGATCCGCTGCCTAGCCTTTTGGCATTTTGCACTAGTTGTTCTTTCATGTAAAAATAAAAATAAATTATTCTTATATTTTATTAGAAGGTGCCCAAGTGTTTTATACTTATTTTTTATCTGTATTTTTTTTTATCGTTTTTTAAATATATACTTATATGATAAATCTATCTTGAAATGGTGTACAATATTCTAAAATAAAAATATTTTTTAGATGGTGTATATTTATTGTAGTTCAAAATTTGTATTATTAGTGGTTAATAATTAATATATATGGTACTTTTGTATCATAAAATATTGATGTTATTTAAAATATTGGTGTAAAATTTCTCTTTAATATTGTAGTCCATATTTTTAAGTCTATTTTTTAATGCGCAAAGCAAAGGTCATTCATTTAGATTTTTTATTTAATTTTTTCCGGGCCAATTCGAAGCCAACTCTGAACAGGCCCGGACCCAGTTCAGTCAGGTCCGACCAACAGTTTTTTCGGTTCGGGTCCAGGTTGGGCATTGGTTTAGAATTTTTTGGTCTGCGTCGGCCCCGCCCGTCTCCACCTCCGGTCAAGTCCTGCCCGGTCCATAACTGGTCTAATTCGGTCAACTCTGGACCCGAAATGGCCCGGCCTGACCCGATAGACACCTTGATTTAGACTACAACAGTTCTAATCTTTTAGAGAGATTTATATTTACCCTCCCCCTCCACACACACAATTTAATATTCATAATTTTTTTTCTTTTTAATTTTAGAGAAATTTTGAGTTACCTCCAACTTTCTTTATCATATTTAAGAGTGCACCACACAGTTTTTACATAATGTTTAAGACCCTCCACTTTTGACGAAAATCGTCTAAGACTAACTGTCAACTACTTTGAATTAAAATTTCGGACGAAAATATCATCCCCATGTACTGTCTTCTCTCCCCCCACCCCCTATTGTTTCCCTCCGCCGCTCGCCCCCGCCGCAAGCCTCCTCCACCGCACCCCTCTTTTGTCGAACCCAACCCCCCCTCCCTGCGCTCACCTCGACATCGCCCCCCCTCCCTCCCCCGCCGTCGACCCCCCTTCCCGCCCCCACCCCCTCCCCTTGCTCGCCCCCACTCCCTCCCTCGCTGCCATTGTTATTGTCGTAGCTGCTGCTACCCGCCGGGGTGGGGAGGGTGGTCGACAGCGGGGGAGGGAGGGAGGCGGGGGGGGGGGGGGGGGGGGGTGAGCGCGGGGAGATGGAGGAGGTGGCGGGGAGGGTGGGGGTCGACGTCGGGGGAGGGAGGGGAGCGAGAGCGGGGAGGTGGGGGGCTGCTGCTACCCGCGGGGGCGGGGAGGGGGGGGGGTCAGTTGCAGGGAGGAGGGGTCGACGTCGTGGGAGGGAGGGGGGCGAGCGCGGGGAGGTGGGGTGCTGCTGCTACCCGCGGGGGCGGGGAGGGGGTCAGTTGCGGGGAGGGGGGGGTCGACGTCGTGGGAGGGAGGGGGGCGAGCGTGGGGAGGTGGGGGAGGGGGCTGCTGCTACCTGCGCGGGCGTGGAGGGGGGGGGGGGGGTTGGTTGCGGGGAGGGGGGGGGGGGGCGAGCGCGGGGAGGGGTAGGCGGTGGCAGGGAGGGTGGGAGTCAACATCGGGGGAGGGAGGGGGGCGAGCGCGGGGTGGGAAGAGGACGGGGTGGGAGGGGGAGTGGAGGCAGAGGCGGTGGCGGGTAGGGGGGCGTTGTCGGGGAGGGGGAGCCAGGGAAGGCCACTGCGGCGGTGGCGGGGAGCGGGGGGAGGGGGAGCCAGGGAAGGCCACTGCGGCGGTGGCGGGGAGCGGGGGGAGGATGGAAGAGGAAGAAGAATACAGGGAGGGACATTTTCGTCAAATTTTTTTGGCCAAAATAGTGACCGTTAATTCTGAACAGATTCCGTCAAATATAGGGAGACATGTATATTATGAAAAAATTGTGGGATGCACCCTTAAATATGGTTTAAAAAGTGGTGAGTAACTCAAATTTTCTCTTAATTTTATTAGTGTTATCCCCACATTTAGTGTTAAATAACAATAATGACTTATGCCCCCGCCTCCCCCTCTGTACCCTGGTTGGCTTCCATTGACGTGGCCAGCCCTCCCCCCACCCCTACTCCAATCTCCGCCACATCAGCACAAAGACCGAGCTGGGGCCAAAAAATCGAGGGCCGGACGGAGGCCGAAATACCGGAGACCATAAAACATCACTCGTTAAATAGTGGAAGATAAATACAAATAACACTTGTTATATACCTGAAAAACGAGGAATTGTAGTAATTAATTTGAAAATGGAAAGAAAACAAAGTTATGAATAGTTAATGGAAGAATAAATACAATTAACTCAATCTTTTACTAGTCAACATAAAATATAGGATTATTTATACTAAGATTTTCAATATTTTATAGTTATTACACGAACTTATTTAAAAAAATTTCTATAAAACATATGTAAGTTTAGTGTAAATAACATATTATATATTTTTTGGAAAGTAACACATTGGTTCAAGGTAATTAATTTTTTTCATATTTTCACTGGGACTCGAACTCCCATTCTCTCAGATCGCATGTTTTTCCTCTACCACTAGGCTAGAAGTTCATTGACTTTTATATATATATATATATATATATATATATATATATATATATATATATATATATATATATATATATATATATATATATCAAAGAAGGATTTTAAAGAAAAATCAGTACTAATACCTAGCACAAACTAAAGGTCTCCTTTGTAATGTCATATTTGCAGCTAGCTAGCTAGCGCGCTCTCTCTCTCTCTCTCTCTCTCTCTCTCTGTACTGAGAAGGAACATTACATAGCATAATTGATGGAGACTCGACCAAGAAGAAAGAAAGGGACGTCTCACTTCACTTTGGCCTAATTTCCTGCCACGAAATATTCAGCTTTTTCGCTGTATTCTCTGTTGGGGCTCAGTCGGATGAGCCAAAACACACATTATAGCTGCAACGCAATCAGGGAATAAATTAATTGGAGCGCCACCAAAAAAAAGAGTGAGTTGAGAATAATTTTATCCCGGAAGTAGTAAAAACAATACTTATACAACTATGGAAGAAAAGAAAAAAAAAAATTGTTTCTTGGCCTCGTTTGCTTCGCTTAACGAGGAACTTAGAAAAAAAAAGTCATTCGATGCCAAAGAAAAAGAGCAGAAGAAAAAAAAAATCTCTATTTTTTTTTTTTTTTTTGAGATTTATGTGAAACTTCATTCTTATCCGTGCTAAAGCCATCTCCAATTGGAGTTTCTATTTTTCTTATTTCTACGGTAGAAATATTATCTAGAAAAAAAATTTTCTTCCAACCATAATTTATATCTCATTTCTATCCTAAGCAGCATTGATGTATGATGAATTTTTTCTATGAAATTTTTTAAATGTAGAAACTTTCATAGAAATTCTCTCTCTCTCATAACAATTAATATTGTGTCCACCGCCATTAAATTGATCATTTTATTATAGAGAAAATTTGAGTTGCACTCTACTTTATTTATCCATATTTAAGGTGTATCTCACACGATTATCATAATGTATGGCACCCCCACTTTTAACGGAAACTAACAATCAACTGCTTTGACTGTTAATTTTTGACTGAAATACCCCTTCCCTCTCCCCCCCCCCTCCTCCTCTGTCGTTTACGAAGGGGGATATTTTTGTAAAAAAATTTTGGTCAAAAGAGTTGACCGTTAGTTGGAGACAATTTCTGTCAAAAGTGTGGGATGTCATATATTATGCTAATCGTGTGAGGTGCACCTTGAATCTGAATAAACAAAAATGGGGTACAACTCAGAATTTCTTTTTATTATATAGCACATAAGTTAGAAATGGAGAACCTTTGGAGAGTATTTTTGTGTATGTACAATTTTTATGTAAAAACTCTACCAATGGGGATAGAAATTTTCTTTAAGTACAATGACAACTAGAATAGAAACTCAATTTTAGATATTCTCTTGGGAAATGTGTCACGTCCCAGAACCAGAATATTTGAGAGTGGGGGCAGACAAAGCCAACTACTTACACGAGAGTACTCTATATCCCGAGATACGGTCACGGCTGTCTAGACATGTGAGAGTTTACTCTACAAACCAACAGTCATTCCTGGGTCAAGAATTCTAGGTGTCTCAATCTTAAGCAAGCAACAAGTTAGGAGATGTATGATCACCAAACATATAATAGTAAGGTGTCCCAAACAATACATACACCGATGATCATGAAGCTAGTTACAAAATAAAAAAACTAGCAAGAGTACAATATTACATGATCATCCCTAGCCATAGTTTAGAAAATGTTTTATATGTATAGGCCCGCAGGATAGAATGTCAAGTCCCAAAACATGAGCTAAACACGTGCTCGGTGGCTAAAATGCCTCAAAAGAATAATTATACAAGATCAAGTGGGTGATGAAAGAGGAACCCACTCATGGCCCCGGGTGCTCCTGGTGTTCACCTTCTTGAGACGGGAAGTACGGGAGATCCTGCAGTTCTGCTCCGATATCTGGCCATACAAAACTAGTGGGGTCAGACCCCAAAATAGTAAGTACCACAAGGGAGCCAATCTTAGGAACTAAAAACCAGCATGCAGAGAAATCAATAAAAAATAGCACAAGGAACATTTAAATAAGTACAACGGGTAAAGTAACAATTAAATAATTCTGGAATATTTAAATAAGGATATTTGGAATCATTACTCAGGTTACAATTTAGGATCAGTTGTTAAATAAATTAGGACGGGACTAGACTAGAATGGAGATCAAGCAATCATGGCCAATCATACCCTACGACTTGCTATTATTAGCTAACTAGGGTTATCATAGTCCTAGTTACTAACACATGCAGTTTAAAAATTCCATAGAGCCACATGCCCTGCAGTCTATCCAGATCATCCAGACGTACGAGATACATAATATAATTAACTTATATAGATATTTTACTTGTAATAAAACACTAGACGGTGTGCTGAAAGTGTACCCCTCACGACGGAGAGCTCCAAATCCACTGGTGTCGCTGGGACGTCGGGATTGCATGTGGCCAAAAAATTCCCTAAATGATTCTAATTATCAATATAGTTTATTAGCCTGGACAATTTATTCAAAATTTATGACCTTGGTGCTCAGAAATTTGCCTTATACATGATGTAAGACTGGACAATAGCTTGACAAGCATAATAAAAATCAACCACGGGAACAAAGGGACATGTAATACAGATGTTACTCATGACCTTGATCAGGACAGTACAAGAATTCTCGAGTCAGGAGTGCGCTACGTCGAGCCACTATCAGGATTATCAATACAGTATCAGGATTATCAGTTCTTTGTCAAGATTAATGAGTTCATTTATAGTGTACAATCACTAGATCATGTCAGAAAATCAAGATCAATATCAAGAATGTCATATTCAGGAAATATCCAAGATTAACTAAAATAACGGGATAAAAGAGAACCAGAGAAATATCAAGAGTTAAGCATATTTAAAGAGAATACTGGCATACAGACGCATAAAATATCAATTCATGAATTGGCGCATAATATCAGGTAAGAAAATAACATCTGTGCACAATGTACCAAAACCACTATTGGCGCACAATCACTAGTCCGGACAGTTCTGGCGCACTTTGATACCAAAAGTGCTCTGAGCAAAAGATGGCGCACGATTGATACTAAAATGCACCCTAGAACCTTGGCACACAATGATAGAAGTGGGCGAGCCGGGAGCTTGGCGCACTTCTTCAAGTATGTCCAAAAAGTAGGGTTGGCGCACAAAGAGCATGAGAAGATCTACTAAAATATAAAACACAAGTCTCAATGCATGGCACAACAGTCGAGACAACCCTGCAGTCGAGAACACAATTTTAGCGAATGATCAGAAGTCATTGCTTAGTCATTAAGTAATTACGAAGGAATACAAAGTGTGTCGTCTCTGAAGAATGTCCTATAGTGCACTAACACAGCAAAGTGCGCCAGTCTCCAGAAGGAACAAAGTGCATCGATAAGAAAAGTTTCACCAAAGTGCGCTAACTCTGCAATATCTGTAAAGTGCGCCAACTTGGCTATTTAAGTAGTGGCGTACATTCTTGATGACTTGCAGACCCATTCAAAAGTGTGCCAAGTAGGATTGGCATACTTTTGGAGGAATTGCCATAGTACAAAACGTATGTATGAGTAGAAAAGTGCGCCCATAGTACTCAACATATCTTGGTGCACTTTCTAAGAAATTTGTGAAACACACACAAGTTCGCTCACTAGAACTTCGCTTTATGCGAGGGTTCCCTGCGTACTTTTTGTATGCATTCTCATGCCAACTTTGCATTCTCCGACTTGTTGTTCTTGGGCTCCATGAGCAATCCAATTCGAGGAAAACAAAATCATCAATGAGACAAGTTCTAAGTGTTCCCAAAAATAAAATTGATCAAATAATTAAAATAAGTTATACTAAGAATCAAAGCAAGATCCATGGTTGTTCCTTCGGTTGGCAAGATATACTTGCCTACCGTCAAGTTCTAGTCTAATACTACCATGGTCACCCACGGCTAAGGCAAAGCTCGGCTGCTCTCGGTGAAGGCTGGAGAAGTGAAGAAGGAAAGAGAAATAAAAGAAAAAAAAGTGAAAAAAAGAGAAATGATTTGCTTAAATAGGCAAATGGTTGATTGTAGGCTATTGGATCATAATCCATGTCCCTCTTCCGGGTTCATCACAGCCATGCACACGAAAACTAAAGGACCAACGGTCCAAAGCATGCAACTAAGGGGAAACTTTGCAAAAATAACCTAGACAATGCATGAATGACAAAAAGCATAAAGTAAGCAATTAAAAATAAAGAAAGCTATACATGTACTAAATGTGTATATCAGGTACGTATACTAGAACAGTGAGATGAGTCTCACAACTCTCTCCTCCTCAGAAAATTTTGTCCTCAAAATTTTAATAAGGCACGGGTCTAGCAAATCTCAAGGGACATGCAATCAAGGTAAGCAAGGTCATACGTGAATCAAGCACAATCCTATAAAAAGATAAGCATAAACAAGACAAGATCAGGGTACGAGATATACGAACAAGTATACCTTTTGAGTCAAACAAATATGGGTATCGAGCTCGGATATCATCATCGCGCTCCCAAGTTGACTTGCCCAGTGAATGATGCCACCAAGCAACTAGGACTAACCGAATAGTCCGGTTCTTGAGTATCTTCTCTCTTTGGTCCAAAATGGATACATGCCTCTCCTCATATGAAAGGTCGATACCAACGACTAATTCCGAATGATCTAGGACATGGATTGAATCTGGTACATACCGTTGTAACTGGGATACATGGAAAATATTATGTATCTCACGAAGCGACGGCTGTCAAACCCCGCTCCTAGAATACTGGATAAATACGAGGACTGACATGGCCAACCACACCTTGCAGAATATCGAAGTAAGCCGCAATGTGCTAAGGTTGTCAAGAAGATAAATAGGCAGAATCTAGCATGTTATGACGTCAGTCATAAGACTTACAAATCCTAGTATCTTAATCCATCAGCACAAGTACAAGAGTATATCATATATGAAAGTAAGAAGACGTCCCAAATTACATACCACATATGACCATGAAGCTAGTAAATACAAAATGCTGCACTAGCAGAGTATAATTATACATGATCAAATGTACCAGCCATGGTCTAATATATACATCATGTTGACTGAAGATGGAGAAGTGATCTCAAAATAAGAGGCTAACACTATAACTTGCTAAAATACCACAAAATAAAATAACACTACGAGGGATAGAGGAAGGAAACCCACTCGCGAGTTTCGGCCGCAGTCCTACGAGTGAGAGCCATCTTGATGAAAGTGTGGTAGATTCTTGTTCTCCTCGGGGTAATCTGGCCATACAAAACCAGTGTGGTTAGAACCCCAAGAAACAAGTACCACAAAGGAGCTCAAGATGATAAACCAAACACATCACAACATACAACAGAAAAGAGACATAAAATAAATGCAGGTCGAGACTTGTACGGTACTAATATACTTGTCTCAGAAATATACTGTTAGAACTGATAACAAGTACAAAATTGAAAGTAAGGCAACGAGCGGCAAGAGGGCATAGAAACTACTCTGGATCAGGAGCATAATCCTTAAACCAAACGAGGATCGGGGTTACAATCCTATACCCGAGCAGAACTTTGCACTCTAACCACGCGACGAAAAAAATGAAATTAGAAGAGCGAGCTATAAAGAAAGTAACATCATTCATTGCATAGCTAAACAGCTCTACGGCTTGCTACGATTAACTAACTAGGGTTGTCACAGCCTTAATTACTAAATACATGTTTGAAGAATATTGCTACTATCGGCACTAAGCTGCATGAGCTTCTGGCCACATGGACACTTCCTCTAATCTTATGCGTTCAGTGTTCTGTGCATTCAACTTAGGGGCGCATATGCAGAGACACTCTCACGCCTAACAAGATAGGCGTCATGCTGGAAGGGGCGCATGAAGCCGGGCGCATGGAATTCCTTCATCCCGAAACAGCACGAACTCAATGAAAAAAGCTCAAAAAATCTGAAAACTTATTTTCTTCATAAAATTTTTATTTTAACTCCGAATCAAGTAAATTAAAAGACAAAATGTACTTGCCTTGGATGGCTCTTAGTCTCTATCTCTCACGGTCCAAGTTACAACAACTTCTTCCTAGGGTTAGGGTTGGGATAGAGGGAGATTGAAGGAGAGGAGGAAGAAGGAAGTAAGAAGAGTAAAATGAGGAAATGAGTGAGGAGAGAGAAAATACTCATATATACTAAGAGAAGATGAAGATGGTTTAGTCATGAGTTCAATCAAATAAACCGAACCAAGTGTCCATTCTACATGCGGGTCCTAAACCGGGTCTATGGCAATGCCAATATGTATTCTACTGGTCTCGTGTTGTCTCTTTCGACAACAAAAATACATTATTAGAAAAAAAAAAAAATTCTAGAAATTTAAGAAATACCAAATCTGAAATCGGGTGTGACTGATCAAAGCATATCTTCTAGGGATCCTCCTACGAACCACCAAAGTCAAGGGTACATGATCGAAGTATATCTTCTTGTAAAACACCTAATCTAAAAATCGTATTAAGCCATTTTTTTTATTAATTATTAATTGAATTGTAGTAATTAGTGGCTAATTAGGAGAAATAGATTTTTATTAATTTTTATTTTAGGTGTTGGTGCACTTAGGAAATTTATGGGACCATCAGAAATTTTTCTGAATTTATTTCATGTAGGAGACCCTTTGGACAGTTGCTAGCTTAATGGTGTGCAAAAATATATTTTTTAGAATTTTTCTATATATTTATATATATATGGGCATTTAGGGGATTTATGGAGCAATTATGAATTTTTCAGAATTTATTTCATGTAGGAGACCCCTTGAGCAGTTGCTAGCTTAATGATGTGGATTAATATAAATCTAAATTTTTTCTATGAGTATATATATATATATATATATATATATATATATATATATATATATATATATATATATATATATATATATATATATATAAATAGAAAAGGAAAAGAAAAGAAAAGAAAAGAAAAAGGAAAAAAAACTATTAACTAACTAAACCATTAACTCCTACCAACCATTACTAACTACCCCTTAGCCATTCAGTCGCTGGATGCAAACCACAGCACCCTTTGCTTTGTGAACGCCCCCCCTTTTAGCAAATTCTAAGAACCCCCCTGCGGCCTTTAACCCGCCTCCTCTCTCTCCCTTTCATATATATATATATATATATATATATATATATATATATATTTAATTCATCTAAAATCCTAAACCTAATCATCCAGACCCCTCCTCTTCTCATATAGACCTAGAGAGCGCCGCCACCGCAGCCGGAGAACCCCGTCAGGCCGTCCAAATAAATCCCGACGACCCCGACCTCGCGCACTGCAGATTCCCACAGCGAGGTACCTGTGTTCCGGAGTTGTTTTCCGTCGTCTCGCTCAACCAAACGCCACCCCGTCTTCACCGGTATGCTCACCCTTAACCCTATTCCATATCTGTGTGATAGTAGACCTCGAATAACGTGAAACCATAGGCGAAAACAACGCCAAAGTTGGCAAAAATAGACTAAATTCTGGGATCACAGAAAACTGCGGTGATCACCCATGTTTCGGAGTTCGTATCTCCCACCACAGAGATCTGAATTCGATGATTCTTTTTGGTATGCGTAGACCACTTGACTAGTTTAATTTCTGTTAAATAACCCTAGATTATTAACTGCTGTAGACAGAATTAAATTCGTTAGAAACCCTGCGAACCCATTTTTTTTAAATTTCCAAAAGTTGTGAAACGGAGCGCGCCCCGTCAAACGGGACCGTCCCACCGTGTACCAAGTGTACCAAACGATGCGCGCAGCGTAACCGGACACGTTAGAGTTCATAGAAACTGATTCGGACGCGTGTGCGCGCCAGAATCTGCCCGTATCCGCGGACAAACTCCGTGTCGTAATTTTTGTGAAAGTCGCGCACATTTTGTGTACGCTCGTCAGATTGCGATAAAACTTGCGCCACTGGACTCGTGGTAACGTGCTGGTCTTGTGACCCAATTTTGATGCAATTCTGAGAAAGTTGACCAAGTCGCCAATTAGCGGGCCCCACAGTTGACTTTTTGGGCAAAATTATGTTCGGCTCATCGAAATCCACATTTGGATATACCGTTGGGTTCGTATTGACATCTAGAGTTTGTGTGGCCTATAATTTGTCCTATTTAGAGACTGTTACCCTTGGTACGCTTTTCGGTGTAAAGTGGGCCACACGTAGACCCCACTTTTACCCAAAATTACCGTTTTGCCCCTGTGTCCAAATTGGACGAAAGGAAAGTTCTTTCTAGCTATTTTGCTTATTCTGGGAACGTTGGTGATGTTTATTTCAGCATCCGGAGATGTTCATTCTGAGGCCGTAGCTTCTGACTCTTGGTGTTGACATCGGGACACTACATTTTGCAGCTTTCTTGCCAGGCAAGATACCTTGCCAAATTGCTTACAGTATTTTGCATGCTTAGTATATTTTTGTATATTTATTGTATTTCTGTATATTTCTTACATGTGTAGTTTTCTTTCAGTCATTACTATGTATTAGATATGTTGACACACACATGGCACTTAGTATCATGAGAGGACAATCATTAGGCGTATGGACTTTTAACCACTCTGGTAAACCGTAGTATATAGTTCGCACTACGGGCGTGTGTCGTGCTGGTCGCTACCCCCGTGGTATGTCGATTTCTGGAGTCTCGCTGGTCGCTACCCCCGCGGTATATCGATTTCTGATGTCCATTGACGTGTGTATGAGTTGTGAGGTAGATCGAGTAGCCTACCCTTGTCCATACGTCAAAAAGTTGTCCTCATTTGCATTCATATAGATTGTCTTGTACAGCGTACTTACATATTTTCTACCTATTATGCATGTTTACTGTATTCAAATTGGCATGCTTCTATGTATCTTGTTACGTCCCTCTGAGGACCTGGTCCCTTTTCAGGTGTATCTGTTCTTGAGTAATTGCAGGAGCACAGATTTGGATGATTACATATGTTTTGAGGATGTCTTCTCTTCGAGCCCGTGGTCGTTAGCTGGTATTCTTATATTGTGATTATTGTGTTGTACTTTTCCATTCGAGTTGGTAGTGGATTTATTTTCATCCAACTATCATCTTTAGATACTTCTTATTGAGATCTAGTTACATAGATGCTGGTTATTCATTTATATTGATTTTCTGTGGATGAGATTTAAATGATACCCTGTGACTTGTGACATATGTTTATACCACTTGTGGATTGATATTCATATTACAGCGTACGTGTGGATTTTGGTTTCCATATATTGGAGTTGCCATATCCATGCGGCTGACATGCTTACGTGTCCTAGTCCTACGTATTTTTGGGACTGGGGCATGACACTTCTAGGGTCTGGATGGTACATTCTGACTTACCATCTGTCTGTGGATGATAAGCTGAGCTGAACTTCATACGGGTACCCAAACTCTGCTGAAGGATGTGCCAAAAGTGAGAGGTGAATCTCTATCTGATACGATGTTGACTGGTACTCTATGAAGTATGACAATCTGATTCATGTGCATCCGGGCCAACTACTCTGTAGACTGTCTTACTCTAAAGAGAAGGAAGTGAGCAACCTTCGTGAGTCGATCCACTATTACCCAAATAGCATCTCTACCAGCTGGGGATCAAGAAAGACGAACACAAAATCTATGGTGATATACTTCCACTTTCACTCAGGAATTGGTAAAGGTTGAAGAAGTACTGCTGGTCTTTGATGCTCAGCTTTAACTTGTTGGCAAACCAAACACCGAGAAACAAATCGGGCTATCTCCATCTTCATACCATTCCACCAGAAATATAGACGAATGTCTCTGTACATCTTCGTTCCTCCTTGGTGAACAAAATTCTGAGAACTATGGGCTTCTGACATGATCTCTTGACGAATATCTCCACTTGGTAAACAAAGATGATTACCAAATCAGAGAGTTTTGTCACTGTGAATGCTTAGTTTGGGTCTACGTCCTGCCGCACACTCTGTCCTGAGTCGCTGAAGCTTGACATCTGTGGACTGTGCTACTCTGATCCTCTCTGCAATACTAGATTGAACTTGCAAGCCAGCTATCAATACTACTTCTAGTATACGTACCCGACATATGCGTATTATACATGTATAGCTTTCTTATTATTTAATTGCTTATATCATGCTCTATGCCACTCATGTATTATTTAGATTAATTTTGTAAATTTTCCTTAGTTGCATACTTTGGACCGTTGGTCCCTTGGTTTTCTTGGAGGGTGGCTGTGATGAACCCGGGTGAGAGGCATGGATTATGATCCAATGGCCAACAATCAATCCCTTGGCTATATAAGCAATCATATTCTCTTTCCTCCATTTTTTTCTTTTATTTCTCTTTTCCTTCTTCATTTCTTCCCCAGTGGAGAGCAGCAGCTGAGCTTGGCCTTGGCCGTGGGTAACCTTGGTAGTGTTGGTATTATGCTAGAACTTGACCGTAGGCAAGTACATCTTGCCAACCTTAGGAACAACCATGGATATTGCTTTGATTTTTAGTATAACTAATTTTTATCATTTGATCGATTTTTATCTTGGGTAACACTTAGAACTTGTCTCATTGATGATCTTATTTTCCTTGGATTGGATTACTCTCGGAGTCCGAGAATAGCAAGTCAGAAAATACAAATTTGGCCTGAGAATGTATGAAAAAAGTATGCAGGTAACCCTTGTGGCATAAGCGAAGTTCCAGCGAGCGTACTTGTGTGTGTTTCATAAATTTCTTAAAAAATGCGCCAAGATTTGTTAAATACTCTGGACGCACTTCTCTACTCCTATGTACATTTTGTATTAAGGTAAAGGTAATTCCTTCAAAAATACACCAATCCTACTTGGCGCACTTTTGAATGGGTCTGCAAGTCATCAAGAATATACGCCACTGCTTAAAAGCCATGTTGGCGCACTTTGCAGTTATTGCAGAGTTGACGCACTTTGGTAAACTTTTTTCACCGACGCACTTTGTCCCTTCTGGAGAATGGCGTACTTTGCTATATGACGCACTATGTGGCATTCTCTAGAGACCGCGTACTTTGTAGCCTTTCATATTACTTAATGACTAAGCAAAAACTTTTGACCATTCTCGAGAATTATATTTCTCGACTGCAGAGTCATCTCGACTACTGTGCCATGTCTTGAAACTAGTGTTTGTTTTTTTAGTAGACCTTCATGCGCTTCTTTGTGCGCCAACCTCACTACTGGCATACTTGTTGAAAGTGCGCCAAAGTCGTAGCTTGGGTACTTTTATTTGTGCACTAATGATAGATTTATGCGCCAAGATCCTGGCTCGCGCATTTCTATCATTATGCGCCAAGATCCTAGAAGTACGCTTTAGTACGATTGTGCGCCATCTTGCTCGGAGGACTTTTGTATCAAAGTGCGCCAGAACTGCCTGAATTAGTAATTTTTGTGCCAAACCTCAACCCTAGCTATATAAGCTAACTTCTTTCTATCTAAGGCAAATTTTTGAGGTATCACTCTCCGTTCCCGATATATGCATTTGAAACATATTAGTTTTTCTGCTTATATTATTTCTTGCTTGCATGGTTAATTAGGTTACATGTCTTGGAGACTAAACCAACATTTGGTTCACTTGGCTCTTTGTTTAATTGTTGGGTTGGTTGGTCATGAGTTGAACCCATCGTCTAAACCTCAACCCTAGTTATATAAGCTAACCTCTTTCTCTCTCTTTCCTCATTCTCTCATTTCTCCTCCTTCTTTCATTCCTAGGCAAGTACACCTTGCATGGCATGAAGAAACCCTAAATTTTTATTCTTGATCTTTTCTTGTATTTTATTAGTCTAATATGTGTACATTATGATTCTAAGTACTTTTAATCCTTGGAGTTTTTGATTTTGATGAGTGAAATTTTGTAGATATGCATTTTAGTTAAGGGTTTTCATTGGCTATGTAAAACCCTTAATTTTAATTTTCAATTTTAGTATTTTTCATTGTTAGATTTCCTATGATTATTTTTTTAATTGGTTAATTAAAAAGTAAATTATTTGATTTAATTACTTATATAAATATTTAGTTATTAATATAATTAAATATTTAGTTTTAGAATTTATTTTCAATTGATTAATTTTTTAATAAATATTTTAAATACAATTAGCTAATTTTACTTAAATATGTCATACTATGATATTTTTATTTATTCTAGAATTTTTCTTAAAAAATTTCTTGCCAGTCCCAATTTATAGTACATTTCGAATCCATATATATATATATATATATATATATATATATATATATATATATATATATATATATATATATATATATATATATATTGTAAACTCTCTCACCCAAAATAGGTATTTCGTGTATATTTTATATTATTATATTTATTATAGATGTTGAATTTATTTAGAGTATTCTCTTAGTTAATTAGAAAATAAATTTTTTTAGTATATTTACTTATATAAATATTTATTTAGAATTATTTTTAGGCTATTTTAGATTATTGAGATTTTTCCATAATTTTTAGTTAATTAAAAACTAGTAACACTAATTTTCTAGAACTTTGAAGAATTTATTTTATGTTTAAACTTAATTAAAAATATCCTAAACTTTTATTTTAGGTTCTAAATAATAAAATATATTTTCTAGAATTTTTTGGAAATTTTTTGATTATTTGTAGCATTTATTTTGAGTTAATTATGAAAAAACTGAATTAAAAACTAATTTCTGAAAAAGAAAACCCAAAAAGTAATTAATTCTGTCCAGTCAGCAAACAGTGGGCCCACTTGTCAGCCTCCCGCAGCGAACAGTGCCGGGCCCGCCTGTTAGTGACTGCGGGGTGGGTGCGAGCCGAGCCGAGCCGACCTCGAGCCGAGCCGAGCCGAGTCAGAGTTCGACTCGGACTCAGCTGAGTCAAGCCGGGTCAAACCATGATCGTCCGATTTGGGCAGGGCTACACGGATGGCTGACACGTGTCAACTCCGAGCCGCGGCTGCACTCTCTCTCTCCTCTCTATATATAATAGTTTAAGTTATTTTCTAGGGTTTTTCTTGAGCCGATTTTTGGAGAATTACCATCTAGGGTTCCTTCATCTTCCAGAAGCCATTGCGCATAGCTCCGGACTCCAAACGAGGCCTAGTTTTTTGTGTTAGAACGATATTGAGGTTAAATTTTGGATTATATAAATATTTTTACAAAATTATGAGTATTAAATTTTGGAAAATTTGTAGAGCACAACATGTCCGAAAATAGACGTGTTTCGATGTTTTTGCGATTCCGGGAGAACCAGGAATCAGAATCATGAACCGTTTGAAGTTTTGGAAAGATAATATCTAGATAATTGACATATGTTTTCCAAAATTTAATTCAAAGTATTTATATACTGTTAATTCTGTAGAACTTCTAGGTTAAAATTTAACCATCGGTGCACAATACAAAATTTGTATGTGCCATAATTCCCAAACAAATTTGAATTCGGACGAACCATAAATTCTAGCATGTTTTTGACACTGAAACCTATAGGAAATCATGCATGAAAGTTGAGTTGGTGTCGGTTGACATTTCGGTCAACAGATTATCTCGATATGCGTGCCATGAGTCTCGAGTTGATAAAATTTAGTTTCTTTGGACAAAATTTAGGAATTAACATAAAAATCAGAATAATAAGATTAAAATAGGATTTTAGAGTAATTATTCCAGAATTAAATAAATTAAAATAAATTATCTTTTGACGTGATAAATTTGTAATACATAGGCTATTTGGACTGTGACTTGGACTATGATTTATACCAGCAGCAGGACCCCAGGCGAGTACATTCTCTGATAGTGTTCTAGTAGGACGTAGTATTTAGCCACCACGGTTAGTTTACATCAGACCCTGAGTCGGAGAACCCAACGCGCGTTCGTACATTTACATGTACGAAAATATTATTCAGTTTGGTATATATATTTATGTACGTAATTACTATATGTATTCCAATAATTATGTAAATAAATTAATGGTTATATTATTATATAGTTATATGAATATATATGTAAGTAAATGCTAATTGATAATTATGACTAAATATTCAGACTGTACGACCCTAGGACACCGTGGACTATCCCATACTTACCTTGACCATGTTGACCCTAAGAACTTATGAATTTGTCTGCCTTGCGTACATTAACGTACTGGCATAGACACCTGTCAGTTGACTGACTGATTTCGTACAGTACTTGAAGACGCGACACCCGCGTAATTCAACGCGTAATTGACCGTGTTAGATGACTAGTGTTACCCTTAGTATACGCCCTGAGTCCAGTGTAAATGTGGTTGTGTATGTGCTAGTGTAAAGACTAATGATTCTATTGTATTATATTTATGTGTACACAGGATATTGGATTTGTTCTGCGCAATTTCTGGAGCAAATTATTGGTACTTTGCAGCTTCCTTGCCAGGCAAGTATACCTTGCCATTGTACTGTTATTTATATTCCATATGTTGCATGCATCTTTATTTTCTATCTTTAGTTCATATATTTTCACTGTTATATAAAATGCACGCGACGGTGTCGTCGCGATATGTTTTTATTTATGTATTTGCATTGACCTTATTTATGAGACTACCCCATTATCATGTAGCATCTTTAGGATCATTGGCCGTGACACAGTTGTTACACGAGTTGTGAGTCTCATATAGATCACGGATTTGCGTGCATATTTGGCCTCCTGTACGTGTGGACCGTGCGTTAGGAATAACTGCTGTTAGAAATTTTGCATGCTAGTAGACTTAGCAGTTATTAGAGGTCTAGGGACAGCCTATTGTAGTACGGTGGTCCCATCCTTGTCCTTGTTTGGTTGCAGGATTGGGCTAGGGTACTAAGAATAGGCTATAAACCAAATTGTGTCATGGATGTGACATGCTTAGAGCATGGGGTGAGGAGAACAACAAGTACCGCATTTGAGCTCCTTTACACTTTTCCTTCTGTAACCCGGAAGCTCCGCTGGAGATACGGGCGGTGATGACCCCTATACTACTTGGCGGGCCTCCGCCGTTCAAAAGACGACGTGCCTTTGAGGCCCCTGGTTCTCCGAGAGAGTCATGCCAATCCCAGTTTTTGGCCAGATAGCTCACTTATGGGGAAAGTTGTTCTTAACTGTATTCACTTAGATGGTTAGGTGAGCCATTGGATATTTATTTTAGTACTTTATTGGCATGTGTTTAAGTATCTTGTTATGTCCCTCTGAGGACCTGGTCCCTTGCCAGGTGTATCTGTTCTTGATTATTTGCAGGAGCGCAGATTTGGATGGTTCTATATGCTTCGAGGATGTCTTCTCTTCGAGCCGTGATTGTTAGCTGGTATTCTCATATTGTATTTGATTGTGTTGTACTCATATTGTATTTTCTCTTATATTCGAGTTGGTAGTGGATTTGTTTCCACCCAACTATCATCCTTAGATACTTCTTATTGAGATCTAGTTTCATAGATACTGGTTATTTATTTATATTTAATTTTTTGTAGATGAGATTTAGATTATACCCTGTGACTTGTGACATATGTTATACCACTTATGGATTTGATATTCATATTACAGCGTACGTGTGGATTTGGTTTTCATGTATTGGAGTTGCCATATCCATGCGTCTGGCATGCTTACGTGTCCTAGTCCTACGTATTTTTGGGACTGGGGCATGACATATTTTTGTGGTGGCCCATGCAGGTCGAGAGCATATTGTCTCGGTTATGTTACTGTTCCGAACAAGCCTGCACCTAGGACTAGAGTATAGGATCTCATCCACAATTGACTATGATTCATCTTCCCTCTCTCTGTTCTATTCGAATAATTGTATCCTGCTTGATTCCTGTACTTCCCTAATAAGTTCCTTGAGTATATATAGCCTTCTGCTAGAATATATAAGTCCCTGTTGTTAGATGATAAGTAGGATAACCTTCCTATTAAGAGTACAACTAGAGTGTTGACACACCATTAAGTTTAGAATATCTAGTGAACCCTAGAATTCCTTATCTCTAGAATTGGTTTACCATTACCCCTGATGTATTATGAGGACTTGAGAGTAGTATAGACACTACTAGAGTTAGTTAGAAGGTTACCATAATGTTTGCCCCTAATATTGAGAAACCAATAGAAAACCAAAATTTAATATTAGGACTGAACCTAACCTTCGCAGTTAGATAAGTATTGGAGAACTATAAATTTAGATTCTTGTCATGAGATAAGCAGACAGTGCCTTAGAAACCAAGAGCAATGTATAGAACATTTTCCTAATCATACCTCAAACATAGCAACTAGCATACCACTCCCCCTTAGAGAACCATGATTCTATCTAGAGCCCTCTATTTTAATTTTATATATTGCTCCTCTGCGACCATAGCGCTCGCTAGTGTGCGACGACTGATTACGTTTCTCCTCTTCATCTTTTAACTCGTGCCATCTGATACTTCTGATTAGAGACCAAGTAACTTTATTCTATGGTAGGATATATATAGCTTGCTAGGATTTTGGTTGTTACTCTTGAATTTTTGAATTATGTGATTGGTAATTAGAACTTGATAGTTTAAGTTATTCTTATAGATTGTGACCTGATGAATATCCCTTAGTTTTTGAATCGCGTAACATGTACCCCCACCTCGATAACGAGTTATATCCTCTCTCCCCTTGACGGCCAGTAGCTCTTCTATCCTTACTATTGACACTTATTCTATAAGCACTATGACTAAGACGTAAGATGACCATGACCTATGTAATGTGAGAGGATAACCTAATAAGTACCGAGACCCTTCCTCGTAGACCTTAACAGGAGCCTCTACGGTATCCTTAAAACAGTACAGTATTAGTTTATTGTTATAAGTTGGATAGTATACCTCACAACTTAGTATCACATAGTTCTCTTGACCCATCGATGTAGTGTAACTGAATAACATTACCTGTATGCTAGCAAAAGATGACAATATTTATTCAGACGGTAGAATTTAGAGGCCCATGCCCTATTTGGTCGATTAGAGACTTAGACAAGGAGTTGTATGACAACTGTAGAGATTATATAGTCTTAACTTCTTGTGAACTTGAAATATATTTTGACTTCTTTCATCATGATCTAGCGCATGTATATTTCATATACTACCTTGACTTATGCTACTATTTTATAGCCTAATTTTGCAAGCTTATTCTTTTATCGAGCTTGATCGTGAGATATGTATTATTGGGGACGCCTACTGATACAATTGTCTAATCAGAATCAGTGTATTACGGTATGATCAACCATAGTGCGCTTGATTCACTTTTCGCAATAATACTTTACGTGGATTGAGATATATAGTTGACTAGTAGACACCTGTACTTACCCTCTAGATATGTCTGAGCGGATCGTATCGGTTACATAATTGTACTAAGAAGAGTATGTGAATAGAAATTACCAAAATATGATTTCAATCCACAACTGCCTTGACAATTCCCATTGAATTCTTTAAACAACTTGACCCCCATACTACTAATCGATTACCTCCCCCTTGAACTCTTTATTATTGTTCTCCGTCTTCCCTTATTTCGGAAAGACGAAACCTCGTGCCGGGTATAAAGTTTGATACACAGAGAGTACTAGATATACCCCATAGGCCGATCACATACTTGAGGATTATTCTTTCGTAATTAAGGACATATTATATAAGATATAATTGGCATGGAAGTTTTGAGGATTGAATGACTTGAGTAAATAAATAAATAAAGGAATATTTTCTTAAGGTATATAGCCTTATGATGATAGATGGATAAATTCTAAGTTGGGTAGAAGTGCATTGTCAACTCGAGAGGAATTTCTTTTAGATTGTGATCGAGTAAGATTAGATTGGGAGAGGTTCAAGCTATTTTAATTTTGAGAAATTTAGAAGAATGACTAAGATGATGAGGATTAATGAATTAATATTGAGGACCCAATATTTATACCTTAAGTACATTATTTTAAATTTTGAACAATGAAGGTAGAATCATCAATTTGAATTTGGAGGATAAATATAGAATTTCAGACTTGAACATTGGTGGACTGCATTTAAATTATTATTTTTTAATTTAATGATTTGAATTAAGAATTAAAATTTTGGTTGGACTACCTATTGGAAATATTGAGGTTGTGAATGGAATATAAAATTTGAAGCATACAAAAATTTATAAGTGAAAAATAGGAATGATAATGGACTCGAATTACTTCTAGAGGAGATTATGATAATTGGAGATCGTGAGATAAATTTTATATGCGTATTTAAATCTGGAAGATGTTATATGGATTTAATTTAAATTGGATATGGATAATTTGAAAAGTGAGAAGAGATAACCATAGGTTAAATTTTGATTGGAACAATGATCATCTTAACCTTGAAGTGATTGCGATGGATATGATTAGGATTTTAATTATCGCAAGGAGTTTGCGATTGACTTGCCTTATGTACATGAAGGTTCAATAAATTATGCCTTATTTTAATTTCGAGGACGAAATAGTTTTAAGTTGGGTAGATTGTAAACTCTTTCACCCAAAATAGGTATTTCGTGTATATTTTATATTATTATATTTATTATAGATGTTGAATTTATTTAGAGTATTCTCTTAGTTAATTAGAAAATAATTTTTTTAGTATATTTACTTATATAAATATTTATTTAGAATTATTTTTAGGCTATTTTAGATTATTGGGATTTTTCCATAATTTTTAGTTAATTAAAAACTAGTAACACTAATTTTCTAGAACTTTAAAGAATTTATTTTATGTTCAAACTTAATTAAAATATCCCAAACTTTTATTTTAGGTTCTAAATAATAAAATATAATTTCTAGAATATTTTGGGAATTGTTTGATTATTTTTAGCATTTATTTTGAGTTAATTATGAAAAAACTGAATTAAAAACTAATTTTTGAAAAAGAAAACCCAAAAAGTAATTAATTCTTCCCAGTCAGCAAACAGTGGGCCCACCTGTCAGCCTCCCGTAGTGAACAGTGCCGGGCCCGCCTGTTAGTGACCGCGGGGTGGGTGCGAGCCGAGCCGAGCCGAGTCAGAGTTTGACTCGGACTAAGCTGAGTCGAGCCGAGTCAAACCATGATCTTCCCATTTGGGCGGGGCTGCGCGAATGGCTGACACGTGTCAACTCCGAGCCGCGGCTGCACTCTCTCTCTCCTCTATATATATAATAGTTTAAGTTATTTTCTAGGGTTTTTCTTGAGCCAATTTTTGGAGAATTACCATCTAGGGTTCCTTCATTTTCCAGAAGCCAATGCGCATAGCTCCGGACTCCAAATGAGACCTAGTTTTTTGTGTTAGAACAATATTGAGATTACTTTCTGATTATATAAATTGTTTTACGAAATTATGAGTATTAAATTCTGGAAAATTCGTAGAGCACAGTATATCCGAAAATAGACGTGTTTCGATATTTTCGCGATTCCGGGAGAACCAGGAATCAGAATCATGAAACGTTTGAAGTTTAGGAAATATGATATATAGATAATTGACATATGTTTTCCCAGAATTTAATTTGAAGTATTTATATACTGTTAATTCTGTAGAACTTCTAGGTTAGAATTTAACCATCGGTGCACAATACAAAATTTGTATGTGCCATAATTTCCAAACGAATTTCAATTCGGATGAACCGTAAATTCCAGCATGTTTTTGACGCTGAAATCTACAGGAAATCATGCATGAAAGTTGAGTTTGTGTCGGTTGACTTTTCGGTCAACAGATTGTCTCGATTTGCGTGCCATGAGTCTCGAGTTGATAAAATTTAGTTTTTTTGAATAAAATTTAGGAATTAACATAAAAATCAGAATAATAAGATTAAAATAGGATTTTAGAGTAATTATTCCAGAATTAAATAAATTAAAATAAATTATCTTTTGACGTAATAAATTTGTAATACATAGGCTATTTGGACTATGACTTGGACTCTGATTCATACCAGCAGCAGGACCCCAAACGAGTACATTCTCTAACAGTGTTCCAGTAGGACGTAGTATTTAGCCACCACGGTTAGTTTACATCAGACCCTGAGTCGGAGAACCCAACGCGCGTTCGTACATTTACATGTACGCAAATATTATTCAATTTGGTATATATATTTATGTACGTAATTACTATATGTATTCCAATAATTATGTAAATAAATTGATGGTTATATTATTATATAGTTATATGAATATATATGTAAGTAAATGCTAATTAATAATTATGACTAAATATTCAGACTGTACGATCCTAGGACACCGTGGACTATCATATACTTACCTTGACCATGTTGACCTTAAGAACTTGTGAATTTGTCTGCCTTGCGTACATTAACGTACTGGCATAGACACCTGTCAGTTGACTGACTGATTTCGTACAGTACTTGAAGATGCGACACCCGCGTAATTCAACGCATAATTGACCGTGTTAGATGACTAGTGTTACCCCTAGTATACCCCCTGAGTCCAGTGTAAATGTGGTTGTGTATGTGCTAGTGTAAAGACTAATGATTCTATTATATTATATTTATGTGTACATAGGATATTGGATTTATTCTGCGCGATTTTTGGAGCAGATTATTGGTACATTGCAGCTTCCTTGCCAGGCAAGTATACCTTGCCATTGTACTGTTATTTATATTCTATATGTTGCATGCATCTTTATTTTCTGTCTTTAGTTCATATATTTTCACTGTTATATAAAATGCACGCGACAGTGTCGTCGCGATATATTTTTATTTATGTATTTGCATTAACCTTGTTTATGAGACTACCCCATTATCATGTAGCATCTTTAGGATCATTGGCCGTGACACAGTTGTTACACGAGTTGTGAGTCTCATGTAGATCACGGACTTGCATGCAGGTTTGGCCTCCTGTACGTGTGGGCCGTGCGTTAGGAATAACTGCTGTTAGAAACTTTGCATGCTAGTAGACTTAGCAGTTATTAGAGGTCTAGGGACATAGCCTATTGTAGTACGGTGGTCCCATCCTTGTCCTTGTTTGGTTGCATGATTGGGCTAGGATACTAAGAATAGGCTATGAACCAAATTGTGTCATGGATGTGACATGCTTAGAGCATGGGGTTGGAAGAACAACAAGTACCGCATTTGAGCTCCTTTACACTTTTTCTTCTGTAACCCGAAAGCTCCGTTGGAGATACGGGCGGTGATGACCCCTATACTACTTGGGGGGCCTCCGCCGTTCAAAAGACGACGTGCCTTTGAGGCCCCTGGTTCTCCGAGAGAGTCATGCCAATCCCAGTTTTTGGCCAGATAGCTCACCTGTGGGAAAAGTTGTTCTTAACTGCATTCACTTAGACGGTTAGGTGACCCATTGGATATTTATTTCAGTACTTTATTGGCATGTGTTTAAGTATCTTGTTATGTTCCTCTGAGGACCTGGTCCCCTGCCAGGTGTATCTGTTCTTGAGTATTTGCAGGAGCGCAGATTTGGATGGTTCTATATGCTTCGAGGATGTCTTCTCTTCGAGCCGTAATTGTTAGCTGGTATTTTCATATTGTGTTTGATTGTGTTGTACTCATATTGTATTTGCTTTTATATTCGAGTTGGTAGTGGATTTGTTTCCACCCAACTATCATCCTTAGATACTTCTTATTAAGATCTAGTTTCATAGATACTGGTTATTTATTTATATTTGATTTTTTGTGGATGAGATTTAGATTATACCCTGTGACTTGTGACATATGTTATACCACTTATGGATTTGATATTCATATTACAGCGTACGTGTGAATTTGGTTTCCATATATTGGAGTTGCCATATCCATGCGGCTGGTATGCTTACGTGTCATAGTCCTACGTATTTTTGGGACTGGGGCGTGACATATATATATATATATATATATATATATATATATATATATATATATATATATATATATATATACTACCAAACCCTAACCCTAATCTTGAGCCCTAACCCAACCCCGACCTCCGGCGCACCTCACCCGACCCTAGCCCGTCGTCCACGAGCGCCAGCACCGCCGGAGCAGCGTCGGCCTACTTCCCACTCGCCCTACCCTCAAACAATAGCCTCCTCCGAACCTCCCATTTTTAGGTACGATTTCTCCACCCTCGTTGCTCCATTTTATGAACGGTTTCTTCGTGCATACTCACAACATAACCCTCTAGGAATCCCTTAAAGTAGAATAATTTCAGGTGCCATGGATTGATCGAAAAGTCGATCGAAAGTTGGATGAAAAACTATTCGAAATAGTTCAAAAATTCAGTCCAAGTACCCCAGTTCATGCCCAGTTATTTATCAACTCGTTTAATATTTTTGAAATATGTTTAAAGGGACTTATTGACAACATAACCAAGATTATTTTAGTTCTTTTATTTTTAATTAGTTTTTCTTATTTATCAAATTATTTTGTTTCTAAACCGACCAAAAATCATGTTTTCAGAAACTAAAATTTTATGATACGGAATGTGTCCCGCCAACTGGACCACCTCGTCATGAACCAAATGTACTGAAGGGCGTGTATGGCATATCCTGACGTGTAAAATTTTGTAAAAGTTGATTTGGGCATGTGTGCACGCCGAAATTAACCAATATTAGTCGAAAGTCTCTCGTATTTGTGTTTTGAAAATTACTCCACTAGTTGATATACGCTCGTCAGATCACAACGAAACTTGTGCCATTGGACTCGCAGCGTCTGACTTGTCCTGTGACCCGAGTTTCGCTCAATTCTGAGGTAGTCGACGAATTACGATTTTGCAGGCTCCACGATTCGACTTGACGAGCAATTTTGTGATCGGCTCGTCGAAATCCAAAATCGGACATTCCTTCGAGTTCGTATCGTCGATTAGGATTTTTTTTGACCTATAATTTTTCTAATTTAAAGACCTTTACCCTTGGCACATTTTTTGGTGCAAAGTGGCCTATACGTGGATATCATTTTGACCCAAAATTACCGTTTTAGCCCCATTGTCCAAATTCGACGAAAGGGTTATATTTTTTTATTATCTCGCTAAATCTGGAGACGTTGGTGATATTTATTTCAGCATCCAGAGATGTTCATTCAGAGTCCCTACTTTCCAGTTCGTTGTGCTTGTCGTCTAGACATCTATACTACACTGATTGCTTGCCAAACAAGTATACCTTACCACAGTACTATTTAGTTACTTTCCTTTACTAAACATTTATTTTATTTTATTTTATGTTATTTATTTTTATTTATTTTGTAATATAAAACTGTGCGTCCAAGAAAGACTTGGGTGCAACGACGGTTGCATTATCTTTTCTCTTAATTTTTTTGTGCATATTGACCTAGTTTTACGACACCATCCCTTGATTTTGAGGCATCATTATATTTTATTTGGACATGGCACTGTTGTTACATGAGTTGTGAGTCTGATGTAGGACATGGACTTGCATAATAGGCTGACCACCTTTACGTATAGGTCGTACGACCGATAAGGAATTACTGCTAATAAAATATATTATTTTAGCGGACTTAGCAGTTACTAGCGGTGTTTGCATGTTATGGACGTGACACGTTAGTAGCATTGGGTCGGAAGAACAATGAGTAAGCGTATGTGACTCCTTTATAATTTTCTTATTCAGGCCGTACGCTCCATGGAGACAAGAGTTATGATGACCCTATATTTACTTGGCGGCCTCTGATGTCCGTGACGTTATGCACGTGGTCCCTGAATCTCCGAGAGAACTATGTCCATCCCATTATTTCAGCCAGATAGTCCATATACGGAAAACTTATTCTTAAATTGCATATCACATAGACTGATTAGGCGACCATGTTGGATGATTACTTTCAGTACATTATTGGCATAATTTTATGTATCTTGTTACGTCCCTCAGAGGACCTGGTCCATTTTCAAGTATAGATGATCAGGATTATCCGTAGGAGTACGGACCGGGACCTGATGCATCATTTTCTGTTGATGAGGTCTTACCCTCTGAGTACCCATGACTACTTCATAGTTAATGGATCTTTTTGCTGTTATTTCTTTATTTGGCATTTTATCTTATATTGGAGTTTCGTTCTCCTCTATCATTTTAGCTAATATAGTCGTTTGATAGTGGATTTGTCTCCACCTGACTATTATTTCTTTTATTGCCTCATACTTGAGACTTTTAGTATTTATTTCGGTACTTCTCTACTTGTGGCTGTGGATGAGATATAGCTGCATGTGACTTGTGTTGACAATATATATGTATCACTTGTGAATTATTATTTATTTTACAGCGTACGTATGTATTATGGTTTCTATATATTGGAGATAAAATATATATATATATACGGCTGATATGCTACGTATACCTAGTCCTACGTATTTTAGGACTTGGGTGTGTGTAAACCCCCTCACCCAAAATAGGTATTTTGTGTGTATTTTATATTATTATATTTATTATAGATGTTGAATTTCTTTAGAGTATTCTCTTAGTTAATTAGAAAATAAAATTTTTAGTATATTTACTTATATAAATATTTATTTAGAATCATTTTTAGGCTATTTTAGATTTTTGAAAATTTTTCTAGAATTTTTAGGTAATTAAAACATAGAAAACCTAAATTTCTAGGACTTTCATAATTTACTATGAGACCATACTTGTAAATTGTTCTTACCAAATATTTATTTTAGGTTAAAATATTTAATTATATTTTTTATAACTTATTTAGAATTTTAAGAAATTTATTTAGATTTTTGAAATTATTTAGGATTTATTTGGATATATATAGTATTAATATTAGATAGATGCTAATTTAGTGTTAATAGATATTAATAAGATTATATATAAATTATTTGTATTATCTTTAATTCTATTTAAGATTATAAATTATTGAGATAACCTCAAACTCTATTTTTTAAATTAATTGAAATCCTGAACCTACTAGAAAATTAACTTCATGCATATCCTATCCTTATTTAAAATGATCCTAATCATATCCAAATTAGCCAATCCTAGTCGTATTTAATTAAGTAGTCTCCACCATTATAAATACCTACATCCTTCATATTTTTCTTCCCCAAACTCCTCACTTTTTCGTCAAAAAACAGTCAAATTCGTCATAAATTCAACCTCATTTTCTAGTAGTTATGACGACTTAAACAGATGATATCTCCTAGCTCCGGACTCCAAACGAGCTCCAGTTTTTTTGTTAGAATCATATCAAGGTTAGTTTTCTGAATATATAAATTATTTCAGTAATTTCAGAACCTATTTTTCCAGAATATTCTGAAAGTGCCAGTTGTCCAAAATCAGACGCATTTTCTTATTTTCGAGATTTCGGGAGATCCCGAACTCGGAATTATGAGACGTTTGAAGTTTCAAAAATTTGACATGATGAACTTACATAAAATTATTTTTTTAGAATTTAATATGCAAGTTTAATATACTGTAAAATTTGTGCAACGTAGACGTAAATAGGAAACCACCGAAAACTATCATCTGTGCGCCCTTGTGGCCATAACTCTTTACCGACTTGTGATTTTATGAAACTGTCAATTCCAGCGTTTATGTAGCATTGAAATCTATAGTATTCCACACATAAATCTAGGATTTGAGTTGTTTGACTTTTTGGTCAATGAATTATCTCGATTTGCGTGCCACGTATCGCAAATCCGTAAAGTTGACTTTCTTTGGACCAAAATTAGAGTTTAGCAATAAAATTAGATTATAATAAGATTAAAAATACTATTTTAGGTTATTTTATTCAGAATTAAAATAGATTAAAATGGAGGAACCTATTCACCCACTTTTGTAACCTAACTTGTTAAATTTATGTGACGGGTAGATCGGACGACGCCTTGAGTTGGGACTTCATTCTTTTTCAGAGCAGGCAAGTATACCTTGCCATTGTACTGTTATTCATATTCTATATGTTGCATGCATCTTTATTTTTTGTCTTTAGTTCATATATTTTAACTGTATAAAATGTGCGTCCAAGGAAACTTGGGTATAACGACGGTGTCGTCGTAATTATTTTTATTATGTATATGCATTGACCTTGTTTATGAGACCACCCCATTATCATGTAGCATCATTAGGTTTTATTTGATTGTGACACATATTTTTACACGAGTTGTGAGTCTCATATAGATCACGGACGCACGCATTGACTGATCATCGGTACGTGTGGGACGTGCGTTAGGAATAACTGATGTTAGAAACTTTGCATGCTAGAAGACTTGGCAGTTATTAGAGGTCCATGGACATATCCTATTGTAGTACGATGGTCCAATCCTTGTCCTTGTTTGGTTGCAGGATTGGGCTAGGGTACTAAAGATAGGCTATGAACCAAATCGTGTCATGGATGTGACATGCTTAGAGCATGGATGAGAAGAACAACAAGTAAGGCATGTGGGCTCCGTTGCACTTTCCTTGTGTAATCCGTACGCTCCGCCAGAGATGCGCGGTCATGATGACCACTATATATTATATTATTATCAGGCGGCCTCTGTCGTTCAAAAGATGACATGCTTTGTAGGCCCCTGGATCTCCAAGAGAACCATGCTAATCCCATTTTAGCCAGATAGCCCATGTTGGGAAAGTTGTTCTTAAATTGTATTCACTTAGACGGTTAGGCGACCCATTGGATATTTATTTTAGTACTTTATTGGTATGCTTTTATGTATCTTGTTATATCCCTCTGAGGACCTGGCTCTTCCAGGTGTATCTGTTCTTGAGTATTCTCAGGATCGCAGATTCGGATGGTTACATATGTTTCGATGATGTCTTCTCTTCGAGCCCCGTGGTCTTTAGTGGATATTCTTATATTGTGTTTATTGTGTTATACTTATATTATATTTACTTTTACATTCGAGTTGGTAGTGGATTTGTTTCCATCCAACTATCATCTTTAGATACTTATATTGGGATCTAGTTTCATAGATACTGGTTATTTATTTATATTTGATTTTTATGGATGAGATTTAGATTATACCCTGTGACTTGTGATAGATTTATACTACTTGTGGATTTGATATTCATATTACAGCTTACGTATGGGTCTTGGCTTCCATATATTGGAGATGCCATATCCATGCAGCTGGCATGCTTACGTGTCCTAGTCCTACGTATTTTTGGGACTGGGGCATGACATATTTTTGTGGTGGCCCATGCAGGTCGAGAGCATATTGTCTCGGTTACGTTACTGTACCGAACAAGCCTGCACCTAGGACTAGAGTATAGGATCTCATGCACAATTGACTATGATTCATCTTTCTTCTATCTGTTCTATTTGAATAATTGCATCATGCTTGATTCCTGTACTTCCCTAGTAGTTTCTTGAGTATAGCCTCTCCTAGAATATAGAAGTTCCTGTTGTTAGATAATAAGTAGGGTAACCTTCCTATTAAGAGTACAACTAGAGTGTTGACACATCACTGAGTTAGAATACTTAATAAACTATAGCACCCTTACCTGTAGATGGATTGACCATTATCCCTTGATAATTAGGGATAACTTGAGATAGTATAAACACTACTAGAGTCAGTTAGAAATTTGACCATAGTGTTTGACCCTAGCATGAAGGAACCAATAGAGATCCAACATTTAACAATTGGACTAAACCTAACTTTTATAGTGAGATGATATTAGAACTATAAACTTAGATCATTGTTTTATTATTAGTAGACAGCACCTTAGGAAGCCTAGAGAAATATAATCAAACATTTTTTCCTTGATCATACCTCGAACATAGCAACTAGTATACCACTCTCCCTTAGAAAACCATGATGCTATCTAGAGCCCTCTATTTTAATTTTATATGTTGTTCCTCTGCGACCTTAACGTTCGCTAATTGCGCGACGACTAAATTATATTCTTCTTTTCTTCATCTTTCAACTCATGCCACCTGACACCTCTGATTATAAACCAAGTAATTTTATTCTATGTTAGGATATATAGCTTGCTAGGATTTTGGTGGTTACTCTTGAATTATGTGATTGGTAATTAGAACTTGACAGTTTAAGTTATTCTTGTAGATTGCGACCTGATGATTATCTCTTAGTTTTTAAATCGTATAAATTATACCCCCACCTCGATACGAGTTGTATTCCCTTTTCCTTGAGGCTAGTAACCTTTCCATTCTTGCTATTGACACGTGCTCTATACGCACAATGATTAAGACTTAAGATGACCATTACCTATATAATGCAATAGGAGACCCTAATAAATACCAAAATCTTTTCCTCGTGTACCCTAATAAGAGTTTCTACTTTATTTGCAAGTGCAAGGTTAATTTGTGGAACCCTCTCAAGGCAATTACAGTATTAGTTTATTGTTTTAAGTTGGCTCACAATCTAGTATCACATAGTCCTTGTGATCCATTAATGAAGTATAATTGATTGCCATTAACTATATGCTTACATAAGAGGATAGTGGTTATCCAGACTGTAGAACTTAGAGACTATACCCCTACTTTGTCGACTATCAACTTAGACAAGGAGTTAGTATGACAACTGTAGAGATTGTAGAGTCTTATCTTTTTGTGAACTTGAATTATTATGTACCTTCTTTCATCATGATCCAGCGTATTTATATTTTATGTACTACCTTGACTTATGCCGCTATTATAGCCTAGTTTTGTGAGCTTATTCTTTTATCAAGCTTGTTCACAATATATGTATTATTGGATGCATAAACTAATACATTTCAGAATCAGTGCATTACGGTCTGATCAACCATAGTGCGCTTGGTTCGTCCTTCGCATAACTATTTTACGTGGATTGAGATATATAGTTGACTAGTAGAAAAATATACTTGCCCTTAGACATGTCAGAGCATATCATATCAAGTACAAAACTGTACTGATGTGATCATATGAATAGAAAATTTACCAAAATTGGATTTCAATCCACAACTGCCTTGACAATTCCCATTGAGTTCTTTAAACGCCTTGATCCCCATACTTGTATTCTATTACCTCTCCCTTGAACTCTTCATTATTGTTTTCCATCTTTCCTTATTTCGGATAGACGAAACCTCGTGCTTGGTATAAGTTTGATATACAGATAGTACTAGATATACCCCATATAGGCCAATCGTATTATTTGGTGACTATCTTTTATAATTGATTAAGGGCATATCATATATGCTATAATTGGTGTTAAAGTTTTGAGGATGGAATAACATGAGTAAATAAATTGAGGAATATTTTTCTTAAATGTATAGCTTTGTGTGATAGATAGATAAATTCTACGTTGGGTAGAAGTCGCATTGTCAACTTGAGGTAATTTTTTTAGATTGTGATCAAGTAGGATTAGATTGAGAGATATAAGTCATTTTAAATTTTGAAAATTATTTAGAGGAATGATTAAGATAATAAAGATTTAATGAATTATAAAATCTTGATATTGCGGACCAAATATTTATACTTTGAGCACATGATTTAAATTTTGAATATTGAAGGTTGAATCATCGATTTAAATTTTGAGGATAAATATAGAATTTTAGACTTGAACAATTGGTGAATTAAATTCAAAATTTTATAATTTGATTATTTAAATTAAAAGTTAAATTTGATTGTTGGATCACCTATTTGAAATGTTGATGATAGAAATTAAATTTAAAAATTTGAAGAGTACAAAATTCATAAGTTGAAAATAGGAATAATGTTTGATTATAATTATTTTCTAGAGGAGATTATGATAGTTGCAGATCGTGATGTAAAATTTGATATAAAATTATTTAAATCTTGAAGATGTTATATGAATTCAATTTAAATTTGGATATTGATGATTTGAAAAAGTGAGAAGAGATTACAATAGGTTAAATTTTGATTTGAACAGTGATTATCTTAATTTTGAAGTGATCGCGATAGATTTGAATAGATTTTATTATTTAAATTTTTGAAAAAGATTGCGATTGACTTGCCTTATGTACGAATGCGAAAGATTTAACAAATTATGCCTTATTTTAAGTTTGAGGACGAAATTGTTTTAAATTGGGTAGATTGTAAACTCCCTCACCCAAAATAGGTATTTTGGGTGTCTTTTATATTATTATATTTATTATAGATGTTGAATTTCTTTAGAGTATTCTCTTAGTTAATTAGAAAATAAATTTTTTAGTATATTTATTTATATAAATATTTATTTAGAATCATTTTTAAGCTATTTTAGATTTTAGGAGATTTTTCTAGAATTTTTAGGTAATTAAAACATAGGAAACCTAAATTTCTAGGACTTCCATGATTTACTATGAGACCATACTTGCATATTGTTCCTACCAAATATTTATTTTAGGTTAAAATATTTAATTATATTTTTTTGTAATTTATTTAGAATTTTAAGAAATTTATTTAGATTTTTGAAATTATTTAGGATTTATTTGGATATATATAATATTAATATTAGATAGATGCTAATTTAGTGTTAATAGATACTAATAAGATTATATATAAATTATTTGCATTATCTTTAATTCTATTTAAGATTATAAATTATTGAGATAACCTCAAACTCTATTTTTTAAATTAATTCAAATTCTGAGCCTACTAGGAAAGTAACTTCATGCATATCCTATCCTTATTTAAACTGATCCTAATTATATCCAAATTAGCCAATCTTAGTCATATTCAATTAAGTAGTCTCCACCATTATAAATACCTACATCATTCATATTTTTTTTTCCCAAACTCCTCACTTTTTCGTCCAAAAATAGTCATATTCGTCATAAATTCAGCCTCATTTTTTAGTAGTTATGACGACTTAAAAAGATGATATCTCCTAGCTCCGGACTCCAAACGCGCTCCAGTTTTTTTTTGTTAGAATCATATCAATGTTAGTTTTCTGAATATATAAATTATTTCAGTAATTTCAGAACCTATTTTTCCAGAATATTCCAAAGTGCCAGTTGTCCAAAATCAGACGTATTTTCGTATTTTCGAGATTTCGGGAGATCCCAAACTCGGAATTATGAGCCGTTTGAAGTTTCAAAAATCAGAAATGATGAACTTACATAAAATTATTTTTTTAAAATTTAATATGCACGTTTAATCTACTGTAAAATTCGTGCAACGTAGACGTAAATAGGAAAATACCGAAAACTGTCATCTGTGCGCCCTTGTGGCCATAACTCTTTACCGACTTGTGATTTTATGAAACTGTCGATTCCAGCGTTCATGTAGCTTTGAAATCTATAGAATTCCATACACAAATATAGGATTTGAGTTGGTTGACTTTTTGGTCAATGGATCGCCTCGATTTGTATGTCATGGATCGCAAATCCGTAAAGTTGACTTTTTTGGGACCAAAATTAGAGTTTAACAATAACATTAGATTATAATACTATTTTAGGTTATTTTATTCAGAATTAAAATAGATTAAAATGGAGGAACCTATTCACCCACTTTTGTAACCTAACTTGTTTAATTTATGTGACGGGTAGATCGGACGACGCCTTGAGTTGGGACTTCATTCTTTTTCAGAGCAGGCAAGTATACCTTGCCATTGTACTGTTATTCATATTTCATATGTTGCATGCATCTTTATTTTTTGTCTTTAGTTCATATATTTTAACTGTATATAAAATGTGCGTCCAAGGAAACTTGGGTGCAACGACGGTGTCGTCGTAATTATTTTTATTATGTATATGCATTGACCTTGTTTATGAGACCACCCCATTATCATGTAGCATCATTAGGTTTTATTTGACTGTGACACATATTTTTACATGAGTTATGAGTCTCATATAGATCACGGACGCATGCATTGACTGATCATCGGTACGTGTGGGACGTGCGTTAGGAATAACTGAGGTTAGAAACTTTGCATGCTAGAAGATTGGCAGTTATTAGAGGTCCATGAACATAGCCTATTGTAGTACGATGGTCCAATCCTTGTCCTTGTTTGGTTGCAGGATTGGGCTAGGGTACTAAAGATAGGCTATGAACTAAATCGTATCGTGGATGTGACATGCTTAGAGCATGGGGTGGGGAGAACAACAAGTAAGGCGTATGGGCTTCGTTGCACTTTCTTTGTGTAACCCGTATGCTCCGCCGGAGATGCGCGGTCATGATGACCACTATATATTATATTATTATCAGGCGGCCTCTGTTGTTCAAAAGACGACATACTTTGTAGGCCCCTGGATCTCCAAGAGAACCATGCCAATCCCATTTTAGCCAGATAGCCCACGCGTTGGGAAAGTTGTTCTTAAAATACATTAACTTAGACGGTTAGGCAACCCATTGGATATTTATTTCAGTACTTTATTGGCATGCTTTTATGTATCTTGTTATGTCCCTCTGAGGACCTGGCCCTTCCAGGTGTATCTGTTCTTGAGTATTCGCAGGAGCGCAGATTCGGATGGTTACATATGTTTCGAGGATGTCTTCTCATCGAGCCCCGTGGTCTTTAGTGGATATTCTTATATTGTGTTTGTTGTGTTGTACTTATATTGTATTTACTTTTACATTCGAGTTGGTAGTGGATTTATTTCCATCCAACTATCATCTTTAGATACTTATATTGAGATCTAGTTTCATAGATACTGGTTATTTATTTATATTTGATTTTCGTGGATGAGATTTAGATTATACCCTGTGATTTGTGATAGATTTATACCACTTGTGGATTTGATATTCATATTACAGCATACGTATGGATCTTGGCTTCCATATATTGGAGTTGCCATATCCATGTGTCTGGCATGCTTACGTGTCCTAGTCCTACGTATTTTTGGAACTGGGGCGTGACAGCATGATAGGTTTCAAAATTTTTCTTCATTTTGATCTAGTAAAATATTGTATTTTAGAAACAATTTTTGTGGTTGATGGTGGACTTTATTTCGAGTATTTTGACTTTTGGTTCACTTGTTTCGGAGTTGAAATAAAAAATTTATAGAGAAAATAATTTTTGATTTTTAGAGCTTTTCTGCCATGGCTGAACTTGTTGTCTGGAGAAGACGAAGTGCTCATATGGACAGCATCATATGCGGCAGAGAGTGCTATGTGTCGCGCCCCGATCCCGCAGGGGCCGATCCCGTAGGGCCTATCGTCCTCGCTTGGTCCCTACGGAACCATTCGTCCTCGCTTGGTCCCTACGGAACCGTTCGTCCTCGCTTGGGCGCGATGCCGTGCAAGCCTAAGTTGCGCTTGCACCAGGCAACGTACCTGCACAAGACAAGTTAGACAAAATATACATATAAAGGCACAGAGTAAAACGCAGAGAACCAAAGTTGAACACATTTGATAGCACACAAAATACTTTCATTTTATTGAATACTTGAAGATTTGGATTACAAAATGCTTGCTTGGCTGAGTTACAAAATATGCCTTAGAAGGCTTACACTCTTTTTACATTCCCAAAACTAGCCACAACGCCCATTACATTATGCCCTTGTAGTAGGACCAAAATAGCAAAATATCTAGCAGAAGAGGAAGTAGCCCACTGAAGAGGTAAGCGACGGAGAAGCGGCACGAACACAGTCCTATGAAAGGGTGCGCACATGCTGATTCAGATTTAAGATGCTAGCCAAGCTCTCGCTTCCAGTACCTGGATATTTGCCCACAAACGTGGGTCAGTACTACCACATGTACTGGTGAGCGACCGTGGCCAAACTCACCTTAGAAATCCACACTAAGTAAGCATATGAAGCTAGCATTATTAAGTGGTCTTTCTGGTTGTCTAGTTTCTTTTTAACAATTCATGCTAGGAAACATAGACAATATAAAGCAAGTGCATATGATATTTCTTACCCACGGCCGAGCGGTTATCCCTGCAGCAGACACACAAGTTAGACACAATTTGCATATGAATAACTTATGAATCGAAAATAGGCATCAATGTGTTAGGTATGCAAGAAGGTAAACCTAGCATGCGCCCTAACTATATGATGGTCCCCTCCACGGGATTAGCAGTTGGGACGTACAAGCCCATCTCACTAATAGACGAGTCTACCCTCCCGTAAGTAAGGACGTTCACGCCTCAGGGTATCTAGATCTCTTTCCGGCCGAACGATCCCCAGTGCCCCAGGGACCGCCCGAGAGATAATCCTTGTGCACAAGTTGTCCTGACCAAATGCATGAATGCAAGCCCTATCAGAAAATATGCTATCATGCAATTGATGAACAATGCACACATAAGTCTATCTCTTCTTTTCTCTTTTCTCTTTTCTCTTTTCTAGATCAAGTCCAGAGTTTTCCAGCTATAATACTCGAGGCACAGCATACAAGGGACAATAAGCAACTAGTAAGGTAGCAGTTCAATACACGAAGCATGCAATACTTTTCTTTTATCTTTAGCTTATCTTTTTAGTGAGACAACATAATTTCAAGTGAACTAGAGATTCTTTATTAGGCATGCAGACTTAAAGGATTCATCGAAGGGCCTAAGCCACTCACCTAATGAACCGAACGAGGGGATGGGGAAGCCTAAGCGACGTTCACTCCTTGGTTATGCGTCCTAAAAATGCAACAATACTTGGTTAGCATACTTCAATCTCTTTCCCTTACGATTCGGAAGAACGCACAAGCGAGAAAGCGAAATCATGAAAACCAAGTCATCGAAAGCAACTCAAAACACAAAGCAACACAAAACCAAGAAGCAAAGCAACCAACAAAACTCTTGGACTTATTTCAATAGAAGCTGTTCGATTAATTCGAAGGGTTCATTGCACTTCGTCCGTGTTGATTCGGTAAGGTTTCCCTGAGACTCGATTCTCAACCGAGTCGAAGCAGCGTAGTGTTCCATAAGTAACCGTTTGGAGCGGGGCGTTACATACTACCCCCACTGAGAAGAAGTTTCGTCCACGAAACTTAAGAGATCAAGGAGGCAAAGATCAAGCATCAAGAGTTCAAAGGAATAAGACTCACCAACATCGTGTCCTCTCTCATCACGCTCAATATTCAACTGATACACTCTAGGCCTTCTTATCTGATCAGTTGGTTCCAGAGCAGGACCCGGAGGGGTCTGAGTCTCAACCCGAGCAGTCTTGTTGTTTCCATCCGGGTATGGCGGCGGAACCCTCTTGTTTTGGCAGTTCACTGCCTGATGCCCTTGTTCCCCGCAGTTATAACACTCATTATTTGCACCACAACAAATATCTACGGTATGGCCTGGTTTGTGGCAGTAAATGCATATAGGACCTGGGCGCCGCTCGCCCGTTGTTTTCTTTTCTCCATTATGGTATCTTTTAGCAGGAGGGTTTCGAGGAGCCGGTGCCCTTTCTGGAGCATTTTGCGGAGTGAACTGCTCATTCTGCACGGCTGCCTCAAAGACTTGTATATAGGTTTTGCACTCCCGGTTCATAACATCTTTTTTTAGATTATCGTTTAAGCCTTTTATGAACCGATGTGTGCGAGATGCCTCATCGGGAATCATCGAACTAGCGAACTTAGCAAGTTTGGAGAATTCTGACTCATAATCTTCGACAGACATGCTCCCTTGCTTAAGCTCGGTAAACTCGTCTTCTTTTCTCTGCCTGACAGCTGGCGGGAGGTAATGCGCAAGGAATGCTTCCTTGAACATTCCCCAAGTAATCCTACCATCCTGATATTTGGTGGCGAGGTCTGCTTTCTTGACTTCCCACCAGTCGTGTGCTCATAACCGCAACTGCATATCTGCGCACGCCACCCTCTTGTTCGCAGGTATTGAGGCAAAGCTAAACAAGCTCTCCATCTTTGCGACCCAGTCCATCACCTTATCCGGCGTGGTCCTGCCTTCAAACTCCGGAGGGTTCAACTTCAGGAACTCAGCGCCTTTAAAGGTAGACTTTCCGGCCGCACGAGGAGGCTCGTTTGTTTCTGCTAATCCTGCGCCTTGAGGCATGGTCGGGGCAGTCACAGGTGTTGCGGCGGTGCCAGATGCACCACTGTTCGCTGCTAGTGTTGTCACTATCTGCGTCAGGGAGTCAAGCTGCTTTTGTTGTGCCAAGGCTCTAGCATCAGCTCGTTGCTGCTGAGCCTCGAATCGTTCTTGTTGCGCAGCATGACGATCGTTTTGATTCTGTAACATTGCAATCAATCTATCCATTTGATCATTGCTCACGCTAGCTGCGCGCGATGACTCAGGGTTACCAGCACCTGTTCTTGTCATCTTTGCTGCAAAAGAGAGTAGCTTGCATTAGTCTCATAACGTATTATAGACTTATTGCATGGGACGTTGGGTTTTCATACTCTTAGGGACCTTTCTCACTCGATTTACTTCTTATAGATTCGAAATCAATTTTCGAAATTCGGGACTTTTGAAATCGCTTGAAAACTTATATCCTTTTCGAAGACGATGTTTGAAGAGGCCAAGGACGTAAAGCCATGCTCTGATACCACCTGTCGCGCCCCGATCCCGCAGGGGCCGATCCCGTAGGGCCTATCGTCCTCGCTTGGTCCCTACGGAACCATTCGTCCTCGCTTGGTTCCTACGGAACCGTTCGTCCTCGCTTGGGCGCGATGCCGTGCAAGCCTAAGTTGCGCTTGCACCAGGCAACGTACCTGCACAAGACAAGTTAGACAAAATATACATATAAAGGCACAGAGTAAAACGCAGAGAACCAAAGTTGAACACATTTGATAGCACATAAAATACTTTTATTTTATTGAATACTTGAAGATTTGGATTACAAAATGCTTGCTTGGCTGAGTTACAAAATATGCCTTAGAAGGCTTACAACTCTTTTTATATTCCCAAAACTAGCCACAACGCCCATTACATTATGCCCTTGTAGTAGGACCAAAATAGCAAAACATCTAGCAGAAGAGGAAGTAGCCCACTGAAGAGGTAAGCGACGGAGAAGCAGCACGAACACAGTCCTATGGAAGGGTGCGCACACGCTGATTCAGATTCAAGATGCTAGCCAAGCTCTCGCTTCCAGTACCTGGATATTTGCCCACAAACGTGGGTCAGTACTACCACATGTACTGGTGAGCGACCATGGCCAAACTCACCTTAGAAATCCACACTAAGTAAGCATATGAAGCTAGCATTATTAAGTGGTCTTTCTGGTTGTCTAGTTTCTTTTTAACAATTCATGCTAGGAAACATAGACAATATAAAACAAGTACATATGATATTTCTTACCCACGGCCGAGCGGTTATCCCTGCAGCAGACACACAAGTTAGACACAATTTGCATATGAATAACTTATGAATCGAAAATAGGCATCAATGTGTTAGGTATGCAAGAAGGTAAACCTAGCATGCGCCCTAACTATATGATGGTCCCCTCCACGGGATTAGCAGTTGGGACGTACAAGCCCATCTCACTAATAGACGAGTCTACCCTCCCGTAAGTAAGAACGTTCACGCCTCAGGGTATCTAGATCTCTTTCCGGCCGAACGATCCCCAGTGTCCCAGGGACCGCCCGAGAGATAATCCTTGTGCACAAGTTGTCCTGACCAAATGCATGAATGCAAGCCCTATCAGAAAATATGCTATCATGCAACTGATGAACAATGCACACATAAGTCTATCTCTTCTTTTCTCTTTTCTCTTTTCTCTTTTCTAGATCAAGTCCAGAGTTTTTCAGCTATAATACTCGAGGCACAGCATACAAGGGACAATAAGCAACTAGTAAGGTAGCAGTTCAATACACGAAGCATGCAATACTTTTCTTTTATCTTTAGCTTATCTTTTTAGTGAGGCAACATAATTTCAAGTGAACTAGAGATTCTTTATTAGGCATGTAGACTTAAAGGATTCATCGAAGGGCCTAAGCCACTCACCTAATGAACCGAACGAGGGGATGGGGAAGCCTAAGCGACGTTCACTCCTTGGTTATGCGTCCTGAAAATGCAACAATACTTGGTTAGCATACTTCAATCTCTTTCCCTTACGATTCGGAAGAACGCGCAAGCGAGAAAGCGAAATCATGAAAACCAAGTCATCGAAAGCAACTCAAAACACAAAGCAACACAAAACCAAGAAGCAAAGCAACCAACAAAACTCTTGGACTTATTTCAATAGAAGCCGTTCGATTAATTCGAAGGGTTCATTGCACTTCGTCCGTGTTGATTCGGTAAGGTTTCCCCGAGACTCGATTCTCAACTGAGTCGAAGCAGCGTAGTGTTCCATAAGTAACCGTTTGGAGCGGGGCGTTACACTATGCGGCCTGAGCTTTGAGCCACATATACCTTCCAGCTTCGTCCATCTTATTGGATGCATGACTGATTATTACACAGTGTTCCTAAGCTAAGTACTTGGAAAAGTCCTAAGTCATGGAACTCCTTGTGTTTTACTCGCTGGACGAATGAGAAATTCGGTAAGTCTAAGAGGCATCTATGTTGCAAGCAGAGCATGCGACAAAGCAGACTGATGCGACCTTGACCTATGCGGCCTCTTCTCTTCTGGACGCATAACTATATTTTACCCTTGCATATTTTTATATGAGTTTGTCTTTTCCTTCCTGTCACTTTATGGCTTGTCACATCCATCGCATCAAGTCACTTCTCTGACTTATAATTAATGTCCATCACTCGGCACTTATCCCAAGGGGTAGACTTTGCCTTGACCTATGCGGCCTGACTCATATGCGTCCTGACTCTTATGCGGCCTGGACCCCTATGCGGCACCGGCCTGTATGCGGCCTTGACCTATGCAACATTAATCCCATGCATCCTTGGTTCTTATGCGGTCCATGGGCATTTTTATTATTTTTCTTAGTTTGGATGCTTTATTGGATTTTGTGATTCTATGCGTATTATAAATAATTGTAAATGCATGAGAACTAAGTGACCATATATTGTACCTGACTATATGCTTAACCTGAGTATGATTAGAAATAGACTATGCATCCAAGTTAATATGACTACCTATGTGCCTAACTCAAGCCATGTGTTGCTATGTGCTAAAACTCATGTGATATACCAATGATTGGTGACTTGACTCGACTATTGGTATCCGTGCTGATACACTTACTATGTGCTATGTATTACTACGTGCTAAGTGTTCCTACGTGATTATGCTACATATTTTACACCGAGGTGTACCTACGTGCTATACGACATGTCATATAATATAATTCCTCTAACATGGACATGATAGTTGGTTAATAACCAAGCGTGGCTAGGACTTGTGTTGATTGTTGCATCACGCTGGGGTGAATTCAAATTGAACTCCCAAGTAACAAAGTGGATTCATATCTAGTGTGCCCGTATTACGGTACGACATGTAAGGAGAATAATATGTGACCACGCCTTATGATTTCAGCTAACCATAGGGTTAATTAGAAAACTAAAATATATAGAGCATTGGGAGGGACGAATTCCCGTGATCGTGCTTAACTAGCCACCCTCAATCATATGGGGAGTGAAGGCTGCCCCCATGAATATGTTTTAAATCCTCATTAGTGGATGGAATATGCGATTATTATATTGTACTATGTGTTTTATGCAATCTTAGCATGATGGCCTTCTGATGGACCAGTGCATACTACTATGTGCTATGCGACAATTCGTGGCTCGGCTAGCCCTTGCTAGAACATGGCTCGACCTGAGGATTCTTGTTATATGCATAATATTTCTGGGATAACCCAGACTTTACCTAGTAAGTCGTACAAGTGATTGGCCGATTATGTAACTGAACTTGATTGTGCATTGTACCTTCTATTAAATAGTGTAGGGACATGGACTATCATGATGCGATGGTCTAACCCTTGTCCTTGTTTGGTTGTAGGACTAGATTGGTTTATCACGATAGGCTATGAACCGAAACTACGAGACATGACTATATATATATATATGTTTATTCTTTTTGGTTTTGTTTCTTCATTCGTGCTTCCTTTGTGGTACTTGTTATTTGGTGTCTAACCCCACTGGTTTTGCATGGCTAGGTTTAAAGCCAGCACCAGAGGATCAAGCATACTTTTCCATGATCAATGACGTACACCAGGCGGATGGTCGTTAAGGAACACGAGTGGGTTTCTTGATAACTGCTCGTTATTGCACATTTTACTCTTTTGGATGTTTAGCCTCCGGCACTTGTTAGCCGTAAATCTGGATATTTTGTCTTCTTATATTATTTTAATTAATCAGACTGCAGTTGGTCATGATCATATACTTTTGCTACTCTGCTAGCTTATTATTTTGTGTGGCTGGTTTCCAGAATATTATGGAAGGACATTTGGGATGCCTTACTTTCTTGTCATACATGTTCTATGTTTACTATCTTTACTTGACTGATTGAGACAATAGATGTTCTATGTGACCCTAAGTGACTTGTTTGTAGTATTTACCCCATTGTCTAGTCATAGCCATGACCGTCGTACGACGTTCTATACCTTATACGGGAGAGCTGGCCATGTTCGTCTCGTATTTCAGTACTAGGGCGTGACAAGGTTTTAGTGGTGGACCATGCAGGTATGTGTTTTTAGACTTGTGGGATATTGTGGTCATAGGAGCCTAAATTATACATGTCCTATTTGATATCTTTGTAATCACCCTAATTTTTTCAGATTATTTTTAAAACAGTTTTACACAATTTTCTGTAATTTTCTGGGATTAAAACTAGGGTATTTTGTAATTAAATGATTTTTCAATGATGTTAATTAATATTAAAATATTATAAAAATAATATTTTTGGGTGTAAAATAAAAAACTAGACATAGAATAATTTTTCGGGAATTTATTAGACCCCAGAAGCATTTTTAAAGCCCTAGAAGCTAAGTTGCATTTAAACCGAATTAAACTCTGACTGAATCCGGTTTATTCTTAAATAAACCAAACCAAACTGACCCAAACTGCTGCCAAACCAAACTGAACCAACCCAGCCCTTAACGGGTCGGGTCAGATCCAAAGTAAACCCGACCCGGACCCGAAACCCTAACCGAAACCCTAATCCTAATCTAACCCGGAAATACTGTTCCGGCCCCCTTTAAAATTGCCTCGAACTCCACGCCCCGCCGCCAGATCACCCAGGCCATTTCCTTCTCCGCCCGGACACCACAGCGCCGCTCCGACGAACGCCCTCGCCTGAACCCTAACGTTCACGACTTCCTCCTCCTCCAGTTTTTCCCTCGCCGCCATCTCTTCCGTCGACGAACCCTTCGTATCCCTCCGCCTAGCCCCGTTCCATCCTCCCCTGACTCCACCGTCGTCGATCCCTCCGACGATCTCCTCCACCCTCCAGTCTTCCCAAAGCCCCGCTCGACCCGTCCCCGACCTCTTCTCCCTCGACCACCGCCCAGTTCCATCCTCCTCCGACCATCTCTACTGCCCTAGCCGTCGACAAACCGTCGACTCGAACTTCGTCGTCATCCGCCCAGCCCCGCGCAGCCTCGACGACCCGCTGCCCTAACCCGGACACGGCAGATTCGAACCAGGACACAGCACAGTGACCCGGATACGAGAAATCCTCGTTCCACGGAGCCCTGTTCAGGTAACCCGTTCTCTCTCCTCGTTGCTCTGATTTCCGTTCCTTCAGTTGTGACGCGTAGACTGTGTAACCCTCTCGATGCCCGTGTAAACCGTTCATCGCATTGCATACTGTGGCGATAGCGAACCCGTTTGGCGGGGCGTACTCAGTTCCGGGTGAAAACGAGGTATCATTTTTCCAGGAAAAACGATACCCCATTTTCACCCGGAACTGAGTACGCTCCGCCAAACAGAATAACTTGGTCGTACGCAGTCTTCACCGAAAGGTGCACGCATTGATACGGACGTGCGGGATTTCGCAGAAGTTGATTTGGATGTGCATGCACACCGGAATCAACGCTTATCTGCCGACAACGCCCCGTATCTGCCTGATCTGGAACATATCGTAACTTTGTGTACACACATCAGATCGAAACGAAACTTACGCCATCGGACTCGTAGCAATACGCTGGTCCTGTGACCCAAGTTTGGTTTGATTCTGAGAACGTTGACAAAATCGAGTATCGTGGGCCCCACGGCTCCACTTGACGGGCAATTTTGTGAACGGCTCATCGGAATCCAGTTCTGGAAGTTCTGTTGGGTTCGTATCATCGTTCCTGACTTGTTGACGCTAAGCTAGACGAATTTGGAGACCATTGGTTCTGACACAGTTTTCGGTGCAAAGCGGCCTACATGTGGATCCCACTTTGACCAGAAATTGTCATTTTGCCCTTGTGTCCAAATTGGACTTAAGGACAGGCGTTTCTAGCTATTTGATATTTTTTGAGCCTGTTGATGATGTTTATTTCAGCTTTTGGAGGAGTACCTACATGATCCACTGATACAGGGACACCTGTTGGTATTCCAACCCCAGACAAGTGTACCTTGCCAAAATTGCAGTTCTTGTTACATATTTTCTTGCCTTATTTATATGTTGTACATGCTTGACCTAGGACCGTATGACTTTACTTAGCGTCCGATTAATAGTCGGGTGCCAACACCGTACGCGGAGTTGTGTAACGTCACCTAGACATGGACATCGCGACCCTTTACATTCTCGTACTTGTCTTATCAAGTACACTATAACCCAGGACACTTGATACTATTCATGAGACAGAATCTTCCTGAGATATTCATAGTGATTCTGTGTAGGATGCAGGATTGACATAGACATTATATTCATAGATAGTATATGACTTGTTGCATTTAGCTATGATCTCGCGTGACATGGATATGAGACGTTATGGACATGAGACGTGTGGTTACATTGGGTAGGGAGAGACACACAGGCTACAGGCTGTTTTATATATATCTACTACTATTGTGAGGTCGTAGACTCTCCAGCAGAGCTAGGCACATTACTTGTTATTACTGCTACCGGCTCCCCGACACAGAGCTTGTAGTGGCTCAGCCTGAGTACTAGTGATGCTCTCACTTGCATTTCACATAGATGGTTACATATTTATCCTTTTTATTTTCCTTACTATTGCACTGCATTTATTTTTGCTTGTATTATTGTGTACCTTGCTATGTCCCCTGAGGACCTGGATCCGGATTATGTCCCCAGGATTAGCAGACGATATCTATCCCGAGGTTTACGGGACAGCAGCAGTAGGAGCATGAGTTGATACAGGAGCTGTACCGACACCCGAGGACGAGGTGTTAGCTGAAGACTTTTCCTAAGCATCTGAGTTCCATATTCAATATCTACTTTATTCAGTCATTTATGTTTTGGTCTGTTGAACCATTGTATCATATTTATATCGGGTTGTTCCCCGAAGTACTTTGATGAGACTGGTTATTGATTTTCACTTCTTATTGCTGTTGATCACATTTATCTTCTGTGGATGAGATTAGTTGTGACATATTTTAGTAGACTTTATTTTACAGCTTAAGTACGCCCTGATGGATCCATTAAATTGGGTTTGTCCATCAGTGTGTGCTGCTGGCCATTGACGCGTGTCTAGTCCCTCGATATTTTGGGACTGGGGCGTAACAATCTTTCTTCATCTTGCTCAATAACAATGCTTGAACTATTCAAACTGCTTGTCTACTTGATCCTTTTCGTCCTGTTCTTGATATTTCTTGTCATTTCCTTTAGGACTTCTTCGGTTGCTGGAGAAGCATGCAGGGCAGGACAGGGTTCCCCTGGACAATAACAGGAGGTAACACCTGCTCAGAGTCAGATCCTGATAGAGCCAATAGTTGAGCAAACTGGCACCATGGAACCGGGAGTTGGATATGTTAAGAAGCATCTTGCTTTGATTCCCCTGCACGTTCCAATAGTTGAGCAAACTGGCACCATGGAACCGGGAGTTGAATCATTTTTGAACTCTATATCGAATTCGAATTAATTACCTGATTTGCATCTTACTTTGATTCCCCTGCGTGTTCTTATAGTTTATCTTTTGGATGCAGAGTAATGGATCCAAGAAACGGAGATAAGAATCCCTTGGGTACGCCACACGATGCTGTGGTTACCTATGTAGACGGATTAACACCACAGGATGGGGGACAATCTTCTCAAAGCGATCAAGCCGGCCAGCCTAATTCAAGGTTCCGGCGTGATGACATCCCACCTCCACCACAGTTCACTCCACCGATGCCTGTTTTCCTACCAGGGCAAGCCATGGATGGGCAGCAGATGTTCCAGATGATTTATGCCATGATGCAAGCCCAACAACAGGTTCAACAAGAGGCTCAGCGTCAGGAGGCAGAGTATTTGAGAACCAGCCTAGTATCCGCATTGGAGCAGGCAAACCCACCAGCTAGGTGACCAGCGACGGGATCTATCACTGATTTTTGTCAGCTCAAGCCTCATACCTTTTCTGGCAAGAAGGGGCCAACTGAAGTCCACGAATGACTCATGAACATATAACACCAGTTGGAAGCAGCTGAACTTCCGAGAGAGACATGGATGACTGCGGTCAGGATGCAGTTGACTGAAAATGCACATCATTGGTGGTTATCAGAAGAGAGGAGGCTCGGACAGGACTGAGTTACTTGGAAAGAGTTCTTCAGACTCTTCCAAGAGATGTACATCCCAGCTGTTGCACGGTCGGAACTCAGAGACAAGTTCAACCGCCTTATCCAAGGCAATATGTCAGTGGAAGAATACAACGCAGAATTCATTCGTCTGAGTCGCTTCGCCCCAACCCTGATCCCGACAGAAGAAGAGAAGGCGTAGAAGTTCTTTGACGAACTCAAGTTCGAGCTTCAGAGGTTGATCGGATCTGTTGCACCTATATCGTACACCGACGCTCTTGCTGCAGCACGACGCATAGAGCGCATCACTAGAAGGGAGTCAAATTTAAAACGGCCAATCACATCAGCACCATCCAGGACATCATAGGGGAATTCTGCAAAATGATCCCAGAGGAGTATACCAGAGAGAGCAGCACATAGGGCCATATCTCTTCCTACTTGTCACCACTGCGGCAAGGTAGGTCACATTGAGAGGGAGTGTAGACGCAAGTTGGGACTATGCCTGGTTTGCGGATCTAACCAGCATCTATCCAAGGACTGCTCTGAACGCAGAGAGGGAGCACCGAGACTAGCTTTACCTGCACCAAGGCCAGCTTATCCAGCAGTGGGAGCACCACAGGCAGGAGTTGGAGGAGCCAGACCACCAGCTCCAGGAGGATATCAGCAGAGACCACCATTGGAGGACAACCAATGAGTTGTGTATGAAGTACGGTAGTCCAGATCACCATATTGCCAATTGTCCGATGATGCGAAGGCTAAGAGGGCCAGTCCAACAGTTACCAGCACTACCAGTACTAGGGGCATTTCAACACAGAGGGCCAGTGATAGCAGTACGTCCATTAGCTCAACGTCTGTTACCGACGCAAGATCAGGTGTACCAGTAATAACAGAATCAACAGTAGGGCCAGCATAGGCCACAATAACGCTTCCAAGAGAGCCAACAACGATGAGTGCAACAGGGCCAAGGACAAGCATTCACTTTATCTTTGGAAGAAGTTTTGGCATCGGGCGACGTGGTGGTAGGTAACATTTCTATCGTATCTTTTCCTGCTATAATATTATTTGATTCTGGTGCATCTCATTCATTTATATCTGCGCAAATTATAATACGTATTAGATTGGAGTTCGAGGCATTGCCAGAGAGTTTGAATATACTCACTAGTAATGGGCCCGTAGGAGTTAGTAGATTATGTATAGCATGTCCAGTCGTAGTGTGTGGGCGTCCGCTAACAGCACAGTTGATCGAGTTTTCTATGGGTAACTTTGGCGCTATCTTCGGCATGGACTGGCTTAGAGAAAGTCATGGTACGATAGATTGCCATAAGGGCAGGATATAATTTAGTACCTCAGGCCCGAAAGATTTTGCCTTTGACAGATCTGTAGAAGACCAGAATGAAGAGAGAATTGCAGCGACAGTGATAGCAGAAGAACAACTTCCCGAGATAGTCAAGGAGTTCCTAGATGTCTTTCCAGAAGAACTACCTGGGTTAGCCCGAGTAAGAGATGTGGAGTTTTACATAGAGTTGATTCCCGGAGCAGGACCAATATCTTATAAAGTTCACCAAATGGCACTATCATAACTAAACAAGTTATACCAACACGTAGAAGAACTGAAGGCAAAAAAGTTTATCTGAACCAGTGGATCACCTTGGGGAGCCAGTGGTTCTAGTGAATAAGAATGATGGGTCATCCCGGTTATGTATCGACTATAGACAGTTGAACACAGTGAAAGTGAAGAATAAGTACCCATTACTAAGAATCGATAATTTATTTAATCATTTGAGCAAGGCTAAGGTTTTCTCCAAGATCAACCTCCGATTAAGATACCATCAAGTAAGAGTTCGGGAGCAAGACATACCCAAGACCGTATTTCGGTCACAATATGGGCATTACGAATTCTTAGTTATGCCATTCGGACTGACTAATGCTCTAACAATATTTATAGATTTGATGAACCATAACTTCATGCCGTATCTAGATTAGTTCGTAGTGTTCATCGACGATATTCTAGTCTATTCCAGTAGTGAAAAGGAGCACGTTGAGCATCTTCAAAAGGTCTTACATATTCTAAGAGAACAACCAGTTATACGCAAAGCTTAGAAAATGTGAGTTTTATTTGGATCGTATATAATTTTTGGGACATGTCATCTCGGGAGCAGGAGTGGCAGTAGTTCTGAATAAGGTTAAAGCCGTAGAGAATTTGCCAGTTCCTAAGACAGTAGAAAAGCTACGTAGTTTTCTAGGCTTGGTAGGCTATTACAGGAGATTCGTGACAGACTTCGCAAGGGTTTCCACACTATTGAACCATTTGACGTGCAATGAGGCTATGTTTGTTTGATCCACAGAATGTTAGACATTCTTTGAAGAGTTGAAGAAGAGACTGATTTCGGCACCGATTCTCTTGCTTCCAGTAAGTTCTGGAGGGTTTATCATATATTGTGATGCATCTGGCAAGGGGCTCGGGTGTGTATGAATGCACCATGGAAGAGTGATAGCTTATGCGTCTCTACAGTTTCAAGATCATAAGAAGAACTATATAACACACGACTTGGAGTTGCTGGCAGTGGTGTTTGCACTTAAGCTATGGAGACACTACTTATATGGAGATCGGGTGGAAATATTCATGTATCACAAGAGCTTGAAGTATGCATTCACCCAGAAGGACTTGAACATAAGGCAGAGGAGGTGGCTAGAACTATTGAAGGACTATAATGTGGGGCTCCAATATCATCCAGGAAAAGTGAATGTGGTAGCAGATGTTCTTTGTATGAGAGGTAGTGTATATATGTTAACATTGCAGCAACATCTCTTGGAAGACCTACAAGAGATGGGTTTAGAGATAGTACTTTTGGAAGACGTGGAAGTATTGGCCAGTTACAAATCCAGTCTACTTTGGTTAAAAGAATCAAGGTGGCTCAGGTAGAGGACCCGAAGATTCAGAAGCTTCAGGAAGAATGTGAGTCTGGTCTTGTAGAAGCATGAAAAATACGCTGGGGAGTTATACGCATAAAACTCCCAACATGCATGAAGCTCGCGTAAAACAGAGCTTCAGCACTGGGTAGCGTAAGATATGACTTCAGATCTATTGGCGTACATCGGATCTTCAACACTATACAGCGTAAAACAGAGCTCTAGAACAACCGACGTAAAATAGTACTTCCAGACTGCTTTGGCGTAAAAAGGTTGCTACATCGCCACTCTTCGTAAAACATGTCTGCTTTTAATGCAGCATGAAGCTGTACGAGAAACTCTTTGTATTCCTCGAATGAACCTGTTAGACAGAACAGTGAACCTGACTCCTGACAAAGAGTACTGCACGACGATCAAGAGGACGACTGTAATGATGATTCTGCACAGAGACCCAGGCTGTCGTTTAGTGACATAATCCTTGATATAGGACATCGTTTACGCAATCGAGGAATATACTGCCTATTTTATACAGGCAAACATGAGCTTTTATGCTCAAGATGAGACGAAATCAGACGCCACGTCAAAAGCTGTTCTTCGTACAGAACTCGAGGCACGTCTCTGCAGTTAATGCGCGAGATGGGGGCATATCTCTGCATTTAATGCACGAGATTTGGTTCTACTTTTAATGACTGGGAGAGTTAAAGTTAGGGCTAATACGTCCACATCACCATCCCTGTATTTTACGCCAACCAGGCTATTATCAACTATAGGAGCACGCCGTACGCTATCTCCTCGAAATACGCCAACTCAGGCTATTTTCAACTATAGGAGCATGCTGTATGCTATCTCCTCGAAATACGTCGACTCAGGCTATATTTTCAAAGGTGCGTGATAAGGATATTTGGCCCAGAATACGCTCAAGACCTCAGTCAAGGAAGGATAATTGGCTAGTTTACGCTGGTTACCTACCTATGCAGCATCAACGCAGCCTCTTGGCTTTTACGCTATCAAGACAACTATTTGGCTTTTACGCCATCAAAATAGTTACTTGGCTTTTACGCCATCAAGACAGCTACTTGGCTTTTACGCCATAAAGACTGCTACTTGGCTTTTACGCCAATAAGATATATTTGGCTTTTACGCCAAACGAGACAGTTTGGCTTTTATGCCAACCATCTCTACGCGAGGGGTAGTTATCTACGTGGCTTGCATGCCGTGATCTTCGGAGCAGTTATATGCGTTACCTCACAATGGGACACGCATCACACACAGATTCAGGAGATCATTCAGACGTGGGTAGCAGTTATTATAACCACCGCGTAAAAAGTGTAGCTCTCTCCAATGTTTGGTTTCTACGCAGACCAGTCAGTTACTGTAGCCGAGCTCTATAAATAGAGATATCTGGCCACAGAAGAACAGGTCGAAGGTCGAGGAAAAAGAAGAGAGAGGTTGGTAAGTCGGAGTCAAGGTCAAAAAGTGACCAGAGATATCAGAAAGAGAGCTCATACAGAGAGTGTTGATTGGCAACTTTGGCAACGAGAGTCCAATCCTCCCTGCAATCTTTGAAGCTTCTTCTTCTTCTTCATCATCGTGTGGTCCAAGGGACAAAGTGATCGACCGCAGATCAGACTCCTATAGCAATATTTCCCCAGAATCATTTTTTGTTGTACTTAACATCCTAGTATAGGATTAATTATACTTTTTTTTCTTGTTTGTAAACAAAGAAAGGGTTTCGTACAGAATCATTTTTTTATAGATGGCGACTCTGCTGGGGACTACTTTCTCTTCTAACGAGAAAGTCATTGCTCAACACGATGTTGTATCCGTAGGAGCAACGAAGAATACTTTGGTCATCCAATTCGACCAATCTGCTTATGAAGACATGCTTCGCGCACGGGGTGGCTCTCATTCCCTCTCTGTCCAGGACAACATGAAGTTGCATAAAGTATGGATGTCCCGGACATCCTCTACCCTTCCCGCAGGCTCTCTCTCTCCGACCAACAAGGTTATGACATCACAACCTATGCGCTCTGTGCGTAAAAACCTGTCTCCCGTCTCTGACGTGGCTGACATAATTTCTGATAAGGCCTCAGCGCCAAATCAGAAATTTCAAACGCGCTCTGCGCATAAAACTTCGTCTCTCATCTCTGACGTGGCTGACATAATTTTTGATAAGGGCTCAGTGCCAATTCAGAAATCTTATACGCGCCCTGCGCGTAAAACTCTGTCTCCCGTCTCTGATGTGGCAGACATAATTTCTGACAAGGCCTTAGCGCCAATTCAGAAATTTCAAATGCGCCTTGCGCGTAAAAATGCATCTCCTTTCCATAAAGAGGAAGATGGACCCTTGGATCACATCAAGGGAAAACGAGTGGTGAATCTCCCGATCTCTAGGCTTGTACGCCACCAAAAGAAGAACTCGCCCGTTCTTCGAATTACGCGTGACGCTGGAGGCCGTGTGAAGACTTTTCCTATTTTACGCGAGTCTGTGCAAAGCTCCGGATTACGCCAGGATAAGTCTGTCCGCGTAGAGAAGACCCGTTTCACGAGAAAATACGCTCCTCAGAAGGATGATGGATCGTATGCTACTCACATGGCTGAACTGTTGTATTCTTATGGAAGAGAGAGAGTTATGATTCCCAATCTCCATATCCCAACTGATGTAAAAGGGCAGAATAAGCCTTCTCCTTCTTCTTCTGTTAATCCCCCTGATTTACGTAATTTTTTGATCCAGAAGCGCAAAGACATGGGATCTTCTAACATGTCTATTACATCCCCTAGGGAACATTGTTGTAATAGTCATAAAGTTGTAGTTAACTACTGCTGTTCTAAGGCAAAACTGTCAGTTTTCGACCGGTTGAACTACTATTTTCCTTTATAGGAAGTAGATCCGACGTTCGCATCAGTAAACATAGCTTCACACATTCCTAGAGGAAGGTCGAGTTCAAGATGCCATCCCTCTAGAACTCCGAGCCAAAGGACATTTGACAGACTCCTTGAGAATATTGAAGCAGGTGTCTTTCGAAACACTCGCTCGAGGTCGCGATAATCTGTTTCATGTTCTTTCGATTCCGACACTGGGGTTCGCCAGTTTCCTGAATATGATACTAACAGTATAGACTCAATCTCTACAGAGATCTATACGAATCCCTCAGTAACATCCAGAGAAATGGGAGTTTATGCCATTGGAGATGAACATGAAGAAGGTTCCCCATCAGGAAGTACGAAATAATGCGTCGCTGTATTGGAAGCATCACTCAAAGAGATGCAGACCTTGATAGAGAGTATGCACCAAATGTTGGTGATTCAACACACAACTGCACCTATTTATCCGACTCATATGGTGATCTCAAACGAGCATTATCAGTAAAAACGGTATTAACAGATTCTCTCGAAGCAGAGGAACAATAATCTGAACCGTTTGAAGATGAATCCTGGGCACAGCAAATGGATACACAATGGGAACTCCGATTCGAGCAGAGAGAACCTCCCACTGAAGATAAAGTTATTCAAGTCAATGTTGGGGATGAGTCTTCACCAAAGCCGATATTTATCAGTAACAATCTCTCCGAAGAAGAAAATGAAGAAATAATTTAGCTGGTAAAAGAATATATCGATGTCTTTGCATGGAATTATGAGGATATGCCAGGTCTTGATCCAAAAGTGGCTACCCATAAACTCAACATACTTCCCAATTCAAAGCCTGTAAAGCAGCACCAATGCCGGTTCCGTCTGAATATGATGAATGCCATTGAAGCTGAAATCAAGAAATTGGTAGCCTGCGGGTTCATTCGGGAAGAACAACATCCTGATTGGGTCGCCAATGTTGTCCCGGTCATAAAGAAAAGCGAGAAAGTTCGCATTTGTATCGACTTCCGAGATCTAAATGAGGCCTGCCCCAAGGATGAGTTCCCTCTTCCCATCACAGACGTCATGATCGACAATACGTGCAGTTTTGAACGCATGTCTTTCATGGACGGATTTTCAGGATACAATCAAATTAAGATGAATCCTGAAGATGAAAAGCATAGTGCCTTCCGTACACCACTGGGGGTATATTGCTACACAGTCATGCCTATTAGATTGAAGAATGCTGGGGCTACATATCAGCGAGCTATGAGTAACATATTCCATGAGCATCAATGTCACGCCCCAGTCCCAAAATATCGAGGGACTAGATACGTGGCAATGGCCAGTAGTACACACCGATGGGCAAACCCAATTGAATGGACCCATCAGGAATATACTTAAGCTGTAGTACAACGATAAGGTCTACTAATCTCATCCACAGAATGAATACATCAATATCAACAAAAGGAAATATAAACATCATCAAGTCACAAGTAAATAAATCGGGGAACAACCCGATAATCAAGTCTGCTACAATTGTTCATTAAACAAGAATAGCATCAAAGACTGAGTATAGAAGAAACTTATACTCAAGAGAAATCCTCTGCAATTACCTCGTCCTCAGTTCCTGGTTCTGCTCCATTGTATGCACCTGTTCCTGCTTCTGCTCCTGCTAATGCTCCGGTACCGTATACCTCGGGATAGATCTCGTCAGCTAATCATAGGGACATAATCCGGAATCCAGGTCCTCAGGGGACATAGCAAGGTACAAAATAACTCAAGCCATAAATAATGTAGTGCAACAATAAATGAAACAATAGATATAACCGGCTAAGTGATATGCAATATGAGAGCATCACTAAAACTTAGGCTGAGACCATTACAAGCTCAGTGTCGGGGAGCCGGTAGCGGTAATATCACGTAATGGGTCAAGCTCGGTTTTAGAGTCTTGAGCACCGTATTAATAAGGGTTTATATATATAGTCATCCTGTAGTTTGTATGTCTCTCTCCACCCAATGTAATCACACGTCTCATGTCCATGTCACGCGAGATCATATCTAATGCAGCAAGTCATATAATATCTAAGCAAAAGAATATGTCATGAAACCTGTAACCTATACAGAATCACCATGAATATCTCAGGAAGATTCTGTCTTATGAATAGTGTCAGGTGTCCTGGGTTATGACGTACTTGATAATGCAAGCACGAGAATGTAAAGGGTCTCGATATCCATGTCTAGTTGACATTACACAACTCTGCGTACAGTGTTGACACCCGAATATTATTCGGACGCTAAGTAATGTCACACGGTCCTAGGTTAAGCATACACAATATATAAATAAGTTAAGACAACAATATGAAGCAGGTACTGCAAGTTTTGGCAAGGTACACTTGCCTGGGATTCTGACTCCAACTGTAGCTCTGGTCTCAGTGGAATTTGCAGGTACTCCTCTGATTGCTGAAATAAATATCACCATCAGATTCAAAAAATATCAACTAGCTAGAAACGCCTGTCCTTGAGTCCAATTTGGACACATGGGCAAAAATGACAGTTTCTGGTCAAAGTGGGGTGCACATGTGGGCCGCTTCACACCGAAAAATATGTCAGAAACAATGGTCTCCAAATTCGTAAAACTTAGTGTCAACAAGTTCAGAACGATGATACGAACCCAACAGAACTTCCAGAATTGGATTCTGATGAGCCGATCACAAAATTGCCCATCAAGTGGAGCCGTGGGGCCTACGATACGCGATTTTGTCAATGTTCTCAGAATTGAACCAAACTTGGGTCACAGGACCAGCGTATTGCTACGAGTTCGATGACGTAAGTTTTGTTTTGATCCGACCTGTGGACACAAAGTTACAGCAAGTTCCAGAATTGGCCGATATGGGGCGTTGTCGGCGTATACGCGATGATTCCGGTGTGCACGTACATCCAAATCAACTTCCGTAAATTCCCATACGTCCGTATCAACGGTGCGCACCTTTCGGTGAATACCGCATGCGACCAAGTCCTCCCGTTTGGCGGAGCGCACTCAGTTCCGGGGGAAAATGTGGTATTTATTTTTCTATTTTTGGATCACGGTTCGCGATCGCCACAGGACGCGACACACCGAGCGGGTTGCACAGGCATCGAGAGGGTCACGCAGGGTTCGCGTCACAGCAAACAGAACGGAAAATGGGACAGCGAGGAGAGAGAAAAGTTTACCTGAACAGGGCTATGCAGAATAGGATTCCTCGTATCCGCGAGGCGACGCGACACGACACGCACAGTGTCTAGGGTTAGGGTTCTGGCTACAGGGCGCCGGGGCTTCGTCGGAGGAGGGCGGAGTGCTAGCGGAGGCAGAGCGGAGCTCATCGTCTCGTCCCGGAGCTGGAGGCGGCGTTGGGCATCGTGGCGCTGGGCAACGATCGAGATAGCCATATCTTTTAAAGGACTCTTCTTGGAGCATGTGCCTCGATCTCAAAATTTGGAAGTTGATGCTCTGGCCAGTCTAGCTGCAGATTTGGCTATTTCTATAAGAAGGCAGAATTCGGTAATCCTTCTTAACAGAGATTTATTCTGTGTGAAAAATAATTTTCACATAGAACGCAGCTACGCGGTAAACACGATTCCTCCCAAAAGGGATTGGAGAAGTCCCTTTATAGACTTTGCATCATACAAAATCTTGCCAGAGGATCCTAAAGAAGCAGTATCTATCAAAAGACGATCATTACACTTCTATTTTGATGCTTCTTCACAAAGTCTATATCGCCGAACGTATAATGGACTATTGTTACGATGTCTCTCCGATGATGATGCAAAGCGGGTCATTCGAGAAGCTCATGACGGTGTACGTGAAGCACATCAACCCGATCCTAAGTTACAGGATCGTGTCAGGAGGATGGGCTACTATTGGCCTACCATGATTGCAGATGCCATGAAATATGCAAGATAATGCAAAGCCTGTTAGGTTCATACGGATTTTATACATCAACCTTCTTAGTATTTGCATCCTACTATTGCATCATGGCCCTTTGAAGCATGGGGTATGGATATCATCGGTCCTATTCACCCGTCGTCTTCTAGAGGACATCGGTTCATACTGGCTATCACCGATTATTTCTCTAAATGGGCGGAGGCGATCCCTCTTGCTGAGGTAAAGACATCCATTGTGATCAACTTTTTCAAGCATCATGTCATTTATCGCTTTGGGATACCCCGAAGGATAATTTATGACAACGGGCCCCAATTCATCAGCCAAGCGTTTCATCGATTTTGCGATAAGAATCGGATACAAAATGTGGCCTCAACAGCGTATAATCCTGCTGCTAATGGTTTGGCAGAAGCCTTCAATAAAACCATCATCAAACTCTTGAAGAAGTTCGTCTCTTTGAACAAAAGAGATTGGAACGAGAAGCTAGGAGAATGCCTCTGGGCATACCGCACAACGGTACGAACATCGACGGGTTGTACCCCATTCTCATTAGTCTACGGGTGTGAAGTGTCATGCCCCGATCTCCCGCAGAAAAATCGGCCGTTCCCGCTAGGCGAGAATCACCGCGCCAGCTCTCCCGTAGAATGATCGCTTTGACCCATCCGGGCGTGATGCCGCACGAGCGTGAACCGTGCCCGTGCAAGGCCGTGATTCATTGGCTGGCGGTAAGAGTTCTAAGCCACAGAGTCGCACAGATTGTCCGAGTGCAGTGGTGTCATAAACGCATAGCGATTTGATAACAGGTTCACTGAGTCGACAATATAGCGGAAGCATTGAATAACACAAGTTAAAGTAAAGCAACTCTTTATTGATATAAGCAAGTGTTACAGGCAGCGTATAGCCGAGATTACAAGTCGCTCAAGTCTCTCTCTCTCTGAAACAGAAAAAGCGTGTCAAGTGACTATAATTATGGAATGATTGTACAAGCGATGTTCAAGCGATGTTCACAATATTATGTCTTCTATATGTGCTTCAGTTTCGAACGTAAAAGATAGCCGATCTTCCTTCCTTGACTGAGGTCTTGAGCGTATTCTGGACCGAATAGTCTTGTCACTCACCAATGCAAAATATATAGCCTGAGTTGGCGTATTCTGAGGAGATAGCATACGGCGTACTCCTTATAGCTGAAAATAGCCAAGTCGGCGTATTTCAAGGAGATAGCGTACAACATGCTCCTAAAGCTGAAAATAGCCTGATGGCGTAATATGTAGAAGAGATGATGTGGACGTATTAGCCGTAATCATATCTCACCCAGTCTTCAGAAGTAAAACCAAATCTCGTGCATTAAATGCAGAGATCTGCCCCTATTCTACGCATTAAATGCAGAGACGTACCTCGAGCCCTGTACGCAGAGCAGCTTTTGACGTGGCAGTTTGTTTTATCTTCTGTTGAGCGTAAAAGCTCACATCTGCCTGTATAAAACAAGGTAGCATATTTCCTTGAATGCATAAAAGCAGTTTATATCAAAGAAATGTAACTAGACGACGGTTTGGGTCTTTGTGCCGCATCATCATTACAGCTATCGTCTGGATAGTCATGATGTACCCTTTGTTAGGAGTCAGATTCATTGTACTGTCTGACTGGTTCATTCGCAGAATTCGAAGTATTCCTCGTACAGCTCATTTGAAGGATATGAGGCGTTCCTCGTATAATCTTTCCTCTAAATTAAAAGGCATATGGGTTTTACGCCGTAAAGGCGAGGTGGCAACCTTTATACGCTGAGGCGGTCTGGAAATACTTTATTATACGCGGGTTATCTCTGGAGCTTATATTTTACGCTGTACTAGCGAGGAAGCTCTGTTGTACGCCGATGGCTCTGAAGTCATGTCTTACGCCACACAGTATTGAACTACTGCGTATAACTTTACAGCGTATTTTTTATGCTTCTACAAGACCCCCTTCAAATTTTCAAATTCCTCGTAATTTGAAACACTTTGAATGAAACATGAAACGGTCAAGTCTGACTCGTTCCTCGAGGCTGATTTCTTGGCAAATTTTTGGGGATGTGTTGGGATTCGGTGTGTTCGCTTTTGCCTATATAAAGGCTGATGAGTTAACCTGATCTTCTCACATTTTCCTTCACCACACAGAGATGATTGCCGGAGTTCGTCGGGTCGACTTGGGGAAGAAGAAGATCATGCTCTTCCAGCATATAAGGGGCCAAAAAAGAAGGAGTCTTCGAGCAAATATCCTCTGCAACGATAGATCATGGAAGGATATCATAGCTTCCTTTGCTCGGGATAATCAGCAACTTCATATGGCGATTCTTCCAGGAGAGAGGAAGGGTCCCATTAGACCACACAGGTTGCAAGCTGTATTTTCTCCTGTCGTTCGTGGACGAGGGCAGACAAACTAGCCCTGTCTTCCAGTATTGAGTTGTGTCTAAAACCTCAACTCAATCTGTCATGGTGTATGGAGGATGGGCTCTTGAATAATTTATGTAAGCCCAATTTTGTATCCTCCTGCCATTTATCATTTTCTTGTTAATCGGTTGCAGAAATTGATTAATTGCTGAAGAAGACGGAAAAAGATCTCCACCAATATGATGACCTGGCGCAGCAGATTCTTGGTGTGATCTTTAAATGAAAATGAGAAACCCATGGTAGAACAAGGATTTCCATCATATGTAATCATGAAGATAAAAAAACCCTTTGTAACTGGTTTTCCATCATATGTAATCATGATTAATAAAACTATCTTCTTTTACGCATATGATGATTTGCCATATTCTTTGCTGTAATGAAGCCTGAATATGTGTAGCTTCGACACATCTGAATAAATTTATGCTGACTCTGATAAAAAGAGTGTATGGTCTCGTCCCCTCTTTTATGCATAACTGAAGATGCGTAGAAAGCTGCTTAGCATTAAGTTGTCTTTGAAGATAAAAACTGTCATGCTGTTTTGGACGAAGAGTCGCGTAGAAATTCTGAATTTGTCACTTCTGATGCGAAGAATTCTTGTTCAGATCATCATTTTTTTAAGAATGATTTCCCGAAAATCCTTTAGAAAAGGCGAGAAATGGTTGTCGAAACTGAGTCGCCATCTTGAACTGTAGAGATAAATATTCAGACTGGATTTCGACCCAAGAAGAAAAGTCATTTTTTATGCTGAACCCTGTATGCTTTGGATACTTGGGATGTTTTGAGGCCAGAAAGGAGCATCTTCTGCATGAACCCTTGTAATTTGGTCGTCTTGAGAATTGTTCAGATATACGCATACTCTGGCCTGCGTATTTTAAGATATGTGGACAGTCATAGATCCGTAATGTAGATGAGCGTAAGATTATAAGTTTGTAGCCTCTCGAGCATGAAAGCTGTTGAGCATAAGAGCATCCGGGCATGAAACTGTAGATCCATAGCCTCTGATAAGAAAACTTCCGAGCGTGAAGTCGTAGATTCGTCGCCTCTGAGCGTAGAAGCTGCTGAGCGTGAAATCATAGATTTGTGGCCTCTAAGCGTGAAGTCGTAGGTTTGTAGCCTCTCGAGCGTAAAAGCTACCGAGCGCAAAAGCATCCGGGCGTAAAACCATAGACTTATAGCCTCTGAGCGTAAAACCGTAGATTTATATCTTCCTGAGCGTAAAAAGCTCATTGGCGTAAAATCAAGAATCTGCTCTGCACGAAAGACTTTTTGAATTCGCTGACTGTCCGCCTTCTCTGAATAATAGGCTGACGTAGTCTCCAATCATAACCGAACATTAAATATTGAATTTGGTTAGAGACTCGAAGAGTTTATCTGAACTCTATAAATACCCTCAGGTTTTCAGAGAGAAAATTTTTTATCTGTCTTTTGCGAAAAAAAAACCTTTGTCTCTTCGAGAGCCCTTCTTCGTTTCTTCTCTGAGCACTCTAAGTTCTTAGCAATGGCTCCGAAACAATCTTCCATCACCAAGGAAAAGTAGGCTGGCTCCTCTTCTCGCTCTTCTGTCCAAACAAGCGCGACTCCCATCGGGCAGAGCGAACCTCGCTCGGAACGAAGTATCCCACTGTCAAGCTATGCACCGGGCATTATAGGTAAAGCTTTTGGGGACGAGAAAAATGAAGAAAACCCTTCGCACACGTTGTACGTGAACGCGCTAGGTCATCTTCTGTGCTGAAAATCTCTTCGAGGAAGATGATGCACAGAGATGTTTTCTCTTTTACGCCTACATTCCTAATGTGTCAGCGTAAGAACTCCATATTTTCACAGTCTGGAATAAAAGCTTTGACTGTCGAAATTTGGCGTATACTACAAACTTTGAGTGTTACGCTCTGGATGAAAATTTTGGCGTAATAACTCAAACTTTTGGCAGTCTGGCATAAAAACACAGACTGTAAGATTTTTGTGTCTACTGCCAATCTTGAATTTTACGCATAGGAAATGAGATTCCAGCGTAAAAACTTCAAGTTTTTTATATTCTTGGCGTAAAAGCACAGACTGTTGATCTTTGACAAAAGCTGCAAGATGTAACGTCTTAGTATAGAACTGACTTGTTCTTCTTGCATTTTGTAGTCAACTTGCAAATCCCTCCGTTGGCTGAGGTGATGGGTTCTGATGCTGGAATGCTGAACTCCAATTACCTGGAGGATTTGTCCCATATGATATTTCCTATTTCTGGACCCCAGTATCCTGAAGGAAGGGGAATCCTGATATCGTCTCAAGGAGAGCGAATGCTATTGAGCATGATCAACGGAGAACCCCTGACGTATATTGACGGGGCAAAATACATAAAACCAGCTTTCCTCTTCGGGGATATGATTGATAAACAATCCCAGACGAAGCCCAAGAAGGAAGACTGGATTTTTACCGTTGGGGGCATGGTCATGTACCTGCCCAAGATGCTGAGAGATTACCCTATCTCGGCATTCTTTCTTGCTACGCATCCGAGGAAGATGTCATGGACGCTGACCCCTGATCTTCACGGCCAGCCGGGGAAGATATTTTATCAGAAAGGGTCCGACCAAGGATCATTTGTGAGCCGTCCTTCAGGCCCTGTGATGCCTTTCAGGGGATTGTTTTCGGGTAATATCCCGAGTGAAGACACTGCACTGCTCCAACCAGTCCAATTGCCAACCTTCTGTAACGACTTTATGGGGCACGGAGGAGTGTATCCCAAGGTTAATCCTCGGACCGGCGGGTAGGTTAGCCCTTCAAACCTTCGATGGGTTCGTTTGTCTGCCTGGGCCCTGAAGAACTTTCAGACGGAGCTGGAGAGCATCGGTCTGTACGCAGCTGTGAGTGCTACCAGTGCTGGGTTACCTCTCAACCCCAACCTGTTCTTGGCTTTGATGGAGCGATATATCTCGCTCACTGGGACTTTCGCCACTCCGCTAGGGGAGTTAGGATTGGTCCTTCATGAAATGGCAGATATTTCAAAACTGCTAATGGGGGATACTCCTTACGAAGAGTATGTTCCCACAAACCAGGAGTTGGGGGATACAAACCCTCGGGTGGTGGCAGTATACCAGGAGCTGATGAGCCACTACCTTGCGTGCACCGCTTTTTATGATGAGCCCTCTGATCTGGCTCATACCAACAAATGGGCATCCTATCTCTTCTTTCATCATGCCCGAGATGCTAAGCCAGACAAAGTCGTGGATAGCAGGGATAAGCCTTTGAGCCTTCTGAGCGTGCTTAATGCTCAAGTAGTCGATGATCTTATTAAAGACGTCGGGGCTTCAGATTGGGTTCTTGATGAAGGGATAGGGAAATATCCTGCAGGCACTAAAGCCTACAGTTATTTGAGGCATTGTCGCAGGCCTCTGTCAAGGGAAGCTCAACTGGCTGGCTTCCTCTCTGTATGGCTACGCCAATTGGTAGTACCTGGCATTGCATCTTCGGATCGCATTCACCGTAACACCTTATGGCCTGCAGTGTGTTTGGTGTTTGGGGCAAGACTGGGCTTGCTCCCTGCCATGGTATGTCAGATACAAGCTGGCCTGAGGGCCATTACTGATGGGCTGCTTGCCGACGAAACCCGACGTGACAGCTTTCTTAGGATAGAATTACCGTTCCTATATCTGATGGGATGGTTAATTCTTCATAACCCTCAGGTGATGTCTCCCGGCTCTGCCAGTAGTTTGGGGAATAACTTCTTGTCGAATTACATGAATTCCAACTGGAACGTGATGACCGTAGTAGACTGTCGGCAAGCTTTGAACTTTGCTCATAGATGAAAGCTCTTCTGTATCGTCCCCACTGTACATATTAATCAACAGGGGACGAAACTCAAGGATGAAGGTCAGGGGAGAACCATTCTTTCTCCTGAAGCCTTTTGTTGGTTGGTCTGTATTAGACCTTCCTATCTGCTGTACCGAAGCGAGGACCACTGCTTCTTGGAGCCCTACCTGCGTAGTCGGTTCGCCAGGCAGTTTGGGTATGATCAATTGCACGTGGGCAACGCCATCACCAACTTCAAGTCCAGAGGTGGACTTATTGATGGAGCGAGAGGGTGGCGATATTTCATGATGGGTTGTACTGGAGCAACCTTTACCGTACCCACGACTTCACTCTCTATGAAGTTGCGCATCCTCCATTCGTACGCCCAGTTTTATGTGGCAATCAATACCTTCCATCGCGATTTTGATATGCATGGAAATTTTAGGATGCCTTCTTCTAAGTCCCCGGGAAGAGAGGGAATCCCATCAGTTTCCTCTGATAAGGAGGAAGACTCTGTTGCTCCAGATGAGACTTTGCTGACAGTACCGAGAGGTGAAATACCTCCGCCCCTGCAGAGCCTCTGGTTATCTCTAGTAAGCGAAGGGCTCCTGTTCTAAAGGAGACTTCCCCTCGCAAGAAGAAGAAGGTTGTTGGTGGTCCTGTCTGGATTTCCGGCCATGAGGCTCCTCGGAGTGAGCCTGCTGTTTCCCCTGTTGGGGAAGATTCTTTGACTAGAGGTCCTTCGCCTATTAGAGAGGGAACCTCCGATATCCCGGCTGGCAGTGCCGGAGAATCTTTGCTCGAGGCTGCTGTCGCTGCTACCGCTTCAGGTAGTGGTACAAAATCTCCATCGGGGCCAAGCAAAATAAGGATATATTTATCCCGACCAACAACGGGAGAAACCTCTGCTGCGTCTGTAAGTATACCCAGCAAGTTTCCACCTAATGAGCCCCAAGTGGATCTCGGTGAAGACCTGGAAGAATACCTGCCAGTGTCAGTTGGCACACCCTCTTCTCTAGGTATGACAGCTCGCTTAGCATCATTAAGAAATGATTTAGCTGTACTGGCTGCAGACGCGCTATATATACCATCGGCTATGGGTAAATATCGTCTTTATGCCTATTTTAGAAAAATTAACATCATGTTGATATTAACTTTCTCTTGTCTTCTTTGCAGGAGAAGACATCTACGGGGAGAGCAGCGTTGACGCAACTCTTGGCTTTGTTTCAGCTCTTGTTGATGACACGGAGGTGCCCGACTTTGAAGAGGAAATATTTTCGGGTGCCGGTTCGCCTGGAACAATTCCGGCATCTCGAGAGAAGGAGGATCATGTCATTACGACTATGCCTCCTTTGAGTACGCCAGCCACTTTGACCGTTGTTGGCGCTTCTTCTTTTGTCGCGCCATCTGTTGAGGCGACGACTATGGCAACATCGTCTACAATCATTCCTGGAAGGGGATTCTCCGATATTGCAGCCACTCCCAGCGTCCAATCTGATTTTGCCATGCTGATTGAGCAGTATACTAGTATTTTGTACACCACTTTGACAACGCTGATATCGATGGTGCTGGAGAAAAATCTAAGTTTCGAGGCTCTGAGGAAGTCCTCCCAATTTACGATAGCGCCGATCAGAGACTTTAACGACGCTGGGAGAGCTGATGTGCTGGAGCAGATAGTTAATGGTTTGGAATAACCCATTAACGATTATTTGCAGCTATCTCGAGGCAGCATTGATGACCTGGTCCAGGCTGAATACAACTTCTTGACTGCGAGGCTTATTTGGGAGATAGAAACTCTGAACAAGTCAATCGAGGCTCAGCAAAAAAAGATGAATGAAGAGCATATCATCTTGGATTATGTCATTCCCCAGCTATCTTAGTGCGATGCCGAATATGAGGAAGAGGCAGCGAGGATCCGCAAATTGGAAGATGACCTCGCTAATGCCAAGGAGAGGGCTTTCTCTTTATCGGCAGCTCGAGATGCATTGAAGGACCGAAGGAAAGCGGCTCAACAGAACCTGACGCATGTGGGTGTGATCCACGCAAGTTTTTTATATGCTCGGTCCGAGCTATCTGCCTTGGACAATGAGGAGGCAAGGTTGGAGCGGGCTCGTGCTATAGTTTTGAACTCCAGGAACGAGAGAATGGCCTCTCTGGCGCAGCAGATCCGTGATTTGACTGCTCCTCCCCAATGATGTACTTTCTTGTTTCTCCTGTAATTTCTCGGAGATAATAAAGACACATTTTCTGATTTTGTGGGCCCATCATTTTAGCATATGATAGGCTAGGGTAAAAGTGATATCAGAGGTATCATTAACATGATATTCTTTCGTTAAGGTTTTGCTGAATGTAAATCTATTCCGAGTTAACATGAACCTGAAAGAATATAATCCAACTAAATTTGTATACTAAATACTATCAGAGGTATCATTAACATAATAGGTTTACAAATTAGTTAAGGATATCTATTCAGAAGTCACATGAACTTGATAGAATATGATCCAGCTAACCTTTGTGCATGGTATCGGCAGAATAAGATCTTCGTCATACTCCGTTAAACGAAGAAGATCAAGCATAGTACTTCTTCGAAAATTTGCAGTTGATAGTAGCCATTGCCAAATTTCTATTAGGCTTGGCTAATCTGTAAGCGTCATTTGCAATCATATAAGGACCCTCCCATCTCTTTATGATTGTTTGTATGAATTTCGGATATTGTACTAGAGGTAATATGGACGTAGTATGATACCGTATTTATTGAGGACTTCCCACTGGGGGGTTTTTAGTGGACCCATTACTTCTTGCGCACAAGAGTGCAAGTAATAGGTTTGAGACAAATCCTGATAGAGGTAATATAGACGTGATAACATACGACTCTGTAGGGATGAATAGAGACTAACTCTTTCTTCGCTGGGAAAATGAGGATAGTTCAGAGGTGATATGGACATGAACATTTCATTTTTCCATTGCGGGCATTCCACAGGGGAATTTTTTTATGGACCTATTACTTTTTGCGCACGAGAGTGCAAGTAATAAGTTCAGAACAAGCCTTGCCAGAGGTAATATGGACATGGCAGTTTTTGTGGACTCAACACCACTGGTGTACTTAGAGTTAAGTACGGATGTTAAGTTGAGATGACAACTGATATCAGAGGTAATATGGACATGGTAATCGATAGTCAGACCATGATGGTTTGTTCAGAGGTAATATGAACATAACAAACTCAGTTGTGACTCCATTAGGGATGGAGGTACATATCTGCTCAGAGGTAATATGAACATGAATTCATGTCCGAAAAATTCACTGTAGAGTGATTTTCTTGAGTGGGGATAGACCTGAAGAATCCACTGGGGAAACTTTAGGGATTCATCATCCGGTATTTTCTTGAGGGAGCAAATTGTCACGTTAAAGTGAAATCAATTTACAGTGATCGTCCCCTCGTTTACAAATGCAAAGTGATGACTTTGGCGTCGACCAACTCCTGAATTCTCCTTTTTAGTACATAGCAGGCCCTTGTAGGGTGATGAATGTACCGATGGAAGAGACAATAATCTGGGTCATCGACTTTGCCATCCCTCTCAGGATATCTGATGTTGGGTAGCTAAAGTTTGTGTTCCTTCATCAACATATTAAAGATTTCAATGATGTCCTCTTCATTGAAGGAGAAAGTCCCTTTCGGCCTTCGGGCTCCCAATGCCTGAGTTTTTCGATCTTCCGGGAAGATCGCCATCGTTGCATCATCTTCGGACTCAGAGAGAATTCTACCCCCTACTCTAGATACTACCATATTTTGTCGAGGGAAACTACTCCCAGACTTGTCGTGGTATTTGCCCGCAGAAGTTAATTTGGAAGGGCCTGCCTCTGGTATTACAGGATCAGCCTCTGGAGGTTTGAAGTTTGCAAGAGATGCAGTGTACCCCAACCCAAAACGAGTTTGTTGACAGTAAGGATTACTATGCAACGGTGTTCGTCTGCCTTTTCTATAGTTGAGGCCTTATTTCAACTTCAAATCATAACCCATGCTTTGAATAATCTTCAAAGCTTGTGGGCTATCCCTGTGGATTGCATTTTGCCACCCTCAGACTCACAAAATTCTTCTTGTACAATCGAACTGCTCCGCATGCGACCGAAGACTATTGGATGTTGGTTGTCACGAGTTGGAGGAATAATAAAGGCATCATTTTCATATGGTCCATATGTCATGATGACCTTAGATGTTGATGCATCTTCCCATATAATCTCTCCCCGTTTGACAGTTAGGGGAACTGAAGCCTGCTTATGACTCCTGTCTTTGCGTTTCTGGATCAGAAATTCACGCAAGTCAGGGGTATTAACGGAAGAAGAAGAGGAAGAAAGTTTGTTCCTCCCTTTTCCATTAGTTGAAATGCGGATATTGGGCACCCCAACCCTTTCTCTAACACCTACATACAGTAGTTCAGCCATATGAGCAGCACATGATCCTTGAGGAGCGTATCTATCCACGAACTGGGCCTTCTTTATGCCGAGGGGCTTCTCCTGGCGTAATTTAGAATTTTGCTCAGGCTGGCATAAAACTGAGAAAGTCTTCAATCGGCCATCAGCTTTACGCGTAATTTGGAGAACATGCAGATTCTTTTGATGGCGTAAAGGCCGAGAAGTTGAGAAATCCGCCGCTAGTTTACCCTTGTGGAGATTGTATGGACCATCTACCCCCATACAGGCGGGAGATGTATTTTTACGCGCAGGGCGCATTTTACTTTTCTGACTTGGTGCTGAGGCCTTGTCAGCAACTACGTCTGCCCCGTCAGCGACGAGAGATGAGTTTTTACGCGCAGAGCGCGTTGTATACTTCTGGATTTGCACTGAGGCATTGTCAGAAGTTTTGTCTGTTCCGCCAGTGACGGAAGACTGAATTTTATGTACAGAGTGCGGAGTAGACTTCTGGACTAGCGCTGAGGCATTGCCAGAAATTTTGTCAGCCACGTCACAAACGGGAAACAGGGTTTTACGCGCGAGGTACGGAGTAGACTTCTGGACTAGCACTGAGGCATTGCCCGAAGTTTTGTCTGCCACGTCACAGACGGAAGACTGAATTTTACGCGCAGAGTAGTCTTCTAGACTAGCACTGAGGCATTGCCCGAAGTTTTGTCTGCCACGTCACAGACGGGAGACAGGGTTTTACGTGCAGAGCGCGGAGTAGACTTATGGACTAGCAATGAGGTATTGCCCGAAGTTTTGTCTGCCATATCACAGACGGGAGACAAGGTTTTACCCGCAGAGCGCGGAGTAGACTTCTGGACTAGCACTGAGGCATTGCCCGAAGTTTTGTCTGCCACGTCACAGACGGGAAACTGAATTTTACGCGCAGAGCGCGGAGGTTGCGAAGATACAACCTTGTTAGTCGGAGAAGCTAGAGAGTCGGCAGGAATGGTAGGGGACGTCCGGGGCATCCAGACCTTACGCAATTTCATGTTATCTTGGACAGAGAGAGAGTGAGAGCTACCTCCTGCTCGAAGCATATCTTCGTAGACGGATTGGTCGAACTGGACGACCAAGGTCTTCTTCACTGATCCTACTGATACTGCATCGTGTTGAGCAATAGTCTTCTCGTCAGATGAGAAAGATCTCCCCAGCAGAGTCGCCATCTTGTGTTTGATAATAAATGGAAGAAATAAAAATAGGTTTATACGAAACCCTTTCTTAGGTTTACAAACAAGAAGTACTATTAATCCTATACGAGGATGTTAAGTATAAAATTTAATCTGGGTAAATATTGCTATAGGAGTCTGATCTGCGGTCGATCACTTTGTCCCTTGGACCACACGATAATGAAGAAGTGCTGTAGAAGAAGAAGAAGCTTCAAAGATTGCAAAGGGGAGTGGATGCTTGATGCCAAAATTGTCGATCACTACTCACTACCTGTGCTCAATCTTCGACTCTCTTTAAAATCTTCGACCTTTAATTCCTCGACCCTTTCGACCTTTTCTCCCCCCTTGGCCCTCTGTCAATAGAGGTCTCTATTTATAGGGTTTTAGTCATAGTAACCATCCAATCGGCGTAGAAGCCGGACAGTGGAGAGTATGGCACTTTTTACGCAGCGGTTATAATAACTGCCATCCACGTGTAGATAATTTTCTGAATCTACGCGTGATGCGTCCCATGATAAGGTAACGTGTATAACCGCTACGAGGATCACGGCATGCAAGCCACGTAGGTAACTGCCCCTTGCATAGAAAAGGTTGGCGTAGAAGCCAATAACTGTCACCATGGTGTAAAAGCCAAAATAGTTGTTAAGTTGGCGTAGAAGCCAAGCAAGCGTAGAAGCCTGATGCTGCATGGGTAGGTAGCTAGCGTAAAAGATAGCCGATCTTCCTTCCTTGACTGAGGTCTTGAGCGTATTCTGGACCGAATAGTCTTGTCACTCACCAATGCAAAATATATAGTCTGAGTTGGCGTATTCCGAGGAGATAGCATACGGCGTACTCCTTATAGCTGAAAATAGCCAGGTCGGCATATTTTAAGGAGATAGCGTACAGCGTGCTCCTAAAGCTGAAAATAGCCTGATGGCGTAATATGTAGAAGAGATGATGTGGACGTATTAGCCGTAATCATATTTCACCCAGTCTTCGGAAGTAAAACCAAATCTCGTGCATTAAATGCAGAGATCTGCCCCCATTCTGCGCATTAAATGCAGAGACGTGCCTCGAGCCCTGTACGTAGAGCAGCTTTTGACGTGGCGGTTTGTTTTATCTTCTGCTGAGCGTAAAAGCTCGCATCTGCCTGTATAAAACTAGGCAGCATATTTCCTTGAATGCGTAAAAGCAGTTTATATTAAGGAAATGTCACTAGACGACGGTTTGGGTCTCTGTGCCGCATCATCATTACAGCCAACGTCTGGATAGTCGTACTGTACCCTTTGTCAGGAGTCAGATTCATTGTACTGTCTGACAGGTTAATTCATAGAATTCGAAGTGTTCCTCGTACAGCTCGTTTGAAGGATACGAGCCGTTCCTCGTATAATCTTCCCACTGCTTTAAAAGGCAGATGGGTTTTACGCCGTAAAGGCGAGGTGGCAACCTTTATACGCTGAGGTAGTCTAGAAATATTGCATTATACGCGGGTTGTCTCTGGAGCTTATATTTTACGCTGTGCTAGCGAGGAAGCTCTGTTGTACGCTGATGGCTCTGAAGTCATGTCTTACGCCACACAGTATTGAACTACTACGTATAACTTTACAGCATATTTTTTATGCTTCTACAGTTTTAGCCGTGAAGAGGCCAATGATCATTACGCACAAAAGTAAGGGTAAATTCCAGCCCAAATTGGATGGCCCTTATGTGATTAAAACGATATTTTCAAATGGCGCTTACAGATTAGCCAAGCCTAATGGAGATCTGATAATGGCTCCTATCAACGAAAAATTCCTGAAGAGGTACTATGCTTAATCACCCTCGCTTAAACGGAGTACGATGAAGATCTCATTCTGACGATACTACGTACAAAGACTTGTTAGATCATATTCTATCATGTTCTTATAACCTCTGAATAGATATATTTAACAAATTTGAAACGTCAAAATCTATCACGTCCATATTACCTCTGATAGTGTTTTGTACACAAATTTAGTTGGATCATATTCTATCATGTCCATATAACCTCTGAATAGATATGTTCAACTAAAACTTACCGAAAGGATATCACATCCATATTACCTCTGATATCACTTTCACCCTAGCCTGTCATTTATATTCCAAAATGATAGGTCCACAACGTCAGAAAAAGTATCTTTATTATCTCTGTGAAAAGCAAATTACAGAAAAAGCAAAAAGGTACATCATTGGGGAGGAGCAGTTAAATCGCGAATCTATCGCGCCAAAGCAGCCATTCTCTCATTCCTGGAGTTCAAGACGTTAGCGCAAGCCCGTTCCAGTCTTGCCTCCTCATTGTTCAAGGAAGATAGTTCAGACAAAGCATTAACATAATCTGCACGGATGGCACCCACCTGTGCCAAGTTCTGCTGACCTGTCTTCACTTGGCCCTCAAACACATCATGAACTGTCGATTTCTTGAGAAGCCTGTCCCTTGCCTGAGCGAGTTCAGCTTCTAATTCTCGAACCCTCACTTCATTTTTCTCACGTTCGGCCCAACACTCAGTTAACTGAGGAGTAACCTCCACCAAGACTGCTTGCTCTTTATCCATCTCTTGCTGCTGTCCCTGGATGGATTTATTTAGCAATTCTATCTGCTGAGCAAGTTCCGCAGTCATGGAGTCATACTTAGCCTGAATCAGGTCATCAATGCTGCCTCGAGATAATCAAAAATATTCGTTAATGGGTTGTTCTAAACCATTAACTATTTGTTCCGGCGTATTAGCTCTTTCAGCGTCACTGAAATTTCTAATCTGCGCTATAGTGAGATTGGAGGACATCTTCAGAGCATCAAAGCCTAGATTCTTCTCCAGCACCATCGATATCAATGTTTTCAAAGTGATGTAGAATACGCTTGTATATTTTTCAACTAGCATGGCATAGCTCGAATGGACGCTGGGAGTGGCTGCGATATCGGTGAATCCCCCTCTAGGAATGACTGCAGAGGATGTTGCCACAGTCGTCGCTTCAACAGATGGCGTGACAAAAGAAGAGGCACCAACAACGGTCAAAGTTGCTGACATGCTCGACAAAGGAGGCACAGTCGAGACAATCGGCTCATCCTCCTCTGATATTATTTGGACTGGTACTGGCGGGATGACATCCGAGAATATTGTGGATGAAAGATTGGCAGCGTCAAAGCTTGCTCCCTCAACGTCGGACATCGCCATTTCATCTGCTGGGTCCGCAACAAAGTCGGAAGTTGTGTCAACTCCGCCCTCCCCGTAGATGTCTTCACCTGCAAAGAAGACAAGAGAAAGTTAATATCGAATTGATGTTAATTTTCCTGAAAAAAGCGTGAGGACAACATTTACCCATGGCCGGTGGTATGTATGTTGCGTCTGCAGCCAGTACAGCTAAATCATTTTTTAATGATGCTAAGCAAGCTGTCATACCCGGAGAAGAGGATGCACCAAATGACGTCTGAGGGTAATCATCCTATTCGTCACCCAGATCCACTCTTGGCTCATCGGGCGGAGTCTCGATGGAAATACTTACAGACGAGGGAGGAGTTATACCCATTATTGGTTTGGATAAAGGTATATGGAATCTTATTACGCTCGTTCTCGGAGACGATCCCGAAGCACTACGAGTAATCGTGGTAGCAGCAGCCGCGAGCAAAGAATCTCCAGCACTGGCAGCCGGAACTGTGGAGGTTCCCTCTCTAAAAGGCGAAGGACCTCTTATCAAAGAATCATCCCCACTAGGGGAAACAACAGGCTCACTCCTTGGGGCCCCCTTGGTGGAAGTCCTTTTAGGACCTCCGGCAGTTTTCTTCTTGCGGGGGGAAGGCACTTTCAGAGTGGAAGCCTTTCGCTTATTTGAGATGACGAGAGGATCTGCTGGCGGAGCTATTATGCCTCTCGGTATTATCAACAAGAAGTCATCTGTTCCAGCAGTGTCTTTACCTTAATCAGAGGAGACAGATGGGATCTCTTCTCTTCCAGTGGACTTCCGGGAGGGCATCCTGAAACTTTCATGCACATCAAAATCATGATTGAAGGTAATGATGGACACATAGAACTGCGCGTATGAGTGAAGATGTGCAACTCCATCGATAGAGAAGTCGCGGGCACATCAAAGGGTGCTCCGGTACAACCCGTGATGAAATACCGCCATCCTCTGGCTCCATCAATAAGTCCACCTTTGAACTTGAAGCTGGTGATAGCATTCCCCATATGCAAATGGTCATATCCAAATTGCCTGGAGAATCGGCTAGGCAGATAGGGCTCCAATTAGCAGTGGTCCTCGCTTCTGTATAGCAAGTGGGAAGGTCTAATGCAGACCAACCAGTAAAAGGCTTCAGGAGAAAGAATAGTCCTCCCTTGGCCTGCATCCTGAAGTTTCGTCCCCTGTTGGTTAATATGTACAGGGTGTAAGATGCAGAAGAGCTTCCAACTATGATCAAAATTTAATGCTCGCCGGCAATCGATGACGCTGGTCACATACCATAGGGAATTCTTATAATTCAACAAGAAATTATTTCCCGAACTGCCGACAGACTCGGGGGACATCACCCTGGTATTGTGAATGATCAACCATCCCATTAAATATAGGAATGGTAACTCCACTCTGGAAAATCCTTCACGTTGGGTATCATCTGCAAGCAGCCCATCAGTGATAGCCCTTAGGCCAGCTTGTATCCGGCATACCATAGCAGGGAGCAAGCCCAGCCTTGCTCCAAACACCAAAAGCACTGCGGGCTATAAGGTATTGTGATGAATGCGATCCGCAGACGCGATGCCAGGCACTACCCATCGGCGTAACCAGATGGAAAGGAAGCCAGCCAGTTGAGCTTCCCTTGATAGAGGCTTACGGCAATGCCTCATATAACTGTAGGCTTTAGTGCCTGCAGGATAACCCTCTATCTCCTCATCGAGAACATGATCTGAAGCCCCTGCGTCTTCAATAAGGTCATCGACCGTGTCGGCACTAAGCATGCTCAGGAGGTTCAAAGGCTTATCTCTGCTATCTACAACCTTGTCCGGTTTAGCATTTCTGGCCTGGTAAAAGAAGAGGTAGGATACCCATTTGTTGACATGGGCCAAATCAGAGGGCTCCTTATAGAAGGTGGTATACGCAAGTTAATGGCTCATCAGCTCCTGGTACACTGCCACTGCCCGAGGGTTTGTATCCCTCAGCTCCCTGTTTGTGGGGACATACTCTTCATACAGAGTATCTCCCATTGGCAGCCTTGAAATCTCTGCCATCTCATGAAGGGCCAGGCCCAACTCGCCTAGCGGAGTGGCGAAAGTCCCAGTGAGCGAGTTATACCGCTCCATCAAAGCCAAGAACAAGTTGGGGTTGAGAGGTAGCCCAACACTGGTGGCACTCACAGCCGCAAACAAGCCAATACTTTCTAGCTCCGTGTGAAAATGCTTCAAGGCCCAGGCAGTTAAACTGGCCCATCAAAGATTCTCGGGGCTAAGCCACCCACTGGTCCGAGGGTTAACCTTAGGGTACACTCCTCCCTGCCCCAAGAAGTTATTGCAGAAAGTAGATATTTTAACCGGCTGGATAAGCGAAGTGTCCTCACTCGGGATGCTACCCGGCAGTAATCCTCTGAAAGGCATAATCGGGCCAGAAGGACTGCTCACAAAGACTCCTCGGTTAGATACTTTCTGGTATGAGATCTTCCCTGGCCGCCCATGAAGATCCGGAGTCAGAGTCCATACCATCTTCCTACGATGTGTGGCGTAAAAGAATGCCGAGATAGGGTAATCTCTGGGCATCCTGGGCAGATACATGATCGTGCCCTCAGCAGAAATACCCAATCTTCCTTCTTGGTCTTCGTCTGGGATTGCTTGTCAATCATATCCTTGAATAAGAAAGCTGGTTTCTTATATTCTGTCCCATATATGTAGGTCAGGGGTTCCCAACTGATCATACTCAGCAGCATGCGTTCTCCTTGGGACGAGATCAGAGTACCCTTTTCTTCAGGGTACTGGATTCCAGAAATAGGGAATGTCACATGGGACAAATCCTCCAGATAATTGGAGTTCAGCATTCCAGTAGCAGAGCCCACCACTTCAGCCAAAAGAGGGATCTGCAAGTCCACTGCAAAATACAAGAAAATAAGTCAACTTTTACGCTAGACGCTACACTCTTGCAATATACGCCAGAGATTGACAGTCTGAGCTTTTATGCCAGACTGCAAAAACTTGAGTCCTACGCTGGAATCTATCTCTAGTGCGTAAAATTCATGGTTGGAAGTATACGCCTAAATCTAACAGTCTGAGCTTTTACGCCAGACTACCAAAATTTGAGTTTTATATGCTGGAATTTACATCCAGCGCGTAAAAATCAAAGTTTGTAGTATACGCCAAATTTTGATAGTCTGGGCTTTTACGCCGGATTGCGAAAATATGGAGTTCTTACGCTGACACATTAGGAATGTGGACGTAATGATAAAACATCTCTGTGCATTATCTTCCTCGAAGAGGCTTTTAACACAGAAGATGACCTTGCGCATTCACGTACAACGTGTGCGAAGGGTTTTTCTCCTCTCGAAGTATTTACCTGTGATACCCGGGACGCAGCTCGTCGGAGGAGCACTTCGTTCAGATCGAGGCTCGCTCTGCCTAATGGGGGTTGCTCGTGCTTGAGCAGAGGAGCGAAAAGAAGAGGCGACTTTGTTTTCCTTAGCAGTGGAAGCCTGTTTCGGTGCCATGGCTAGACTCAGAGTTCTCAGAAGAGAGACGAAGATGAAAAGTTCTCAGAGAGACGAAGGGTTCTTGCAAAGACAGGTGAAGGGTTTCTCTCTCAAAACCTTGGGCTATTTATGGAGTTCTGATAACTCTTTGAATCCCTAACCAGATCCGATATTTAATATTCGGTTATGATTTGGGACCACGTCAGCTTATCCTTTGAAAAAGAAGACGGACAGTCAGTAGATCCAGATTTTACGCTTAGCGGCTATAAATCTATGATTTTACGCTCAGGAGCTTTTACGCTCAGTAATTACCAATCTACGATCTTACGCCCAGGAGCTTTTACGCTCAGAAGCTACAGACCTATGATGCTACGCTCAGGAGCTTTTACGCTCAGAGGCTACAAATCTACGATCTTACGCTCAGAAGCTTTTATGCTCAGAAGTTACAGATCTACGATTTTACGCTCAGAAGCTACAAATCTACGGTTTTACGCTCAGAGGCTACAGATATACGATTCTATGCTCATGAGCTTTTACGCTCAGAGGCTACAAATCTACGATCTTACGCTCAGAATCTTTTACGCTCAGAAGTTACAGATCTATAATTTTACGCTCAGAAGCTACAAATCTACGGTTTTACGCTTAGAGGCTACAGATCTACGATTCTACGCTCAGAAGCCTTTACGCTCAGAAGTTACAGATCTACGATTTTACGTTCAGAAGCTACAAATCTACGGTTTTACGTTCAGAGGCTACAGATCTATGATTCTAAGCTCAGAAGATACAGATTCTACGGATCTATGATTTTTCGTATATCCTAAAATTACACAGGTCAGCGTACGCGTATATCAGGACAATTTGGGTCTTACACTCGAGAAGGCCAGTTGCAAGGGTTTTTTGCAGAAAGTACTCCTTTTTGGCTACAGAATATTCCAAATGCCTAAAACACACACAGAAGTCAGCATTGAAGATGACTCTTCTCCTTAGGCCATTGAAAGTTCATTCAAAGTTTAGCCAGAATCCTCTTACATCTAAAGTTTAAGTATGGCCTGTCCGGCAGACATTTCTCGCCCTATTTCAAGGGATTTTCGAGAAAACCATTCTTGAAGATGATGTTCTGAACAGAAAGGCTTCGCATCAGAGAAGTAACAGTTCAGAATTCTATGCGACTCCTCGACCAGAAATAGCATGACAGTCCGATCTTCAAAACGACTTAAATGCTAAAGAGCCTTTTTTTACGCGTCTTTTGTTACGCATAAAAGTTGGAACGTGACCGGATAAATCATTTAACAGAGTTAGCGTAAAATTATTCAGACATGTCGAAGCTGCACACAGCAAATATGGCGAATCAGCAAGGTGTAAAAGAAGACAAATCTATTAATCATGATTACATATGATGGAAATCCTTTTTCTACAAAGGGTTTCTTATTTTCATTTAAGATCACACCAAGAATCTGTTGTGCCAGGTTCTCATATTGGTGTAGATCTTTTCTCCTTCTACGGTAGTTCATCGGCTTCTGCGGCCGATGAATAAGAAAATGATTAATGGCGGGAGGATACAAAATTGGACATGTATCAATTACGCAAGCCCATCCTCCATGCGCCATGGAAGCCATGCCCTAGAATTGTGTTAGGGATTCAGACCCAACACAATACTAGAAGACAGGGCCAAGCTGTCCACCAGAGTCCAGCTTCATGATGGAAGAAAATACAGCTAGCAAACTGTGTGGTCGAATGAGACCCTTCCTGTCTCCTGGACGAATCGCCATGTGAAATTGCTGATTATCCCGAGCAAAGGAAGCTATGATATCCTTCCATGATCCATCGTTGCAGAGGATATTTGCTCGAAGACACCTTCTTCTACGGCTCCTTACATACTGGAAGAACATGATCTTCTTCTTCCTCAGGTCAGTCCAATGGATCTCGGCAACCATCTCTTTTGGTGAAGAAAGTATGAAAAAACAGGTTCACTCGCATGCCTTTATATAGGCAGAAAAGAACATACCAAATCCCAATAAATTCCTAAAAATTTGCCGAGAAGTCAGCCTCGCGGAACGATGAAAACTTTGAAGGGGGTCTTGTAGAAGCATAAAAAATATGCTGAAGAGTTATACGCGTAAAACCCCCAACATGCATGAAGCCCGCGTAAAATAGAGCTTCAGCACTGGGTAGCGTAAGATATGACTTCAGAGCCATTGGCATACAATGGATCTTTAACGCTATACAGCGTAAAATAGAGCTCTAGAACAACCAGCGTAAAATAATTCTTCCAGACTGCTTTGGCGTAAAAATGTTGCTACATCGCCACTCTTCGTAAAACATGTCTGCTTTTAATGCAGCATGAAGCTGTACGAGGAACTCTTCATATTCCTCGAATGAACCTGTCAGACAGAACAGTAAACCTGACTCCTGACAAATAGTACTGCACGACGATCAAGAGGACGGCTATAATGATGATTCTGCACAGAGACCCAGGCTGTCATTTAGTGACATAATCCTTGATATAGGACGTCATTTATGCATTCAAGGAATATGTTGTCTATTCTACACAGGTAGACAGGAGCTTTTAGCTCAAGATGAGACAAAATCAGACGCCACGTCAAAAGCTGTTCTTCGTACAGAACTAGAGGCACGTCTCTGCAGTTAATGCGCGAGATGGGGGCAGATCTCTGCATTTAATGCACAAGATTTGGTTCTACTTTTAATGACTGGGAGAGCTAAAGTTAGGGCTAATACGTCCATATCACCATCCCTGTATTTTACGCCAACCAGGCTATTTTCAACTATAGGAGCACGTCGTACGCTATCTCCTCGAAATACGCCAACTCAGGCTATTTTCAACTATAGGAGCATGATATATGCTATCTCCTCGAAATACGCCGACTCAGCCTATATTTGCAAAGGTGCATGATAAGGCTATTTGGCCCAGAATACGCTCAAGACCTCTGTCAAGGAAGGATAATTGGCTAGTTTACGCTGGTTACCTACCTATGCAGCATCAATGGAGCCTCTTGGCTTTTACGCCATCAAGACAACTATTTAGCTTTTACGCCATCAAAATAGCTACTTGGCTTTTACGCCATCAAGACAGCTACTTGGCTTTTATGCCATCAAGACCGGTACTTGGCTTTTACACCAACAAGATAATTATTTGGCTTTTACGCCAAATGAGACAGTTATTTGGCTTTTATGCCAACCATCTCTACGCGAGGGACAATTATCTACATGGCTTGTATGCCATGATCTTCGGAGTAGTTATACGCGTTACCTCACAATGGGACACGCGTCACACGCAGATTCAGAAGATCATTCAGACGTGGATAGCAGTTATTATAACTGCCGCATAAAAAGTGTAGCTCTCTCCACTGTTTGGTTTCTATGCAGACCAGTCAGTTACTGTGGCCGAGCTCTATCAATAGAGATATTCGGCCACAGAAGAACAGGTCGAAGGTCGAGGAAAAAGAAGAGAGAGGTCGGCAAGGTCAGAGTCAAGGTCAAAAAGAGACCAGAGAGATCAGAAAGAGAGCTCATACAGAGAGTATTGATTGGCAACTTTGGCAACGAGAGTCCAATCCTCCCTGCAGTCTTTGAAGTCTCTTATTCTTCTTCTACAGCACTTCTTCGTCATCGTGTGGTCCAAGGGACAAATTGATCGACCGCAGATCAGACTCCTATAGCAATATTTCCCCAGAATTATTTTTGTTGTACTTAACATCCTCGTATAGGATTAATTGTACTTCTTTTTCTTGTTTATAAACAAAGAAAGGGTTTCGTATAAACCTAGTTTCATTTCTTTCATTTATTATCAAACAGGTCTAAGCAAGGAGTTGACGATTCATGAAGATAGAACTCTTAGGTTTGGAAACTGTCTCTGTGTACCAAGCGAAGATATCCGTCAAGAAGTTATAACCGGGGACCACCGTTCACAGTATTCGATTCATCCAGGAGGCACCAAGATATATCAAGCTATCAAGCAATATTTCTGGTAGAAAAAAATGATGAGGGAGATAACACTATTTATTTTTCGGTGTTTGGTATGTCAAGAAGTGAGGGTCGACCAGCAAAGACTAGCAGTATTATTACAGTCGCTTTCTATCCCGGAGTGGAAGTGGAAACATATCACGATAGACTTTGTGACCGATTTACTTAGATCCCCGACTGGTCGTGATACAGTTTGGGTGGTAGTAGATCGTCTTACGAAAGTAACTCATATTTTTTATTTTCGAGTAGGACAGTCCACAGAGCAGTTGGCAGAAATATATATGCGACAGATTGAGAGACAATACGGTATCCAAGTTAGTATTATTCCAGATCGAGACACTCAATTTATTTCATTTTTTTGGAAGAGTTTGCACCAGAGTTTGGGCACCAAGTTGAGATTCAATGCCGCTTACCATCCTCAAACAGATGGACAATCAGAGAGAACCATCCAGACACTGGAAGATATGCTACGAGCATGTGCCTTAGATTTTGGAGGCTCTTAGGAAGATTACCTTTATCTAGTCGAGTTCTCGTACAACAATAGTTATTAGGTGAGTATTCAGATGGCTCCCTTCGAGGCGTTATATGGGAGAAAGTGCAGGTTACCATTGGCATAGGGTGATATTGGCGAACAAAAGATGTTAGGCCCAAAGATGATCACATAAACATTGGAAGTAGTCAAGAAGATCAGAGAGCGACTTCGGGTTGAGCAAGATAGGCATCAGCATTGGGAATACCAGCAATGTAGGCCTTTAGAGTTTCGTGTTGGCAACCACATGTTCTTATGGATTTTGTCGACCCGTGGAGTCATTAGATTCGGGGTTCGCGGAAAGCTTAGTCTGTAATACGTCTGTCCGTTCGATATCCTTGAGCAGGTGGATGATGTTGCTTATAGTCTTGCCCTTTTGCTTTCACTACATGAGGTACATGATATATTTTATGTGTCTCAGTTGCGTAGGTATGTCCCAGATCCGAGTCATATCCTCGACGGTATATCGATTTATTGGAATTTTTTGCTGCTGTCTTTTTTGTCTCTAGACCGACATACCGATGGTATACTGGAGTATACCGACGGTATAACGATTGTGCTCTTTTTTTATGTGGTTTATTTTCTTGTGCTCCTTGATTGCTTGTACCTAGCTTCCTTGTATTTTCTGCTTTGCATGTTTAATTATGCTTCATTGTCTTGACATGACATTTTGTATAGTTAGGGGCTTTTCACCCTTATACACCCGCCCAGTGCGTGTTACCTATCGATACCGCACGACCAGGCATTTATATTAGTAGAGGATGATTACACTCTATCTACATTTGACACGACCAGGCATTTGTATTAGTAGAGGATAATTTACACTCTATGTACATTTGACACGACCATGCATTTGTATTAGTAGAGGATGTTTTACACTCTATGTACATTTGACACGACCCGACATTTATATTAGTAGAGGATGATGACACTCTATGTACATTTGACACGATCCGGACATTTGTATTAGTAGGAGATGATTATACCCCATGTACATTTGACCAGTGTATAGTAGTCCGTGTCTAGTAGTAATGTTCTTATGTTCCCTATTCGTGGCATTTTCTGTTGTGGTTTGAGTTGTGCACCTTAAATTTGCGTTTACCTATGTAATTATGGTTAAGCCGTCATGTACGTGTATAGTTATGATATTTCCTTATGCTGCTTGCGTCTTTATATTCCTAGTGGTTATATGAATTCTGCTTATTGTCTTTCTTTTCTCGGGATAAGTGCAGTGGTAGCGTACGAGTCTCGAATTGTATTTATTTATTCATTTTGCTTACCGTATAGTATCTTTATGCTGCTTTGCTGGTTTTTGTTCATATCTTTTGGCTTCCTTTGTGGTAATTGCTATTTAAGCGTCTGACCCCACTGGTTTTGCTTGGCCATATCCGATAGTAGAGCCTGATGGTGACTATCCGGAGCACCAGACAGCCTGAGTGGGTTTCCTTCTATTCCCACTAGATCTTGTACTGTATATTCTTTTGAGGCATTTAGCCACCGAGCATGTGTTAGATCGTGATTTGGATTTGACATTCTGTTCACGGTACTACCAAAAAATGTCCAAATAGCGACGGTTTTATCGACGTCCAAATTAAACGTCGCTGAATTATAGGTATTTAGCAACATCCATGTAAAACGTCATAATACATCGGTGATAGCGACGTAGAGCGACGTTTAGCGACTATAATTATTGTAATAATATAAAATGTCGCTAGGTAGTCGCTAAACGTCGCTAACTTTTTAATTTTAGAGACGTTTACCAACATTTATATATTTAAGTCACAGTAAAGTATTATATCCGTGACGGTTAGCGATGTCTGGACAGACGTCGCTAATTTATTACATATAGGGTTTGACGAATTCTCTTCCCCCCATTTCCTTCATGTCCAAAATTTTAAACCCCCCCATCCCGGCGCCCCACCTCGGCGACCCCCCTCCGACCGCGTCCTCCCCCCTCCGTCAGCTCCTCCTTCCTCCGGCTCCCATCCTCCCTCCGACGGCTCCTCCTCCCTCGGGGTTCTCCTCTCTCCATCTCCCCTCCTCCTCACTCGGTGACCTTCTCTCTCTCTCTCTCTCTCTCTCTCTCTCTCGTTTCTCTGTCTCTCTCTCTCTCTCTAACACGACACAACACAACAAGACACGACATGACACACACTAACCTTAACCCTAACTCGAACACACACACGAACGCGGACACCCTAACACATGTGAACACTAACCCTAATACTGACACGGACACACATAAATATAGATAAGACATAACATGTCACGGACACACGGACACAAATAAAACACAGACGCATACACTGACATGACACGAATTATGACACAGACCCTAACCCTATCTCTCTTCTAGTTAGTTGTCTGAGTTTAGACGTAACCTTGCATATCTGCAACATATATAATATGATGCAGATCTTGACTCAAGGAGAGTCGTATACACGGACACGGGAATAACTCTTCAAAGCCGAGACACGATACGGTATTGGCTTCTTCTAGAACTCGTATCCAACTTCGGCTGATGCTTCTTGCTGCACGAGTTATTTCATTGGCTTCTTACTGCAGACTGCTAAACCTGTTGTTGAAGGCTCTGCAGTGTACTGGCTCTGCTGCTACTTGCTGAGTTAACTTGCTGTTGTGCATCCTTCCTACTGTGCACTGTACAGTGTTGCTGTACACTGAAGCTACTGCTTGTACATTAAAAATAGTTGCTGTTTGGAGTGGTACTGGGGAATATTGTAGTAGTAAGGAGAGTGCAACTTACAATTAGTGTATAAGTTTGTATGGAGTATTAGTGAGTTCATGGTGGAGTAATGGTACTTGTTAAAGTATTTGAATGGAGTATCAGTGAGTACTGCAGAATATCTAGGTAAGTGGAGTAATGGTACTAGTTAAAGTATTTGGGTATTTGGATAAATATCAACTAGTATTGACTATAACCTTAAATAGTATCTAGTATAATAAATATCAACTAGTATTGACTCTAACATTAAATATTTAACACTATAATACAAGTATTTAGAAATGTATTAGTATACACATGGATCTGCACTCATGAGATGTTATTTATTATTTCTCGTATTCTGGCATGGTTGGATTCATTGAGTATCTTGCATGGTTTCCATCTATCTACACAATATTTAATATTAGACAATATATTTATATCTGATATCAATTATATTCTTCGTTTCCATCTATCTTACCAGATGGCACCCATGACCCGAGCACGTGCACGTCGCTTGAGAGAGACACCTCTTATTGTTAAGGAGGAAGTGATACCTCCTACTGTTAAGGAAGAAGTGAATGTTAAGAAGGAAGAAGCACCTCCTACTGTTAAGGAGGAGGTGATACCTCAATGCATTAAGGAGGAAGAGATACCTCCTACTGTTAAATTGGAAGGGGATGTTAAGGAGGAAGTGGTGCCTCCTACTGTTGGGCAGGCACTGCTCAGAGGGAGAGTTCCAGTCACACAGCACCTATAGCGGAGATTGATCACATAAACGCTGTTTATGCGAAGTATCTGAGGGACTGGTATCTGCCCCAGCGTATTGGATATCCTTGAGACTGTGATATTTCATATACTTTTATTGTGGTTATTGTATAACTATGATACTTTTATATTATGTTTTTTGTGTGGCAGTGATACTTTTATATTGTGCTTTTTGTGTGACTGTGATATTTCGTACTCAAAAATTCAACGGAGGGTTGCTCCGGGTCTGTCTATTTTTATGAACTATTATAAGTCTGTGTATTTTTTATTCATATTAAATGTATATAATTTACCGGTGTTGAGTGTTCCATCGAAGGGGTCGGTGAACCCAGAGAATTCAATGGAGGGTTGCACCGGGTCTATTTATATAAATTGGAAATTCATGAACGGCAGGAAGATTGGTTTGGAATGTACCTTTTTTTTATTAAAAATTTAGCGATATTTAGCGATATTTTTATACGTCGCTGAATACATCACTAAATACGTCGCTAATTTAGCGACGTTTAGCGACACAAATTACGTCGCAAAATTATCGACGTTGAGTCATTAAACGTCGCTAATGGGAAAAATAATAGCAAAATGAATACGTCGCTAGCAAACGTCGCTATAGCGATGTTTTGCGACATATTTTCCTGTCAGCGACTAGCTTAAATGTGACTTCATTGAAATATCGCTAATTACGTCACAAATTTATTTTAGCATCGTTTTTAGGCAATTTAGCAACGTTTTTAGACGTCGCTACTTTGAATTATTCTGGTAGTGCGGACACTGACATGATTAGCATTTATCTAGACTATGGCTAGTTTTGATCATGTATGACTTATACTCTACTAGTTCTCCATTTTGTATTACTAGCTTCAAGATCATCTATGTATATCTGGTTTGGGACGCTTTAGTATTTTTTCCTGATGATCATATTTCTTGTATATTGCTTATTTGTTTGTGATTGATACACCTAGGAGCGTTTGACCTAGGATTGACTGATGTATTATAGTATTAACCCCCATGTTTTACAGCTTTACCGTATATGTAGAGTACTGGCATACTTTAAGTATAGGTAGCTGGTCGTTGTCTTCTCCTGCTCTCTAGTATTCTGGTTCTGGGATATGACATAGTTTTAGTGGTGGCCCATGCAGGTCTTTTTGTTTAGACATATGGGGGTTACTGCTGATTAGATGTCTCAATCTAATCATTTCCTTCATGATATCTTTCGTCTTACTCTATATCTCTGGTATTGACCTATTACATGATTTGATCGTTGATCTATCTTGTCCCTTCGATTTACTTTTGTGTCCTTTGACTTTCAGGGGCACTGTTCTTGATCCTTCTGTTCATATTATTCGAGTTTCGGCGATGGCAGAGAAGAGACATTAGGCCAGCCGGTTCCTGAGGATCAAAATCAGTATTGAGGAACAGAGTCGAGGATTGATCCTGGGACAGAACAGTATGTTCAGCCCGATCCGTTGGTAGTACCCGTACAACCAGTTTAGCCAGAGCAGCCAGATGTGGTACGAGCACTGATGGACATTCTTACGGGTTTCATAGAAACTCACCAGTGACAGAGTGACGTCCTCACTCAGTCAGTCTAGACGACCATAGAGCGAGGTGGTGCTCAGATCTATAATTCTGCAACCAGCTTCAGGAGTCTTCATCCCCATATTTCTATGGTACTGAGGATGCGATAGCGTCTGATGCTTGGCTTCAGGATACTGAGGCCATTTTGGAGGCAGCATAAAGTCCGGCTAGAGAGCTTGCCTCAGTGGTGAGACTGCAGTTACTGGATTTAGCCCGCGACTAGTGGGCAGCTCAGGAGGTTTCACCGATGACGTCGAATCTATGGGCGGACTTCAGCGAAAGGTTTCAGAACTGGTATTATGATACAGTATCATGTTATGACTTACAACAAAGGTTCAACAACCTCAGGAAGATGGGGAGGACCGTTGACAACTACACGACAGAGTTATGTAGACTTAGCCGGTTTGCCCTCACCTTGGTGGCGACCGAGTTAGATTGAGCTAAAAGGTTCCAGCAGGGACTTTATCTAGAGATTATACTAGCAGTGGAGAAACATGAGTTACAGACTTTCGACGCTGTGATGAGAGTGGCGAGGAGACACGAGTATACCTCTCAGAGGATAGTCGATAGGATTGGGAGCCAAAAGAGGTCCCACTATATTTTGAGGGAATACTTTACCCAGTCTTCGACACCAGCACCAACAGTCAGGGTATTGGAGATTGGATCCCAGGGGAGGCCAGCACCAGTGTCTTCCTTCCAGCAGTCAGCGCAGACGCATCCCCAGCAACATAGGTCAACTTCCTCAATAGGGTGTTCCCACTGTGGGAAGCCAGGGCATGTTCTTTCGAAGTGTCGTAGGGAACATCGCTTATGTCTGGTGTATGGTGGAGCAGACCACGTGGTGAGGACTTATCCCCGGAGGGCTCTAGCTGAATCCTCATCAGTCCAGCCAGCCGTCCCAGAGTTCAATGCATCGGCACTGGTCCAGCAGCATCAGGTCCCGAGGTCTATACCAACGTAGACATAAACACTTCAGCAGGAGAGGCCGCAGAAGTATGCCCAGGCCCAAGTACAGGCTAGGCATGGAGGCCATATGCAGAGGAGACCCGCACCAAGAGGGCAGGATCAGCAGCAAAATAAGGCAGCGGTCCAGAGGATGGTGCATGGAGAGTTTGGCATCTTGGAGCAGGTGTTGACCGAGGATGATCAGATTATAGGTGATGTCCTGAGAATCCTTTAGTTCATATATTTTCTTAGGTTCTCATATATTATGTGAGTGAAGACGAGTATCTCGCCTCTTACTCTTCTGCCAACGTAGTCGAGATAGATGATATCGATCATATATTACGGCCAGTGTAAGCTAGCAAGGACGTACTCCTACTAAGCTGATTTGAGAGCCATATTTACCCTTGGGCCTCTAGTACTTATTCCTGGTAGTGTAGTTGCTTGTACAATTATTTATATTATTGACTGTTTCCATTTCTTGTTTATATGCCATGCTTACTTTATTGAGTTAGTTGTGTTTTTTGGAGTTTCTTGGTTTTGGTGCCTTAGTAAAATTTTGAGGACAAAATTTTTCTAAGAAGGGAAAAGTTGTGAGACTCTGTCTTACAGTTTCTATATCGGTATATAGATACGTATTTTATATTGTATGTTTTATTTTTTTGGATTTTGTGGGATTGTAAAACTTAGAATTTCGAAAACTTTCTTCTTGGCCTGTATACCGACGGTATACTATAGTGTACCGACGATATACTGTCCCCTAGATATTTGTTTTACTTTTTCAAGATGTCTTTGAGATATTTCTATAAATAGTACTTGAGTTTCATTTTATTTCTTATTTCTCTTTCTCTCTCGAGCTTGGAGCTTGGTCTTGAGACCTGGAGTGTGGTTTCTGAACCCCTTCATGGTTTGTTCTAGAAGGTTTAGGCTGAAAGTTTGTTCTAGGCAAGTATATCGTGTTAATTCTATGAACTTCCTTTACTTTTCTGGAGCTTTGAATGTTGCTTATTAGATTTGACTTGCTTTACTATAGTTGTTCATCTCGTGATTTCTATCTTTTGACCGTCTTGATTTTTATTTCTGGTAGAATCTTGTCCCGTCCCTTTTTTGGTAACTTGGTACCGAAAACGGTACCGGAGTTATGACCGTGAGTTTTAGCCCATATTGTGATATGAGACTTACCACTAGATTTGACTCCTGGTTAGACTTAGTTCTAGTAATTTTTGGGATTTGACTTGGATTCCTAAAACCAGACTTGACTTGACTTTAACCACGTTTACCCTTGAAAACTGGTAAACCGACGGTATACTACAGTATACCGACAGTATACCGATTTTGACCGACTTAGATTTCTAGATATTTTTCTGTGAACCCTATCAGCATACCGACGGTATACTACCGTATACCGACGGTATACCGATCCTTGCCGACATTGTTAACCGACTTCCTGGATATTTTCTTGGTCGGTATACTGACGGTATACTACAGTATATCGACGGTATACCAATTTATTAGAATTTTTAGTTGTTGTCTTTTTTCTGTCTCTGGACCGGCATACCGACGGTATACTGGAGTATAACGATGGTATATCGATTGTGCTCTTTTTTTTATGTGATTTATTTTCTTGTGCTCCTTGATTGCTTGTACCTAGCTTCCTTGTATTACTGCTTTGCATGTTTAATTATGCATTATTATCCCGACATGACATTTTGTATAGTTAGGGGCTTTCCACCCTTTATACACCCTTCCAGTACGTGTTACCTTTCGATACCACATGACCAGGCACTTGTATTAGTAGAGGATGATTACACTCTATGTATATTTGACACGACCAAGTATTTGTATTACTAGAGGATGATTTACACTTTATGTACATTTGACACGACCAGTCATTTGTATTAGTAGAGGATGTTTTACACTCTATGTACATTTGACACGACCCAAATATTTGTAATAGTAGAGGATGATTTACACTCTATGTACATTTGACACGACAAGGCATTTGTATTAGTAGAGGATATTTTATACTCTATTTTTATTTGACACGACAAGGACATTTGTATTTGTAGAGGATGATTACACTTTATGTACATTTGATACGACCCAAATATTTGTATTAGTAGGGGATAATTACACCCTATGTACATTTGACCAGTGTATAGTCGACCGTGGCAAGTAGTAACGTTCTTATGTTCTCTGTTTGTGGCATTTTCTATTATGGTTTGAGCTGTGCACCTTAACTCTGCGTTTACCTGTGTAGTTATGGTTGATCCGTCATGCACATATGTAGTTGTGATGTTTACTTATACTACCTATGTTTTTATATTCCTAGTAGTTATATGTTATTCTGCTTATTGTCTTTCTTTTCTCGGAATAAGTGAAGTGGTAGCCCACGAGTCTCCAATCGCATTTATTTATTCAAGTTGGTTAGTGTATCGTAGCTATATGTTGCTTTGTTGGTTATTTTTGCTTCCTTTGTGGTACTTGCTATTTGGGGGTCTGATCCCACTAATTTTGCTTGGCCAGATCCGATAGCAGAGTTCGAGGATCTTACTTTTCTTTTGGCGGATGGTGACTACCCGGAGCACCAGACAGCCTGAGTGGGTTTCCTTTTATTCCCACTAGATCTCGTACTGTATATTTTTTTGAGGCATTTAGCTATCGATCACGTGTTAGCTCATGTTTTGGTTTTGATATTCTACTCACGGACACTGATCATCTATGTATAACTTATACTCTGCTAGTTCTCTATTTTATATTACTAGCTTCATGATCATCTATGTATATCTGATCTGGGACACTTTACTATTTTGCTCTTGATGATTATATTTCTTATATATTGCTTATTTGTTAGTGATTGAGACACTTAGGACCGTTTGACCTAGGATTAACTGATGGATTATAGTATTAAACCCCATGTTTTACAGCTTTACCGTATATGCGGAGTATTGGTGTGCTCTAAGTATATGTAGCTGGCCGTTGTCTGCCCCCTCTCTCCAGTATTCTGGTTCTGGGGTGTGACAACCATTCTGAGCTTGTCGTTGGTACCGACTTGTCTTATGAGGAGCCACCCGTATCCATTTTGGACCGAACGGAGAAGGTGCTCAAGAATCGGACTATTCATATTGTCTGAGTTGCTTGGGATTATCACCCTTTGGGAGAGTCAATGTGGGAGCACGAGAACGATATCTGGTCTCGGTATCCATATATCTTCGACACGGAAGGTATATTCACTTTTATGCCTTTGTATCTCGAATATCGGGATTCGTTCACCCATACTATGTGATATTTTTTTATATCATATGCTTGAATTTGATTGTATGTGTAGATGTGCTTGTAGTTAATGCATTATTTGTTCTGATTTCTCTAGCTAGTCTTAGGGTTAAATTCTGAGGACAGAATTTTTCTAAGGTGGGTAGAGATATAAATTCTCGTTCCCGATATACGTATTTGAAACATATTAGTTTTTATGCTTATATTATTTCTTGCTTGCATGGTTAATTAGTTTGCATGTCATGGAGACAAGACACACTTTTTGGTTCACTTGGCTCTTGGTTTAATTGTTGGGTTTGTTGGTCATGAGTTGAACCCATGGTCCAAACCTCAACCCTAGCTATATACGCAAACTTCTTTCTCTCACTTCCCTCATTTTTTTTATTTCTTCTCCTTCTTTGATTCCTAGGCAAGTACACCTTGCATGACATGAAAAAAACCTAGATTTTCATTCTTGCTCTTTCCTTGCATTTTGTTAGTCAAATATGTGTACATTATGATTCTAAGCACTTTTAATCCTTGGAGTTTTTGGTTTTGATAGGTGAAATTTAGTAGATCTACATTTTAATTAAGGTTTTTCATCGGTTCCAAAGTTATTCTTGGTTTTGATATATTAAAACATGGTATTTTAGAAAAAAAAAGTTTTTGTGGTTGATGGAGCACTTCATTTCGAGTATTTTGGCTTTTGGTTCACTTATTTTGGAGTTAAAATAAAGTTTTTATAGAGAAAACAATTTTCGATTTTTGTACTTTTCCGCCATAGCTGAACTTGCTGTCTAGAGAAGACGAAGTGCTCATATGGCCAGCACCATATGTGATAGAGAGTGTTATGCGGCTTGAGCTCTGTGCCGCATATACCTTCCAGAATATGTCTATCTTGTTGGATGCATGACTGATTATTACACATAGTGTTCCTAAGCTAAGTACTTGAAAAAGTCGTAAGTAACGGAACTCCTTGTGTTTTACTTGCTGAACGAATAAAAAATTCGCTAAGTCCAAGAGGCATCTATGCAGCAAGCAGAGCATACGGCAAAACAGACTTATATAGCCTTGACCTATGTGGCCTCTTCTCTTTTTGACAAATAACTCTGTTTTTCCCTTGCACATTTTTCTATGAGTTTGTATTTTCCTTTCTGTCACTTTATGGCTTGTCACATCCATCGCATCAAGTCACTTCTCTGACTTGTAATTAATGCCATCACTCGGCACTTGTTCCAAGGATTGGACTTTGCCTTGACCTATGCAGCCCGACTCTTATGCGGCCTGGACCCCTATGCGACACCGACCTCTATGCGGCCTTAACCTATGCGACATTGATCCCATGCGTCCCTGGTTCTTTTGCGGATCCATGTGCATATTGTATTATTTTTCTTAGTTTGGATGCTTTATTAGATTTTGTGATTCTATGCGTGTTATAAATGATTGTAAATGCATGAGAGCTAAGTGACCATGTGTTGTACCTGACTATATGCTTAACCCGACTATAAGTAGAAATAGACTATGCGACCAAGTGACTATGACTACCTATGTGCATAACTCAACCCATGTGTTGCTATGTGCTAAAACACATGTGATTTACCAATGATTGGTGACTTAACTCGACTATTGATATCCGTGCTAATACACTTACTACGTGCTATGTGTTCCTACGTATTAAGTGTTCCTACGTGATTAGGTTACATATTTTATATCAAGGTATACCTACATGCTATGCGACATATGATATAATATAATTCCTCCAGCATGGACATGATAGTTGGTTAATAACCAAGCGTGGCTAGGACTTGTATTAATTTTTGCATCACGTTGGGGTGAATCCAAATTGAACAGCCAAGTGACATAGTGGATTCGTATCTAGGATGCCCGTACTATGGTACGACATTTAAGGGGAATAACATATGACCACTCCATGTGATTCCAACTAACCTTAGCGTTAATTAGGCAACTAAAATATGTAGAACATTGGGAGGGACGAAATTCCGAGATCGTGCTTAACTAGCCACCCTCAATCATATAGGGAGTGAATATTGGCCCATATGGATATTATTTAAATTCTTATTAGTGGATGGCAATATCCGATTATTATATTGTACTATATGTTCTATTCGATCTTAGCACGGTGGCCTTCCAAGGGACCGATGCATACTACTATGTGCTACGTGGTAATTCATGGCTCGGCTAGCCCCTGCTAGAACATGGGTCGACCTGAGAATTCGTGTTATATGCATAATATTTCTAGGATAACCCAGACTCCACCTAGTAAACCGTACAAGTGATTGGCCGATTATGTAACTGAACTTGATTGTGCATTGTACCTTCTGTTAAATAGTTTAGGGACATGAACTATCATGGTTCGATGGTCTAACCCTTGTCCTTGTTTGGTTGTAGTGTTAGATTGTTGTATCATGATAGGCTATGAACCGAAACTACGAGACATGACTATATATATATATATATATTCTTCCTGGTTTTGTTTCTTCATTCGTGCTTCCTTTGTGGTAATTGGTATTTGGGGTCTAACCATACTAGTTTTGCATGACCAGGTTTAAAGCCAGCACCAGAGGATCAAGCGTACTTCTCTCTGAAAAATGGCACGCACTAGGCGGATGATCGTTTAGGGACACGAGTGGGTTTCTTAATCCCTGCTCGTTATTGCACATTTTACTCTATTGGACGTTTAGCTACCGTCACTTGTTAGCCGTAAATATATACATTTAGTCTTCTTATATGATTGTAATTAATCAAACTGCAGTTGATTATGGTCATATAATTTTGCTAATCTACCAGCTTATTATTTCGTGTGGCTGGTTTTAAAAATATTATGGTAGAGCTTTTGGGACGCCTTACTTCTTTGTCATACATGTTCTATGTTTACTATCCTTACTTGATTGATTGAGACAATAGATGTTCTATGTGACACTAAGTAATTTTTGTGTAGTATGCACCCCCTTGTCTAGTCACAACTATGACCGCCGTACGACGTTCTATATCTTGTACGGGGGAGCTGGCCATGTCCGTCTCCGTATTTCTGTACTGGGGTGTGACAGGAGGAGATCAAGGAGTAACATGATTAAAACATATAAAATATCTGGTAAACCCCCAGACTTCAGAATTTTTAGACCTACATGGGCCACCACTTAAACCCTATCATGCCCAGAACCAGAATAATGGAGAGCTGGGACAGACAAAGCCAACTACGTAAACCAGAGTACTCTATACCCCGAGATACCGTCACGACTGTCTAGACATGTGGGAGTTTACTCTACAAACCAACAGTCATTCCTGGGTCAAGAATCCTAGGTGTATCAATCTCAAGCAAAAAATAAGTTACAAGATGTATGATCACCCAACATATAATAGTAAGGCATCCCAAACTATACATACACCGATGATCATGAAGCTAGTTACAAAATAAAGAACTAGCAAGAGTACAATATTACATGATCATCTCTAGCTATAGTCTAGAATATGCTTTACATGTATGCCCGTAGGCTAGAATGTCAAGTCTCAAAACACGAGCTAAACACGTGCTTGGTGGCTAAAATGCCTCAAAAGAAAATTATACAAGATCAAGTGGGTGACGAAAGCGGAACCCACTCATGGCCCCGGGTGCTCTTGGGGTTCACCATCTTGAGACGAGAAGTACGGAAGATCCTGCGGTCCTGCTCCGATATCTGGCCATAAAAAACCAGAGGTGTCAGACCCCAAAACAGCAAGTACCATAAGGGAGCCAATCTTAGGAACTAAAAACCAGCGTACTGACAAATAAAAAAGAAATATCACAAGAAATATTTAAATAAGTGCAACGGGTAAAATAACAGTTAAACAGTTCTGGAGTATTTAAACAAGGATATTTAAAATCAGTACTCAGGTTACAATTTCTGAATCAGTTGTTTAATAAATCAGGATGCGACTAGACTAGACTGTAGATCAAGCAATCATGGCCAATCATGCCCTACGACTTATTATTATTAGCTAATTAGGGTTATCACAGTCCTAGTTACTAAAATATGCAGTTTAGAAATTTTATACAGCCACATACCCTACAGTCTATCCGAATCATCCAGACGTACGGGATACATAGTAAAATTAACTTATATAGATATTTTACTTGTAATACAACATTCGACGGTGTGCTGAAAGTGTGTCCCTCGCGACAGAGAGCATACCCTCGACGGTGTGCTGGAAGTGTACAAACTCAAACAAGCCCTTTAACTTGGCGACCCAGTCCATCACCTTATCAGGCGCGGTCCTGCCTTCAAACTCCAGAGGGTTCAACTTCAGAAAATTTGCACCTCTAACAATAGACTTTCTGGCTACCCGTCGAGGCTCATCAGTTTATGCTAAGCTTGCTCCCTGAGGTGCAGTCGCGGTTGGTTTCGTGACGGTTCCCGATGCACCACTGTGGGCTACCAATTTTTTTACTATTTGAGTCAGAGAGTTAAGTTGATGTTGCTGTGCCAAGGCTCTAGCATCAGCCTGTTGTTGTTGAGCTTCGAACTGTTCCTGTCGAACATAACAATCAGCCTAACAACTTGGTCATTGCTTACGCTCGCTGTGCGCGATGTCCCTTGATTACTTGTTATAGTCATCTTGCTGCAAAAGAGAGTAGCTTGCAATAGTCTCATAACGTATTTTAGACTTATTGTATGGAACGTTAAGTTTTCATACATTTTAAGAGCGGGACATTAACACTTTCAATTTACTTATATAGATTCACAACCATTTTTGAAATTCGGGACTTTTGAAATTGCTTGTAAACTTATATCATTTTTTAAAACGATATTTGAAGAGGCCAGTGACGTAAAGCCATGCTCTGATACCACCTGTCACCCCCTGGTCCCGGAAGGGCCGATCGTTCTCGCTTGGTCCCTACGGAATCGATCGTCCTCGCTTGGGCGCGATGTCATGCAAGCCTAAATTGCTCTTGCAACAGTCATAGTACCTGCACACGACACAATTTAGACAAAAATATACATATATAGAGGCGCAGAATTTAAAATGCAGTAGGAACACCAAATACTTTCTTTATTGAATACTTGAAGATTTGATTACAAATTACTTGCATGGTTAATTAAAAAATATGCCATAAATGGCTATATCCCTTTTTACAAATCAAAAACTAGCCACAACGTCCATACATCATGTCCTTATAGTAGGACCAAAAATTGAAACAACTAGCAGAAGAAGAGCTTGCACACAGGAGAGAAAAGCTAAGGAAGCAGCACGAGCACGGTTCCGCTGGATGGATGCACTAGTACTGGTTAAAAATGCGACAGAGACCAATGCATGACATGAAACATCTAGCAGATAAGACACTAAAATGCACAGTTCTGAACAACAAGCACACGATTTTTATCTTCTTATTCTGATCCCACAGATCATGTTCAAAACATAATGACTTGATATAGATCAGGTTGTGCAGCGTAGGTACGAGGGACATGCAACATAATTAGATAGTAAAGCAAAATTCTAAACTTCAAGTATGTAGTTCATTTCTTTTAGCTTATCTTATTAGTGAGGTATCATTTGAAATAAGCAATTCAAGTGAACTAGAGATCATATTATTAGGCGTGCAGACTAAGAATTTATCGAAGGAACGAAGCCACTCACCGAATGAATTAACAAGAGGATGGGGAAGCCTTATGCAACGATCACTCCTTGGTTATGTATCCTGAAATTGCAATAACACTTGGTTAGCATCCATCGATCTCTTTCTCTTATGATTCGAATAGAATGCGCAAGCGAGAAAACGAATCATGAAAACCAAGTCATCGAAAGCAAGACAAAACACAAAGCAATACAAATTCAAGCAGCAAAACAACCAACGAAAAATCTTGGACTCATTCCAATAGAAATTATTCCATCAGTTTGAAGGGTTCATTGCACTTCGTCCGTGTTGATTTGGCTGATTACAAAATATGTCATAGATGGCTATATCCCTTTTTACAAACCGAAAACTAGCCACAACATCCATACATCATGTCCTTGTAGTAGGACCAAAAATAAAAACAACTAGCAGAAGAAAAGCTTGCAGACATGAGAGGAAAGCTAAGGAAGCAGCACGAGCACGGTTTCGCTGGATGGATGCGCTAGTACTGGTTCAAAATTCTTACCAAGCTCTCGCTACCAGAACCTAAAGATGCCCACAAATGTGGGTCAATACTACAACATGTACTAGTGAGCGACCGTGGCCAAACTCACCTTGAAATCCACACTAAATATACAAGTGAAGCTAGAATTTCTATTATGTGATCTTTCTAGTTGTCTAGTTTCTTTTTAACAATTTATGTAAGAAACATAAACGATAGATTAAACCATGCATATGATAATTTTTTACCCCTGTCGAACGGTTATCCCTACAACAGACACACAAGTTAGCAACAATTTACATATATGTATCTAACTTATGTATCAATCTTGGTATCAAATATTAGGTATGCAAGAAGGTAAATCTAGCATACGACCTAACTACATGATAGTCCATGGGTTGCCCCATGATTAGCAGCGGTGACTCAAGGTTCAGCTCCGCACTAGCACCCGCGTATATCAGCAGCTGTAACTCAAGGTTCAACTCTTCACTAACACACACGAATACTAGCAGCTGTGACATCATGGTTCCGCTCTTCACTAATAGACACATCACCAACTTGATCACAAGGACCGTACGTCAGGGTAAAACAAAAATATCTTCCGGACTGACCGATTCCTATTGCCCCAGGAACCGTTTGAGAGACAAAACCTTGTGCACAAGTTGTCTGAGACCAATGCATGAAATAAAACATCTAGCAGATAAGACACTACAATGCATAATTCTAAACAACAAGTACACGATTTCCATCTTCTTATTCTTATCCTACAGATCATGTTCAAAACATAAGGACTTGCTATAGATCAGGTTGAGCAGCGTAGGAACGAGGGACATGCAACATAATTAGATAGTGAAGCAAAATTCTAAACTTCAAGCATGTTGTTCATTTTTTTAGCTTATCTTATTAGTGAGGTATCATTTGAAATAAGAAATTCAAGTGAACTAGAGATCATTTTATTAGGCATGCAGACTAAGGATTCATCGAAGGGCCGAAACCACTCAAATTAATGAGAGGATGGGGAAGCCTTATGCAAAGATCACTCATTGGTTGTGCGTCATAAAATTATAATAATACTTGGTTATCATTCTTCGATCTCTTTCTCTTACGATTCGAAAAGAATGCGCAAACGAGAAAAATGAATCATGAAAACCAAGTCATCGAAAGCAAGACAAAACACAAAATAACACAAAACCAAGCAGCAAAACAACCAACGAAAACTCTTGAACTCATTCCAATAGAAACCGTTCCATCAGTTTGAAGGGTTCATTGCACTTCGTCCGTGTTGATTTGGCGGTAAGGTTTTCCCAAGACTCGATTCTCAACCGAGTCAAAGTAACAAGTGTTACATAAGTAACCCGCTAGAAGCGGGGCATTACAATTAGAAGGGCTACAAAGTGCACATATCTGGAGAATGCCCCATAGTGCGCCATCACAACGAAGTGCGCCATTATCTATAAGCAACAAAGTGCGCTGGTAAGAAAAGTTTCACCAAAGTGCGACAACTCTGTCACGACCCGATTCCGTAGAATCGTTGGGGCGTCCCCCAAATCGTGATGCCGTGCGAACCTGGGGTTGCGCCCGCACAAGGCTAAAGTGTTTTGCATAACGAGCACATATTTAGAGTACGCAGATAAATTAAAACACAGATTTGAAACATAAAAAAGTTCTCTTTATTGATAATGAACATCTATTACAAACTCTTGAACGAGTTAGCTAATATGCCGCATGGGCTTACAAAAGTGTTGACTCAAAATGAGATAGTAGTCCTGTGTATTATATCCCTTTACTAAACTTCAAAAGATATAGACCTCCAGGCTGGAGGATAGCTTTGTCACGGAGCTGCATTTGTGTATGAAGAGTTGCAGCTTCTGGCTTCAAAATGCTTCAAGGGGCGCGATGAAGATGCGCCAACAGCTGGACTGGATCGGGAAGACGACTTCAGCTCCTCGCTTGGTTCACCTTAGTACGGAGAACCTATTTCAACGAGGGTTAGCATGTCGAAACATACTGGTGAAGGCGAGCTAACCTGACTATACCAATCAACACGTTGTTTTAATAAAGCATGCATATTTGTGGGTTTCTATCTTGCCTTAGTTCATTTACAAGTAAGCAGCATATAGAATTTACTGAAATGAACGTGCCACCGTTTGGTGGATTTTTACATGTCCGTCTGAATCACCTGCACAATACTTACCATGCCTTCCCTGCCACGGAGACACAAGTTAGTTTGCAACAGGTTTAAATATACACGATGATCGCTGGCATGTTTGTCATAGTGGACGTAGCCGAGGACAAGGATAGCATGCTACTAGAGAACACGATTGCGCTGTAAGCTATCCGGTCCCGAACACGAAGACTACACACGAGTTTCGCCCGGATCGGATCGGTGCCAGTGCCCCAGCGACCGTCCGCAGAACCAATACCTTGTGCACAAGTTGTCCATGATCAAACACGATTAACAAGTTAACAAGTCATGCATTTGAGGCAACACGAGTGCAAGAACACGAGTACACGACAAGCAGTATTGCATAATTTATTTAGCATAGCCTCCCTGAACAATTATGCATATACAAGATGTGATCTATACTTAGCACGATTTATAGAACATTTGCACGAACAAGCATACCATAAGATAACAGTTCACATGTTTGATTGACAAGCATAATAACCAAGTCCATTCTCTTTTATCTTGGTTTCTTTTATTATTACTTGGTATCGTTTGATCGGGGCAAAGAAGAATGCAGATTTATTAGATGTGAAGACTGGAAGCAGGGCTAGCTAATCGGGTTGGTAGCCACTCACTTAGATTTTGGAAGGGAGAAGGAAAGAGGCGCTTCACGACTCTGCTCACAAGCCGCCTACGGCTCGTTCACCTGCACACGAACAGCTCGATTAATACTTCTTCCTCTCTTTCCAATCTCGGAATAGAAGTGCAAGTCAATGAACGAAAACAATGAAGACCATCGAAACCGTTCAAGGAAAATAAGCAAATCCCAAAACCAACTCAAAGCACGAAAGCAACAAGCGACATCGAAAACTGAGGCAATAAAAGATAGCAGCGGAGAGGTCCCTCCTGACTCTACCGCTAAGTCGATCCCGGGGGCACGGTCCACTGAATATGGGAATCGATTCCGAAGAAACAAATCCATAACGAGGACGAGTTCTTAATTCAATCTATCCCGATCGAACGATACTGTCTTGTGTTTCTTAGCCGCGCTCTTCGCACCGGGAGAACGGGGCGTTAAATCCTACCCAACTAATTGGAAGTTTCATCCTGAAACTTAAGAACAGGACCTACCGTTAGGGTACATTACGTTGCGGACGACGATCAGGAAGGTTCGGACAGGAATTGATGGCATGGCCTGATCGTCCACAAGCTAGGCATAACCCAAGTCTCAAGCGGCAGTCTTTCTTGTCGTGTCCAAGCTTTTTGCAGAATCGACATGTATTGCTCCAATCTCTTATTTGCGGACATGTCACGACCCGCACCCAGATAATTCAGGCACCGGTTCGCGAGTACGTCCAGCCTACGCCGCAGTGTCGGCAGTAGTACGCTGTCTAGATCATATTCGCAGGTAATCTAAAATCTAGCTCATTCACAAGAATAAATAGGCAAGGATAATAACAGAAAATAGGAATGCTAAGATTTCATAAGACAAATGTTGTGACATCCAAATCTACAGTTTAATACAGAACCAGATGATAAATCGGGGACAAACCCGAGTACTATGCTGAAAGAAAATACTAGCTAACTGGCTAACTACTCCTCAAAAGTAGTCTCCTGAGTAGGAAACGGCTCCTCAATAGTATCATTTACTACGTCATATGGGCCATAAAAGGTGGGGGCATAGTCCTCATCATCGCCTAAAATATCAACGGATCCAGTCAGGAAAGGAGCAAAGTACCAATACACAACAAGCTTAAACTAAATAATTATGACAAGTAGTAAAAACTGACTAAGTATCACGATAAAATTATACATAATAAGTAGTAAAATTAACTAATGTGTTAAGTACTATAAATCAGGGATATAAGTAAAACAAGATTATAATGAGACAAGAAAATGGAACTGCAACAAGACAAATAAAACTATGTGTGTGAAATTGTGTATTTAGAATACATAGTTGGCATGTAGGGGGTTATAAGGCTAATCAGGCACGTCATAGACGGCTAACAGTCAGGAATAATCGAGTATCAGGCTGATGGTACAGTCGCGTACTCAACAGCTAGCAGTCAGGACATGAGGGAAAGGGTAAACTACATGCCTCCTAGTATTCTCCCTCCCGACACGAAAATCGAGACATGAAATCCAAATTCTAACACTAAGTGTAATCATCCAATGGTGCTAGTAGAGCAAGAAACTAATTATCATAATATAAAGAATAAACTTGAAGTGCAGGTACTTGCCTGATGTTTGGATCCCAACTACGGTTCTGTCCTCGGGAAATTTCCAGATATGCCTCCGGATGCTGAAATAACCATTTCCATCATGCTCAGAAGATATCAAATAGCTAAAAATGCCTGTCCTTGAGTCCAATTTGGACACAGGGGCAAAAATGACAATTTTGGGTCAAAACGGGGTCCACATGTGGGCCCGCTTTACACCGAAAATGTGTCAGGGTCAAAAGGTCTCCAAATTCACCAAACTTAGTGTCAACAGATCAGGAACGATGATACGAACCCAACGAAACTTCCAGAATTGGATTCCGATGAGCCGATCACAAAATCGCCCGTCGGATGGAGCCTGTAGGGCCCACGACACGCGATTCTGTCAACGTTCTCAGAATTGAACCAAACTTGGGTCACAGGACCAGCGTATTGCTACGAGTCCGATGGCACAAGTTTCGTTTCGATCCGACATGTGTACACAAAGTTAGGGCGCATTCCAGAAAGGCGGATACGGGACGGTGTCCGCGGATACGCGTTGATTCCGGTGTGCACGCGCACCCGAATCGACTTCTGTGAAATCTCACACGTCCATATCAACGACGCGCACGTATCTGTGAAGACCGCACGCGACCAAGTCGTCCCATTTGGCGGGGCGTACCCAGTTTCGGGGTGAATCAGGGCGTGGTTTTTCCTATTTTTGGATCGCGGGTCGCGATCGCCACAGGATGCGATGTCCCGAGCGGGTTGCACGGGCACCGAGAGGGTCACGCAGGCTTCGTGATGCAAAAGACGGAATCAAAAATGGGCAAACGAGCAGGGAGATACGCGTACCTGAACAGGGTCCAAAAAACCCGAATTTCCGTGTCCGACACGTGTCCGACACGTGTCAGGGTACTGTTCACCCTAGGGTTTCCGCTGTATCCGGGTCAGAGGATGCCGTGTCCGGGTCAGGGCTGCTCGGCGGACACGGCGAAGGCTCGGGGAGGCTCTGGGCGGTCGGGCGGTGCTCGGCGTGGCCGAGGGGTCGACTGGGAGCTGCGGCAGGCGGCTAGGGCAGAGGCTCGAGGCGGAGGGAGTAGGGCCGGGCGGAGACGGGCGGCCTCGCGGGGTGGCGCCGGAGGCTGGCGGCGGCGCGAGTGGTGAGGAGCGACGGTCGGGGTCGGAGCCGGTGGCCGGGGTGTTTGGGGATTCGAGGGGGCGGCCGGAGGAGGGTTTTATAGGGGAGCCGCGGGGGTCGAGGCCGGGAATGGCGGATGCGAGGGTGTCACGCCCCAGTCCCAAAATACCGTGGGATCGGACGCGTGGCAAAGGCCAGCAGTACGCACCGATGGACAAACCCAATTTAATGGATCCATCAGGATATACTTAAGCTGTAAAATTAAGTCTACGACAACATGGCACAACTAATCTCATCCACACAAGATATAAAATATGATCCACAGAATAAATAAGGAATGTAAATCATCAACTAGTCTCAACAAAGTGCTTCGGAGAATAATCCGATAAATATCTGATACAATGGTTCAACAGACCAGAATATAAATGACTGAAATAAATAAATACTGAGCCTGAAACATGGATGCTTAGGAGAAGTCTTCGGCTAACACCTCATCCTCGGATGGCGGTACAGCTCCTGGATCAGCTCCTGCTGCGGTCCCGTATACCTTTGGATAGATCTCGTCCTCAAATCATGGGGACATAATCCGGATCCAGGTCCTCAGGGGACATAGCAAGGTACAAGAAAGCTCATGCCAAAATAAATGCAGTACAGAAAAATAAATGGAATAAATAGGGCATGTAAGTAACCATCTAAGTGAAAATGCAAGTGAGAGCATCACGAGTACTCAGGCTGAGCCACTACAAGCTCTGTGTCGGGGAGCCGGTAGTGGTAATAACACGTAATGTGCCTAGCTCTGCTACGAGAGTCCACGGCCTCACAATAGTAGTAGATATATATAAAAAAAATAGCCTGTAGCCTGTGTCTCTTCCCACCCAATGTAACCACGCATATCATGACCATAACGTCTCATGTCCATGTCAAGCGAGATCATAGCTAATGCAACAAGTCATAAGTATCTATGAATATAGTATCTCTGTCAAGTCCTGTATCCTATACAGAATCACCACGAATATCTCAGGAATATCCTGTCTCATGAATGGTGTCAAGTGTCATGGGTTATAGTGTACTTGATAAAATAAGTACGAGAATATAAAGTGTCACGAATGTCCATCTCTAGATGACAATACCCAACACCGCGTACGGTGTTGGCACCCGACTAATAATCGGACGCTAAGTACGTCACACGGTCCTATGTTAAGCATGCACAGCAATATAATGAAGCAAGAAATATATATAACATTACTGCAGAGTTTGGCAAGGTACACTTGCCTGGGGTCCTGTTGCTGGTATGAATCAGAGTCCAAGTCACAGTCCAAATAGCCTATGTATTAGAAATTTATCACGTCAAAAGATAATTTATTTTAATTTATTTAATTCTAGAATAATTACTCTAAAATCCTATTTTAATCTTATTATTCTGATTTTTATGTTAATTCCTAAATTTTGTCCAAAGAAACTGAATTTTATCAACTCGAGACTCATGGCACGCAAATCGAGGCGATCTGTTGACCAAAAAGTCAACCGACACAAACTCGACTTTCATGCATGATTTCCTGTAGATTTTAGCATCAAAAACATACTGGAATTTATGGCTCATCCGAATTCAAATTCGTTTGGGAATTATGGCACATACAAATTTTGTATCGTGCACCGATGGTTAAATTCTAACCTAGAAGTTCTACAGAATTAAAAGTATGAAAATACATCTAAATAAATTCTGGGAAAAATATATGTCAATGATCTCGATGTTAGCTTTCCGAAACTTTAAATGGTTCATGATTCTGATTTCTGGTTCTCCCAAAATCGCGAAAACATTGAAACATGTCTATTTTTAGACATGTTGTGCTCTACGAATTTTCCAGAATTTAATACTCATAATTTTGTAAAACAAATTATATAATCAGAAATCTAACCTCAATATTATTCTAACGTAAGAAACTAGGCCTTGTTTGGAGTCCGGAGCTATGCGCAATGGCTTCTGGAAGATGAAGGAACCCTAGATGGCAATTCTCCAAAATCTCTCTCTCTAAAAATAATGGGATAATTAGGGTTATAATAATATATATATATATATATATATATATATATATATATATATATATAGGAATGTTGAGCGTCTGAATGAAAGTTGATAGAGTGACACGTGTCATAATTTTATTGGATGGTTTTGGTTATATTATTTGTTTTTTTTATTTGCCTTTATCAAAACATTATTTAAGTCGTTTTAAATCTAAATAACTCAAAATAAACATTAAAATTAATCATAAAAATCTGAAAAAATTATATAAAATATATTTTGAACCTAAAAACCTTAGAAAAATATTTGGGATAATTATATATTCATATATTTCCTACTATAATTAGGAGAAGCTCTAAAAATTAGTTTTGCCATAAAATTAAAAATAAATACTAACATTATTCCAAAAATTCTGAAATAATTCCAGAAAATATATAATAATATTATAAACCTTAGAAAATAACGTGGGTCTATTCTATATTCCTAGACTTGCACCATAAATTCTACAAGTCCTAAAAATTAGTTATTAGCCTAAATAACTCTCAATAAATACTAAAAATACTTAGAAAATTTCCAAAAACTTCTAGAAAATATATTTTATTATTTAGAACCTAAACTAAAAGTTTGGGATATTTTAAATTATATTTGAATCTAAAATAAATTCTAAAAAATCCTAAAAAATTATAAAAAATTGTGAAAAATCCAAATTAAAAATTTCTGAAAAATCAGGGGGTTACAATCTACCCAACTTATAAAAATTTCATCCTCGAAATTAAAATTAAGCCATGGTAGAAGTCAATGATGGTCTAAGATTTGCATTGGTTAAAATACAAGGCTAGGTTTAATGGAGTGGACAATGTTGCACGTTGTACATTCCGAAAATCATGGGAGAAATTCACATGAGTGAAAATAGGTTTCTTCGTGTGTCATGTCCAATAGTGTGGACAGCTAAATGCTCTTTTGCATAAAAGCGCCCAACAATTAAAATGTTGCACAAAGATAGAAATTGGAGGATGGGCATGTCTAGGACAAGGTGTAGAATTTGTAGGAAGGCAGTGACTAGGGAAGTGCTCCAATTATCGAAGCAATGGTAAGGCGCGCCGAAGGATACCATGTTGTAAAACTAAATAAAAAATATCGTGTTCTATTCCTAAATGGATTCGAGCTAGCCTCAGTCTCACTATCTAAGCCAAGTAGGTCTACTTCTTAGGTGAGGGGGTTTCACAATCCAGCCAACTTAAGACAATGTCGTCCTCAAAATTAAAATAAGGCATAATTTGTTAATCCTTCGTGTACATAAGGCAAGTCAATCGCAATCTTCTTGCGACAATTAAAATCCTAATCATATCCATTACAATCACTTCTAGGTTAAGATGACCACTGATCCAATCAAATTCAACCTATGGTTATCTCTTCTCGCTTTTTTAAATTATCCATATCCAAATTTAAATTAAATCCATATATCATCTTCAAGATTTAAATACGCATATCAATTTTACCTCACGATCTCCAATTATCATAATCTCCTCTAGAAGTAATTCGAGTCCATTATTATTCCTATTTTCACTTATAAATTTTTGTATGCTTCAACTTCTTAAATTCCATTCATATCCTTAATATTTCAAATAGGTAGGCCAACCATCAAGATTTTATTTTAACTCAAATCATCAAATTGAAAAAAATAATTTAAATACAGTCTACCATTGTTCAAGTCTGAAATTCCATCTTTTTATCCTCTAAATTTCAAGTTGATGATTTTACCTTCATTGTTTAAATCATGTACTTAAGGTATAAATATCGGGTCCTCAATATCAATTCATTAATCCTCATCATCTTAGTCATTCTTCTAAAATTTTCAAAATTAAAATAGCTTGAACCTCTCCCAATTTAATCTTACTCGATCACAATCTAAAAGAAATTTCTCTCGAGTTGACAATGCACTACTACCCAACTTAGAATTTACCCATCTATCACATAAGGCTATATACCTTAAGAGAATATTTCTTAATATGTTTACTCATGTCATTCAATCCTCGAACTTCAATGCCGATCATATGACATATGATATGTCCTTAATTACGAAGAATAATCCTCAAGTATGTGATCGGCCTATGGGGTATATCTAGTATTCTCTGTGTATCAATTTATACCAAGCACGAGATTTCGTCTTTCCGAATAAGGGAAGACGGAGACCAATAATAAAGAGTTCAAGGGCAGCGTAATAGAATAGAAGTATTGGGATCAAGGCGTTTAAAGAATTCAATTGGGAATTGTCAAAGCAGTTGTGGATTGAAATCCTATTTTGGTAATCCTTTGTTCGCCTGCTTATATTAGTACAGTTATGTAACCGATACGATATGTCAGACATGTCTAGGGCAAGTATATTCGTCTACTAATCACTACATATCTCAATCCACGTATGGTATTATTGCGAGGGCGAATCAGCGCACTATGGTTGATCAGACCGTAATACACTGATTCTGAAATATATTATTGTGGGCCTCCCCAATAATACATATGTCATGAACAAGCTCGATAAAGAATAAGCTTGCAAAACTAGGTTATAAAATAGCACAATAAGTCATGGTAGTATATGAAATATAAGCACGCTAGATGATGATGGAAGGAGGTACAAATTATTCAAGTTCACAAAACGAATAATATGAGCAACAATAATAAAAGACTCTACAATCTCTACAGTTATCATACAATCTCCTTGTCTAAATTTCTAGTCGACACAATAGGGCATGAACCTCTAAATTCTATTGTCTGAATAAACACTGTCATCTTATGCTAGCATACAATTATTGCCATTCAGTTACACCGCCTTGATGGGTCAAGTGGACTATGTGGTACTAGTCTCAAGGAAAAGGAAATATAACTTGTATCGAGGTGGGGGTACAAATTACGTGATTTAACACTAAGGGATAATCATCGGGTCATAATCTATAAGATTAACTTAAACTTATCGAACTCTAACTACAAAACATAAAATTTTCAAATTCAAGACTACAACTATAATCCTAGCAAACTATGGGTCCTTAACAAGGAATAAAATTACTTGGCCTACTATTAGAAGTGTCAGGTGGCACGAATTGAAAGACGGAGAAAAGAAGAACATATTTTAGTCGTTGCGCATTAGCGAACGTTAAGGTCGCAGACGAACAACGTATGAAATTAAAATATGAGGCTCTAGATAATATCATAGTTTCCTAAGGTGGAGGTGGCGAGCAATTCTCCGTGTTTGAGGTATGATCTCATGGGGAATGTCATACTCGTTGCTCTGGGCTTCCTGAGGTACCGTCTGCTAATATCACGACAAGAACCTATATCCTAACACTATCTCACTATGCACACTAGGTTCTGTTCTATCATTCAATCTCAGATTTCTATTGGTTCCTCCAAACTGGGGTCAACCACTAGGGTCAAACATTAGGGTCCAATCTCTAACTAGCTCTTAGCAGTGCCTATACTACTCTTAGGTCATTCATGACTATAACAAGAAATAATGGTAAATTATTCTATAGGTAAGGGATGCTAGGGTTCATTAAGCGTTCTACTTAGGGGTGTGTCAATATCCTAGCTGTACTTTTAGTAGGAAGGTTACCCTGCCTATCATTCTATCAACAGGGACATCTATATTCTAGAAGAAAGCTACACTCATGGAACTAATGAGAAGGCACATGAATCAAGCAGGATGCAATTTTTTAATGGAATATATTGGAAGGAGGAGGAGGAGAAGCCATAGTCAGTTGTGGATGAGATCCTATACTCTAATCCTATTTGCAGGCTTGCTCGGTCCCTAAGTTGAAACCGAACAATTTAGTCGTAGACTTGTATGGGCCACCACAAAAACCATGTCACGCCCCAGTCCCAAAATACCGTGGGATCGAACGCGTAGCAAAGGCCAACAATATGCACCGATGGACAAACCCAATTTAATGGATCCATCAGGGCATACTTAAGCTGTAAAATCAAGTCTACGACAACATGGCACAACTAATCTCATCCACACAAGATATAAAATATGATCCACAGAATAAATAAGGAATGTAAATCATCAGCTAGTCTCAACAAAGTGCTTCGGGGAACAACCCGATAAATATCTGATACAATGGTTCAACAGACCAGAATATAAATGACTGAAATAAATAAATACTGAGCCTGAAGCATGGATGCTCAGGAGAAGTCTTCGGCTAACACCTCGTCCTTGGATGGCGGTACAGCTCCTGGATCAGCTCCTGCTGCGGTCCCGTATACCTCTGGATAGATCTCGTCCTCAAATCATGGGGACATAATCCGGATCCAGGTCCTCAAGGGACATAGCAAGGTACAAGAAAGCTCATGCCAAAATAAATGCAGTACAGAAAAATAAATGGAATAAATAAGGCATGTAAGTAACCATCTAAGTGAAAATGCAAGTGAGAGCATCACGAGTACTCAGGCTGAGCCACTATAAGCTCTGTGTCGGGGAGCCGGTAGTGGTAATAACACGTAATATGCCTAGCTCTGCTACGAGAGTCTACGGCCTCACAATAGTAGTAGATATATATAAAAAAATAGCCTGTAGCCTGTGTGTCTCTTCCCACCCAATGTAACCACGCATATCATGACCATAACGTCTCATGTCCATGTCAAACGAGATCATAGCTAATGCAACAAGTCATAAGTATCTATGAATATAGTATCTCTGTCAAGTCTTGTATCCTATACAGAATTACCACGAATATCTCGGGAATATCCTGTCTCATGAATGATGTCAAGTGTCCTGGGTTATAGTGTACTTGATAAAACAAGTACGAGAATATAAAGTGTCACGAATGTCCATCTCTAGATGACAATACCCAACACCGCGTACGGTGTTGGCACCCGACTAATAATCGGACGCTAAGTACGTCACACGGTCCTAGGTTAAGCATGTACAGCAATATAATGAAGCAAGAAAAATATGTAACATTACTGCAGAGTTTGGCAAGGTACACTTGCCTGGGGTCCTGTTGCTGGTATGAATCAGAGTCCAAGTCACAGTCCAAATAGCCTATGTATTACAAATTTATCACGTCAAAAGATAATTTATTTTAATTTATTTAATTCTAGAATAATTACTCTAAAATCCTATTTTAATCTTATTATTATGATTTTTATGTTAATTCTTAAATTTTGTCCAAAGAAACTGAATTTTATCAACTCGAGACTCATGGCACACAAATCGAGGCGATCTGTTGACCAAAAAGTCAACCGACACAAACTCGACTTTCATGTATGATTTCTTGTAAATTTCAGCATCAAAAATATACTGGAATTTACGGCTCGTCCGAATTCAAATTCGTTTGGAAATTATGGCACATACAAATTTTGTATCGTGCACCGATAGTTAAATTCTAACCTAGAAGTTCTATAGAATTAATAGTATGAAAATACATCGAATTAAATTCTGGGAAAAACATATGTCAATGATCTCGACATTAAATTTCCGAAACTTTAAACGGTTCATGATTCTGATTCCAGGTTCTCCCGAAAACGCAAAAACATTGAAACACGTCTATTTTCAGATATGCTGTGCTCTACGAATTTTTCCAGAATTTAATACTCATAATTTTATAAAAAAAATTATATAATCAGAAATCTAACCTCAATATCGTTCTAACGTAAGAAAATAGGCCTTGTTTGGAGTCCGGGGCTATGCGCAATGGCTTCTGGAAGATGAAGGAACCCTAGATGGCAATTCTCCAAAATCTCTCTCTCTAAAAATAATGTGATAATTAGGGTTATAATAATATATATATATATATATATATAGGGATGTTGAGCGGCTGAATGAAAGTTGATAGGGTGACACGTGTCATGATTTTATTGGATGGTTTTGGTTATATTATTTATTTTTTTATTTGCCTTTATCAAAACATTATTTAAGTCGTTTTAAATCTAAATAACTCAAAATAAACATTAAAATTAATCATAAAAATCTGAAAAAATTACAGAAAATATATTTTGAACCTAAAAACCCTAGAAGAATATTTGAGATAATTATATATTCATAGATTTCCTACTATAATTAGGAGAAGCTCTAAAAATTAGTTTTACCATAAAACTAAAAATAAATACTAACATTATTCCAAAAATTCTGAAATAATTCCAGAAAATATATAATAATATTATAAACCTTAGAAAATAACGTGGATCTATTCTATATTCCTGGGCTTGCACCATAAATTCTACAAGTCCTAAAAATTAATTATTAGCCTAAATAACTCTCAATAAATACTAAAAATACTCAGAAAATTTCCAAAAACTTCTAGAAAATATATTTTATTATTTAGAACCTAAAATAAAAGTTTGGGATATTTTTAATTATATTTGAATCTAAAATAAATTCTTGAAAATCCTAGAAAATTATAGAAAATTGTGAAAAATCCAAATTAAAAATTTCTGAAAAATCAGGGGGTTACAGAGGGGGTCGTGGCCGCGGGCAGCACCGGGAGACCCGGGCGACGTGGGGTGGTCTGCGGAGGACGCGGGCGCCGGAGCGGGTCGCGCGGGGCTGGGGGTGCTAGCGGGTTCGGGTGCTGGTCGGGTTCGGTCGGGCGGATCCGACCCGACCCGATAGGCCAATGGGTTGGCTGGGCCGGGCTGGGCCGGGGTTTTGGGCTGGGTTAATTAATAAAATAAATAACTAAATAAGTAAATAAATAAATAAATAAATAAATAAATAAATGTTTTTAGGTGATTTAAAAATAGGTACGGGGTCCAATAAATTCCAGAAAAATTACCCTAAGTCCAGTTTTTTATTTTACACCATAAAATACTATTTTTATAATATTTTAATATTAATTAGCATCATCTAAAAATCCTTTAATCCCAAAATACCTTAGTTTTAAGTTCCACAAATTACAGAAAAACTGTGAGAAAAATATATTTAAAAATTTTGAGAAATCAGGGGGCTCACAATCTACCCAACTTATAAAAAATTCGTCCTCGAAATTAAAATTAAGCCATGGTAGAAGTCAAGGATGGTCTAAGATTTGTGTTGGTTAAAATGCAAGGCTAGGTTTAACGGAGTGGGCGAAGTTGCGCGTTGCATATTCCGAAAATCATGGAAAAATCCATATGAGCGAAAAATTGATTTCTTCATGTGTTATGTCAATGATGTGGACACCTAATTGCTCTTTTGCATAAAAATGTCCAACCATTAAAACGTTGCACAAAGATGGAAATGGAGGATGGTCACGTCTATAATAAGGTTGTAGAATTTGTAGAAAGACAGAGACTAGGGAAGTGCTCCAATTATCGAAGCAATGGTAAGGGCGTCAAGTGATATCATATTGTAAAACTAAATGAAAATACCGTGCTCTATTTCTAAGTGGATTCGAGTTAGCCTCAGTCTCACTATCTAAGCCAAGTAGGTCAAATTCTTAGGTGAGGGGGTTTCACAATCCAGCCAACTTAAGACAATATCGTCCTCAAAATCAAAATATGGCATAATCTATTAATCCTTTATGTACATAAGGCAAGTCAATCGCAATCTCCTTGCGATAATCAAAATTCTAATCATATCCATTGCAATCACTTCAAGGTTAAGATGACCATTGTTCCAATCAAAATTTCCACCTATGGTTATCTCTTCTCACTTTCTCAAATTATCCATATCCATATCCAAATTTAAATTAAATTCTTATAAAATCTTCAAAATTTAAATAAGCATGTAGATTTCACCTCCCGATCTCTAACTATCATAATCTCCTCTAGAAGTAATCTGAGTCCAATATTATTTCTATTTTCACTTATAAATTTTTGTATGCTTCAACTTTTAAAACTCCATTCACATCCTCAACGTTTCAAATAGATAGTCCAACAATCAAATTTTAAATTCTTAATTCCAATCATCAAATTGAAAATAATTTAAATGCAATCCACCAATGTTCAAGTCTGAAATTCTATATTTTTATCCTCTAAATCGAAATTGATGATTTTACCTTCATTATTCCAAATTTAAATCATGCACCTAAGGTATAAATATTGGGTCCTCAATATCAAGAATTTGAAGTTCATTAATCCTCATCATCTTAGTCATTCTTCTAAAATTCTCAAAATTGAAATGGCTTGAACCTTTCCCAATCTAAGCTTTACTCGATCACAATCCAAAAGAAATTCCTCTCGAGTTGACGATGCACTGCTACCCAACTTAGAATTTATCCATCTATCACATAAGGCTATATACCTTAAAAAAATATTCCTTAATTTGTTTACTCATGTCCTTCAATCCTCGAAACTTCAACGCCGATCATATTACATATGATATGTCCTTAATTACGGAAGAATAATCCTCAAATATGTGATCGGCCTATGGGGTATATCTAGTACTCTCCGTGTATCAACCTTATACCAAGCACGAGGTTTTGTCTTTCCAAAATAAGGGAAGACGGAGATCAATAATAAAGAGTTTCAAGGGCGAGGTAATAGATTAGAAGTATCAGAATCAAGGCATTTAAAGAATTCAATTGGGAATTGTCAAAGCAGTTGTGGATTGAAATCATATTTTGGTAATCCTTTGTTCGCCTGCTTGTATTAGTACAGTTATGTAACCGATACGATATGTCAGACATGTCTAGGGCAAGTATATTCGTCTACTAATCACTACCTATCTCAATCCACGTAAAGTAGTTATACGAAGGGCGAACCAAGCGCACTATGGTTGATCAGACCGTAATACACTGATTCTAAAATATATTATTGTGGGCCTCCCCAATAATACATATGTCATGAACAAGCTCGATAAAGAGTAAGCTTGCAAAACTAGGCTATAAAATTACAGCATAAGTCAAGGTAGTATATGAAATATAAGTACGCTAGATGATGATGAAAGGAGGTACAAATTATTCAAGTTCACAAAATAAAACAAAATAAGCAACATTAATAAAAGACTCTACAATCTCTACAGTTATCATACTACTTCCTTGTCTGAGTCGCGAGTCGACCAAATAGGGGCAAGGACCTCTAAATTTGATTGTCTGAATAACCACTGTCGTCTTATGCTAGTATACAATTAATGCCATTCAGTTACACCGCCTCGATGGGTCAAGTGGACTATGGGGTACTAGTCTCAAGGGAAAGGAAATATAACTTGCATCGAGGTGGGGGTTACAAATTATGTGATTTAACACTAAGGGATAATCATCGGGTCACAATCTACAAGATTAACTCAACTTATCGAACTCTAACTACCAAGCACAAAATTTTCAAATTCAAGACTACAGCTATAATCCTAGCAAACTATGGGTCCTTAACAAGGAATAAAATTACTTGGCCTACTATCAGAAGTGTCATGTGGCACTAATTGAAAGACGGAGGAAAGAAGAATATATTTTAGTCGTTGCGCATTAGCGAACGTTAAGGTCGCAGATGATCAACATATAAAATTAAAATATGGGGCTCTAGATAATATCATGGTTTCCTGAGGTGAAGGTGGCGAGCAATTCTCCGTGTTTGAGGTATGATCTCATAGGGTATGTCATACTCGTTGCTCTGGGCTTCCTGAGGTATTGTCTGCTAATATTATGACACGAACCTATATCTTAACACCATCTCACTATGCACATTAGGTTCAGTACTAACATTCGATCTCAGATTTCTATTGGTTCCTCAAGACTGGGGTCAAACACTAGGGTCGAACATTATAGTAAAACTTCTAACTAACTCTAGTTGTGTCTATGCTACTCTCAAATCTTCACAATACATCAGGGGTAATGGTAAACCAATTCTAGAGATAAGGAATTCTAGGGTTCCCTAGATATTCTAACTTAGTGGGGTGTCAACACTCTAGTGGTACTCTTAATAGGAATGTTACCTTACTTATCATCTAACAACAGGAACTTATATATTCTAAGAGAGGTTATACTCAAGGAACTAATAGGGAAGCACATAAATCAAGCAGGATGCATTTTATCCGAATGGAATGGATTGGAAGGAGGATGAGGAGAAGCCATAGTCAGTTGTGGATGAGATCCTATACTCTAATCCTATTTGCAGGCTTGCTTGGTCCCTAAGTTGAAATCGAACAATTTAGTTGTTGACCTGCATGGGCCACCATAAAAATGTGTCACGACCAGCACCCAGATAATTCAGGCACCGGTTCGCGAGTACGTCCAGCCTACGTCGCAGTGTCGGCGGTAGTATGCTGTCTAGATCATATTCACAGGTAATCTAAAATCTAGCTCATTCACGAATAAATAGGCAAGGATAATAACATGAAATAGGAATGCTAAGATTTTATAAGACAAATGTTGTGACATCCAAATCCACAGTTTAATACAGAACTAGAAGATAAATCGGGGACAAACCCGAGTACTATGCTGAAAGAAAATACTAGCTAACTGGCTAACTACTCCTCAAAAGTAGTCTCCTGAGTAGGAACCGGCTCCTCAATAGTATCATCTGCTACGTCATATGGGCCATAAAAGGTGGGGGCATAGTCCTCATCATCGCCTAAAATGTCAACGGATCCAGTCAGGAAAGGAGCAAAGTACCAACACACAACAAGCTTAAACTAAATAATTATGACAAGTAGTAAAAACTGACTAAGTATCACGATAAAATTATACATAATAAGTAGTAAAATTAACTAATGTGTTAAGTACTATAAATCAGGGATATAAGTAAAACAAGATTATAATGAGACAAGAAAATGGAACTGCAACAAGACAAAGAAAACTATGTGTGTGAAATTGTATATTTAGAATACATAGTTGGCATGTAGGGGGTTATAAGGCTAATCAGGCACGTCATAGACGGCTAGCAGTCAGGAATAATCGAGTATCAGGCTGATGGTACAGTCGCGTACTCAACAGCTAGCAGTCAGGACATGAGGGAAAGGATAAACTACATGCCTCCTAGTATTCTCCCTCCCGACACAAAAATTGAGACATGAAATCCAAATTCTAACACTAAGTGTAATCATCCAATGGTGCTAGTAGAGCAAGGAACTAATTATCATAATATAAAGAATAAACTTGAAGTGCAGGTACTTGCCTGATGTTTGGATTCCAACTACGGTTCTGTCCTCGAGAAATTTCCAGATATGCCTCCGGATGCTGAAATAACCATTTTCATCATGCTCAGAAGATATCAAATAGCTAAAAATGCCTGTCCTTGAGTCCAATTTGGACACAGGGGCGAAAATGACAATTTTGGGTCAAAACGGGGTCCACATGTGGGCCCGCTTTGCACCGAAAAATGTGTCAGGGTCAAAAGGTCTCCAAATTCACCAAACTTAGTGTCAACAGGTCAGGAACGATGATACGAACCCAACGGAACTTCCAGAATTGGATTTCGATGAGCCGATCACAAAATTGCCCGTCGGGTGGAGCCTGTAGGGCCCACGACACGCGATTCTGTCAACGTTCTCAGAATTGAACCAAATTTGGGTCACAGGACCAGCGTATTGCTACGAGTCTGATGGCGCAAGTTTTGTTTCGATCCGACGTGTGTACACAAAGTTAGGGCACATTCCAGAAAGGCGGATACGGGACGGTGTCCGCGGATACGCGTTGATTTCGGTGTGCACGCGCACCCGAATCGACTTCTGCGAAATCCCACACGTCCGTATCAACGACGCGCACGTATCTGTGAAGACCGCACGTGACCAAGTCATCCCGTTTGGCGGGGCGTACCCAGTTCCGGGGTGAATCAGGACGTAGTTTTTTCTGTTTTTGGATCGCGGGTCGCGATCGCCACAGGACGCGATGCCCCGAGTGGGTTGCACGGACACCGAGAGGGTCACGCAGGCTTCGCGATGCAAAAGACGGAATCGAAAATGGGTAAACGAGCAGGGAGATACGCGTACCTGAACAGGGTCCGAAAAACTCGAATTTCCGTGTCTGACACGTGTCCGACACGTGTCAGGGTACTGTTCACCCTAGGGTTTCCGTTGTGTCCGGGTCAGAGGATGTCGTGTCCGGGTCAGGGCTGCTCGGCGGACACGGCGGAGGCTCGGGGAGGCTCTGGGCGGCCGGGCGGCGCTCGGCGTGGCGGAGGGGTCGACTGGGAGCTGCGGCAGGCGGCTAGGGCAGAGGCTCGAGGCGGAGGGAGGAGGGCCGGGCGGAGACGGGCGTCCTCGCGGGGTGGCGCCAGAGGCTGGCGGCGGCGCGAGTGGTGAGGAGCGGCGGTCGGGGTCGGAGTCGGTGGTCGGGGTGTTTGGGGATTCGAGGGGGCGGCCGGAGGAGGGTTTTATAGGGGAGCCGCGGGGGTCGAGGCCGGGAATGGCGGAGGCGAGGGGGTCGTAGCCGCGGGTAGCGCCGGGAGACGCGGGCGGCACGGGGTGGTCGGCGGAGGACGCGGGCGCCGGAGCGGGTCGCGCGGGGCTGCTAGCGGGTTCAGGTGCGGGTCGGGTTCGGTCGGGCGGATCCGACCCGACCCGATAGGCCAATGGATTGGCTGGGCCGGGCTCGGCCGGGGTTTTGGACTGGGTTAATTAATAAAATAAATAACTAAATAATTAAATAATTAAATAAATAAATATTTTTAGGTAATTTAAAAATAGGTACGGGGTCCAATAAATTCCAGAAAAATTACCCTAAGTCAAGTTTTTCATTTTACACCATAAAATATTATTTTTATAATATTTTAATATTAATTAGCATCATCTAAAAATTCTTTAATCCCAAAATACCTTAGTTTTAAGTTCCACAAATTACAGAAAAACTGTGAGAAAAATATATTTAAAAATTTTGAAAAATCAGGGGGCTTACAGGACTACCGTCGTTCCGTCGCTTTGCAGCGTTGTTTCCTCTCTCGTTGCTTTGGCGTTTGTGATTGTAGGTATGCACAGCGCTGGCAGGAACGTGAGGATAGTGTGGTTCAAGTGATAGGACGTGATTCATGACTTCACGCATGGTACGATACTGATGAACGGCTACGTGCGCATGGATGGCAGGGCGTAGTCCACCTTCAAACCTTCTTGCTCAACTCGCTACATCAGGTAAATAGGCCCTAGTGAATTTGGAGAGTCGGTTGAATTCGACGGAGTACTCTTTAACTGTCATATTGCCTTGCCTCAGTTGCACGAACTCGTTCTCCATCTGACGTTGTACTGGAGGGGGTACAAACTCCTCTTCGAACGCGGTACGAAAAGTCATCCACGAGATTGCCTCCTCTCCGTGATCAAATTGGAGAGATCGTCGATGCACGTCCCACCAATCGTGCGCGTTGAGGCAGAGATGTAGTTGCGCGCAGGCGACGCGCTTCTCTTCGGGGACCTCTAGCAGAGCGAAGTGATCTTCAAGTTCGGCCAACCAATCTAGAGCTACAACTGCGTCCTCAGTCCCGTTGAATGGGGTGTTGCAGACTTTCTTGAAGTGACCAAAGTCGAAGGCAGTCACGTCCCTCGCCCTTGGAATTTGTGGCGTCTCTACTTCAAGCACGGGCAGTTCCACCGGAGTCATTGTTGTTGCAGCAGAATGGTTGAAAGCCAAAGTCTGAACGATCTTTTGCAGGGCATCTACCTGCTTCTGTTGGACTGAGAATCGTGCTTCTACATTGTCTTGAAACTTGAGCTGACTCTCCTCCGCCCGCTTCTCGGCTCGTTCATAGCGAGCCTCGTCCCTTTGTTGGTTTTTCTCCAACATCCGCAACATTTGCTGGATGGGATCGATGCTTGGCGTGGCTCGCTGGCTCCTTGAACTTCCCGAAGTGCCCGAACTACTTTCTTGGCCTTCCCTTTCGTCCGGGACTTGCGCTGCAGATTGCGCTGGAGCCATTCCTTCAAAAGAAGGTAAATTATATTAGAATCATAATGTATTATGGACTTATTGTATGAACGTATCTCATTTTGGCCTAGCGAGTTCAAGAGTTCGCACAGGAATTTGATCGTTAAAGGAACTTTTCCAGCACGAAGTCTAAGGAACTTTGAATCTGTGCTCTGATACCATTATGTCACGACCCGATTCCGTAGAATCGTTGGGGAGTCCCCCAAATCGTGATGCCGTGCGGGCCTGGGGTTGCGCCCGCACAAGGCTAAAGTATTTTGCATAACGAGCACATATTCAGAGTACGCAGATAATTGAAACACAGATTTGAAACATAGAAAAGTTCTCTTTATTGATAATGAACATCTATTACAAACTCTTGAACGAGTTAGCTAATATGTCGCACGGGCTTACAAAAGTGTTGACTCAAAATGAGATAGCAGTCATGTGCATTATATCCCTTTACTAAACTTCAAAAGATATAGACCTCCAAGCTGGAGGATAGCTTTGCCACGGAGCTGCATTTGTGTATGAAGAGTTGCAGCTTCTGGCTTCAAAATGCTTCAAGGGGCGCGGTGAAGATGCGCCAACAGCTGGACTGGATCGGAAAGACGACTTCGGCTCCTCGCTGGGTTCGCCTTAGTGCGGAGAACCTGTTTCAACGAGGGTCAGCATGTCAAAACATACTGGTGAAGGTGAGCTAACCTGACTATACCAATCAACACGTTGTTTTAATGAAGCATGCATATTTGTGGGTTTCTATCTTGCCTTAGTTCATTTACAAGTAAGCAGCATATAGAATTTACTGAAATGAACGTGCCACCGTTCGGTAGATTTTTACCTGTCCGTCTGAATCACCTGCACAATACTTACCATGCCTTCCCTGCCACGGAGACACAAGTTAGTTTGCAACAGATTTAAATATACACGATGATCACTGGCATGTTTGCCATAGTGGACGTAGCCGAGGACAATGATAGCATGCTACTAGAGAACACGATTGCGCTGCAAGCTATCCGGTCCCGAATACGAAGACTACATACGAGTTCCGCCCGAATCGGATCGGTGCCAATGCCCCAGCGACCGTCCGCAGAACCAATACCTTGTGCACAAGTTGTCCATGATCGAACACGATTAACAAGTTAACAAGTCATGCATTTGAGGCAACACGAGTGCAAGAACACGAGTACACGACAAGCAGTATTGCATGATTTATTTAGCATAGCCTCCCTGAACAATTATGCATATACAAGATGTGATCTATACTTAGCACGGTTTATAGAACATTTGCACGAACAAGCATACCATAAGATAACAGTTCACATGTTTGATTGACAAGCATAATAACCAAGTCTATTCTCTTTTATCTTGGTTTCTTTTATTATTACTTGGTATCGTTTGATCGGGGCAAAGAAGAATGCAGATTTATTAGATGTGAAGACTGGAAGCAGGGCTAGCTAATCGGGTTGGTAGCCACTCACCTAGATTTTGGAAGGGAGAAGGAAAGAGGCGCTTCACGACTCCGCTCGCAAGCCGCCTACTGCTCGTTCACCTGCACACGAACAGCTCGATTAATACTTCTTCCTCTCTTTCCAATCTCGGAATATAAGTGCAAGTCAATGAACGAAAACAATGAAAACCATCGAAACCGTTCAAGGAAAACAAGTAAATCCCAAAACCAACTCAAAGCACGAAAGCAACAAGCGACATCGAAAACCGAGACAATAAAAGATAGCAGTGGAGAGGTCCCTCCTGACTCTGCCGCTAAGTCGATCCCGGGGGCACGGTCCACTGAATATGGGAATCGATTCCGAAGAAACAAATCCATAACGAGGACGAGTTCTTAATTCAATCTATCCCGATCGAACGATACCGTCTTGTGTTTCTTAGCCGCGCTCTCCGCACCGGGAGAACGGGGCGCTACACAATATCTGTAAAGTGCGCCAACTTGGCTATTTAAGCAGTAGCGTACATTCTTGATGACTTACAGACCCATTCAAAAGTGCGTCAAGTAGGATTGACGTTCTTTTGGAAGAATTGCCATAGTACAAACGTACGTAGGAGTAGAGAAGTGCGCCCAGAGTACTCAACATATCTTGGCGCACTTTCTAAGAAATTTGTGAAACACACACAAATGCGCTCACTGGAACTTCGCTCTATGCGACAAGGGCTCCCTTCATACTTTTTGTATGCATTCTCAGGCCAACTTTGTATTCTCCGACTTGCTGTTCTCGGACTCCATGAGCAATCCAATTCAAGAAAAATAAAATCATCAATGAGACAAGCTCTAAGTGTTACCAAAAAATAAAACCGATCAAATGATTAAAACAAGTTATACTAAGAATCAAAGCACGATCCATGGTTTTTCCTTCAGTTGGCAAGATGTACTTGTCTACGGTCAAGTTCTAGCCTAATTCTACCAAGGTCACCCACGGCCAAGGCCAAGTTCGGCTGCTCTCGGTGAAGGCTGAAGAAGTGAAGAAGGAAAGAGAAATGAAAGGAAAAGAAAAGAGAATGAAAGAGAAATGATTTGCTTAAATAGGCAAAGGGTTTATTGTAGGCTATTGGATAATTATCAATGTCCCTCTTCCGGGTTCATCATAGCCATGCACACGAAAACCAAGGGACCAGCAGTCCAAAGCATACAACTAAGAAATTAAAAAAAAAAAATTAGACAATACATGAATGACATAAAGCATAAAATAAACAATTAAACATAAAATAAGTTATACATGTATTAAATACGTATACTAGAACAATGGAACGAGTATCACAAAATGACCTAATAAGACTGAACAATATAAAAAATTGTTCGACAAATTGAAAATCATCTAAATCTCCTTAACTTTAGTCGTGTGTGTGAACTGAGTTACCACCAACGATTAGATTGTTCTGAAACCAACATCTTCGATTCTTATTGGAAGCACACACAAAAATCGAAAATGTTGCAGCTTTCCAAAAAATCAACTATCAAAACAGTCCCTAGAAGTACATATTTATCGATTACAACACAACTCAAACCAAGTTCGAAATTGTTACAGCTTTCCAAAAAAAGTAACAACCGAAACAACTTTTAAAAATAGTCTATAGTTTCTTTGAAAAATGCCACAAATTTGCGCTAGTTATTTAAGAATTCATGATAAAATGTGTTCCCGACAGCTTTTAAGGTTGCTTTCATTAAAACAAGTGGAAAAAAAAAAAGGCATGAAAGAAATTGTAGAGAAAGAAACATGAGATTTTGTTTAAAAATTTGTTGTAACAAAATTATTTTTCAATAATTTATCCAAAATAAAATAAAATTTAAATTTTGTATGTAACGAAATTTTTCATCAACTAAGTTGACAAAAAATGTATTTATATAATATTTCAATACAATGAGTAGAAGACCAGTGCAGTTAAATAAACTAGGTTAGATTTTCGTCAATCTAGTTGGCAGAAATTGGCATGACGCACATTATTTTATTATTTTTGTTTGGTTTCTGCCAACTAGGTTTCCGAAAAGTGGATAGATGTTAGATTTTTGCCATCTAAGATGGCGGAATTTGAGCAGTCCGATTTGAGAGGCATGAGGCATACTGGGTTGGCTCGGATTTGGAGTTAAATGCCATGGGGAGGAAGGGGTTGGCTTGGGGTAAAATGCCATTGACATGATTCAGTTGGTTTGGGGTTTAATGTCAACTTAAAACTAACTCTCATAAACCGAACATATGTCCACCCAAATAAACCAAAAAAAATTATACCTATGTAAACCAATCATATAACCTCATCCTCGCATGAACCACCCATATAAACTCCTACCCTCTCCTTAACCAACCCACTTAAAACCAATCACGAACCCACAACGAGAACCACCAACAAAACTTCAGCCAACAATGTTGGCTGAAAATGCTCCTTGTATTTTTTTTGCGAACTTAGTTGACGGAAGATTTTGTTACACAAATTTTGGAAACTTGTTTCGTTTTGGATAAATTATTGAAAGATAGTTTCGTTACAACAAATTTTCTGATTTTGATAAATATGTATTTTAGATGTAAGCTCCAACCAACACATTTATGAATGCACTTTTTACTTAAAATATGTATGAACAAATATGCCGATGAAAGTATCAATATAAAATAGGGATAATTAGCGTTTAGATCCTGAATTTTATACCAGCTTAGAGTTTAAGCCACGACATGTCCAATCGAAAAGTTAAAATCTTGAATTTATATTTTTTTATCATTTTTTTTTCTATTTTACCCTCAACATTTGTACAATTGCAACTACCAACCCATGTTAAAAATGAGGTAGAATGAAGAAAATGAAAAAAAAAAAAAAAATCAAAGTCAAAACTTTTCAATTTGGCATCTTAGAACTTAACATATAAATTGACATAAAAGTCTTGGTCTAATGACTAATTAGATTTATAAAATACACATTCATCAATATAACAAAATCCATAAATAAGAACCAACTTTTGGTTTCTCTGTTCAACCAACCACCACACACACTTATGCGTCCTGAAATTCCTTTACATTCCTTTATTAATTCATCACTTAAATAGGGAGATGCATTAAATTAAATACCATGAAAGCAATTTCCTTTTAGAATACATTCAAGTACTAGGAAATAAATAATTCATTTCCCAAATCCAAATTCTCCCCTGCTTACTAAATGCACCCACAATAATTACTCCATGAGTACTCCCCACCTCCACAGCTCACATCCTGCCACGTCATTGAGCACTGTGACCACGTGCACCGACCGGGTGCGGTTATGGGAGTGGGGTTCACCTACTTAATCAGCAGGCGAGCTACAACGACCCAGATTTAGTATCTACGAAGCGAAGACCCGTGGGCCCTACGTGTCATGAAGCTGTTAAAAGCGACATTTCATGGGGATGGTTTAATTCTTGGGTTCTGTTCTTGGGTTCATTTACGCCATTGCTCATAAAGGCTTGGGCTTTAATGTTGGTTAACTAACCTACTGTCTGTAGGTCGCCAACCGCAGGATCAATAGGACTCCCCCCCTCCCCCTCCCTCCTTGGCATGATCCTTCATTTAATGCTGAAAACAAAAAATAAAAATTAATATAAAAAAAAACTGTATTTACCACATTTTTTTTTTGAGAATTAGATATGGTTTTAATTTATTTTTATTATTTAACATAACATAATTAATTTTATCTGGTGCACCTCAAATTTTTTGTGACACCAAAAAACTTACTTACCACACTTAAATTCGCGTGTCGGATTGACAAAAACAATCTAAATAGCAAAGTACTAAAACGGAAGTTAATGTCAACACAAGTACATATCTATAGATGGATTCATAACCCAACTAATAAGCATGACATGAGGTACATTTTGCGTATATTCTTAGAACAATTTTATACTCCAACGGACAGCTTTGAAAAACTACAACCTATCTATTTCTATTCTTATAATGAGACTTAAAAATAATTTAAAATTGAAGTGTCTTGAAGTGTCTAAGCCATTTGTAAATACTCGATCATTTATTAAAAAAATAATAAAAAAATTAATTTTTTATCTTTTATTTTCCATAAATATATATATTTAAAAATTAAAATTTTAAATTTTAAATTTTAAAATTAATTTAAAGATAAAAACTATCAAAAATATTTAAATTGTTAATTTTTTTTAAATTCAAATATGTATAAATATTTGAACTATTTTTTTATCAGTATCATAAGTATTTATTTTATTAAATAAGATGGGTCCAAAACATGTGGGTTTAGATATTACTGGATACAAGTCTCTAAAGTTAAAATCTTCATAAATTGTACAATAGTTATAATTTTTTTTTAATACTTGGCATATTTTTATATTTAATTTACATCATACGTTAGCAACTCTCCTTCCAAATAAGTTCATAAATTTTTTTCAATTTTTTTATGTTATGCTTCATTCTGTCCTATTATTTGTATTTTTTTAAATCCTTTTTGTTGTATTATATTTTGCCTTATGCTTTTTGTTGGGACAAGTTTTGTTTTATTAATCGAACATCTAAGTAGAGTTAGTTAGCACGAGAAAATAACAGCTTAGAATACTTTCTTTATGAACTAGTTATTTATTTATTTATATTTATCTGTGAAAAAAAGATCGGTTTTTTTTAAAATAAAGTAATATATTTATATATAATTGCAATAAAGGGGAAGGATTTTATGAAATTATAAGTAAAGGGATAACTCGCCAACTCAGTTGGCGAGTTGTTGGGGTCCGCCAACTCAGTTGGCGGGTTGGAGTTGGGAACGCCAACTCAGTTGGGAGTGGGAGTTGGATATATATATATATATATATATATATATATATATATATATATATATATATATATATATTTATTATTATTATTATTTTCTATATCAATTAAATTTTGTAAATGGATAATAACAAATTATCTATTATAATATTACAAAAAATTTATATTGATAATACCAAAACAAAAATATTTATTAAAAATTCTAAATCTAAAAATTTAAATAATACCAAAAAATATCAAATAAATAGTATTATGGGATATTTTAGCAAATGTCCCTACAAAAAATATCATAAAAAAAATCGGTTAAAAGAGTGCGGACATATCTTAAAATTTTATCTTTATATATTTGTATAGATAAAATTTCACTTTTATAGATTTATATAGATATATATACAATTATCTATATATATTTAGAATTTTACTAATTATGTAGATATATATAGATATTTTTTTTAGATAATTTCACTAATAAGTATCTAAAAATTTAGTGAAATTATTTTAAAAAAATTAGATATATATAGATAATTAGTAAAATTAGTAGATATTTTAGTGAAATTATTTAAAAAAATGTTTAAAATAAAGTAAATCCCCTCCATTATTTTATATACATTATTTTAGTGAAATAATTTTGTAAATGGAGTTTTTTTTTTGAACGGTTTTAAATAATGGAGGGGATTTACTTTATTTTAAACATTTTTTAAAATAATTTCACTAAAATATCTACTAATTTTACTAATTATCTATATATATCTAATTTTTTTTAAATAATTTCACTAAAATTTAGATACTTATTAGTGAAATTATCTAAAAAAAAATCTATATATATCTACATAATTAGTAAAATTCTAAATATATATAGATAATTGTATATATATCTATATAAATCTATAAAAGTAAAATTTTATCTATACAAATATATATAGATAAAATTTTAAGATATGTCTGCACTCTTTTAACCGATTTTTTTAATGACATTTTTTAGGAGCATTTGCTAAAATATCTCATAATACTATTTATTTGATATTTTTTGGTATTATTTAAATTTTTAGATTTAAAATTTTTAATAAATATTTTTGTTTTGGTATTATCAATATAAATTTTTTGTATATTATAATAGATAATTTGTTATTATCCATTTACAAAATTTAATTGATATAGAAAATAATAATAATAATAATAATAATATATATATATATATATATATATATATATATATATATATATATATATATCCAACTCCCACTCCCACCGCCAACTGAGTTGGCGGTCCCAACTCCAACCCTCAGTTGGCGGGCCCCAACAACTCGCCAACTGAGTTGGCGAGTTATCTCTTTACTTATAATTTTACAAAATCCCTCCCCTTTATTACAATTATATCTAAATATATTACTTTATTTAAAAAAAATCGAAAAAAAAATTCCTCATTTATAATAAAATTACTTCAGTTTTCTCCCATTTCCAAACGGTAAGGTTACTGCGCCCAGTAGGTACGCTCCGAGCGCCGTAGTCCTTTCCAATTGATCGGCGATTACCGAGAGTGGTCCACGCTGGATCGGGTCGACAGTGACGCCTTCCCCAATTTCAGTAAATAAAAATTAAAAAGAAAAAGAGAGAGAAAAAGAAAAAGACACCGACACGTATAATTACATCGTGCATAAATAACCGAGCTGTCAAAATAAAATTAAAATAAAATAAAAACTATTTCCTCTCCGACTGAAAGAAGAAATAAAAGACCCAGAGCTGCCAATAGTACTCCACATATATTTGTCTCGCTCGAATCTTCGAATATTTCCGTCGTCGATTAATTCCCGAATCATTGCAGAGATCATTAAAACGAAGAAGAAGGAGAGAGAGAGAGAGAGAGAGAGAGATTCGACTCCAACTTTCTCTCTCCTCTTCTTTAGAAACTTTATAGGGAGAGAGAGTGAAGGAGAAGAAGAGGACTAGATCCGTGGATTCTTTCTTTCTAGCGGTCCAGTCGCCGATATCGAGCACCGAAGGATTAGGGTTTCGTGAGAGGTACGTGTCCGGATCCGGCGTTGGTCGATCTTTTGTTTTGTTTTGTTTTTTGTTTTGTTTTTTTTCGGATTCGTTCCGGATCCGGAGTAATTTTGTTTTTATGTGTGGATTTTATTGGGATATTTAATTGCCGAGTCGTGGAGTAACGTAAGAACAATGTGGGTTCCCAACCTTTACTTTCGGATGATATTTCGGTTACATTTTGGTCAATATTCCCGATCTAGTGCTATTTAATGTGTTTTGATGTATTGAATCGGAAAAGTTTTCATTTTTGATACTTTTCTTCTATGAATTCTCTCTGATTATTTCTTCAGTTTGCAGTTTATAAAAAGATCTCTTGGAAAGGAACATTTTTTCTTCGCGAAGAAAATGTCAGGTATGATTTTTGCTTGAAAAGTGAAAAAAAGGATTTTTTTTTTTTTTTGTTACGTTTTTGTTTTTGATGGTGATAAAGGTGTGGACTTGTGTGCAGTCTGTCATGCCGATCGAATCGAGATAGATGAGAGGAGGGAGAGGAAATCGGATGTGGAGAACTCCGAAGACGAGCGGCGGCGGACCAAGATCGGATCGCTGAAGAAGAAGGCGCTGAATGCTTCGAACAAGCTGACCCATTCTCTTAAGAAGAGGGGAAAGAAGAAGGTCGACTTCCGGGCCGCTGCGGTTTCGATCGAAGACGTCAGGGATGCCGACGAGGAGAGGAAAGTGTACGCTTTCCGGCAGAGGCTCCTAGAGAAGGACTTGTTGCCAAAGAAGCACGATGATTACCACATGTTGCTGAGGTTGGTTCCAAGTAATTTGTGCTTCAGTTTGAGATTTTTTTTTTTTAGTCTTTTGGCACAGTGGGGGGTAATTTTTGTTGTATTTTTGTAATACAGGTTTCTGAAAGCTAGACAATTCGACACGGAGAAGGCGAGTCAGATGTGGGAGGCAATGCTTCGTTGGAGAAGAGAGTTTGGGACGGACACTATATTGGAGGTGAGGCTATATTTAAGTTTCCATTAATCAACATATTTGCATTGTGATACAGTAAGAATGGTCGCTATAATTTGAAAGATTAACATTTTGATATAGATAGCATCAAGGGACACCGCAAACTAGTAGATTGTTTGAAATGTTAGCAACTATTACTCAAGGACAGTAAGAAAATCTTACAGAGTGTAAATCATCTGATAAAGTTCTTCCGATTGGCTTAAAGTAGTACAATATGACTATGTACAAGTTTTCCGTCGAATTTTCTCCTCACAAATAGAGTGCCATGTGTTAATGGAATGTGACTTGAATATACATAGTACAATGACATCTAGTATGATACAGTATTGTCTGGATACCTCTGGCTATCACATTATCTGAACATTTAATATGATCTGATGCAAGGATTTTGAGTTTGAAGAGCTGGAGGAAGTTCTGAACTTTTATCCCCAAGGGTACCATGGAGTGGACAAGGAAGGAAGGCCAGTATATATTGAGCGGCTTGGGAAAGCTGAGCCAAGCAAGCTAATGCACATCACCACTTTTGACCGCTACATGAAGTATCATGTACAAGAGTTTGAGAGGGCATTTCATGAGAAGTTTCCTGCATGTTCTATAGCAGCTAAGAGACGTATTGATTCAACAACTACAATTTTGGATGTGCAGGGTGTGGTAAGTTGACTTCTGAACTTTTAACTGAATCATAATGCTGAAAAAATGTACCTTATTTTCTGAGCAAAAGCATAATTCAAAATTTCCCAAATTTCCCTTTTTAGTGCAACTCATTTTGTTGTGACTAGTTCATTAGAACTTAGTTTATGAATTCAGGGTTTCAAAAATCTTAGTGCGACTGCGAGGGATCTTTTGCGCAATATGAATAAAATAGATGGTGATTACTACCCTGAGGTACCTATATACTATGACTGGATGCATTCTCTCCAAGTCTTTCTTACTCGATTACCAAAAGTATGAACTGTTCACTTGTTTTTATTTGTTTTTTTTTTTTTTACTGCAGACACTACACCAGATGTTCATTGTAAATGCTGGACATGGTTTCAAGCTTCTTTGGAACACAGTAAAGGGATGGTTTGACCCTAAAACAACGGCAAAAATCCATGTAAGCATTCTTTTTGTCCTATATGAATAAAGCAGAAAGGCCCCTGTTTCTGCAATTGTATATTTTAATGATTAATTCATTTTCCTATGCTCAGGTTCTTGGAAACAAGTACCAAACTAGATTACTCGAAGCTATAGATGCAAGGTGATGAATCATTTGTTGTTGAGGTTTACTTTTCAAATGTGTAGTAGCCTACAGGTAAATTGACGAGAGCTTTCCTTATGCTTCTGTCAGCCAATTGCCAGATTTCCTTGGTGGTTTGTGCACATGCTCTGATGAGGGAGGGTGTCTTAGGTCTAACAGGGGACCATGGAATGACCCTGTCATTATGAAGGTATGATTTATGTCCATCGATCACCAAACATATGTCGAATCAGTTAGCAAATCAATGTCTCGATCAACTAAGCAGAGAACGGACGGGGACTTACATTCTGTTTTATTTATAGCTTGCACGTCATGTTGAAGCAGCATCTGTCAGGCAAATCAGTGTAGTGTCTGATGGAGAAAAAAGTGACTTCTACCCAAGGCTACGCCCTTTGAAGGCAAGAATTCAAACTTCTGTCTCGTACAATATGTTGGCTAAGTCTTTTTTTCTTTCTAGGAACAAATTTTTATAATGCTTCTTTTGACATAGCAGGGAAGAAGCAGTGACACATCAGCTGAATCAGGATCAGATGTGGATGATCTCGGTTCTCCTGTTGCATCGAGGAATGTTGAGTATACTCGACTTGCTCCGGTCCATGAAGAAGTGAGTTCGAATTGGTGGACTCCTAGTATCTAATGCAACTAACAGTCTAAACTATGCATTTCTTACATATTATTTTTCATAAGTTTTGAGTTCCACACCCTTTGTTGTTGACATGACAACTTTTGTATGACCCTTTTTATCCTCTTATAGCATTGTTGTAAATTGCAACCCTTTATATATGCTGCAAGATATTTGATTTACAAATGGGGGAAAATGATAGCTAATGATTAGTGTTTTCTTCTTAATCTTAAGTATATGAAGCTACAGTAGTTTCTAGTTTATCGCAAGGACTATGCTGCAGATCTATTTCTGTTTGAACTTTGAGGTTATTGCCTACGTTGTGAGATTGACTTAAGTTTTCCTTCACAATCTTTATATGATAAGCTCTTTGCAAAGCTGATATGCTACTAGCATGCTATACCGTTTTTGGGTGATTCTTCCACTTGTTGACCATTAATTAATCATTATTAAACTTGAGCTGAATATATTGCAGGAACTATGTACTGACTGGAGATTTTTTTAAATTAATCTTCTATGGCTGGAAGTCTTTAGTCATGTTTCAACAGAAAAGGATGCTCCTCCTTTGGTAAAAGTTTAGAAGCATTACAGGCTGATAGGAAATGTTTTCAAAATTCGTACAGCTGAAGCTTGATGCCAAAGGTTTCTAGTTAGTCTTACAAAGTTGTAATGTAAGCTAACCAAATCATTTCTGTGAAATCTCAAATCTTAAAAGTATTCATTCTTGGTCAAATTTAATTCTTTTTTTGTCTGAGCCTTTTCATGCTCCCACTCATAAACCAATAGTATTGAATGAGACCCACGGCATTAATTAATCATTATTAAACTTGAGCTGAATATATTGCAGGAACTATGTACTGACTGGAGATTTTTTTAAATTAATCTTCTATGGCTGGAAGTCTTTAGTCATGTTTCAACAGAAAAGGATGCTCCTCCTTTGGTAAAAGTTTAGAAGCATTACAGGCTGATAGGAAATGTTTTCAAAATTCGTACAGCTGAAGCTTGATGCCAAAGGTTTCAAGTTAGTCTTACAAAGTTGTAATGTAAGCTAACCAAATCATTTCTGTGAAATCTCAAATCTTAAAAGTTTTCATTCTTGGTCAAATTTAATTCTTTTTTTGTCTGAGCCTTTTCATGCTCCCACTCATAAACCAATAGTATTGAATGAGACCCACGGCATGAGCTAAGCCTACTCATGTTGTAAGACATGCATGTGCACCACATTGTACAGCTGCATTAGGGTTTTCTGTTCTCGGCCACATCATCTGCCAGTATACCTCCTTACTCCAATTCAGTTGTTGCTTAAACTTTGCAGATGAATTTTTCATGTCAGTCCTAAAATCCAATATATATGTGTTTACAACGTGCTTGAATTCCTTGTTTTGTGTGTTGTACTTGATATAAGGAAGTTCCACTCTTATTATGTACACGATGTTTCTAGCTTCAATCAGAACTAGGCAGTAAAATCTGATATTAGTGTTAGCTTCAGTATTTAGTTTATTTACATCTATTTATTTTTGTACTGGTACCTACTAGTTTGAGTTACATTGTAGAAGCATTTCTGATCTACCATGACTAAGGACCAAGACAGAACAAGCCCTTACCTTTCTGAGGTGTAATGCTGAATTAGGTACAATATGTCATCTAATTTTAAAATTAAATTGTCTTTCATCTAAATTGTAAAAGTATATCGTCTTCTTTTATCATCATTAGATGAATATATTTATGGAGGAACTAAATATCCATGAAGAAGTTGAAATTGTCTCTTCTCTATATGATCGTATTCGGAATTCCAAATTCACAAAGCGAGATGTTATTTTAGAATCACAATCACACTTGGTATATGCTGAAATTTATTGTGTTTGCAAAATCCATTTTGTGCATCTCCCATGATAAAATGGATCAGATTATTGTCTATTCTTAGGTAAAATGCTGAATCTTTTGAAAAATTATCGTTGTTCCGTGTTTTGCTCTTAGGCATTGTTTGGCAATGGAATAAGTGCAAAATTGGCACTTAATCTTAAGACAACAAACATATCATTCAGACTTGAGGTCAAACCATAATCATTACATCTCTTTTCTTCGTCTTATTTGGAACAGAGAAATAAATATATTTTAACTCCACTCTTTCCAGAATTCTATACGGAAGATCCAAGCCCAAACTGATACTGACCCAGCACTTAACAGATTTAGGGTTCAGGTCCATAGGACGGACCTGTGGAAATTCCAAATCCTAGTTTGGTCTAAAGAATACATGACCTAACCAAATCAAATAACAACATTTGGTATTTATTGTGGTCTGATAATTATTATGTTCAATGATCAAATTATCACATATAATAAATAAGAAAATAGAATTCTGAATAGAGTTATTCTGTCTTGGAGCTAGAAATGTCTCTAATTTATAAGACAATGAATAAAAGTGCAAGGATTACGTTCTGATTAAACTGTGAGTTGCATGTATTTCTACATCAAACAACACCTCCAAAGTTCAGATGTCTTGGAGTTTGATCCTCAATTGACTGCCTTCTACTCTTTTCTCAGACTTGTGGTTTCTCTCACAACAACAATCCAAGTGATTTAGGTTTATATACTGCAAAGATATCAAAGATACAAGATGCATATTTTTTTGTGTGCGACCAATTTCTATGTTAGATTATAATCAAATAAAACTTAGATTGTATGAGATGATGACATATTGTTGAGAAATTTACCATATTGTGCATCATTATTATTTACTGCTATATCTATATCACAATTCTGACATACCTTGGAGCCATCACTTGTTTATTCATTGCTATACCTATATCACAATTCTATTAAGTGCTTTTCTTGTACTTCTGAAAATGCCTTTGCTAATTCTCCCTCCAACTGTGACTTTTGCAGGTCAGAGCGTCAGAGTATGCAGCTTACTACAGTTGTGATGACCAGTTTATTATCATTGACAAAGCTGTAGACTCTTGTCGAAGACGGACAGGAAGTTCTGTGAAGACATCCGTGGAACTTAAAGATCAGCGACGGTCTCACACCAATGGGTCATTACATTCACTAGGTACTGGCTATTGAAATTGTTCAAGATTTATCCTTATTGACTGTATTAGCATAGAAAATACTGGAAGGGAAAGATAAGGTAGCTAATGAGATTATTTGACTTCTGAATTGAATCATTTTTTTTCGTGCTGATGAACTACTAGTAATTCATTCCGGCTATGGCCATAATTCTAGTGCTTATTTTCACACCTATTTTTTTGTTCGCTTCTTCACATTTAAGTATTACTGTACACTATTATACTTCTGAGACTAGACTACCGGATATTAAATACTCAATTTATTAACATGTTTATGTCTATTGATAAGATCTATAAGATATGGTAGAAGAAATGTTCAATTGGCTTTTCCCTCACTAGTTATCCTACTAATTCAATTCCATCATTATCTCCTCAGCCAATTCGGTCTCTAGTAGACACAATATAAACAAAGATCTTGAGGAAGGAAGGCTCAGATATTTAACAAGGGCATTGGTGGCATTTCTGGTCAAGATCCTGTCTTTCATCCGTGTACTAGGCTGCAGACGTGAAGGAAGGTTGGAAAACATCCATCCTTCAGATATGCTAGTTCCTGTTCCAAATTATGACAATACACCTGCAGAAACTGTTGAGGAAGACCGTCTTGCTCCTTGCTTAGAACGTCTTCAAAAGCTTGAAGTGATGCTTAGTGAGCTTAGAAACAAGCCTGCTGAGATTCCTATGGAGAAAGAGCAGATGCTTCAAGAATCATGGGACAGGATCAAATCCATCGAGTTTGACCTTGACAAGACAAAGAAAGTAAGTCTTTCTGTTTACGTACTCTTTAATGATGAGTAAGGGGATCTACTCATGAATATCTGATGCCTAAGCATTTTCATTGATGACTATCACATTCATTTATGGGATTTAGCTTTGAAGACAATCTTCCTCTTCTATTAATAAGTTTGCTTGAAAGACTAAGCAAAATTCTCCAAGATTTTTTATGATACATATGCTAAGATACTTCTGATCAATAAAGAATAAGATCCAAATTTGCCTGGGCACATATCCCTTTCTGCAAAGCACTAACCAATCAAAGATAATTAAGTGAATTTCTTCAGGAATTATTTGCTTTTAGTTTTATAACTTTTATCTGAAACAAATATGCTTTTAGTACTAAAGAGAACTTTATAGATTGAATTATGCTATGCATATTATATAGCTGACTGATGCATTCTGACAAGAACCCGATTTTCTAACTACGACAAAAACAAAGCCTTTATCCCAAATATTTGTGATGACTGTGTGAACCTTGTTCTACCTTTCTGGTGTGTTAAGGGGAATATCCTCAAACATTTGCAATCCTTTTCAAAATCCAATTTGGTGACTCTAAGCAAGAACCAACATTTACCATTTCATATTTATGTTCTTCAGCTTTACGAACTAACCTCTGTACATTTTTGTGTACCTTATAGGTACTGAAGGCAACGGTGGTGAAGCAACAAGAGATTTCAGAGACATTAGAATCTGTACAGGAGCCCAATGCTAAGGTTAGCCAACCAAATAAAGAATTTCCTGCTATCACAGAGAAGTATAATCATCTACACAAGAAGAAGACAAAGAAGATGCCTGCGAAATGTATCGAAAATTTTGCATGAATTCAAGTCTTAATCGGTCATCCATACATACCCCCACATATATTGATGTGAAATGATTTGGACTCCTTACCTATGCATGAAGTAGTTGCAAATAATGGTGTCTAGTATCTTGAAATGCCCATTCGTAGTGGACCACTTAGTGTGTGAGCTGGAGGCTCTCTAGTCTCAAGTTACATGTTTTTTCAGAGGCCTAGACTGTAATGCATGGTGCAGGTAGCTGACAATGTCATGCATTTGTAGTTGCTCCTGTTGCACTTCCAAATAGCTTCTAGGCTGAGTAACATGATTTTTTTTTACTTAATGAGACTATTTCCTCCATGACCCAATATTTGACTTTCCACCTGGATACCACATGTGCAATTTTACATGAAACAAGTTACTTAGAAATTTGATTGTTTTTTTTTTTTCTATGCAGAGGACCTTTTGTTGAATACTGAAAAGAAGGGAATAGATGTACATGGATGAGATACAGAGTATTGGAAGATCACATGAGTTTCAAATTAGCATTGGAAGCATATTTCTCTCTAGCTACACAGTTTTCTTCTTTCTTCGTTTTGTTCCTTTCTGTTTTTTGATCTTCGATGAGACTGTTACTTTGTTGTTGTGTGAAAGGTTAATGGGAAGAAGAAAAACAAAAAGGGAAGTTCTGTTAATATATGCCTTACTTTTGTTTTTCCTTCCTCTCTCATCTCGGCACTTTTGTTCTTCCTTTCTCAGGATTATTCCTGGCAAATAAGCCTACTAAGTGATGAAGGTTAACAATTTTTTTTTAATAGTTGTTGGTATCAAGTTCGTGTCTATCAAAATTTAGGATATCGAATTGTAATTTAGCTTTAACAAATCACTAGTTTTTGTTTGGTTTTGAATTGTAATTTAGCTTTAAAAAAATCACTAGTTTTTGTTTGGTTTTGAATTGTTTAAAGTTCTAGCAAATAATAGTCCTGCCCTATAGTTCAGTTCTACTAGCAAAAATAAATTAATAATTACAGACAAGAATACCAAAAACGAGATGGTACAATTTTTTTTTTTTTTTTTTTTTTTGCAAGATAAAAAACTGTCATCAATAATATCTCCATCTTGATAGGCTGACATCTGTTACATGCGGGTGTCATTGTTAATGCTCCTCAGTGTGAGAGCTGGACATTTCCATTGCTCTTTTACTTGGATACCCCCATAATTCTCATTATTCACCAACAGTAGTCCAGTTTCTCAATTTGATGTTTTATAAACCTCACATAATTTATTTTGGTTGCTAGTTCAATACCTATAAAAAGGAAGAAAGTTACATTGGAAAGTGAAAGAATACCTAGAAAGGAAGAAAGTTACATTAGATAGTGATATGGTTCGGTGAAACAAATTTTTTTTTACAGAGAAATATATTTTAACAAAATTAGCGGAAGAGAACAAAGTTTATGAAAATTTGAAGTAGAGAACAAAAACGCATGTATTAAGTACGTTTTCCATAAAAATTTAATTTTTAATTGTAGCCGCACCTACTAAATGTGTTTTTGTTTTTATTTTTATTTTTTTAAATCCAATCTGAAAATGCACCTAATACGTGCGGTTTCAAATAGATTTTTTTTTAAAGTCTGGAAAAAGGAAAAAGAAAAAGAAATTATGTGAAAACGCACCTAGTAGATGCGGTTTGAATTAAAAGAAAAAGAAAAAAAGAAAAAAAAAATAGTTGAAAACGCACCTAGTAGGTGCGGTTTGAAAATTTGTTTAAATTTTTTTTTCTTTGTAAACGCATCTAATATGTGCGGTTTCAAATATATATATATATATATATATATATATATATATATATATATATATATATATATATATATAAAGAACTCTGAAAAAAAAGGTAAAAAGAAAAAAATTTGAAAACGCACCTACTAGGTGTGGTTTTTTTCAAAAGCGGTAATTATTATTATTATTTTGTTCCGGTTTTTTTCAATGTTTCTCTTCCGGAAATCTTGCTTCCGAAGAGACTTAGAAGTGATTTCTCACTTACAACTTTTGTCACTGTAGTATTCGGTTTATACATCTACAACGGTTATATTACTTTTACAGCGGCTATATTACTTTTTACAACAGTTATATTATTTTTCTTTAGTTTATATATAGGAATACCATCGCATATCCACAACAGCAACAAATAAAATTATTTACTCTTCTCTTTCTTTTCTTTCTTCTCTCTATCTTCAAATTCTCCAACAACAGCAGATAGAAATTTTATCTCAAATCGACCTACAGCAGCAGTTTACGTACACAATAGCTCTCCACAAACTGCAACAGCTATCTCGACAAATTGTAACAGCTCTCTACAAGTTTCTTTCTTTCTATTATTTTTTATTACTTATGGATCAAACCATAAATATGATATGTTGTCACGGAGGTATACTAAATAATTTATCTTATGAAGGAGGTAGAAGTAAAAAAAAAAATTAGCGTATAAAAATATTACATTAGAAAATTTACGCAATCTTATTGTTCAAAATTATTTTATTACATATGATTTTGTAATAAACTGGATATTTTTCGATACTTATTTCGAAATAAATTCTGAAAATGCATGAAATTATGTTGTTCAAAGTAATTTTGGTTCATCGTGTATAAAAATTTATATTACTCCATCAGTAACAAATTTTGATAGCAATATCATTTCAAGTGCTCATAACCATTTTGCAATCAAGTAGTAAATCATATAGGTGCTAGTTCTTCAAACCAAATTGAAGAGAGTAATAATGATGAAAATAGTGATGATTTAATTGAAGATTTAGATTATTATTTAGATGCCAATGACAATAGTAGTTTAGATGCTAATAACATTCCCGGATTATTTCTTAGAAGAACATTTGATTCTCGTTTTGAATTTAGAAATTTTATAAGTAATATTGCAGTTGCACATAATTTTACTTGTTCAAGTAATGCGAATAATGCTAAACAAATTGTGTATACTTGTGACTTTTCAAATTGTGGTTGGAGGGTATATGCTACAGCTGTTGGCACGGGCGAGTCATTTACTATTTCAACATTAGAAAGTCGACATTCATGTTTAGGTGGAGTTACAGGAAGTCATCCATTAGGTACAACTGCATGGGTTAAATATCAGATAATTGGAAGAATTAGACATAACAACTCTTATAGCCCAGCACACATTGTAAATGATATATATATATAGATCATCAAGTACGCATTACATATTCTAAAGCATGGAAAGCACGACAAATTGCGTTATCTGAAATTTTTGGTACGTATATTGATGCATATGGTAATCTCAAAAAATATTGTTATACAATTATCGAAACAAATCCTGGGAGCAAATGTTACTTAAAGACGGTAGAAAATAATATATTTCAAAGAATATTTATTTGTTTCAAGGCATGTATGGATGATTTTTTGAGTGGTTGTTTACCTGTAATTAGTGTAGATGCTACTTTTCTTACATCTAGATATCAAGGTAATTTATATGTTGCTTGTGCTCACGATCCCACCTATCAATTATATCCAATTGCTTATGCTGTTGTTGAAAGTGAAAGTATTGATTCTTGGACATGGTTTTTACATTGTTTGAATTTTTTTTTTTTGAAGGTTGTTTTGATCAATGGAATATAATTTTATTTATATCAAATAAACAGAAATAATTAATTCGTGGAATGTGTGACACCTTTTCAGAATCTCCATATTTTTTCTGTATTCAATATTTTAAACAAAATATGAAAAAATATGCATCCGGCACCGACCAATATAAAAAATGGTTAGATAAGCTTGCTAGATCTTATAATGAGGTAGATGCGAATATTTTGTTTGAAAACATAAAATCATCGGATATGAATGTTTTCAATTGGATTGTTGGTAGAAATGATGAAAATCGTAGATTTGAACACTGGATAACAGCTTATGCTCCATGTCCAAGATTAGATATTAACACTTCAAATATTGCTGAAAGTTTTAATAATTGGATAAAAACTTTACATGATAAGCCAATAATGACACTTCTCGATGGTATTAGAGCAAAGATTATAACACTCCATGATAAAAATCGACAAAATGCTAAAAATTTGTCAACTCAATATTATCCAAGAATGCTACAAACTATGGCCTACATCAAAAGAGAGTCACACCAATTTCAAATATTGAAAGTTAGAAGCCGTGCGATTGAAATAAGAGATCATAAAACCAGTAGAACGTACGTGGTTCATTTATATCGTAAATATTGTACATGTTGTAGGTGGCAACATACTTTACTGCCATGTGTACATACTTGTTTTGCTTGTGAGTCTTCTGATGTTATAATTAAAAGTTTCTATCTAGATGAGTTTTCTGCTGAAGCACTGAGAAGAGTATATGCGCCTCAAATGGAACCAATTCCAGACCCTTACAATCCCTAATGTGAATTGGTTAGAGGCCAAATTGGAGTACCCAATGTAAGGCGCAAAGTTGGGAGACCAAAAAAGAACCGCATAAAAATGAAGGATTTATCGACAAGAGATCTCCATTGCAGTATTTGTGGTGGACTGGGACACAATAAAAAAAAATGTACAAACCAACCGATGGAGTAAAAACATAATTGCTATTAGAGTTCTAGTCTTTGTACATTACTTCTGCATAATAAAAGTTTCCTACATTACTTCTACGTAATAAAAGTATAAATAATGATACGTCTCACTCTACCCTGTCAAGGCATCTATAATTCGGATGATCGATAGGCCTAAGACCTAGTCGTGATCTCCGTCGTGTTGTATTATCATGTGAGTAATAATCCCAATGAGGGTCTTCCTCACCAGTCTCTTGGTGAGTCTGCGAATCATCCAACTGAGACCATCCCTCGCCGGTCTCTCGATGAGTCTGTGAATAATCCCACTGGGACCATCCCTCACCAGTTTCTTAGTGAGTCTGCGAATAATTCTAATGAGAGCATCCCTCGCCATTCACCACGCTTGCGTAGTTTTATATCGACATAATCATGTAGCTATGTAATATACATCATTTTTTTATTAAATTATTAATATATAATAAACACTAATTAATATTAAGTAACTAAAACTTAGGATTATCTGTCCACCAAATATTAAGGATGATATATGTGACACACATTGTTGGACAATAGCAGAAGTAGTGGGGCCACCTTGAATCCTTCCATCGTTTTGATTCGCCATCTATAAAATAATTAAAATATTAGAATGATTATGATTATGATTTGAGGGATGATTATATTAGGATTTGAAGGATAATTAAAAAATTATAGTTAAAATTAGTAATAGAATTTAAGTTTATATTGCTACCATCAAACAATTAACTATCAAAAGCATTTTCTATTTTTTCTACACATGATCATTTAAAAATAATATTATCTAAAATATTTAAGAATTAGTTTAACTAAATTACCTTGTAAAAAATTTCTCTCCTCCTCCTCCTCGTTCAGATACCCTTTCTCTTCTTGATCTCTTCCTCCTTAGTTCAACTTCAATCATCTTCCACTCCTATCTAACACCCGAACCCATATTTCTCTCTCACGGTCAAAAATACCCTCCCCCATCATACACACAAGCCAGCTTTGTGTCATGCCCCAGTCCCAAAATATCGAGGGACTAGCCACATGGCAATGACCAGCAGCACAACTCCAATGGGCAAACCCAATTTAATGGACCCGTTAGAGTGTACTTAAGCTGTAAAATAAATACAATGGTCTATGATATATGTCACAGTCTAATTCTAATCTCATCCACAGAAGTTAAACATAATTCAAAATGTCAGACTAATCAAAGAGAAATATAATCTATCAAAAAGTCTCAATGAAAAGTGTCTCGAGGAACAATCCGATAATAATTTAATACAGTAATCCAAGAGTCAGGAAATAGAGTATCTAGAAACAGAAATGACTGAGTATATAACAAAATACTCATGAGAAATCCTCTGGCACCACCTCGTCCTCTGATGCTAGTACTGTTCCAGCGTCATCTCTTGTCCCATATACCTCGGGGTAAATCTCCTCTACTATACCTGGAGACATAATCCGGATCCAGGTCCCCAGGGGACATAGCAAGGTATAAGAATAACTCAAGCCAAATAAAATACAATATATAAAAATATATCAACATGGCAAACTATGTAACCAATTATGTGATATGCAAATGAAAGCATCACTAGTACTCAGGCTGAGACCACTACAATCTATGTGTCGGGGAGCCTGTAGCAGTAATATCACGTAATGGGCCAAGCTCTAAAACAGAGACTAAAGCATCACAATAATAAATAAATATGTATATAATCATCCTATAGCCCGTGTGTCTCTTCCCACCCAATGTAATCACACGTCTCATGTCTACGACGTCTCATGTCCATAACACGCAAGATCATGACCTCTAGCTAGTACAGCGAATCATAATGATATCTATGTATATTCAAGTCTTATGTCACGATTCATGTAAGCCTATACAGAATCACCATGAATAACTCAAAAAAGATTCTGTCTCATGAATAGTATCCAGTGTCCTATGGTATGACATATTTGGTAAAGCAAGCACGAAAAATATAGGATCGTAGTATCAACTCTCTAAGTGACATTACACGACTCCGCATACGGTGTCGACACTCGAATATTGTTCGGACGCTAAGCAACGTCTTACAGTCCTAGGTTGAGCATGTACATAATGTAACACCCCGCAACCGCACGGTGCGTTACGTTGAGTCAAATTGAATAAAACAATAGCTGGTTATATTTGATTTATTGGATTTTGGGAAGAAGTATTGATTGAGTTGGTTTCATGTAAAGATGGCTAGCAGAGTTCGATGGAAATCAGGTGTTCGTTCAGAGCAGTACTGAGATAGCTGGATTGGAGCGATAATGCTGTCTTCCTTAGTCCGATCGGTCGAATGATTTGGAGAGCACGACCTGCTCGCACGGTCATACTAGTTGAGTAATCGCGCTTTCCATCGGACCACGGGTTCAAGGGATCGTCCGTATTGGCAGGACCGGATGCTTAACGGAATCAAATATTGTGAGTGGGCTCTGCCCTTTCTCCTCTACTCCTTCATGCCTAATAATATGGAACACACGTAAATGCTTGAACACTTGGACTAGAACTTGGGAATCACTACACCATGGCGTGCATAGAATGTACGTCATTTGCTTGGATAGATTTGTGGCTTGTGTTAGTTTTTGCGCAGGATAGTTGGAGCTAGTTGGTTGGATTATACTTGGGGCAGTTGGTTGAATGATTGGAATTATGCTTGGACAGTTGGAATGATACATTGAGGCATTGGGAACATTGGGAATTCGAGCGAGCGAGCGTGCATCCGTGCACGAGTATCACTTGGGCGCTTTGTCAAGTAAAGCGTGCAGTTGTGGTTCAAAATCGAACAACTGCATCGGCGAGGGCATTATGACACTATTGGGGCATTGTGCCATGGGATTATTCTGAGCGTGGGGTATTGCACCAATTGGAAATACTCTGTTGAGAAGCAGCATAGTGCCTATGGGGATGACTTAAGATTTTGTGCCTTGGGCTATATGTTGGAAGAATTGTTATGGATTATTGGTTGGATATTTGGTTGAATGAGTCTATGATCGCTTGATGGGGCGAGAATGTTCGATCCTCTCGCCATACCTACTTGGTGTCTGCATGTCACGGACAACCTGTGTTGCACATGGTTTCGTTTCCTCGAACGAAAGAGGCTCCGGGACACCGAGACCTTTTGGCCATGGAGGAGACAAGGGTAATGCGTCTTGGATGCGGTACCGGTAGTTCGATACGAAGCAGAGGGAGATAGCTGCCCATTGCTGGATCGGGTAGAACTGCCTATTGATTAGTCCGATCAATGTCCTTTATAGCTTGGCCAGTGACTTCATATAGATAAGAGTTGGTTTGCTTTACTTTGGTTGGTTTGGCTTCGTGTAGACGCGACCACCTTGCCTCGGCAAGAGTGTGCATATTGAGATTGGATTGTAAGGTTTGGTTTGAGGATGGATATTGAGGCTTGGTTGATGATTCGATGGTTTCTCGTGTTGCTTGGGTTTGTGTAGGATGGTTTGCATGCTAGAATCCTTCGGGTTGGTTATTTATTGCTTGTTGATTGGATTGAGTTGAATACTTGCATGCTTAAACTGATTTACAGCTTTCCTTAACATGTTATCCCTATGCCATGAAATGAATCTAGGATTCAACTAGAAAGATCACCATATAACTGTTTGTATTCACTATTTTTACTTAGTATCGGCTTAGACGAGTGGGTTACCCCGCTCACCAATACGGTTGTGTACTGACCCATGTCTGTGGGCATTATTTTAGTTACGTAGGTGTAGTGGCGCTGCTTGGATATACGAGACATAATGTATGAACTGTAAGTACCTTTGTGGGCTAGAGAAAGAGCAAGAATATTTCATCGCCTTTGAGAAAATTGCCTTTGTGGCATTTTATTTGGACCATATCGAGAGCTTTACTGCGTATTACTCTGATGTGTGCTTGGTACACAATGCTTGACTTCCGCTGCAACTTGGTCATTTTGATGATAACTTTGATGTTTGATAACATCGTCTTGTACGAGCGCAACTCTACGCTCGTACGGCATCACGTCCCGATGAGAACGATTGTCCTGCGAAAGCGCTGCAACGTAGTGATTCACGTTCAGTGGGGACTATTGGACTTGCGGGAGATTGGAGCATGATATATTGGTATCAGAGCGCCTGGTTCATTTTCTTGTACTTGGTCCTTCGCTTCATCACAAACTCTAAATAGTTTCCGCGTGTCGTTTAGCTCTTGGCTCTACTCAGTGCCGCATTAGATGTTTCATGCAATAAGTCTATATATTACTAGTTGTGGCTGCATGTTGTTCTTGGTTGCGTTGCTTTTGTTGGTTTTCAGTAGATCGCTTAGCCTTGTTAGGCGTTGTTGCATTCGTGTAGCAAGTTGGGTGGCGTTGTTGTATTTGTGCAACAAGTTAAGAGTTGTCATTTGGTTGGCTTGGCTTGTCGTTTAGGGAGTTTCTGGTTGCATCAGTGGTTCAGTTAGTTGGCAGACGAGACTGGTTATGTGGCATATTGTGAGTAGAAGCATTGGATTTGAGAATGGATCGTTGCACGAGTTGCTCGTGTAGCAAAATTGTTGGACGGAGTTTGAATTTTGGCTAGGTGTATCACAGAGAGCGTTGCACGCGTTGCTCGTATGGCGTATTGGTTGAGCATATTTGAGTTTGGCTTGGAAATATCAGGATAGTGTTGTACGAGTTGCTCGTACAACAAATATAAGGAATAATTGGGTATTGGGTTGGACTACTTGAAAGAGATCGTTGTACGGGTTGCTCGTGTAGCGAAAGTATCAGACGGTTTAAGAATAGTTGAAAGTATTGAGAATGGAATATGGCACGAGTTACATCGCAAGATTGATGAAAATAGTTGGATAATTCAGGCATTAGCTGAGTTTCGTGTCAGACTTGAGTTGGGAATGGTAGGATCACGCATAAGGGATGGTTCGAGCGGATCTTGGATCAGTGCAAGGAATCGTGATGCGAGTAGCGGCTTGATTTAGAGTGGTATATGTTATACCATATAGTGAGAAGGCATTGGAGTATTTTGGATAGACATCAATAGAAATTGCCTCAACGGACTCGGGTAGCAGGAATATAAGTTGGTTGGTGTACATCGGCCGAGTTAGGAAATGGAACATGGAGCAAGCGAGTATTGAGTTGTGATTCAACAGAATCACAGACGCTGGTTGGCGAAGAGTAAGCACGAGGGCAACTATACTTCCAAGTGGTATATAGTACAATAGAATTTGACTCGGGTATTCTTCGATACATTAGACTTGAGAACTCAAGAACGGACTCGTGCAAATGGAAGTATCGTTGGGCTTGAGTGATGGACGAGAACAGAACAAGATTGGGAATGAGTGTTCAAAATTTGAAGGATTGAGGCGGATAAAGTATTGGAAATAATTGAGATAATCAGATGGAAAGCTGAATATCAAAGTTCGCTTGTACGTTTTAGAAGTTCGGTAGAGCATTCTTGGATGCAAAGAGAGTTAAGCATGTGGAACGAACAGTTGAGATACGCTTGAGGGAAGCGATTGGTAAATTGAAGGTTAGCGAGCACGGACTACGATTTTGGGCAACACATTTGAGCCGTTGGTTGAGTAACGAAACACGATCTAACTTGGAGGGGCAATACGATGGATTCGAACGGACTTGAAAGATTTTGGATAATGCTGCTCGAAAAGTTGACTCAGGTTTAGCAGAAGTAGAATCTGGCAAAAATGGTGCAACGATGGTAAACGAATTCTCCGAAAGATATGAACGGATTGAGGCAACAAGTGAAGGCAATATCAGATTTGAGCTTTATGTTGGAACCGATGCACGGATTATTGAGAGTATATGGACTAATCGAAAACAGAGAAATCGAGATGGGCTAAAGGATTTGAAACGAGAGAAAGATTGTGGCAGACAGACTTTTGAAGATAGCTAAACAAAAGAGCAACGTTGGAGCAAATCACTATGCTATTTGAGCAAGTTGGACGTACACTGTGAAATACTACAAACGGATAAGAATTTGAGCAAGTCTTGAGTTTCGAGAATCATTGCAAGTGGTAGTGTGAGAAGTCAAACATGGCAGTTCAGAAAATTTGATGGATTCAGGGCAGAACGACGGATTGATGGAGACGGTTTTAATGATCATAGTTCTCGGTTTGTTGGCTTGGATAGATAGCAAGACTGTAGGTGGTTAAGCGACATTGGTTGACAGATCATTAGAGGTAGTGCATGAAGTGCTCGAATTCGAAAGTTTGTTTGGATGGAATGGTTGAATTATGGCTCGAATTTGCAGATGAGATATAGCATGGTTCGTAGTAACTGTCCATCGTGATGACTTACAATTATCGAGCGTAGCTTCGGGACAGCTGACCCTAGCGACATGACCGCCAGATCATAGATGAATATTGTAGACCCATAAAACGACCCTTGCGACGGCACATTTGGGAATGCGTCGAGGAAAGATGTGAGTAGTGTGTGTTGGAGATTGGCTTACTGACTGAGTGTTGGATTTGAGAGATCCTTGGGATAGCCTTCAACTGATAAAGCAGCCGGAAGACCGAAGTGATGGTAGAAATGGCCTAAGTCAACTGATGAGATTCAGAGTCGCAGATTTTTGTAGATAGTATCGCCTCTGACTCGTCGTTCCCCGGAATGAAATAACATTCATATGAATTGACGACTGTGAAACTAGCTTGTGAAGTTAAAGCAGCGGCTCGTTCAGATCAAATCTTTACGAATACTGGAAGGGACAGATGTGCCTCAGATTTATAAGATGCATCAGAACTTAGTCTGGGAAGCGTGCTCGTTCAGAAGGCAAATGTGATATCCTGGGCTTCGAGGCAGTGGAAGCAGCACAAAGAACTATTCCATGCACAACCTAGAAATTATGGCGAGTGTGTCTATGTTAAAATCGTGGCGACACTATCCCTTTGGCGTGACGGCGAGATCTTCGTGGGTCACACGAACCTCAATATAGATGTTCACCCAGTAAGGTATTGAGATTGAGGAAGAGGTGTTTGGCTGAACTGATCTAAGAACAGTTTAATTTTTGGGTAAGTCACCTAGTTGGGGTAGTATCAGTTGAGATGATCGTTCGGTGCATGAGATATATTTGGAGATGTTGCTAGTGTGGATTCAGAAATAGTTGGATGGATTGAGTTGGAACATGAACTGATTGAGTCGGTAGAAAATCATCATATTTGAGAATAGTGCTTGAGCGAATATGTTGGAATGGAAATCAGGATTGGTTCAATTGGGAGTAAAGCAAATGGATGCCTCAGATATAAAGATACCCTTGTAACTTGTCCAAATTTGCTATCACAAAGCTTGGCTGAAATGCATGTATTTTAGGGACGCCTTAAATATATGTACGATCCAAAACTAAGCGATATGAGAAATTCATATTGAGATGCAAGGAGGATATGGGAATATAGAATTTGTACGAGCGTTCAGCGCAAGCGAGATGCTGAGTCTGGATCAGGATAATGTGAGTTTGCATGGAGCAGATTTATAGAATTGGACAAGCGGCATGTGATAGGAATGAGTACCAGCACGGTTCATGGACGAACCTAATTTCTAAGTAGTATATTATGTAATGCCCCGCAACCGCACAGTGCGTTACACTGAGTCGGATTGAATAAAATAATAGCTGGTTATATTTGATTTTTAGGATTTTGGGAAGAAGTATTGATTGAGTTGGTTTCATGTGCAGATGGCTAGCGGAGTTCGATGGGAATTAGGTGTTCATTCAGAGCAGTACTGAGATAGCTGGATTGGAGCGATAATGCCGTCTTCCTTAGTCCGATCGGTCGGATGATTTGGAGAGCACGGTCTGCTCGCACGGTCATACCAGTTGAGTAGATCGTGCTTTCCATCGGACCACGGGTTCAAGGGATCGGCCGTATCGGCAGAACATGATGCTTAACGGAATCAAACATTATGAGTGGGCTCTGCCCCTTCTCCTCTACTCCTTCATGCCTAATAATATGGAATACACGTAAAGGCTTGAATACTTGGACTGGAACTTGGGAATCACTGTACTGTGGCGTGCATATAGTATACGTCATTTGCTTGGATAGATTTGTGACTTGTGTTGGTTTTCGCGCAGGTTAGTTGGAGCTAGTTGGTTGGATTATACTTGAGGCATTGGGAACATCGAGAATTCGAGTGAGGGAGCGTGCATCCATGCACGAGTATCACTTGGGCGCTTTGTCAAGCAAAGCGTGCAGTTGTGGTTCGAAATCGAACAATTGCATCGACGAGGGCATTGTGCCACTGTTGGAGCATTGTGCCATGGGATTATTCTGAGCGTGGGGTGTTGTACCAATTAGAAATATTGTATTGAGAATCGGCATAGTGCCTATGGGGATGACTTGAGATTTGGTGCCTTGGGCTATATGTTGGAAGAATGGTTATGGATTATTGGTTGGATATTTGGTTGAATGAGTCTAGGATCGCTTGGTGGGGCGAGAATGTTCGATCCTCTCGTCATACCTACTTGGTGTCTGCATGTCATGGATAACCTGTGTTATCCAGGGTTTCGTTTCCTCGAACGGGAGAGGCTCCGGGGCACCGAGACCGTTCGGCCATGGAGAAGACAAGGGTAACACGTCTTGGGCACGGTGCCGGTAATTCGATACAAACCAGAGGGGGATAGCTGCCCATTGCTGGATAGGGTAGAATTGCCTATTGATTAGTCCGATCAATGTCCTTTATGGCTTGGCCAGTGACTTCATATAGATAAGAGTTTGTTTGCTTTACTTTAGTTGGTTTGGCTTCGTGTAGACGCGGCCACCTTGCCTCGGCAAGAGTGTGCATATTGAGATTGGATTGTAAGGTTTTGTTTGAGGATGGATATTGAGGCTTGGTTGATGGTTCGATGGTTTCTCGTGTTGCTTGGGTTTGTGTAGGATGGTTTGCATGCTAGAATCCTTCGGATTGGTTATTTATTGCTTGTTGATTGGATTGAGTTGAATGCTTGCATGCTTAAATTGATTTACAGCTTTCCTTAACATGTCATCCCTATGCCATGAAATAATCTAGAATTCAACTAGAAAGATCACCATATAACTGTTTGTATTCACTATTTTTACTTAGTGTCGGCTTAGACGAGTGGGTTACCCCACTCACCAGTACGGCTGTGTACTGACCCACATTTGTGGGTATTATTTCAGGTACGCAGGCGTAGTGGCGCTGCTTGGATATACGAGACATGATGTATGAACTGTAAGTACCTTTGTGGGCTAGAGAAAGAGCAAGAGTATTTCATCGCCTTTGAGGAAATTGCCTTTGTGGCATTTCATTTGGACCATATCGAGAGCTTCGCTGCATATTACTCTGATGTGTGATTGGTACACAATGCTTGACTTTCGTTGCAACTTGGTCATTTCGATGATAACTTTGATGTTTGATAACATCGCCTTGTACGAGCGCAACTCCACGCTCGTATGGCATCACGTCCCGATGAGAACGATTGTCCTGCGGAAGTGCTGCAACGTGGTGATTCACGTTCAGCGGGGACTATTGGGCTTGCAAGAGATTGGGGCATGACACATAACAGAAATAAATTAAGCAAATAATATTAAAGTAACTACTGCAAGTTTTGGTAAGATATACTTGCCTGGGGTTTGAATTCCTTCAGTTGCTCTAGTAACAGCAAAATCTTCAGGTACGCCTTCGAATGTTCAAATAAACATGACCATCACTCTTAGAATACATAAAATAGCTAGGATTGACTATCCATAAGTCCAATTTGGACACATGGACAAAATTGACAGTTTCTGGTCAGAGTGGGTCCACACGTGGTCTACTTCGCACCAAAAAATGTGTCAGAGACAAAGTTTTCCAAATTCATCAAACTTAGTGTCTACGAGTCTAAAACGATGATACGAACCCAACAAAATATCCAGAACTGGATTCTGATAAGCCGATCACAAAATCGCCCGTCAAGTGGAACCATGGAGCCCACGAAAATGGGATTTCATCAACGTTCTCAGAATTGAACTAAACTTGGGTTACAAGACCGACGTAACTCTACGAATTTGATGGTTCAAGTTTTGTTGCAAAACGACAAGCACACGGGAAATTATGACGAGTGTCAGAATAAGTCGATACGGGACTTTTCGACGGATACGCATTAATTTCGGTGTGCACGCACATCCAAATTAACTTTCGTAAAATCGTATACGTCCGTATTGAAGATACGTGACTTTCGATATAATTTGCACACGACAAAGTTGCCTCGTTTAGCGGGACGCACCCAGTTTCGAGAAATTTTGGGTTTGAAAATTAAGTTTTTGGTCAACTTCAACAACGAATAAAATACAGCATACAATAAATTAAAATAAACTAACTAAATGAATTTAATCTAGGTTATGATGTCTTTAATTAAGAAAAAGAAATTTGAATTTTGGTTCTTTGGTTTGAAAGAAAATGACTCTGGAAAACGGGGTGTTGGTACAGTTTCAATTGATCCAGAAATCAAGTTTTTCTTGATTTTGGATCACGATTTGCGATCAACACATAACAATTTTAAACAACTATTTGAAGGAAGTTGAGGGCGTATAGCTTTTGATTTTACCTGCAAAATTGGTTTGAAAAACTATGGAGCGAGAGAGAAGAAAACTTCCTGCGAAATAGGGGTTTTGGCCATGTTGCTGCTGTTGTTCCTGCGCTATTCGCTCTCTCGGTCGGCGGTTGATGTAATACCCCGTTCCGCTCAAGCGGACTGCCGATTCAAACGATAAAAGTGCAATGTTCCGACGGCTTGCCCTCAGTAAGTCTTGAGGACGAGACTTTTTTTGAGTGATGTATGATATAATACCCCATTTCGCTCAAGCGGACTGCCAATTCAAATGGCAAAAGTGCAATATCCTGACCCGCTTTGCTCAGGCGAGAATACTCGTTTAAGGCAAAGGATATCCAGACTTGGTCCCTACAGGAGTTTGACTTAGGCTTTCAGAGGCTCGCTCAGAGTATCGCTCAACCGTGGCGAATCATCACTAAGGTGGGTGGCTACGGTGAACTTGATACGCCGCCTGTAACATTTGCATAATATCAATAAAGAGTTTGTTTTACTTCTACTTGTGTTATTCAATGCTTCCAAAATTGTCGACTCAGTGAACTTGTTACCAAATCGCCTATGCGTTTATAATTTCGCTGCACTCGGACAATCTGTGCGATCCTGTGGCTTAGAACTCTTACCGCCAGCCAATAAACCACGGCCTTGTACGGCTGCGGCTCACGCTCGTGCGACATCACGCACGGATGGGCTGAAGCGATCGTTCCGTGGGAGCGCTGGTGCGGTGATTCTCGCCTAGCGGGGACGGTCGATTTGCCTGCGAGAGATCGGGTCATGACAGTTGACGACGGCGGTGGCGGGGTGTTCACAAGCGGCGTATGGGATCGTTGGTCGTCGGGGCTCGCCCTGGAGGTCGTTGGCGGATCTCGTTGAGGCCAGAGTCGGAGAGGGTGATGGCGGTGGTTGTGATGGTGGTGGGGGTTCGACGCTGGGGATTTATATAAGAGTTTATGTACGACGATTGCGGAGAGGTGGACGGAGGGGTCGCCGAAGGGTTGAGGGAGGTGAATCGAAGGGTCGCCGGCTGTCGGAGTCGCGACGGCAGAGAGTTGTTGAACCGGTCGAGAATAGAAAGAATTCTTCGGTTACTGTAGCAAAGGTTAGCGGGTCGGGTACGAGTCGGGTTGTGGGTTCGGGTAGGATTCAGATCCATTAGGGTTGGGTTGATTCGGTTGGGTTTGGTTCACTTTAAGTTTGGTTTGGTTCAGTTCAAGTTTGGTTCGGTCTGGTTTATTTAAAAATAATACTTTTTAGCTATTTAAAAATAGTTTTGAGCCTTCAAATAAAATTACACAACATCTTATTATTAATTATACACTCAAAAATATAATTTTTATAATATTTTAATAATTAATTTAATTCACAAAAATATTAATCACTGAAGAACATTAATTATAATTAATTACAAATTACAAAAACACAAAAAATTATATTTAAAATTCTAAAAAAGTTATATGTGTTTACAATCTACCGACCTTAAAAGGATTGCGTCCTCGAAATTAAGAATTAATACTCAGAAAAATAATCATGGTAACCTATAGGTAGTTCTTAGGTCATACCTGCATCTTCAAATATGTGAGGATAACGATGGCGTATGATATCCTCTCGTTCCCAAGTAGATTCGTCGGGAAGTGATGTTTTCAAGCTACCCGGACCAATCTAATCGTCTGACCCCTCAATATCTTCTCACTGATGTCAAGTATCCCAACTGGCTTCTCTTTATACCTCAAGCTAGGTCCCACTATAATCTCAGAATGATCGACTACGTGACTTGGGTCAGTCACGTAACTCCTCAGTTGTGAGACATGGAATACATCATGCACTTCCTCTAGGGATGGGGATAATGCAAGACGATACGCCACCTCACCAATTCGCTCTAAAATATCAAATAGCCCAATGTACCTCGGGCTCAGCTTGCCTCTACTCCCAAATCGAATAGTACCTCGAGTAGGTGAGATCCTCAAGAATACATGTTCTCCTTCCTTGAAATCCAAAGGTCAGCGGCATGTGTCAGCTCAATGCTTTTGTCTGTCCTAAACTGCACGAAGATGACTCTAAATTTGCTTCACCTTCTCAACTATCTGTATCACTAAATCTGGACCAAGTATCTGATGCTCGCCAATGTTACTCCAATATATCAGTAACCTGCACTTCCTGCTGTACAACACCTCGAAAGGTGCTATCTGGATGCTCGTCTGGTAGCTGTTATTGTAAGAGAACTCCACTAAATGCAAATGGTCTTTCCAACATCCTTCGAAGTCTAACATACATGACCTCAGCATATCCTCTAGGATCTAAATCGTACACTCCGACTGACCGTCTGTCTATAGATGGTAAGCAGTGCTGAACTTGAGTCGAGTGCCAAGACTCTCCTGCATACTTTGCCAAAAATGAGATATGAATCTTGAGTCGCGATCTGACACAATACTAACCGGTACTCCATGTAATCTTATGATCTGTCGTACATACATGTCGGCTAGAAACTACGTGGACTGTCCAACTCTGAACGGCAAAAAATATACCGATTTGGTGAGTCGATCCACAATAACCCAGACTGCATCCTTCCCACTGGGGCTCCTTGGAAATCCTGTAACAAAATCCATAGTGATATGTTTTTACTTCCATTCGGGTATGGGAAGTGTAAACTCCCTCGACCAGATTTCAGTAATTTAGGATTAGTTTAGACTAATTAGAATTGTGCAATATTTTAAAAAAAAATTATTTATTATATATTCTATTATTTGTACACCTGTTTATTACACAATTAATTAGGGCATCCTACTAGCTATTAAACCCTAAACAAATTTCACATACCTACCCTAGACTTGTTAGACTACACTTTCTGTATTTTTAGCAACTTCCAGAAACCTTGTTTGGTGCTTCGTTTTATTTATTTCCTATTTAAATTTATGCTCTTTACTCATCTATGTACCCCTAGAGATTTGAGGACCAGCAGGTACCTGTTTGCCCAACCAAAAATACGATAATATTCTACTCTAATTATACTTCAATTATCGTATTAATACCGTAGAAAAATTATGACCCTAATAGCCTCTAAATAATTAGTGAACACCGTGCGCAGTATTTTTTTAAATAATAAAAATGATGACCCGTATCACCTGCAGAATCAGACCCTGCATCTGCCCAAACTCACCCCACACTGTCCAAAATATTTTCCCTAGCTATTCCCCCCATTTTTGTATAATTTAGAAATTCGAGAAATCAGTATTTAAAATCAGGTAAATTACAAAATTACGCAAAATACCAAATTCATGCTTTTATGCAAATATTAAAAAGTTAGGGGTTTTTATGCAAAATTGCATGCTAGGTGGCCTAATCCTATTGACTAGACCATAGGTGTGTGGAACCCACCCATAATTTCCAGAAAAATCTGCTGGAAATATCCCCAAAAATCAAAATTACCAAAATACCCTTGAAGTTGCCATTAATTACGAAATTGCCATCCACCCTAAACCCCTATAAAACCTGACCCCCCTCTCTTCAAACCCTCACAGCCACCACCTCCGACCACCGCCTCCGGCCATACCCTGCCCGACCCTCCGCCCTGACCCCCTCTCCCCTCCGGCCAAGCCCCGCCGCCTGAGCCACCCTCCTCCGCCGGCCACAGCCTCCACAAACACCCCACTCCCTCACTGCTACCCACAGCCACCACCACCCGAGCCACCTCCCCCGCCGCCTCCAGCCACCGTGCACCGCCACCACCACCCCCACTCGACTCGCCCCGACCTCCCCTACCTACCACCACCACCACCTCACCTCCCCACGACATCCCCTCCGGCCGCCCTAGCTCCCGCAGCAGCCACCACCCCTAACCCTAGCTACTGCCACTCCTTCCTCCGACGGCCTCCAGCCACCGCCACCGCCGTCGTGGACCTCCGCCACCACCACCAACCTCACCGCCACTCCTCCCTCCACCGTTCCCTCACCCTGCACAGCCGTCCCCTCCGCCGCAGCCGCCGCTATCGCCTGCACAAGCTGCTGCTGCTGCTGTTGCTGCTAGCAGCCACTGCTGCTGTTGCTGCTCCTCCGGCCGCCTCCGGCCGACTCCGCCGCCGTCCACTCGCCGCCGACGACCCCTAGGGCCCACCTGTCAGAGGGTATATCCCTAAACCCTAATATATATGTAAATATACATATATTCCTATATGTATATGTATATGTATATGTATATGTATATGTATATATATATATATATATATATATATATATATATATATATATATATATATATATATATATATATATATATATATATATATATATGTATATATATATGTATATTACTATGTATTTATATGTATATCTAATTATAATATATATATGTATTATATACTGTTATTATACAGTATATTATAATGTATATACTACTATTATATACTTACTAAAAATATGTATATATATATATCTATTATACTATACATATATAATTATATATGTATATATGTATATGTATATATGAATATGTATAAATATATGTGTATATGTATATGTCTATCTATATATACTATATAAATATTATAATTACTAATATGTATATATGTATTTTTCTGTTTTAATTATATATATGTAATATAAATATATGAATATACATATATTTATATGATATGATATATTGCATTTTTAGTTTATTTATTTTTTTGTATTTATTTCCTGCACTTATATTATATATATATATATATATATATATATATATATATATATATATATATATATATATATATATATATATATATATATATATATATATATATATTATCTATATGTATATATATATTAATATCCAGCTGGATAATACAGCTTATAGATATATTATATATTTTAAATTCTTGCAATGTCATTTCAATTTATTACATATATCTATAATATTATATGAGCTGGATATTACAGCCTATCTATATATGTATATTTATAATTATTAACAGTAGTCACATATAGACCCTGATACTATTTTATTATAATTGCTGAATAGTACAGCACTTATATACGTATTAAATTTCTATACTGTCATTTCAATTTACCTATATATCTATATAATCAGTGGATATACCCTGATAATATATATGTATTTATTTTCTGCCCTGTCATTTAAATTATAATCAGTGGATACACCCTGATAATATTATTATATTATAATATTTATGACAGTGGATATACCCTGCTACTATATATTTATACCTGCTTTTATCTGTTCCTTATATACTATATATACTATTATATATCATATTTATATATATATACCTACTATATATAACTACATTATATATGTGTATATATATGCTTTATATTATAACCATGATATTTACAAACACTGTCTATTTTAACAGAAACCAACTACAGCACAGCCAGTGACCCCATGTCACAAGCACCCTCAACCCTGACTGTGAGATCAGGTTTTCAGTACTATCAGGGAGTAGGCAAGTATACCTTGCCAAGTTTAATGTTTAAATTCTCAAATATTGTTCTATGCTTCTTGTTTCTGAAATTCATATACTATGAGTACCAGAGACTACCTCTGGTACAGTCAACTAATACGTTGACGATTAGTGTAAATAACTTAGCATTACAGACTCACCAACAGCTGTGAGAGTATTTTAATATTCTCCTAGACCCTATCACGGGAACACGCAACATGGTTGCATTTCATATTGGGATGCGAGCTGCGTATGTGATTAGCTACCAGTACGTGTGACCCGCATCACGGATTAGAATAACTCAGGAAATGTACGACTTGACATTTAGTTTCATTGGGATAGGGAAGATAACTAGTAGACGTATGGGACACCCCCTCCATATATGATTTATACCTTCGTACCATGCTCCTCGGAGATGGTCGATTGCAGAGCTACTCGTGAGTCCGGGGGCATACGACACATATACTAGCCAGTCGCCACGATTGGTGAATTACGTCAGCGTATGTCTAGCCACACATTCCCATGCGTACTACAAGGTCTTTATTTGCATTTTCACATAGAATGGTTAGCACCCTGTAATTATTTCCTTTATTCAGTATTTACATACATGGCATGTCATTTTCTGTATCTTGTTATGTCCCACTGAGGACCTGGTTCCCTGCCAGATCTAGACGAGGCTTTCTACCCCACTGTGTACGGCCCTGATCAGGAGGCCAGATGTGCTACCGAGGAGGAGCTCGAGGAGACACCCTCAGAGTATGCTTGACCATAGAGGCCTGCCACCTGGAGATGGAGATGTTTTGCTCAGATAGACACTGTTTAGTCTATCTGATTTTTCTGCGCTATTATCAGTTTTTGTAGTAGGCTTGTATTCACACCAGTTGTGTATTATATCAGACTCAGTTTTATATATATTTCAGCACTTGCTTTTCTGACATGTTGTTGTGGATGAGATAGTTTTACCTGTTCTATACTTGTAGTATTTTAGGACAGCGTAGCACGTCCCTTTGGGTCCATCAAAGTGGATTAAGTCCATAGTGATGTGTCAGCTGGCCAGTGACACGTGGTCTAGTTCCTGACATTTTGGGACTGGGGCGTGACAGGAAGCAGCTGTAACATACCAGCGATTCTTTGATGCTCATCCTTAACTTGCTGACAGACCAAATATTTTGCCACAAATCGTGCAATTTCTCTCTTTATCCCATGCCACCAATAGTACTGCCTCAAATCTCGGTACATCTTTGTACCTCCCGGATGAATAGAGTACACGGAGCTATATGCTTCAGACATCAACTCATGTCTCAACTCCCTATTCGGAACATATAGGCTATTTTCGTATCTTAATGTCCCGTCCTCATGGATTCGAAGTCCCATCTGCATGTCGTCTTCTGTCTTCTCTTTAAGTCTCCAGAATCTAGCATCTGTGTGCAATGCCGCCTTAATCCTCTCCACTAGTGATGACTTAACTTCAAGATTTGCCAACAATCCACTCTGTCTTGGCAAAATAATCTCTATCTTGAGCTCTTGTAGATCCTCTAATAGCTGGGGCTGCATCATCAAGAAATAAGTTGTGGACTTCCTGCTGAGTGCGTCTGCTACAACATTCGTCTTGCCTAGATGGTACTGCAAATCTATATCAAAATCGACTATCAACTCTAACTAATGTCTCTGTCTCATATTGAGCTTTTTCTGAGTATAGACATACTTCAGACTCTTGTGATCCATAAAGATTTCTACCTTCTCTCCATAAAGATAGTGCCTCCATATCTTTAATGCAAATATTATTGTAGCTAGCTCAAGATAGTGCGTTGGGTAGTTCTTCTCATGAACCTTCAGCTGTCTCGATGCATAAGCGATAACTTTGCCATGTTGCATCAAAATACATCATAGTCCACTGCCTGACGCATCACTATAAACAAAGAAGCCTCCCGGTCCTGAAGGAAGAGTCAAGATCGGTGTTGTTGTCAATCGCCTCTTCAACTCCTCAAAAGCCTTCTAACAATCTTTCGTCCATGCAAACTCATGGTCCTTTCGCGTCAACCGCGTCATAGGATCCACAATCCTTGAGAAATTCTCCACGAACCTCTGGTAGTATCCAGCAAGTCCGAAAAAACTTCTCACTTTTGCAACTGATGTAAGTGTAGGCCAAGTTTCTATTACAGCAACCTTCTTCGGATCAACTGAAAGTCCTTCTTCCGAGATGATATATCCCAGGAAAGGCACCCTATCCATACAAAACTCACATTTACTGAGTTTGGCATACAGCTTCTTCCGTCTCAGCATCTCCAGAATAATTCTGAGATGCTCTTCATGCTCTTCGTGGCTCTTGAAATATATCAAAATATCATTAGTAAACACAACCATAAACTTGTCCAAGTACTGATGAAAAATTCTATTCATCAAACTCATGAACACAGCTGGCGCGTTGGTTAAACCAAATGGTATAACTAAGAACTCATAGTGTCCATACTTGGTCCTGAAGGCTATCTTAGGTATATCCTCTTTTCGTACTCTAATCTGGTGATAACCGGATCTAAGATCGATCTTTGAGAATATGTAACACCCCGTTTCGCTCAAGCGGACTGACGATTCAAACGACAAAAGTGCAACGTCCTAACCCACTTTGCTTCAGCCAGAATACTCGTTTGAGGCAAGAGGATTTCCAGACTTGGCCCTTCAGGAGTTCGGCTTAGGCTTTCAGAGGCTCGTTCGGAGTATCGCTCGACCGAAGTGAATCATCGCTAAGGTGGGTGGCTACGGTAAACTTATCTTTGCTTAGCCAACACACTTAAATATAAAATAATACATGCTAGTCGCTAGGTGAATCACCCCCTACATGCTAATAAGAATATAATGCACCTAGATAAGGGAATAATTCCAACATGTATCGCTTATGTTAGAACATGAAAATAAAATATTGCTTATAATTAGACCCTTACATACTACCTTTGCCTTGTGCAATGAGACCCCACTATGCCTCGAGTAGAACGACAAGCAGGCAAGCATGCTCTTTATATTCACTTAAAATATAAAATGATACATGTTAGTCGCTAGGTGAATCACCCCTGCATGCTAATAAGAATACAACTCACCTAGCTAAGAAAATAATCCCAACTTGTATTGCTTATGTTAGAACATAAAAATAAAATATTGCTTATAATTAGACCCTTACATGCTACCTTTGCCTTATACAATAGACCCCGCTATGCCTCGAGTAGAATGATATGAATATGCTCTTCGCAGTGTAATGCTTTACTTGTTACACTACACGACCCTAGATCATGTCGCTCGTTAAGTCCCTTTACGATTTTACTCCTCGGCTTACCTTCAAGCCCGAGCGAACGTGAATGCTTAAGTTTCCTTATAAATGCATGCTTGTCTGCTTATATATTGCCTCGATTCAATACTTGTCATATAATTGTATGCCAATATCAAGTGAATGCTATCTTGCCTTATTTTTATTCAAACCACCAAAAGACTATCTAATAGTCGTTCGGAGCCAAGTATATGAACATTGAAAGTATACGGGACTGTTAGGTCGCCAAGGCATTTTCTGAACTAGGGGACTGCATCAATGGACAGTTAAGCAAGATAATAATACCTCAGAGAAATTGATACTCATCTTATACTCAATCTAATGGCTCAGGGAGACTATCCAAGACAGATCATGCTATGTGATTATCTCATGCTCGTATTGCCTTAGATTGCATCCAGTCAAGTGAATACTGAACAAAAATTATGTCATATAAAGTAATAAAAATTACAGCTCGTGGAGCATACTTGTCCTGAACAAAATTGAGTTATCTTCTGAACCTGAAACCCAAGACTCGCATGGTCACGGACAACTTGTGCACAAAGGGGATTACATCATCCCATTTTTTGCGGACGGTCTAGAGGTACTGGGACCGATCCGGTCTAGACGAACCCATTGTAGTTCTCTTCTTGTTTATGGAGACGTGCGCAAATGCCCTTGTTATATTATCGTTCACACTATTCTTGGCCCCATACTCAATGAGAGACATCTCTACCTATTCGGCGGGATGGCTTGCAATGTCCTATTCAAAGCCTTTCAAACAATCCTCTAGTGAGACATCATCCAAATTGGCTATGCTAGTGACCCTTCTTGTTCATATAGATAAGTCATCCTCGCTTAGCGGCAATCCGCGTGCGAGTCATTGTATCATAGTCAATAATTGAATCATTAAAATATCCTCTGCAACGCTTCTGGATAACATGTATGCTCGTGCACGCGATATGTAAATCTCGTACTGAAATACTTGTGTTGCATATGCTATGCCCCTGATCCATTGTATATGTGCTCGTGCTTGAATTAACTTGGTTTGCCTTGGACAGGGAAGGGCAAATAGTAATTTTATAAGTCTCGCCATGTTTCCTCTTATGTCGCACGACGAACTACCACACGAGTTAAGCTATTCAATCTTTGTCATAAAACTGATCCTAAGGTAACTAGAAAGACAATATAATAGTTGGTGCACAGAACCTATATTACGTGTTTGGATTTGTCGAGCGGGCGAGTAGCCTCCCCACCAGTGCATTCAAGTACTGATAATCCACCAGATTGTTTGCAGGGTACGGGAGAACCCTCGTTCGGTACAGATGGCTCTTTCGTGTGTGCTAAGGTATGGAGTTCACTCTGGAGCCTTGGAGCATTGCGTCCGGAACTGAAACACATATACAAGACATAATATTGAAATAATGCCTATACATCATTCCACAAATATAGCCACTTGGCACGCTTTTACTATTTCAGAGAAAGAGGCTTGAGCGACTTATAATTTCGGCTATGCGTCGCCTGTAACACTTGTTTAAATCAATAAAAAGTTTGTTTTACTTCAACTTGTGTTATTCAATGCTTTCGCTATTGTCGACTCAGTAAACTTGTTACCAATCGCCTATGCGTTTATAATTCTGCTGCACTCGGATAATCTGTGCGACTCTGTGGCTTAGACCTCTTACCGCCAGCCAATAAACTATAGCCTTACACTGGCACGGCTCACGCTCATGCTGCATCACGCCCAGATGGGCCAAAGCGATCGTCCCGCGGGAGCACTGGCACGGTGATTCTCGTCTAGCGGGGATGGCCGATTAGCCTGCTGGAGATTGGGGCATGACAAATTGGTATCAGAGCTTGGCTATACGCCTTTGGACTTTGTTTCAATTTTCTCAATTTTGAAAGCTTATTTGTGGGTTATGTGCACACTCTCTCTCAATGTCCCAAATGGAATGTTCCAACAATGAGTCTAAATACTTTTAAAAAAGTGCATGTGAATAATGAGATTGCTTGTATGAAATTGTAATACGATGGGCCTTTGTGCCAACCTGTGCTAGACCCTTCGGGATTAGACTTGTACTAGAACTTGCACGTTATGTGCGAACCCGAAATGCCTATACGTGTTTACCCAGCTGGTTAGTGCGAAATCAAATATTTTTCGAACGGTTAGCTTTGTACACATCCTTTCGGCTAAGTTGTGTTAAGTATCGTGCGCCGAGACCCATTTGTGCAAGCTAAGTTGCAACAAAATTGGGATATCATTAAGGAATAAGGCAAGTCAGACTTAGAATACCAACTTATAGAAATATTCTTGGATTATCGCTTAGGCGAATATTGAGAATCGTGCTTGGATTTTGGTAAATAGCTCGAACGGTATTTTATGTCGGAAGATATAAATCGATTGAGGATTTAATTGGATGACTCAATTTCGAGTGGTGTATGGATCAATTAGAAATACCCAAACGGATTCATAGGTCTCGTGTGATGGTCTGATTGAATGAAATTGAGGAATGTCTCGAATAAATAATAAGGCTTATATCAAATCGGGATTCGTGGAAATGGAAATCAATATCTTGGCTAAGAAAACTTGATGAAAATTTGAGGATTGTACAAGCAATTTCGGATTAAAACAAACGGATTAAACTTGAATGCAATATCACTTGAATAAGAAGTTAGCCCGAACATGAATATTGTGTTTTGATGAAAGAGATGAACGATAATGGATTTTGCTTGAGGTTCGGAAGAGCGATCTTGAAATCAAGTTCGAAAAGAAAATATTCAAAATTAGTCCCAACAAGAACGATTGTCATATGGGAGCGCCGGCGTGGTAATTTCACGTACGGCGGGGATGATCGAACTCACGGAAATATGTTCGATGATTATACCAAACGAACTCGATGAATGGAACGTATCAAAATGGATAAAATTTGGGTTTAGATATTTGAAACATAGTTGCTTGAGGAATGCTAGAAGTAGACTATGAAAATTACCGAACTATAACATTGAAGTTGGATGATTTTATTAGACAAACTATAATCACTGCATGTACAGACTTGGCTCGATGGATGTATAACTTGGATGAAGCAAGGTAAAATATAAGATATCTCGATCATGTCGAAGATAGCCATAGCATTCAAACGTTCTTGTCTTGTGCGAGCGTAACTCTATGCCCGTACATGCGTCACGCCTGGGTTAGGACGATTATCCAGCGGGAGCGTTGACGTGGTAATCTCACACCCAACGAGGGTGATTGAACTTGTGGGATGCCGGAGCGTGACAACTTATGGATCGTTTTCACTTTTGGTTTGATACGATAAAAAGAATTTGGAATGCAAGTGATCAAAAATATTTTGATGGATAAGTTAACCTAGAACCTGAAATAAATCACGCTTGATGGTTTCGTGAACGGATATGTAAATCAGGTTGAACGACTTGAAGTTATAAATAAAGGTTTAGAATTGAATCTTGGCTTGATGGTCTAGACTTGAAATGGATAGGGATTCTATCAAAACATGTTTGGAGAGATAGACTCTGCAAATTACTAGGCTTGTCCTGCAACTTGGATATACTATAGATTTTACTGAACGAACTCGAACCCCCAAGCAAACGAATGTGTCATTGAGAGTAGAAAAATCTATGCTCGATCTTTAGAAATCTGAGTAAAACGAGCTTGGGTAGAATACCCCATGCAAATGATTAATGGTTTAACCCTAGGAATTGGGGCAAGCATCGTGCGACGAATTTGCACGATGTATCGTGTGCTTGAACCTGTACCTATGATCTTGTGAGCTGACTTAGCAATTAGGCAGACGACCTTGTGTCGAGTGAATGAACCGTGTTACCGACTTTAGCATATTGCTTGAACAAGCTATATAACTGGGGCAGCAAAAACTTAGGGTTAGACTTGGATTGGTAACGTGTGCTATGTTTGACCCTAACGGATGAACGCTAGTCGGTTAACCGAATAGATCATGCTTAACGGTTGTACAAATATTTGGTTGGAATGAAAAAGACTTGGGATTTAGATTGACCCTATTGGAAGTTAAACGGGAACCCTTGAGATTTTTGCAAGTAGCTTGTCCGATTTTACTATCTCTAAGTTTAGTTGAATGTATGTGTTTGAGGGACGCCTTGAACATATGCACGATCCAAGACTAAATGAGATGTGAAACTCGAGTGCTAAGACTTCGATATTGCTAATTTGGTTGGCATGCTCATGCTTGAGGTGCACTTCGAATATGTGCACGATCCAGACTCGCGATATGCTGATCTCAAATGCTAGTGCAAGTGAATGTCTGTATGAACAAGTAAAATGACTTGTGTAAGTTGCCTCAGCCTTAGATCATTAATCAAGATCGATTAAAACATACTTCTTAAGAAATATGTCCTACGCTAAGGTACAAATGATACAGACTCAGCACACATGCAACACGACGTAAGGAACGAGTAGGAAAATATGTTCAAATTGGATCTAGTTGTACTAATTGCTACACTTGGGATAGATTCATAAAATATAATAGAACGGCCTACGCTCAGGAAGTCTCGAGGACGAGACTTTTTCTGAGTGGTGTATGATGTAACACCATATTCCGTTCAAGCGGACCGCCGATTCAAACGGTAAAAGTGCAACGTCCCGGCCCGCTTTGCTTTAGCGAGAATACTCGTTAAAGGCAAGAGAATTTCCAGACTTGGCCCTTCAGGAGTTCGTCTTAGGCTTTCAAAGGCTCGCTTGGAGTATCGCTCGACCGAGGCAAATTATCGCTAAGTTGAGTGGCTACGATGAACTTGTCTTTGCTTAGCCAGCACACTTAAAATATGGAACGATACATGCTAGTCGCTAGGTAAATCACCCCCTGCATGCTAATAAGAATACAACACACCTAGATAAGGGAATAATCCTAACTTATATTGCTTATGTGTAGAACATGGAAATGAAATATTGCTTATAATCAGACCCTTGCATGCTTCCTTTGCCTTGTGCAACGAGACCCCGCTATGCCTCGAGTAGAACAATATGAATATGCTCTTCGTAGTGCACTGATTTACTTGTTACACTGCACGACCCTAGATCATGTTGCTCGTTAAGTCCCTTTATGATTTTTTTCTCAGCTTACCTTCGGGCCCGAGTGAACGTGAATGCTTAAGTTTCCTTATAAATGCATGATTGCCTGCTTATATATTGCCTCAATTCAATGCTTGTCATATAATTGCATGCCAATATCAAGTGAATGCTATCTTGCCTTATTTTCATCCAAACCACCGAAAGACTATCTAATAGTCGTTCGGAGCCAAGTATATGAACATTAAAAGTATACGGGACCGTTAGATCGCCAAGGCATTTCCCGAACTAGGGGACTGCATCAATGGATAGTTAAGCAAGATAACAACACCTTAGAGAAATTAATACTCGTCTTGTACTCAAACTAATGGATCATGGAGACTATCCAAGACAGATTATGCTATGTGATTGTCTCATGATCGTATTGCCTTAGATTGCATCCAGTCAAGTGAACACTAAATAAAAATTATGTCATGTAAAGCAATAAAAATCACAGCTCATGGAGCATACTTGTCCTGAACAAAATCGAGTTATCCTCTGAACCTGAAACCCAAGACTCGCATGGTCACGGACAACTTGTGCACAAAGGGGATTATAGCATCCCATTTTTTGCGGACGGTCTCAGGACACTTGGACCGATTCGCTCTAGACGGACCCATTGTAGTTCTCTCCTTGTTTATGGGGATGTGCACAAACGCCCTTGTTATATATATTATCGTTCGCACCATTCTTGGCCCCATACTCATTGAGAGGCATCTCTACCTGTTCGGCGGGATGGCTTGCAACGCCCTGTTCAAATCCTTTCAAACAATTCGCTAGTGAGACATCGTCCAAACTGGCTATGCCAGTGACCCTTCTTGTTCATATAGATAAGTCATCCTCGCTTAGCGGCAATCCGCGTGTGAGTTATTGCATCATAGTCAATAACTGAATCACTAAAATATTCTCTACAATGCTTCCGGATAACCTGTATGCTCGTGCACCCGATATGTAAATCTTATACTGAAATACTTGTGTTGCATATGTTATGCCACTGATTCATTGTATATATGCTCGTGCTTGAATTAACTTGGTTTGCCTTGGACAGGGAAGGGCAAATGGTAAGTTGGTAAGTCTCGCCGTGTTTTCTCTTATGTCATACGACGCACTGTCACACGAGTTAGGCTATTCAATCTTTGTCATAAAACTGATCCTAAGACAACTAGAAAGATAACATAATAGTTGATGCAAGGAACCTATATTACGTATTTGGATTTGTCGAGTGGGCGAGTAGCCTCCCCACCAGTGCATTCATGTACTAATAATCCACCAGATTGTTTGCAGGGTGTGGGAGAACCCTCGTTCAGTGCGGATGCCTCCTTTGTGCATGCTAATGCGTGGAGTTCACTCTGGAGCCTTGGAGTATTGCGTCCAAAACTGAAGCATATATACAAGACATAATATTGGAACATTGCCTGTATATTATTCTATAAATTTAGCCACTTGGCACGCTTTTACTATTTCAGAGAGAGAGGCTTGAGCGACTTGTAATCTCGGCTATGCGCTACCTGTAACACTTATTTAAATCAATAAAGAGTTTATTTTTCTTCAACTTGTGTTGTTCAATGCTTTCGCTATTGTCGACTCAGTGAACTTGTTACCAATCGCCTATGCATTTATAATTCCACTGCACTCGGACAATTTGTGCGACTCTGTGGCTTAGACCTCTTATCGCCAGCCAATAAACCACGGCCTTGCAACGGCGTGGCTCACGCTCGTGCGGCATCATACCTAGATGGGCCGAAGTGTAAACCCCTTCGACCAAATTTAGGCCTACCTGGCTTAGATAGAGAGACTAGGGTTAATTTTGAGCCATTTAAGAATTAGGACACAGTGTTTTAGATTTATTATGCAATATTTGTATCACTTTATGGACCTTACAGTTGCTTCGATATTTGGAGCGCTATACTAGCATTTGCCTTCAAACAAATTTCACACACTTTTCTTAAACGTGCCAGCCTTCCATTCTAAACTTTGTGTAACTTATAAATACTCTCCCTTGTGCTTCATTTTAGTCGCACAATATTCGTTACAAACGTCCATTCTTGAATCCAAATAAACAACTTTACATCTTTGTCCGTTCCAATCAAAATTGGAGACACAACCTCAACCCATTTTGTGCAACCAAAATTATGATAATATTTTTTTTCTGAGTCTAGTATGTCCATGATACTTGTGTCCCACCCAATTTTAACCCTATGCATTTCCAATTAATTAAAGAGTACCACTTACACTAATTTTAATTAAATCGGTGTAAGGACCCAACCTAACCCAAAACTAGACCCAATACCAACCCAAATCCCCACTCACATCCTCAAGATTCATACTAAATACCACACACCCTTCTAATCCACTATATGACACCAAATATGGTATTTTTTCTCACTCAATCCCAAAACCCCACTTTTGTGCAATTTTTTAATTGTTAGGGACTTTATGCAAAAGTGCAGTGAGGTGTCCACCTCCCATTGGACCTAACACATGAAGAAACTCTTCCCCCCACTTTGACCGGTCTATCCAAGAAATTTTCCTCCATTTGTTGTACTTCATGCAACTTTATCTCCTTACATCTCCACCCTCCATTTCAAACCCCCATCATCCTAGCCACTCCTTCATCATGTAGAGGCTTTCCTCACCCCTAGAAAAGAACCCACAGCTGACCCTAATCCCAAGATGAGAACCCCCTCTCTCTCCTATATATTCACCTACTCTCTCTCTCCTAAAACCCACAACAACACCATCACCAAACCGAAAACTCTAAAAACTATACCTCTCCCTTCCTCTTCATCTTGCACCTCCAGTAGCCTCCCCCTTCTCCTCTGACCGCCTTCTCCACCGCAGTCCGGCCAGTCACACCCCCTCGACCTCGACCTCGACTTCGACCATCCCACCGCCTTCCTCTATCGTCTGCCTCCTTCAACCACCACGACCACATCCTCCTCCATTCACCTCACCATCACCATCCCGACTACAACTTCAACCCGACTCCCTTCCTCACCCGACGACCAACCCCGTTGCCTCAGCCACTACCTCCACGGCCACCATCATCACCACCATCACCACCGCCATCATCGTCACGACCACCATCAACAATACCATCATCATCATCATCACCTACACACCCTCCGCAGCCACTATCCGACTCCCCCTCCGTTCATCTCCATCACCTTAGCCACTACAGTGACCCTGGCCATCACAACCACCGTCATCCCCACCTCAACGTCTCCCCCACCATCAACAATCACCTTCACCATCGCCATCATCGTCACAACCACCGTCACCAACATCACCGTCACCCACACCATCATCACCATCACCCGTACCCCATCTCCACAGCCGACCTTCGCCGGAGACCATCACCACCTTAGCTGCCATCCTCCCACGGCCATCCCCCCACCGTCAGCAATCCGCCATCGCCAACCCAGCCACTGTCGCTGTCGTTGCAAGCTGCTGCCATTGCAGTGTTGCTGCTACGTGTTGTGCTCGCTAGAGCACCGCCCTCCCTCGCCTGAGGCAGGCCACCGATGAGCCTTAAATATCGCCCCCTCGACCACGATCACGACTAGGTATACACTTGCCCATCTCCTTCTTCGTGTGTTGTTGCATAGGCCTTTGTATTGGTGAACCCTAAGTGATATGTGTGTGTGTGTGTGTGTGTATTCTAGAATAGAAATTTGTGTTAGTGATTACCTCATAGTAAATATGGTTATTTAATGTGAATACTTATGTTAACCTAAGTGTTTAGATAACTGACTTGTGCACATTACCCTGTTAATTAGGACTGGTGTCTTGTGTGGTATGTTATTTGATATTGTAGCATATTTTGGTAGTTAATTATCTCGTTGTGCATGGTATCTGAGGATATGATGTACCCGTGCATGGAGACCTAGATGGTTACCCATATCAGACGTGTCCTGGAAATCTTAGTGCATAGAAATACCTAGTACTCCTGTATCAGAGGTGCAACTTAGCACCTACACGAATTATAGCTGTGACAATGATTATAACATGTGAGAAATGATACCTTAGTGTACACCTACCCCCTTGGTCTGAGATTAGTCAACCCTAGCCAACGTATTTAATTAGAACGTTTATTTGGTTTAGTATCTGCGTAACTCATGACGTTGCATAAGTGGTACTTGTGTACGTGATTAGCATAGTATAATGTAGTGATTAATATTTATTGTTATTTATTCGTAGGCATCCAAGACGATTCTACCTTGGCTGCTGGTTCCGGATCCTTACTTGTGCACACCTTGTTGTACTGTTTAATTTCAAATATTATTTAATTATATATTTTATTATTATATAACTGTGCGTGTCCGAGAAAGACTCTGGTGCAGTCAACGAAGGCGTTGACGTTAGGACGTGTGTCTGACCTAGTGTCTAGTGGATGCACCTAAACTTGTAGAGTTATCGATATGACTCCCCAGGCCTTGATACGTATTATTGCACGTCACAGAGTGAGTTCATGTAGGGACGCGTGCTTCATGACTGACTGGCCATCGGTGTGAGCAACATGTGTGACGATATTTAGCTTAGTTGTATATTTTTTTAGTAACTTGCATTATAGTACGAGATGTACACGTCGTATTTGTGACTTATACATTGGCATTGGGCGGGGAAGACAATTAGTAGGCGTATGGGACATACATTTGGCTACCGTAGTTTCAGAGTAAACTACGGGGTCGTGAGCCTCAGTGTTACCCAATTATGGGCCATGTGTTACCCGGTTATGGGCTCAGTGCTACCCGGTTATGGGCGTATATGCTTGTCGATACATCCGACAGAGGTTACTAGCTACGCGCTATCATGATCGGTGATGTAGCCAGCATATACTCATGGCATCCAGTTTACAGCTAATGCTAGGTACTTAGCCTCTGGCTCGACGCTACACTTTATACCTTTTACCTACCCATACGTACCAAGGTTGTCTTCAAGTATATTTGACTTAGATGGTTAGTTCACTCTCGAGTTTACACAGTATTTACTTTATGGCATGTATTTTGTATCTTGTTACGTCCCTCTGAGGACCTGGTTCCCTTATATATATCCAGACGAGAACTTGTACCCCACCATCTACGGAGCAGGAGTAGAGACATGATTCGTGACTGAGGACTTTGAGGCACTTCCAGAGGAGTTTTCGTGTTTGGGTATGCAGCTGTTTCGGACTAGAGTATTCTTATCTAGCTAGTTGATACTCTAGTCTAGTTATCTTACTTCTTTCTGCACTTTTATTCGATTGCTGTATTTTAGTGGGTTTGTCCCCATCAGACTATTTCAGATGTATTATGGATATTCAGACTCTTTGTATTTTATTTACCCGCACTTGCTTCAGTCATTATTATATTGTATTCTATGGACGAGATTAGATATTTACCTGCTGCATGTTAGCATATTAGACTTGTTAGTATATTAGGACCACGTAGTACGCTTCGTTGGGTCCATTAAATTAAAAAAATCCTTCAAAGTCATATTAGCTGGCCATTGCCACGTGGCCTGGTCCCGTGTATTTTGGGACTGGGGCATGACACGAAGCGATCATCCCGCGGGAGCACTGGCACGGTGATTCTCGCCTAGCAGGGATAGCCGATTAGCTTGCGGGAGATCGGGGCGTGACAGAATACACTAGCACCACTCAACTGATCGAATAGATTGTCAATGCGTGGGTCTGTAGTCAATACACAGGCGTACCGTCCCATCCTTCTTCGGCACAAATAGTATGTGTGCTCCCCATGGTAAAATACTGGGTCGAATAAAACCCTTCTCCAGAAGATCATCAACTTGCTTCTTCAATTCCACCAACTCCTTAGGTGCTAGCCGGTACACTGATGAAGTGATAGGCTCCGCTTCTGGAGCCAAGTCTATTGTGAATTCTATTTTCCGATTAGGTGGTAAGCCTGGAAGATCATCGAAAAATACATCCACAAACTCAGATACAACCTTTGGGTACTCGGACTCCCCTTCTGTAGAGAGTACCCTAAGTGTAGGCTGAACACCTTGCTTTATGGCTTCTCGAAGAAACTCAAACTATGGATGTCGAGGTGGTCGAAATATAATCCGTCCAAGCCGGCAATCTAGGGTCACATGGTACTGACTTAACCAGTCCGTACCAAGTACAACATCATAATCCGGCATGGAAAAGATCAAGAATTGAGCTCGCATCTCTCTCCCACAGACTATTACCGAACAAGATCTACATATGTCACTAACTGGGATAATTCCACCTTCTGTAAGAATTCTCTTAGTCTTCGGAAGGGGTACGGTAGCTACTCTATGTGTGGCTACGAAGCTAGCATCTATGGATGAATGCGATGCTCTAGAATCGAATAAAGCTACAGTAGGTAATGAAGCTACTAATATAGTACATGCTATGACCTCTCCTGCAGTAGCTTCCTCTTCAATAGCCAATGCAAATGCCTGTCCTCGTCCCTAAGCTGGTCCTCTCTGCTGTCAAGCCTGCTGGAATAGTGCTGCCTGTGGTGCCAAATGTGGCCTCGGCTGATACCCTCCTGGAGTTGGTGGTCTGACTCCTCCAACTTCTGTCTGTGGTGCTCCCAATGCTGGATAAGCTGGCCTCGGTGCTGGTAAAGATGATCGATCTACCATTGATGCTCCCTCTCGACGCTCAGGGCAGTCCTTGGCTGGATGTTGGTTAGATCAGCAAATCAAGCACAGTCCCAACTTGAGTCTATACTCTCTCTCAATATGGCCTACCTTGCCACAGTAGTGACAAATAGGAAGGGATGTGGCTCTTGGTGCTGCTCTCTGTGGTGGATTCCTCTGGGGTCACTTTGCAGACTCTCCTTATGGTGCTCTGGTTGGTGCTGATGTGAACAGCCGTTTCAGGCTGGACTCTCTTCTGGTGATGCGCTCTATATGTCGTGCTGCAGCAAGGACGTCCGTGTATAAAGTAGGTGCAACGGATTCGATCAATTTCTACAGCTTAAATCTAAGTCCGTCGAAGAACATCTCCGCCTTCTCCTCTTCTGTCAAAATTAGAGTAGGGGCAAAGTGACCCAAATGGATGAACTCTGCATTGTACTCTTCTACCGTTATATTGCCTTGAATGAGGCGGTTAAACTTATCTCTAAGTTTTGCTCTGACAATAGCTGGAATATATATCTCCTGAAAGGGTCTAGAGAACTCCTCCCAAGTGACTCAGTCCGGTCCGAGTCGTCTCTCCTCAGATAGCCACCAATGATGTGCATTGCCCGTCAGCTGTATCCTGATGGCAATCATCCATCGCTCCCTTGGAAGCTCAGCTTCTTCCAACTGGTGTTGAGTGTTTGTGAGCCACTCATTAACTTCAGTGGGCTCCTTCTTGCCAGAAAATATACGGGACTTCAGCTGGCAGAAATCAGTGATAGATCCCGTCAATGATCGCCTAGCTGGTGGGTTCGCCTGCTCCAGTGTAATTACTAGGCTGTTCCTCAAGTTCTCCGTCTCCTGACGCTGAGCCTCTTGATGAACCTGTCGTTGGGCTTGCATCATTATATAAAATATTTGAAACATCTGTTGTCCGTCCATAGCCTGTCCTTGTGAAAAAATGGGCATTGGTGGAGTAAACTGCGGTGGTGGTGGAATATCGTCTCACCGGAATCTTGAGGTATGTTGACCTGCTTGATTATTTTGTTGAGATGATTGACCTCCATCCACTGGTGTCACTCCATCGTCATAGGTGACCACAACACCTTGTGGTGTACCTAAGGGATTATCGTCACCGGTTCTTGGATCCATTACTCTGCATTAAAAGTAAACTATGAGAATCGCACAGAGGAATCAAGACAGGATGCAAGTCAAAAAATTATTTTGAAGTCGATATGGAGGTCAAGAATAGATCAACAAGTTGATGAGATCTTATAACTTATCATATCCTAATCGCAGGCTTGCTCGGTCCCTTAATTGAAACCAAAATTAATATAGAGAGGACCTGCATGGGCTACCACAAAAATTATGTCATGCCCCAATCTCAAAATATCGAAGGACTAGCCATGTGGCAATGGTCAGCAGCACAACTCCAATGGGCAAACCCAATTTAATGGACCCGTTAGAGTGTACTTACACTGTGAAACAAATACAATGGTCTATGATACATGTCACAGTATAATTCTAATCTCATCCACAGAAGGTAAATACAATTCAAAATGTCAGACTAATCAAAGATAAATATAATCCATCAACAAGTCTCAATAAAAAGTGTCTCGGGGAACAACCCGATAATAAGTTTAATACAGTAATCCAAGAGTCAGGAAATAGAGTATCTAGAAACAGAAATGATTGAGTATATAACAAAATAATCAGGAGAAATTCTCTGGCACCACCTCGTCCTCTGGTGCTAGTACTGCTCCAGCGTCAGTTCCTGTCCCGTATACCTCGGGGTAAATCTCCTCTGCTATACCTGGGGACATAATCCGGATCCAGGTCCTCAGGGGACATAGCAAGGTACAAGAATAACTCAAGCTAAATAAAATACAGTATATAAAAATATATCAACAGGGAAAACTATGTAACCAGCTATATGATATAAAAATGAGAGCATCACTATTACTTAGGCTGAGACCACTACAAGCTCTGTGTCGGGGAGCATGTAGCAGTAATATCACGTAATGGGCCAAGCTCTGAAACAGAGACTAAAGTACCGTAATAATAAATATATATATGTATGTAATCAACCTGTAGTCTGTGTGTCTCTTCCCACCCAATGTAATCACACGTCTCATGTCCACGACGTCTCATGTCCATAACACGCAAGATCATGACCTCTAGCTAGTACAGCGAGTCATAATGATATATATGTATATGCAAGTCTTATGTCACTATTCTTGTAAGCCTATACATAATCACAATGAATAACTCAAGAAAGATTATGTCTCATGAATAGTATCCAGTATTCTATGGTATGACGTACTTGGTAAAGCAAGCACGAAAAATATAGGATCGTGGTATCAACTATCTAAGTGACGTTACACGACTCCGCGTACGACGTCGACACCCGAATATTGTTCGAACGCTAAGCAACGTCTCACGGTCCTAGTTTGAGCAGGTACATAACAGAAATAAATCAAGCAAATAATATTAAAGTAACTACTGCAAGTTTTGGCAAGGTATACTTGTTTGGGGTTTGAACTCCTTCAGTTGCTCCGGTAACAACAAAATCTTCAGGTACACCTTCGGATGCTGAAATAAACATTATCATCACTCTCAGAATACATAAAATAGCTAGAATTGACTACCCATAAGTCCAATTTGGACACATGAACAAAATTGACAATTTTTTGTCAGAGCGGGGTCCACATGTGGCCCAATTCGCACCAAAAAATTTGTCAGAGATAAAGTTCTTCAAATTTATCAAACTTAGTGTCTATGAGTCCAAAATAATGATACAAACCCAACGGAACGTCCATAACTGGATTTTGATGAGCTGGTCACAAAATGGCCCGTCAAGTGAACCGTATGGCCCACGAAAATGGGGTTTCGTCAACGTTCTCAGAATTGAACCAAACTTGGGTCACAAGACCAGCGTAATACTACGAATCCGATAGCACAAGTTTCGTTGCGTAACGATAAGCACACACAAAATTATGACGAATGTCAGAACATGCCGATACAAGATTTTTTGGCGGATACGCGTTGATTCCGGTGTACACGCACATCCAAATCAACTTTCACAAAATTCTACATGTCCATATTGACGATACGCGCCTTTCGATGCAATTCGCATACGACGGAGTCGCCTCGTTTAGCAGGACGCACCCAGTTTCGAAAAATTTTGGGTTTTAAAAATCAAGTTTTTGGTCAACTTCAACCACGAATAAAACACAACATGCAACAAATTAAAATAAACTAACTAAAGAAATTTAATCTCGGTTATGTTGTCTTTAATTCAGAAAAAGAAATTTGAATTTTGGTTCATTGGTTTGAAAGAAAAGGGCTCTGAAAAAGGAGTGTTGGGACAGTTTCAATTGATCTAGAAATCAAGTTTTTCTTGATTTTGGATCGCGATTTGCGATCAACACAGAACGATTTTAAACAAACTATTTGAAGGGAGTTGAGGGCGTATAGGTTGTGAGTTTACCTGCGAAAGTGGTTTGAAAAACTATGGAGCGAGGGAGGAGAAAACTCGCTGCGAAATGGGGGTTTGGGCCACGCTGCTGCTGCTGTTGTTCCCGCGCTATTCGTGCTCTCGGCCGGCGGTTGACGGCGGCGGCGGGGTGTTCACAAACGGCGCACGGGGTCGTTGGTCGTCGGGGCTTGCCCTGGAGGTCGTCGGCGGATGTCGTCGAGGCCGGAGTTGGAGAGGTGAAGTCGGAGAGGGTGATGGCGGTGGTTGTGATGGTGGTGGGGGTTCGGCACTGGGGGTTTATATTGGAGTTTATGTTCGACGGTTGAAGGGAGGTGGACGGAGGGGTCGCCGGAGGGTTGAGGGAGGTGAATCGAAGGGTCGCTGGCAGTCGGAGTTGCGGCGGCGGGCTGAAGGGTTGAGGGAGGTGAATCGAAGGGTCGCCGGCCGTCGGAGTCGCGGCGGCGGAGAGTTGCTGAAACGGTCGGGAATAAAAAGAATTTCTTCGGTTACTGTAGCAAATGTTAGCGGGTCGGGTACGGGTCGGGTTGTAGGTTCGGATATGATTCAGAACCATTAGGGTTGGGTTGGTTCGGTTGGGTTTGGTTCAGTTTAAGTTTGGTTTGGTTCAGTTCAAGTTTGGTTCGGTCTGGTTTATTTAAAAATAATGTTTTTTAGCTATTTAAAAATAGGTTTTGAGTCCAATAAATTGTTTGGTTCGGTCTGGTTTATTTTAATTTTATTTCGTTAAAATAATTTTTCTTAAATCTAATTACAAAACAAAATAAAATAAATAAAATCAAAACATAACTAATTAAAACAAACTAATAAAACAAACCAAATCAACCAAACAAAACCAACCCAACCCGTGGGCTCCCACACCCAATTTTTGCCAACACACCCAATCAATTTCAGCCAACAGTGTTGGCAAAAATTGGCTTTTGGGGTCCGTTTTAATTTTTTTTTATTTTTTTTTACCTACGTGTACGTATGTTGTATTTTTCGTCAACACTGTTGGCAGATTCTGTCTTTATATTAAAATTTTACAAATTTATTTCGTTTGAGTGAATTTAATATAAATTTATTTTGTCACAGTAATTTTTTTGTAATTTTAATTGTTCACAAGAATCCTAAAACTACTTCGTGGAAGAGATATTTTGTGTAACGTACGAATCGGAAGAAGCTTCGAAGAACCCATTCACAATTAAACTGTCCAAGTAGTAGCATCCTACATCGATCAATTGAACTTTGATTCAAAGGCCATTAACATGCAGACCAAATCCATCTTTTCGGAACTTATATAGCTTTGAGGAAAGGTCAATGCCGCAACAAGCAAAACCTGTGTTCGCAATGTCGGTTGTTCGCAGTATCGGTATCGATATAGGACTATTCCTATAAATATCGGAATCGATAATATCAACAGTTTTGTATCGAAATATTAAACTTTTATATATCAAAAAACAAATAATTATTAATATTTTTAAAAATATATTTTATTTATTTAGACATAATTTTAAATATTTTTAGTGTTGTTTTTTAGTAGTTTTAAAATTGAATGAAATAGTAGTCTCCATTGTCAATTGATTTACGTCCGATAGATTTTTTTTTTTCTTCTTCTTTTACAATCTTTTACATCCTTGCTGATTGGTCTTTCTCGTTCAACTTTTGTTACTGAATTGACCAAAAAAGTGATCACCAATGTCAGTATTGGATATCGGCCCGTATCGAATCGAAATATATCAAATCATATCGATATCAGTCATATAGGATCGGCATCGACCGATAATGCAATATGAGCAAAAAAACACAGCCTCAGATGCTTAGGTAATTGATGATAAACTCGAACGCTACTCTGAAATGCTAGTCCTGAGAATATATGTACTTCAAATATTCTTCATTCAAGTGGAAGTGGAGAATAGAACAGTTTTGTTGCCATGTCACTGTGAACCAACTAAAAGAAAAACCATTCGTTATACATATCAAAGTAGCTAGGTTCTTAGGTTAATGAAATATCCTACAAAATTATTGGAAATTTATTGACTGGTTTAGACAACAATCTTTCTTCTGTTTTTAAAAATTATACCAAATTGAACTGACTTTCTAATTTTTTTAGTAAAATATTTTTAACAAACCACAGTTTTGGAGCACTTTTCAGATAAACTAAACTACTAAAATAAAATAAAATAAAATAAAATAAAATAAGAGAGAAGAGTTTATGATAAACTATTCCAATCCCAACCGAAAATTAGCCTCCCGAAAGAAGAAAAAAACAAGACATACATAATTTTTTTCTTTTAAGAATTTAAAATATTGTTATGCAGGCATTTTTTGTGTTGGTTTATAATAATATCGCAAAAGAATTTGCAATGAGTTCGACCATAGAAACTCAAAATAAGGATGTGACACTTGGATTTGATAGTGTATTTATTTTTCAATTTGATCTCTTGAAAACAAATCAAAAGATAAGACACATGTAACCAAACAGTTCTTCAAGGCCGACTTCAAAATTTAGGAATCGTGAGTTCCTATAGATTTTGAAATATGATTTTGTTGATGATGACGTGCTTGAAGAAAAACTATGTAGTATTTATAAATCAAGAAAAAAGTTGGCATTTTAACATTTTTTTGCTTTTTTTTTAAGTCATTTCTATGGAATTATGAACTAAGTTTTCAAAGAAGAATTCAAACGTATATATTCCCACTGGAGCCTTCTATCGTAACCAATTGATCATGATCCCACGGACAAGATAATGTTAGAAGGATAAAGTACAAAAAGTCCCTCCTTCAATTTGTCTCGTTAGTAAAATAAGATCCGATAGACAAATATAACAATTAAATCCTCCCACGATATATGACTCGATCAAAATGTCCCCTATCGTTTACAAACCGTCAGATTTGATCGTTAGTGACTGTTTTAAAAATAAATAAAATATCCAAAATATCCTCTTCCTCTTCTCCATTCACATCCCTCCTCTCCCTCACCCCCATTCGTCGCGGTGGTGGCAGCCCCCCTCCTCCTCCCTGTGGCCACTCTCCTCCTCCCTCCTCCCAGCGCGACCACTCGTCCCCCTCTTCCTCCCCGCGCGACCACCCTCCTCCTCCCTGCCCCCTCCCTCTTTCCCGTGCGGCCACCCGCCCTCTCTCCCCTCACCCACTGGAGAGAGAGGGGGGAAGAGAATGGAGAGAAGGATAAAATCGTCTTTTCAGGTTTATTTTAACGTCTGTTAATGGCAGATTTTAAAATATGTGCAAACTGAGCCAAAATAAAAATGCGAAGTTTTTTTAAAATAAGAGGTCTTTAAATGCAAAAATGCAAATATAAGAATTTTTTTTTTTTTTCTTTTTTTGTGTGCACTATACCCATGTTAGAATGGTAATGTTAGAATGGCAATGTCGTAATTGAGCAAGATATGTCAGGTTATTACTGACAATTCAGAAAAACGGCTCTCATGCTCTGTTGATAATCTGTCCTTTTTCTTACCGCTCTTTGCGGTGCCCTCGAAACGAAACATATCCCCAATTTCGCTCAACAAACAAAACCTCGAAATTTTTCTTCCCCAAAAAATTCCTTCCAATTCCAACGGACAATTTTCCCCCAATTTCTCCGCCAGAAATCCCTCATTTTCCATCGAGATCCCTCAAACAGGTGAAAAAAATGGAATTTTTATGTAATTTTCTGTACGAATTAGCTCCGATCTGGTTTTTTCTTTTCTTTTCTTTTCTAATTACTCGTTTCCGTTCTGATTCTACTGATTCTTCTTCTTCTTCTTCTTCTTCTTCTTCTTCTGTTTTTTTGGTTAATTGGGGAATGAAAGTTCTGATGTAAATCAATAAATTTGGTTCACGACGTGGTAGAATATTATTAGGAATTGTGGAGAATAAGAAATTGAACAAGAGACTGAAATTTTGGAAAACCCTAATTCGAGGAAGACGAGATTCCGTATCATACTTGCATGACTAAAATTTTCCATAATTAGTATCATTAGGAGTTAGGGAAATGTGGGTAAATTTTTTTAAAAAAGAACTTGTCGAGAAATGAATGAGCAACTATACATTGTAAGTTAGGATCAGAATTGGGAGTGTTTGTGAGACGCTGGAGGTGGTTCTGGGTGGATACGACTGGGGAAAATCGACTCCGGTGTTCTTCGACATGCGAGGTGACATAAACAGATGGATGCAGCAGATTGGGCGAGCATAAGATATTAGTTAGAGGAGCCACTCCGACTAGGTGTGGGCCCAAACAGAACTTTGGATTTAGACTGCGGAGGAGGATATGAATTTTATTAATGTCACAGAGGGACATGACCTTTAATAGAGACAAAAGCGGGAAGAGAGCGAAGACGATGGCTATATTTAGGCGTCATGACTCTTGCATTTCTATGATTGTCATGGTTAAAACATATGATAAGCGAGAGACACTCGTCAATGTTGAAACGGGAAATATGATGGCGTGGGAAACTGAGGAAAGAGATTAATTATGCTGACAATCACCATGTGGTCACTGTTCTGAATTCATGCTATAGAGGTTTAGATGTTGTGAAAGGAAAATATCTAAAAATACTAGGGTTCAGAACAAGTCAAAATAGGCAGGAGGCATTGCAAACTAGCAAATGCTTAGATTAGAAGTGATGAGGGAAATTTTGATGAAAAAAGAGAGTCAAATGGCAATGTTTGATGTTGTGGATATATGTGATAGCTCTATGTCACGGACTGTGTTTTTTCTGCACCTCAACCCGTGTGGCGCATAAGTTTTCTTCTCGAAGACTCGTTCAAGCCTTCCCTCTGAACGAACTTATCTAGATCGCTAAGAAAAGAGAGAGTAGTGGAGCATGAGTGGAACTTGAAAGACTTTTATTAATATGAAGAAAGCTCACAAGTTTCGGTGGTGAGGAGCAAATGAGCCACCCTCCCTTATTTATAATGCCTCAAAGGACTTACAAGAACCATCTGGAATGAGAAAATTCAAGGATTATTTTAGGAAATATTGTAGAAATTATTCTAGGTCCTATGAATATTTCATGCATGATTCTAGCTGCCAAATATTTATAAAGATGCCTAAACGTCATCAAATCCACCTCGGTGGGCAATAAAATATTGTGCATGACATTCTCCTCCACTTATTGTGTTGACATCCTCGTCACATGTTCGCTGAGAAATTCTTGGATCTTGTCCTCGAACTGATGTAACTTGTCAGCGCGTTCCCAGCTGGACTCGTCGTGCGGCATTCCCTTCAACATGATGAGATACTCCACATACGAAAAAATACCTCGTAGACGAATGGTCCTTGAGTCATGCACGACTTTCACTTCCTTGTCGAACGACGTAGTCTTGGTCGCCGCGGGCCGCTTCAAAACTCCTCGTTGATGGTCCTCCAAGCCTGCATGATAAGGCTTGAGGCAACTCGCATGGAAGTCGGGATGGATCTTCAGCTTGGCGGAGAGTTCAAACTTGTAGGCAACTTTGCCCACCTTCTTAAGTACTGGGAAGGGACCTTCATACTTGCGAATCAGTACCTTGTGCACCCTGCAGAACACCTTGAACTGTTGCGGCTGAAGCTTGATCATTACCAAGTTTCCTTCTTTGTACTTGACATGCATTCGCTTGGCGTCGGCCAATTTTTTCATCTTGCGTGCGGCTTTCTTCAGAAATGCCTTAGCGATATCCGTCTTTTCTTTGAAGTCCGAGACAAACTGGTGAGCCGTGGGACTTTTGCTCGATGACCTCGTACTCAGCGTATACGGGACGAGCGGTTGTCAACCCATTACCAACTCGAATAGGTTGCTGTGGGACGACTCGCTCCTTTGGAGATTGTAGCAGAACTGAGCAACGTCTAAGTGATGCACTCAATCTACTGATTGGCACTCACGAAGTACCGCAAGTACTACTCGAGTAGAGAATTGATCCGCTCCGTCTGTCCGTCTGTCTGCAGGTGGAAACTAGTCGAGAAGTGTAGATCCGACCCAAGGATTTTGAACACCTCCGCCCATAACTTTCCTGTGATGCGGGGGTCTCGGTCGTTGATAATACTTTCCGGGATGTTCCAAAACTTTACCACATGGGCAATGAACAATCACATAGCCTCCTCTGCAGTGCAGGCCGTCGGTGCAGCTATGAAGGTCTGTACTTGAAAAATCTGTCTACCACTACAAGGATAGACCAAAGTGTTCCCACATTAGGCAAGACAGAGGTAAAGTCCATCAAAATGCTCTCCCATGATCAACTCGGTACGGGAAGAGACTCAAGCAGGCCCCCGGTCGCTGATGATCCACCTTGTCTTGCTAGCACACAAAGAAAGTGCACACATAGTCATCCATATCCTCGCGCATGCAAGGCCTGTCACGCCCCGACTCTTTAAAGTCAATAATCGCCCCCGGGAGTGATATCGTGCGTGCCTAGGTTGCGCAACGCACAAGACAAGAAGATAAAACATAATTGTTTTCATAAAAAATACCAAGTCGCAACAGAAGATATATAGAGTCACATGAAATATTCAAAGTATGCGAAATGAAAACTCTTTTATTTATATTTGCAGCGGTTACAAAGGCTTGAATAGCCCTATTGAATATGTCAAGTTGGCTTACAACACTCGTTGATCTCTCTTGCTTACAAAGGATTCTACCGTTCCATACATCATGTTTTCGTATATCCAAGCTAAAGCCTCGCACCTGAGTACCTGAAATAGGGTGCCCACAAATGTGGGTCAGTACTCGGCTGTACTGGTGAGCGGGATAACCCATTCGCCTAAACCGTCACTAAGTGATCATGTAAAGCATGCAGATTATATAGTGATATTTCTATTTGAACTTAGATGAATTTCAATTCATGTTGAGGCACGCCTCGAAAACAGTAAATCATGCTTGCATGTAAACTTTGAAGTTATGAAAACATATTCGCATATAGGCATTGAATTCACTTAAGCGGACAAGCATGCTATTCTCGAATCTCGTTTGGTAACTAAGCATGTTATACTCGAATCGCGTCCGTAACGCTGGGAACACGTTGAATCGTCTCGATTTATCCTTGACTCTTACCATAGCCGATTTGTACACCCTTGCTCGAGACAAGGTAGACTCTCATTGATGCGCCTACACTTGCACACAGCAAGGTGCATACTTTTTATCTATATGAAGGTCATTGGTGATAATGTTGACACCATGAAGGGCTATTACATAACATTACGGTTGCCCTCTCTCAGCTTTAGGGTTGCGAGCCCCGCTGGGGTCCCGAAATGTCCCGCCCGAAGCGGGGCTCTTATTTCCTCCTTAGGTTGATCACGGTTCCGGTGCCTCGGATACCGTCACAGGAAAACATCCTACCTTGTGCACAAGTTGTCCATGACCATGTAAATGCATGAATTGTTATTTATGATGCAAATGCATGACACGGAGTAGAATTAAACAGTATCGTTTATGAACTTATGCAACGTTTTCAACTTGTTTGTACGGTCGAGGAATAAGTCTACTCGCCCTACTAAATTCCAGCATCTTATCTCTTCCGTCCTCCAATTCATTGTTCTGTGGCGATCCGTAGTCACCAAATATTCCTTGGCATCATGCCCTTTTCGATATAGTATTTCGCCTGAGGGCACGCAGGCCCCGAGGTACTGAGTCACCATGCCTCTTCTCGACACAGTGTTCCATGTTGTCCAATCCCTGATCGATAGTTTCGTAGCACCATTCTCGTTCCGACACAATTGCATGGTTTTGAACCACAATTGCACGCTTCGCTTGACGATGCGTTCTTATGATATTCTCGTGCACGGATGCACGTTTCCATCTCTCGCCTACTGGCAGTTCCGTAGCATTGCGCCACAACTGCTCGCCTCGCTTAACGAAGCATTCCCGTTCGATACTCGTGCGCTTGATGCACGCCTCGATATACTTTGTTTCAATGCTCTATCTTAGTGTTCAACTTATATTACAACTTGTATTTCTTCGAACCACGCTCGTTGAATCTATGATATTGCTAGCACGCAACTGATGCATTTTATTAAGCATGAAGGAGTAGAAGGGTCAAGGCCCGCCCACCTTATACTCATCTGTCTAGCCGTTCTGTCGAGTTGACAGCCTATCGCTCCACCTGAGTCGATACAACCTATTCCCAATTTTCGTTGTCTGATGCGAAGCACGATTCACTTAACTGGTATAACCATGCGAGCAGGCCGTGCTTCTCAATCATCCAATCTGAGCGGATTCAAGGACAACTGCACCATCGCTAAGTCTCGCTATCTCTGTACCATTTTGAAGTAGCCTACTGATTTTGTTGCACGATACTTGACTCCGTACATTTGTCCGCATTTAGGTGATAAATCTACCTCAGAAAGTCCCGCGTAAAAGTCTGCAAATGAAACCAAAATCCGAATCAATACTCGTTCCCGAATCCGTCTTATCGTAATGTAAGCAACTCAATGCCTCGTTCCCATTCCGACTTATGTTATGCAACCAACCCAAACATCTCGTTTCAATCCGACTCAGCGTAATGCACCGTGCGGAGCGGGGTATTACAAGGCCAATACTAGGCGGCCTTTAATAACCCCATTGCCCTCTTTTGATCCGGATGTCCACCCCACTTTGTATCATGGCATTCTTTGAGTAGCTGTCTGCGCAAGCCACCCTACTTGGGCACAACCACCTTGTCGCCCTTCGTGTAGAGAATCCGGTTCCTTAGCCAAAACCATTGCGTTTTGCCTTTACAAGCGAGCTTCACCAAAGCCTGTGTCAATGGATCCTCGACCATACCCATCTTGACACGCTCAAGTATTTCACCCTTGAGCACCTGCTGAGTGCATCGGCCACATGGTTCTCCTTGTCCGGCTTGTATCGTAGCTCCATGTCATACTCGAAGTAGTCTTGCAATCTTGCTTGCTTGGGAGATAACTTCTTCTATGTCTCGAAGTAGCTCGTGGCAACATTGTCCATCATCACCACGGACTTGGTGCCAAGGAGATAATGTCGCCACGTCCGTAAGCAATGCACTACCACAGTCATCTCCTGCTCTTACACTGTATAATGTCGTTCTATGTCATTCAACTTGCGGCTCTCGAATGTGATGGAGTGTTCTTCTAGCACCAACACCCCACCAATGTCGAAGTCGGATGTGTCAGTATGCATCTCAAACGGCTTGGAGTAATCCGACAATGATAGGACCAGTTCCTTCGTCACGACCGTCCGTATCAAATGTCTCCTTGTATTTGGACGTCCATCTCCTTGCACAGTTCTTTCGCAACAAATCTGTGAGTGGTTCGGGTATGGCGGAGTATCCTCGGATGAACCGCCGATAGTAGTTTGTCAGGCCTAAGAATGACCGTAGCTCTGTCGGCCTGGTGGGAGCCTTTCACTCCCGTTTGGCCTAGACCTTCATTTTGTCCATCTATATCTTGCTACTCCTAATCTAATGCCCCAAGAATGGCACCTCCTCTTGGACAAATGAACATTTCTCCCGCTTGATGAAGAGTTGGTTTTCCCTTAGTACCTGAAAAACCGCCTTCAAGTGCTCGATGTGCTCCTCCATCATGTTTGGTCGAGATAAGGATGGAAAAGCTTGTTCATCAAAGTGCAAAACTTTGCAGGTGCATTTGTTAGACCAAAAAACATGACTTAGAACTCAAAGCTCCATACCTCGTCACGCACACAGTCTTGGCCTCGTCCCCTTCGGCTATCCGCATATAATAATATCCCGTGCGCAGATCTAGCTTGGAGAATTACCTCGCAACTCCTAATTGATCGAACAAGTCTGCCACCAACAAGATAGGGTATGTCCTTGACGGTCACCTTGTTGAGTGTACGATAGTCGATGCACAAACGAAGGCTTCCATCCTTCTTCTTTTGGAACAACACTAGTGCACCGAATGAGGCCTTGGACGGCCTAATGAATCCTGCTTTCCTTTAGTTGCTTCTTCAACTCATCGAGCTTTGCTAGGGTCATGTGGTATGGGGCCATAGCGGCGGTTTTGTGTCCGACTCTAACTCAATGGCGTGGTGCACCTCCCTCCATGGAGGTAGCCCCTTCGGAAGCTCTTGCGGCATAACATCCCCTAACTCTGTGAGGACGTCGCTAATCTCGGGTGGAAGATCCCCCTGTACGAGTGCCTCCTCCGGCTTAAGCACCGCTAAGTAGGCCTTCTTTCCGTGCTTTATACCCTTCTTGAGTTGGATGGCGGATAGAGTTTTCTCCTTCGTGGACTCGTCTCGTGCAACATTCACCATGCACGGCGAGTCCACCTCCTTGATCCCGGCGACTCCTAAGTGTGGCATTGGAATAGCTTTTGCCGAAGTAAGAAAGTCCATACCTAGGATCATCTTGAAGTCGTCGAGTGGTGCGACCGTGAGACTGGTGACTCCCGTCCAGTCTTTCACCTTTATCTTCACCCCCTTGGCCACCCTCTGTATAGGGTGAGCCTCTGAGTTGACCGCCTTCATCTTGTTTGAGTCCTTCTCTAGCACCAGACCCAAGTGTTGGACCTTCGCGGCCGAGATGAAGTTATGCGTCGCCCCCTTGTCAACCATTGCCCTCGTACTCTGACCATTGGTCTTCACGTCCACGTATATAAGTTCTCGACTCGGAACTTTGGTCGCGACGAGCTTGCTCTTCAAGGCATTGAGCAAGCGTAGGGCTTCCATCTGAGCCCCCATCATTGGTTCCTCGTCCTCGGCCTCCTCGTTTTGGACTGCATTCACCCTCTTGCCTTTGTTTTTGCAATCACCTGCAAAGTGATTTCCTCTGCACACGAAACACTCTATTTGTGCTCGCATGTGGCTTGTCCTTCAACGGAGCCACATTTCCGTTGCCTTTCTTCTCTCTCTCACCATAGGTCTTGGTGGTGGTCTTTGGCTTGGGCTTTAACGTATCGCTCCGCTGATACTCCATTAGCTTCTTAGCCATTGAAATGGCCATGTTCAAGTCTTGGACACGTTGTCTCTGCAACTCTTGTGCTGCCCACAGTTGCAGACCGCCGAGGAAGAAGAATAGACGGTCCTCTTCACCCATGTTGGATATGGCAAGCACGAGACGAGTGAACTCCGTAACATAGTCCTTGATCGAACCGGTGTGCTCGAGTTGGCGCAAGCTCCTCCTTGCCACGAACTTAACGTTCTCTGGGTAGAATTTAGACTTGATCTCTTTTTTGAGATCTTCCCAAGCCTCAATCGAGCACAAATCCTTCTCCTTTTCGATGCACCTACGATGCTACCATAACATAGCATCATTAGTAAAATAAAGGGACACAATACTTACCTTATCGGCCTCATCTTTGATGCGAATTGCCTTAAGGTATCGCTTGATGTTCTATAGAAAGTTATCCACTTCGCGTCTCGAGCACCGTTGAAGAATTTTGGCTCGGGGTACTTCACTTTTGGTGCTGTCTCCCTACTCGAAGATCCACCATTGGCAATAGCCTTCTCAAGAATAGCGGTCTTGGTCTTGAGTTCTTCACGCAGTTCAGCAATCTCCGCCTTCGTAACTTGACGTTCCTCCTCAAACTTGGCTTGCATCTCACGAAGTTGCTCTCGGAACAACGTCATGGCATTGACGACATTGCTCTCCAATCCATGAGAGAACTCTTCGTAAGCCGCTAGTTTTGCTCCACTTGCGCCTCTACGTCCATTACACCCTTTTCCAAGAAAATATAGGCGGAACAACTCGCCAAGGGCTCGATCCAATGTCGGCTCCTTGCTTTTACTTCCTCTTGGTGTTCTTGTCCTTCTCCTTGGGCGATGCGGGACGCTCGTTGATGACCATCTCAGATGTTGACATGGCTATGATTGACCTTCGCTTTGATACCCACTTGTCACAGACTTGTCACCTCGACCCGTGCATTGCACAAGCTTTGATACCCACTTGTCACCTCGACCCGTGCAGCGCACAAGCTTCCACCTCGAAGACTCATGCAAGCCTTCTCCCGAATGAACTTAGCTAGATCGCTAAGAAAATAAAGAGTAGTGGAGTAAGAGTGGAACTTGAAAGACTTTTATTAATATGAAGAAAGCTTACAAGTTTCAGTGGTGAGGAGCAAATGAGCCTCCCCTCTTATTTATAATGCCTCAAAGGGCTAACAAGAACTTTCTGGAATGAGAATATTTCAGGAATTATTCCAGAAAATATTTTAGGTCCTAGGAATATATCATGTATGATTCTAGCTGCTAAATATTTACAAAGATGTCTAAACAGCATCAAATCCACCACGGTGGGTCCACAAAATATTGTGCGTCCACTACAATGGGAAGATGGATAGAGGGAGGCTGCTACATCAAAAGATTTACGTTCGTGGTTTCTCATAGTTTTGATTGTCAAAAGAACTATATACCCAAAGTTTTGTGGTTTTGGATACTTGTGCAGCTAGATAAATTAAGTCACTTACTTTGTAGATGACATAAGAGAGAAGGAAATATGTACACAGTATAATAGTTCTCACTTCTCGGTGATTTATTTTTGTACCAGGCGGACAATATGAGAACCCTACCTATATGGTCCTAATGCTGTAAGTAGAGTATTATATTAATATAACTTATTTAATTATTGTATGTTGACCAAGTATGTTTGCATACTAAAGGCAATTTCATAATTTGAAATAAGTCTAGAATTTTTACAGATGAAGAATGACCTTTTATTTAGAGAGCGTAAGAGACAAGTGTAGAATCAATGAACACGAAGAAATTAAATATAGTTAGTGACATAATTTTTCTTTTGCTTAAAAAAATGATTTTGAATTAAGTGGAGGTTGCTTCGAATCATGGGTTGCTTACTGTTAGAGACACCCAGCCTGCACCAAAACTATAGGGATGTAGTGAGGGTTAAGGGTTATATATATTTATGTTATTCTAACATGCCCCTACAGGTTGAAGGCCTTGGCCAGAGAGTAGTTGGATCCATGCAGTGATATGATTTTTTTTTATGGTCTGCTGAAAATGCTCACCTAAGGAGTTTCAAACCTGGGTTGCTTTGATACCATGTAAATGTCCCTGCCACTGCATCATTAACTCTAGATTGTCGTGAGGTTGATGGTTATATGTTTATATTATTCTAACATTTACTAACACCCTTTCTTATATGATAGCAAACATCTCAAAAATTGCTCTTTTTAACAATTCACGAATCACTACTTGGGCCTACGGCTACTACCATATTACTTGGGGCAATTAGTCTTACACAATTGATTGCTGCTTGCCTGCAGACTAGCTTGCCTTTTTCCTTCAAAAAATGGCTTCTTCCTTATAGCCATCCTCACATATGATAATGCTTCTTTTTTCTGTTTACATTCCTTCTTGAATTCTAGGAGAGGCTATCCGTTTGTCTGCATCAATTAAGATTTTATTTGGAGCTTTTCATATGATCTAAATAAGCTGTGTAATTTTCCTGAACGATTGACTCTGTCCAATCAGCAAAGAGACAAATAAATACGATGCCCTGCTTTGTTACCTTTTTCAACATGTTCTCATGTGTCCTTGTCAGTATATCTCAACATCTGTGTCCTGCAATGCGGTAATGTGTCCATATCGTATAATTTAAGCCAAAACCATTAGGGAATTGCTGTAGACAATTATCTCCACTAAAAAACACCCATGGAACATGGATATGCCTTACTTTAACAATTTGAGGATGGCCTGACCAAGACTTTCTTATTGATCCTTTAGCAATTTTGAGGATGTCCTGACCGAGATGTATCTTATAGTTAGTTCCTATACAACAACTTTGGTGTGCCTTTTCATATTAATTTTAACCCTTCCTTGTAATATCCGTCCTTGTTATGTAGGCCTTTACTACTTCCCACCCTCACCTCTTTGTTTCAGGTCCTGTAATTATTTTCAGTGAACTTCCACCATGTTCTCGAATAAATTCATTTCTCACCACCTTTAACATTCCAATTTTACTACATTTCTCATGTTTGCTTACCATTTCTTATTGCATATCTATTATATTATATTATATGAATGTTTGAATCCTTACCTTTATATTATTCTAAGGACAAGGTGAACAAAGTCTATCTTTCTTCTCAAATTATGTCAAAGAAAGGAGAAATGTGGAGTGACGTTCTCTGCATTGGGACTCCCTATCCATAACCTCCTCTTTCTCCCTACCTCATTCATGTTGGTTAATATTTTAGTTTATGATGTTTTTCCCTATGGGGTGGAAGGACCTTTTTTCCTCCGTGTTGCATGTTTCTTACTAAATGTCTTTCTACTCAAGTCAGACATGTGCTAATCACTTAATAGCTGAAAAGCACCTCTTCACTTCATCCAAAGACCTTTTATTCTGTCTGTCATCCATCATCCCGTTGCTTGTATGATACATAAAAGATGAATTTGTTGGATACTTGTACATTTTGAGTATAATGGAATCTGAATTCAAATTAACATTTTGTTCTCTTCTGGCTTTAAACTTGGTATTTGCATGTATGTGAAATAAATCTGTAATGATCTAAGGCTGCCATTTGTATAGGTCACCAACAAGACTTCAATATGTGCATCTAAATGTATGTTGAAATGCTGGTGATCCTATATGTTTGGTTATTTGAAACCTTGATTTGTGTTTGATACTTTTCACCTAATCAACTCTAAGAAACATTTTCCATTAGTTGGAAGCTGCAAACAATGTTTTATTCTAGAAACTAAGGCAAAATTGCAGGTACACATATTAATAAAGTGGCTAAGAACTTGTCATTCAAGTACCTTTTCTTTTATGGCTAATACAATGGTGGAGATTTTACTTCTCCCTCTTAGCCATTTTTATATTCTAACATAGCAATTTGATATGAGGTATTTTCTTCTTAGTTGTATGGAGATCCTCTCTTACTTTTTGTTTTGATTTTCATATTTTGGATGGCTCTATATAAATACTTTTAGATTGTTAGACGTGTGCATCAACTAGACATTTAAATTGTTTGCACTTCTGTCTACTTCGTTGCGATTAAATAATGTTGGATATTCCAGGGGCATAAATAATATTATTCAGAACCTGGGTTGCCACCAAAGAGGTATTGTTGATTAGATGGCGGATGATTATGAAATGGGTGCTGTTGAAGATGAAATAGATGAAGAATTTCTCGGAAGAGGAATTGGGCAATCAGAATCTGACGATGAAGACTTCGATCTTTCTGTATGCCCACATTTTTCTTCCCTTCTTTCATATGACCGTGCAATAACATTGTCCTCCCCCCCCCCCCCCCCCCCCCCCTTCTCTCTTTCTTCTTCTTCGGATTTATCATGTACACTAATGTGTATCATCCTGCATATTATATTGTTTACCTTCTCAGATGAAGTGCTTTACTCACTAAAACTCCGTCCCCTTATTCCATACAGAATGGGACTGTATCAGACACTTCATCTGCGCAAGCAAGGAGAGGAAAGGATATTCAAGGAATACCTTGGGACAGGCTAAGCATCACGAGGAAGAACTACAGAAAAACTAGACTAGAACAGTACAAGAACTATGAGAACATCACCAATTCTGGAGAAGCATCAGAGAAGGCATGAGATATACAAGTTTGTCTCAGTTATGTCATCCTTTAAATGCACCACTTCTGAACTAGCATATGTTTACTTATAGGAATGCCAACCAACTGAGCAAGGAGGTTTGTTTTATGAATTTCAACGAAACACGAGATCGGTGAAATCAACTATCCTTCATTTTCAGGTTAGCAAATGAATCCTATATTAGTTCTGAAATTTTGGATTCATGGCATTGAAATAGTTTCTCACTCCTTGAAGTAGGTTCACTTTTTCTTTTGGATACAGTAATTGTCTTTATGTTTATGGAGGGATATGAGATGCCTAAATGATAAATGCAAAAGGTTCTCTGATTTATGTAGCTTAGCTTGGTTGTAAGACCAACTTAAGAAAAGCTAATCAAGTAGTAAAAGACTTTCTGACATAATCTCATCTGTATTTCTCAATTTACCTTGATATTTGACTTGAATTAAAGTATTTGAAGCATTTGAGTTCTAGAGAATGTCGGATGTAGATATTAGACATATTTCCGAGGTTGTCATGTGGCTTGGCAGTAATGTTGAGAAGTGTAGTCATATTGATCTTCTTATTAAAATTTCTGCATCATATGTATATGAATATAGCATGGAGGTGGCGCTGGCACCTTGTGCATGTCTCTCTTTGGTGGAAAAAGAGAGAGGATATAACACATTTGGCTCTCTGTCCAGATTGAGTTTCCAGCTAAGGTCCCATTGAAACCAAGAAGTATAGGCCTCCCTGCCACCCACACCATAATAGATAGGAAACCGTTTGTTGGACATCAATTTAAATAGCAAATCATGATGTTAAGAGAGTTTGGGGGCTCCTTATGAAAGCCATACTTTTCTTTGTCGGTCCATGGGTAGACAAAACAAGCGGTTTCCATGTATCCCCTCATTTAATGGCTAAATGAAACTCACAACTTTACAAAGCTTAATTGCAGATGCGGTATTGCTTAATTACACTGGTTATCTGGTGGGAATTATAAGCGCTCTAATATTGAAGTTAAAATGAATTCGGAAACATTGGTATTTGAGTTCCTCATTTCTGCTTCAGGTTCTAATCAATATTATGTACATAGCCATCTTGTCCATTGAAAGCTGCCTTCAGGTGGTCAGACAGAATAGTATCTTTATGTTTGTTTTGACTGCATTCTTATTGCAGTTGGTATTTCATACTATTATTTAAATATGCAACTGACTGGTTATTACATTGTGCATTTATAGCTGAGGAATTTGGTTTGGGCTACATCAAAGCATGATGTGTACCTCACGTCACACTATTCTGTGAAGCATTGGTCAGCATTAACTCGGGAAAAGTTTGAAATCATGAACATGTTAGGACACATAGCACCTTCTGAGGTATGTGCTATTCTTCCTAGCTTTTTGTGTCATTTTTCTGGTTGCTCAATGTACAGGTGTTATTAGCGAACTGGGCTTATAAATCTGCTTTTCTCTTACAGAAACACCCAGGGAATTTAGTTGAGGGTTTTTCTCAGATTCAAGTTAGTACCTTGGCAGCAAGGGATAACTTGCTCATAGCTGGTGGATTTCAAGGAGAACTTATTTGCAAAGTAATTATTCTCAACCATTCAGATTCCTGTTCAAGATTTTCGAATTTTGCTAGTTATTTGCAGCAATGGAGAAAAAAAATGCATGATTACTAGAATATATTCCTGCCAAGTGCCAGCTTGTGGTCTTTTAATGTCCTCACGCATAACATACCTTTTTGCATTTGCTTGAATGTATTTTTTTTGTTTATGCATGACTCATAAACGTGCTCATCATATCTTGGAACTTTCAGAAATGAATAAATACTTTAGGTTTGTGAAAGCAAGCTCCCGTCCTATCTGCTTGGTGGATGTAAAGCTTTTTTGATATTTTCTGCCCTGATGTCATACACAGACAGTGTTGAATATTGATGTTCGGATATACTATCTGCTTGGAATATGGCTGATACTAGTTTGTATGGCGTTTGATGCTGTGTGACATTCTGTACAGGAATAGTGCTGATTATACTTTGAAAGTTGGTTTTGATATACATCCAGACCTGCAAGAGCCTGTGCAACCATGTACTGACATATGGGCCAGGGATGTGGCCATGCCCACATGTGACACACCTGACTCACTTGTCAGTGAATGTTTGCTAAAACATTTGCAGGAATGTGCGCTTGTGGAAAGTAGTGTGCTTATACTTAATTTTAAGCTAATTGGCTTGCGATATAGCTGAGATGGATGATTTGGTCCTGAAGGGATCACTTTCAGTTAATTTGCTTGTGTTATAGCTGATTTCTCATGGTTGTATCATCTTTGAACTGCTTTGTATATGGACTATATATATTAAGTCCTGGGCTAATTAATTAAATAACCTAGAGTGCATCTTTTTGCCACCCAGTTTTCTGTTCTGATTCGATGTTGCTATTCTGTATAGCATCCATGGATGTCCAAATCTTTTAACCTGCCTCAAAAACTCTGTTAATGTACCGCATTCATTCTATCATGGACCCAAATAATTTGGCTCAATCGTTCCCACCTCATTTCACTTAGGTCTGCCCTAGCTATGTCAGCTCCTTAGACTAGTACTCTGTCATTCTAAATGGTGCATACATTCGTCTCCATCACAAAATGTTGAGATGCAATAGTACTTAGCAAATAAGTTAATGGTGGTTTGTTTGACTGGAAAATCAACATCATTGTTGCTCAGCTGATGCGTTGCTAGATTTTTGTTCTCTTGCTGAACAATTGTAGTAATTATAGCAATGTTTTGTTCTGAAACTCCTGCCCGAAGATGGTGATTAGGGAATTTTTTATGTATATCTCGACACTTGTACATTTTTATATGGATTGCTGGTTGAGCACTTGCTGTATTGGCTTCGACTTGTGACATTATTTTCTGCAACTTGATAAATCAGTTGATAAATTGCCTTTTCTTTCACATTGTTGTCAATGACTTAATTGGTTTTTGTCTAATCTTGACTGACATGCAGTATCTAGATCGTGAGGGGATAAGCTATTGTTGCCGGACAACACATGATGAGAACGCGATCACAAATGCGGTGGAGATTTATGACAGTTATAGGTGCCTGATTTTGTCTAGTCTTTTATTTGGGTTCTTTCCTTTTATTGCATCTGCAACTAATACACCTTGATTAATTAGTGGTGCGGTGCACTTCTTGGCTTCAAATAACGATTGTGGAGTTCGAGACTTCGATATGGAGAAGTTTCAAGTTTCCAAATATTTCCGTTTTCATTGGCCAGTCAATGTAAGTTTTATTTGTATGGCATGTTTTTTTTTGGTATCTGGTCAGGCATGTTGATTATGGTGGCTTGACCTTATAAAACTTGAAATTTATGTAACCGACAGAAGATTTGATCGATCAGATTAATTGCTGGCATTCAGCAGGAAATAAGTAATAGCAACAAAGAACTGGAAGTTTAAAGTGAATTGAGAAAATGTTGTTTAGCTACCTAATTTGGTATTAGTTTGAATCTGGTTCTGTAGAAACTAGGAAGTAGACATCTGGGTTGTTTAGTCTGATCCCTTGATTTCTTATGGGAGTTTCATTTTTGCAACCTTCAAAGTATGCCTATATCTTACCCCTTTCGTATTTTTTGAAACTTCCGTATATTCATCTTACTAACTATAAAAATTCCAAGAGTATTGCCAGAATGTTCTTTTTCATAAAGAGTTGAATGTTTTGTGAGGCCGCAATACAAGTTGTAATAGCTTCACTGCTTGTTTAACCTCTGATTTTAGTAGACATCATATTTTATGGAACTAAATACTCATTTATGGAACTAAATACCATGATATGCATACAGGTCCACATGCCAGAAAGATTTTCTCTGAAGTGTCGATGAATTGTAATGGTAGTTAAAAGATATAAGCTGCAGTGCCTGATTGATTCTTTTAACTGTTATTCTATTTGCAGCATACATCACTTGGTCCTGATGGGAAGCTTCTTGTCGTAGTGGGGGATAACCCTGAGGGAATACTGGTGGACGCACAAACCGGGAAGGTAATTGGAGTCTGTATTTAGTCGGCCTCTCTCTTTACGGTCTGACTTGAGTTAAAGAGCAACAATAAAGGCTGCCAATGAATATTGGTTCTAACACTTTGTGTTTTTCTTTCAGACTGTTCAGGACTTGCATGGTCACAAGGACTACTCATTTGCATCGGCTTGGCATCCTGATGGCCGGACTTTTGCCACTGGCAACCAGGACAAGACCTGCCGTCTTTGGGACGTGAGGAACCTTTCAAAATCACTGGCAGTTTTTAGAGGCAATATAGGGGCAATTAGATCAATCCGCTTCACTTCTGATGGCCAGTTCATGGCAATGGCGGAGCCTGCAGACTTTGTTCATGTCTTTGATGTGGGAGGTGGATATAAGAAGCGGCAGGAGCTCGATTTCTTTGGTGAGATCTCTGGCATGTCATTCAGTCCTGATACTGAGGCCCTCTTTGTCGGTATATGGGATCGTACCTATGGTAGTCTCCTCCAGTACAGGCGATGTCGGAATTATTCATACCTAGACTCGTTACTTTAAGGTAGAAAATTCTCCTCTCACCTTTAGGGATGAGAGAAGTAGAAATATTTTGTCTAGTTAATAAGGAGAGTATATAGATAAATGTAAAGTTGCGCAGATAGTACTGTTGGTGAGTTGTGGAGTTATTTCATGGTGGAGCTCACCATACGGAATGCCTTTCAGCTGTCCTCGAGATCAGGATGGCTCTTATGTAGTCTTGTTAAATGTTCAATATCTTCTTGTTCTATAACTTTCATTTCTAGGTAAGATTACAGTTTGTACTCTTACCTGAAGACTTCGTGATTCATGGTAACGAGTCTGGTGACCCATAATTCAAGACGTATTGATCCATTACTTTCAACTTGGTATGTATTTATTATGTATTTTTAACGAAGTATGTGTTCAATATGGGGTTTGCTTTTATGATCGTATTCCTTCTCTTTGTTGAAGAAGTTTTCTTGAATAAGAATACTGTAATAAAAGGGCGGAACTAGCAATTCTAGATGGGCTATAGATGTAGGCTGACTCAAATGAAAAAGGGAAAAAAAAAGAAAAGAAAGAAGAAAATATTAATTTGGGATGAGCTGGAGCACAAAAAAAGAAAAAGAAATTGGGTTCGGGTGCGCTGGGTTGCTATATATGCAAAAAAATCGACAAAATAAAACATTGGGAAAGAGTTACAAACCAAGAAGAAATTAAAAACTTTAGAGGGTCCGTTGCACAAAATCAAAATATGATCAACTATAGCTATGTATGCACAATATTATAATTATCTGCCAAAAATAAAAATTGAATAATAAGAATGGCTATGTATGTAAAATCTCAAAACCCGGGGTGAAGAGTTACAAAAACATGAATAAATAAATAAATTCAGTTTAAAGGGTTTCTGAAAATAAGTCCAAGAGTGTTGGGAACATAGTGTGATTTGAACTGGAGTTGGTCCATGAGGTGCGATATTGGATTGTACCCATAAGTTTTAAAAGAGAATTTCCATCAAACGCAGGAATTGATCTCAATTATCTACAACTCATGATCTCACTTCATTTCCGTTGTCGAACTAAATTATCAACTACACTGTCACTACTTTTGAGCGCTCAAGCAGAAACGAGATACAATCCAACAATCTCCACCTTAGTTCGTTTTCGCTGACCAAGCAAACAAGCAACACCGGCTATCGTTGTTCGTTTCCGTCGGCCGAGCACCCAAGAAATCCAACATATTGTCATCTCCACTTCCTACGGATATGAGACTAAATTATCAACTCCATTGTCATCACTTTTGAGTGTTCAACCGAAAACGAGATACAATCCAACAATCTCCACCTTAGCTCATTTTCGATGACCGAGCAACCAAGCACACCCCCGCTATCTTTGCTCGTTCCCACCAGCCGAGCACCCAGGAGATCCAATATATTGTCATCTCAATCTGTTAGACCACAGAACCAAACTGATACGTTCATCTACACCATCATCGTGTGCCAACTACATCATTTTTCTTCATCTTGGATGCATTAGACCCACCTTTGAAGCCAATTCGTCATAACTCCACATTGAGAAGAGAGTCCGTATAATCAGCTCCTATTATACGCATGAACATTCAGTCTGTCTTGAACCAATTAGAGCCACCAAATTAGTCCCGTAACCTTGGACTCTCATACCACTTGTTGGGATTGCGGTGTGATCCGAATCGGAGTTGACCCATGAGGTGCGATATTAGACTTGACCCATATGCCTTAAAAGAAAATTTTAATGTAAGGCCTGAACCACTCTCAATTATCTAAAACTCATGATCCTACTTCCTATCCGATGTGGGACTAAATTATCAACTCTATTGTCACCATTTTTGAACGCTCAACCGGAAACGAGATACAATCCGACAAAGAGGTTCACTATTAGAGTCCTCTGGCCAACAATACATGGAAAAAGAGTCAAAAAACATGCAAAAACACACACACTTAAAATGGTCTCTTATGCTAAATCTCAATTTGAATTTAGGATTTCTTTGGTTTACATGGTTGGACAATGTAACTGATATTATATTGTAAATCTAATTAGAGTTTGTTGGAATTATTTTTTTGAAAGTAATGTAATGTCTATTACAAGCTTGATTACATTACACCACTTTCTTTTAAAACTAATTATATCATGAAACTTATGTAATCGAAATTATATTACAACTTACGAATTTACTTCTTTTATCTTATTTTTATTACTATTATTTTAATTTTATATATTATTTTTTTTTTAAAATTTTAGTTTTTAATTTTTTAATATTTCAATATTTTACTTTTTATTTATTTATTTGTTTGGTTTGTTTGTTTGTTTGATTTTTCTTTTTCTTTTTCTTTTGTTTTTTAAATATTAATTTGTTTCTTTTATTTTAAACTTTTTATATATTTTAAGTTCTTAGTTTTTTAGTTTTCATGTAATTTCCATGTTTCTTATTTATAATTTTTTTAGTTTTTTGTAATTTCTTTTTATAAATGTTAAGGTTTGCCAAAACATAAATATAAATGTCAATGATATATTTATTAAAATGACAATAATAATAATTATTCCATTATATTATATTACATGGTAAAATAAATATTTGAATGTAATTGAATAAATTAGATGATTTGATTACATATGCGAACCAAATATGGTAATACAATTATAATTTTATTACATTACAAACTTAATCACATCACTTCCATTATGATTATTATTTTATTACAATGAATCAAACACAACTTTAATTCCGAAAACAAAATTTTGTAAAACAGAATTTTGATAAATCTAACATAGATAGACTATTTTTTGATATTTGAGATTTAGTTTTGTTAACCAAGAAAGTGTTCGAACATGTATATTAATATTTTGCAAACAATATTTTATTAAAGACATGAGGATAATTTTGTCAACATTTTATAGTTTATAGTTCTATTTTCTTTGTTCCGTTTTTATAGCCACTAATTTTGTTTTGTTTAGTTCCAATTTGACTAAATAAACTCAAATAGGAACTTGAGCTTACAGTATGGACATAACATACGGATTTCACTAATGCATTGAAAAGTGTACTTAATTTTCTTTTTAGGCCCTCACCCAAAAAAAAATCTAAAGGATTGTAATCCAACAATTTTTTATCGCTGAGTTTTAAAATGAAGAAGTCATGAACTCCTCCAGGATTTTTGGTTTATTAAGTTTTGTCTAAAATAAACAAAACCAAAACCAAAATTTCAAACATTTCTCATGCAAATAGGAAATGAAGACATAGTCCCTCGCCCTCGCAAACGGGGCCTAGAATGTTCTCGTTTTAAACCCTCGGGAATATGAAAGAGTCTTCCCTGTACAATGCATTAAGTTCAATGCAAAGGGTCTATTCTGCAAAAGTTCAACCTAAAATGCCTCTTCTGCAAATAAAAAAATATACGGTAAAAAGTGAACCCGACGTGAATCGAACACGCAACCTTCTGATCTGGAGTCAGACGCGCTACCATTGCGCCACGGATCCAATTGATATCAGGTCTACGAAATATTTAGTTAATCCTAAAAACTAAACATAACATTTCTTCTGGTACATATATCCTACTATCCAAACATATAATTTGGTTTATGTCGACTTCCTATTCCAAATTTATACTTTACTAAACAGTTTTTTATCCAAAATTCCGAAACATTCAAATTTGGATTTCCAAATATCAAATTCAACTCCTCTTCATGTTTACCCCAAATGTAATCCACTTTTTATAATTGTCTTTATAGGACTATGTAAACGAAAATAACTGTGTATTCAACATGAAGTGTTACAACTATACTTTTTTTTTTCTTTTCCCGTACGAAGGCTTCTGAATTAGCTGAAAAATCACCCTTCCTCTACATCAAGGGAAAAGTAGTTTGATACATGATTTTAGTAGGTTAGAATTTACACTTCCTATGTTTAGATGGGATGAAGTTTTGGACTGGATTTTGGAAAAAAATATTACAAAATTAGTTCTTGTCGGCTGATTTTGTAAGTTCCCCATCCTCTTTTCTTTGTTGGATATGTGGATGGAAGATAAGTGTACTATTTTTTTAATTAATAAAATTAAAATTATTAATATTAACAATTAATTAGTATTTAGCTAATAAAATTACTTTACTATGTATTTAGCTAATAAAATTACTTTACTATGTACATTTTATTTCTAATTAGGATATTATTTAATTACTATAATACACAAATAATTAAAGTAGTCTCCGAAATTATTTTATTATGTACTACGTTGATGCTGTTATTGCCACTCATAAAATCTCATTCTCTACTCCTCTCATAATTTTATTTATTCAAATCCAAATATATTTATGCATTAAATATAACATTAATTTGTAGATGAGTGCATGATGAGATTTTAGGAGTGCATGATGGAATATTAGGACTGTCACAAATTAATTTCAGCTTTAATGCATGGGTAGATTTGGAATTTAAATGAATAAAATTAGAAGAGAAATGCAGGATGAGATTTTAGAAGTGTCAATAATGACACTTCTGTATGAGATTTTATAAGTATCAATAATGACACTCTATCTTAATTTTGCTTAATTAGTTAATAACACTTAGTATTAGGTAATAAGTTAATAAACAATTAATGTTATGTTTTGCGATAATTAATTAATGGTAGCCATTTATTATTGTTTAATATTAGTGTTCATTGATTCAGATAGTAAGTTATTATTATGTAAAAAAGGAAAAAAGAAGAAGATAAATAGTAACTAACAATTAACTAATATTTAATTTAAAAATTAATTTATTCACATATTTTTTCTAACTAGTAATAAGTTGCCTGATAAATAATTAACTTAAAATAATAAATACTTAGTTCAAATTTAATTTCTAGTTCCAAATAATGGAGTATGCAAAACTTCAATTTGATTGGATCTTTACTAAACTCCACTTCATTTAATAAAACTCCAATACTAACTCTAAACTTCTAAATATCTCATAACTTAAACCAAAGAGTTAGTTATCTAAATGGTGTCTGAGAAATGTCGTGATCGTCGTTTTGGTGATTGAATATTTTTTTGTGTGTGGCTAATTTGGTACCTAAGATTTGTATTTTGGTTTAAAGAGTACTTGAACTAGGTTCCGTTGGTGCTTTTGGATAGAAATCGTTAAAAATGGACATGTTATGGTTACAAGCCTTATTTTTCATGGTTATTTTGTCAAATTTTTGTTGTTGGGCTATCATTTTTAGAAGAATATTGGTGTTTGATAAACTTCTACGTAAACAAATAACTTTTGTCGAGTACAAAATGACAGCTCTATAATCAATCATAGCCGACGTAGCGACTGGTCAGGACAAAAATAATCCCAAAAAATAAAACACGTGACAATCACATGTCCATCTTTCGAGACTCTCTATAATACTATCCTTAGTTCTGCTCTTAAACTATGCTGGGTCAATTCACTTTCTTTCTTATAATGGTTTCCATCCAATAGTACGAACACAACATAGTTCAGGCAATTTTCAAATCAAAATATAAAACTTAGGTACCAAATTAATCAAAAAAGCTCAAACATACCAAAACGACGACCACGACATTCCTCAGATACTATTTGGACAATTAATGTAGTGTCCCGCTCCGTATAGGCACTATGTACAAGTGATATCACTTTGCTTGCTCGAGCGAAAGCTTTCTCGAAGAGTTCCCGATCAAAACACAAGACGATTGACCTAAGTGAATGGGCAGAACTTCATTCTCTGATTCTTGCACGCCTTAATAATGAATCTGAGTTTTTGAAATGCTTGTTTGCTTAATAAGATAATGTTCGCATTGGAAATGATAGAATGAGAACCTGCATGTTTAACTAGAGAACTTGTATGCTTGTCTAAAAAGAGATATAACCTTGCCATTCTAAGTCAAGATAGAAAAGAAATATTGTATGCTTAGTTACACTGACACCCTGTCAAACGAACCCTTGTCATGCTAAAAAGATAAGTAAATGAATTGCTTGAACAAGCCCCTTTGTTATATGCTAAGTAAGAGTAGAATTGCATGCTTTAGTAAAAACAGATAGAAGAACTACTATCATGCTTGCTTATATAGAGATTTCTCGCATGTTCCCTTGTACTGAAAGAGATAGAATTTTATGCTAGTTGTTATGAAAATCGTTATCGTGCTTGCTAATATATGTTTCACTTGCCTGTTTTCTTATATCAAACTGCTATAAGTTATTGATTCGTATAAGCAGAGACTAATTGTGCGTCCTGAGGTACGGTCCTTGTGATCTAGTGGGGTGTGCTATTAGTTGTGTGAAAGAAGATCGAACCTATTGCTCATTTTGAAAAGAAGAAAAGATATATTTTGCTTGATCATTGCTTGCTTGCATTATAGATATTTTATGTCATTGTATTCGAGAGAGTGCTTGAGCGAATTGTAACCTCGGCCAAGCGCCGCTTGCAACACTTTTGAACATCAATAAAGATGCTTGTTTCCTTATGCCATTGTGTTATTTACTTTTCTGCATTATGTGCCGCTGCTTTTGTCTTGAATAGCTTACTTGTCCTTGTTCAAGCTTTGGCCTTGTGCAAGCGCAACTTTTACGGCATCACGCCCGTGTGAGGACGGTCGGTCCCGCAAGGGCCCTAGCTAGGATGAACGGCCCTGCGGGATCATGGCGTAACATAATGGTATCAGAGCAACTTGATTCTTTGTCCATTCCGTTGCCTTCGACTCAGAGATGTCCCCGGTATCGTGCTGCAATGAGCGTTCCATACAATAAGTCCATAGATATTCTCAAATATGCGCACAAAAGTTTTCTTGTTTGCTTTCTTGTTGTTTGGAGATGTGATTTCGTGATTCTTGATTTGCTTGTATTTTCGATTGAGGATGGTGAGGGATGAGGACTATCGCTGCTCTGGATTTTATAAGTTTCTCCTTGAGTTTCAAGGACGAAACTTTTTGTCAGCGGATAAGTATGTAGTGCCCTGCTCCGCGTAGGCACTATGTACAAGTGATATCGCTTTGCTTGCTCGAGTGGAAGCCTTCTCGAAGAGTTCCCGGTCGAAACACAAGACGATTGATCTAAGTGAGTGGACATAATTTTATTCTCTGATTCTTGCACGCCTTAATAATGAATCTGAGTTTTTGTAATGCTTGTTTGCTTGATAAGATAATGTTCGCATTGGAAATGATAGAACGAGAACCTACATGCTTAACTAGAGAACTTGTATGCTTGTCTAAAAAGAGATAGAACCTTACCATGCTAAGTCAAGATAGAAAAAATATTGTATGCTTAGTTACACTGACACCGCTATCAAACGAACCCTTGTCATACTAAAAAGATAAGTAAATGAATTGCTTGAACAAGCCCCTTTGTCATATGCCAAGTAAGAGTAGAATTGCATGCTTTAGTAAAAAGAGATAGAAGAACTACTATCATGCTTGTTTACATAGAGATTTCTCGCATGTTCCCTATCGTACCGAAAGAGATAGAATTTCATGCTAGTTGTTATAAAAATCGTTATCGTGCTTGCTAATATATGTTTCGCTTGCTTGTTTCCTTATATCGAACTGCTATAAGTTATTGATTCATATAAGTAGAGACTAATAGTGCGCCCTGAGGTACGGTCCTTATGATCTAGTGGGGTGTGCTATTAGTTGTGTGAAAGAAGATTGAACCTATCGGTCGTTTTGAAAAGAAGAAAAGATATATTTTGCTTGATCATTGCTTGCTTGCATTATAGATGTTTTATGTCATTGTATTCGAGAGAGTGCTTGAGCGAATTGTAACCTCGGCCAAGCGCTGCTTGTAACACTTTTGAATATCAATAAAGATGCTTGTTTTCTTACGCCATTGTTGTCACGACTTGCACCTGCTTTTCGGATACGAGTACGTGGCCAAGCCCAGCCTAAGCCGCAGCATCGACGGTAGTACGCTATCTATGATAACAATGGTCCATCAATCCAAACAGATAATATTTAATCACAAATTCAAATCTATTGCTAGTTCACAATATTTACATAGCTTTACAAGATTCTCAATTTATAATTAAATCATAACTCGGGAACAAATCCGCTAAACATCAAATCCAAAAAAGTTGCTAAACTATATAAATTCTAATATTGGCCTCCAAAAGTATCTCGATCTTCAACAAAATCTAATAAGCCAGATAGCAAGTCACCTAAAAATATTTACCTAGTCAGGATGAAAAAGTACAACCCAATAGCAGTTCCAGTTAATTGACAAGTACTATGAACAGTAAATAGTTGTAAAATACTTGATGAACATATAATAATGGAATATGGTACATCATAGAGGAACAGTTAAATAAAGAAATAATAAAAGACAAGAAAAAAGAATAGAGAAGCATGTAAAGACAGACATATATGTGAACTAAAAAATCTGTCATGCAAGTGTACAATCAACAAGTATAGATTAATCCGGAATGACTGTATCTAACTAGTATTTTAAAATACCAAGTTGATATGTGAACGACTAGGGGGTAATATCCGGAAAACCATATGTGTCGTGTGTGGCTGCTATTATTCCAGTAAGACCATGGGATGTAAATGGTATGTTCACGCGTCTCCTAGGTATTTTCTCGCTCGACTAGTACTCATGGATCCAAGTCCAGAAACGAATAATCTCAATAGTCCAGAAGATGTCAACAGACCAGAAAATAAATCAGTCCAGTAATTCATTAGTCCAGAAAAACTCAATAGGCCAGAAAATATGTATCTCACAAAAATGAATCCATACAATACCAATTGTATATCCATCGTGTCAGGAATCAGGTAAAACACTACTATAAACATGTATCATAGAAAATATCAATGTCACGTCCCAGTTCCAAAATATCGAGGGACTAGACACGTGTCAATGGCCAGCAGCACACACTGATGGACATACCCAATTTAATGGATCCATCAGGGCGTACTTAAGCTGTAATACAACAATAAGGGTCTAGATATACTAATCTCATCCACAGGTATGAATACAACAATATCAGAATCATAAAGCAAGATCAATCTCAATGAAATATAAACTCGGGAAATAACCTGATAATGAATCTGATACAACTGTCAAGATACAAGAATAAAGATATCAACAACAATACTGAGTATGGACAAAGTATATACTCAAAAGATACCCTCGATGATCACTCATCTACTGGATCTGGTACTGCTCCAATGCCTGCTCCTGTTCCAGCTCCTGCTAATGCTCCTGCACTGTATACCTCGGGATAGATCTTGTCTGCTAATCCTGGGGACATAATCCGGATCCAGGTCCTCAGTGGGACGTAACAAGATACAAAAAAATACGAGCCAAAAGTATAGTAAATGAACATGCAAGTTAGACAAGAAAATAAACATAGAGAAGCAAATAAGACACAAGAAATTACTTCATCTAAGACGGTGGCATGCCGATGATGCTATCAAACATGACTACAAGCAAATTGGGGTAACCGTAACTCAATGGGAGATCACGGTCCTATAGAAAGTAGGCCAATGGGGACTCGCAATCTATAGTATAGCTCTTTCGCAGCCCAATGGGAGCTCACGAATGAGGTAGTCAAATGAACAAGCTCTATCGCAGCACGATGGGTACTCACAATCGAGAATGCTCAAGTATAGTCAATGACTAATAACGATCATCTAGGAACTAAAGAAACCAATCGAGTCAACTCAAGAAAACGTAGAGTAAACATATACCATCACAATATGACTATGAAACAAATAGTGATACATGAAGAAGAGCAAATAATGTACATGCACGTAAAACGAGAAAATAAGACTAGAGCAGCAGGAACAAATCAAATATGAAAAAGTGCATCAAGAAACTATATACGACAAAATAACAACTGAAAAGGGAAGCATGCAAATAATGTACAATAGTTGGCAAGATATCTGGCTCCAACTGTAGCTCTGATCTCAGTAGGATTTGTAGGTACTCCTCCGGTTGCTGAAATAAACATCACTATCAGATTCAGAAAATATCAAATAGCTAGAATGCCTGTCCTTGAGTCCAATTTGGACACAGGGGCAAAAATGACAGTTTCTGGTCAAAGCGGGGTCCACATGTGACCCACTTCGCATCGAAAAATGTGTCAGAACCAATGGTCTCCAAATTCGTCCAACTTAGTGTCAAAAAATCTAGGACGATGATACGAACCCAACGGAACTTCCAGAACTGGATTCCGATGAGCCGATAACAAAATCGCCCGTCAAGTGGAGCCGCGGGGCCCACGATACGCAATTTTGTCAACGTTCTCAGAATCGAACCAAACTTGGGTCACAGGACCAGCGTATCGCTACGAGTCTGATGGCGCAAGTTTTGTTTCGATCCGATGTGTGCACACAAAGTTACAACGTATTCCAGAACAGGCAGATATAGGGCGTTGTCGGCGGATATGCGTTGAATCCGGTGTGCACGCACATCCAAATCAACTTCTGTGAAATCCCGCACGTCCGTATCGACGGCACGCATGTTTTGGTGAAGACCGCGCGCGACCAAGTCATCCCGTTTGGCGGGGCGTACTCAGTTCCGGGGTGAAACAGGGTGTTGGTTTTCCTGTTTTTGGATCGCGGTTTGCGATCACCACAGGACGCGATGCACCGAGCGGGTTACACGGGCATCGAGGGGGTTACACAGTCTACGCATCACAACTGACGGAACGAAAAACAGAATAACAAGGAGAGATAATGGGTTACCTGAACAGGGCTTCGTGGAACGAGAATTTCTCGGGTCCGGGATACTGTTTTGTGTCCTGGCTCGAGTCTGCTGTGTCCGGAGCTAGGGCGGCTGTGTCCGGGCCGCTGTGTCCGTGTTAGGGCAGCTGGCGGTCGGCTGGGAGTGGTCATTTTGGTCGGCGGAGCCCGTCGACGGCTAGGGCAGTGGTGAGGGGGTGTCGGCTGGGTGGTGGTGCTCGTCGGGGTCGAGGGCTTTAGGGATGGTCGGGAGAGATGGAGGAGATGGTGGCTGTTAGGGTTTTCTGGGTGGAGAGGTCGAGGGTTTGGTGGAGGGCGTCGACGGAGCGGTCGATGGAGTCCTCGCGGCGGTGGAGGGACATTAGGGCGGAGCGGGGAGTTCTGGACGGTGGAGGACGTCGGGCTCGAGGGTGCTGCGGGGAGAGGTGGTGATGATCGTCGGCTGTGGGGATTCGAGGTCGAGCGGTGGATGACGAAGGGTGGAGTCGGGGGAGGTTAGGGTTCAGGCGAGGGGCTGCAGCGGCGGAGAGATGAGAGAGAGAGAGGGTTTGCGGCGGTGGCTAGGCGCGAACGTCGAGGCTATATATAGGGCCGGAACAGTAAATCCGGTAGGATTTGGGATCTAGGGTTTCGGTTAGGGTTTCAGTTAGGGTTTCGGGTCGGGTTCGATTCAGATCCGACCCGACCCATTAAGGCTGGGTTGGTTCGGTTCGGTTTGATAGCGGTTTGGGTCGGTTTAGTTTGGTTTATTTCCAAATAAACCGGGTTCAGTCAGGGTTTAATTAGGCTTAGTTATACATTGGTTTCTAGGGCTTTAAAAATATTTCCGGAGTCCAATAAATTTACAGAAAATTACCCTATGTCCATTTTTTTATTTTACACCAGAAAATATTATTTTCATAATATTTTAATATTAATTAATATTATAAAAAAATCCTTTAATCATAAAATACCTTAGTTTTAATTCCAGAAAATTGTGAGAAAAATGAATTAAAATATTCTGAAAAATCCGGGTTATGACAATCTACCCAACTTATAAAAATTTCGTCCTCGAAATTAAAATTAAGCCGCGATAGAAGACAAGGATGGTATAAGATTGACATTGGTTAAAATGCAAGACTAGGTTTAACGGAGTGGGTGATGTTACACGTTGCACATTCCAAAAATTATGAGAAAATCCACATGAGCGAAAAATAGATTTCTTCATGTGTCATGTCCAATAGTATGGACACCTAAATGCTCTTTTGCATAAAAGCGCCCAACAATTGAAAAATTGCCCAAAGATGGAAATTTGGATGATGGTCACGTCTAGGACAAGGATGTAAAATTTGTAGGAAGGCAGTGACTAGTGAAGTGCTCCAATTATCGAAGCAATGGTAAGGTGCGCCAAGGAATATCATGTTGTAAAACTAAATAAAAATATCGTGTTCTATTTCTAAGTGGATTCGAGCTAGCCTCAGTCTCACTATCTAAACCAAGTAGGTCTAATTCTTAGGTGAGAGGGTTTCACAATCCAGCCAACTTAAAACAATCTCGTCCTCAAAATTAAAATAAGGTATAATTTATTGATCCTTCATGTACATAAGGCAATTCAATCGCAATCTCCTTGCGATAATTAAAATTCTAATCATATCCATCGTAATCACTTCAAGGTTAAGATGACCACTGTTCCAATCAAAATTTAACCTATAGTTATCTCTTCTCACTTTATCAAATTATCCATATCCAACTTTAAATTAAATCCATATAACATCTTCAAGATTTAAATACGCATGTAAAATTTATCTCACGATCTCCAATTATCATAATCTCCTCTAGAAGTAATTCGAGTCTATTATTATTCCTATTTTCACTTATAAATTTTTGTATGCTTCAACTTTTTAAATTCCATTCACATCCTCAATAGGTCAAATAGGTAGTCCAACCATCAAATTTTGATTCTTAATTCAAATCATCAAATAGAAAAATAATTTAAATGCAGTCCACCGATGTTCAAGTCTGAAATTCTATATTTATCCTCCAAATTCAAATTGATGATTCTACCTTCATTGTTCAAAAATTTAAATCATGTACTTAAGGTATAAATATTGGGTCCTCAATATCAATTCATTAATCCTCATCATCTTAGTTATTCTTCTAAATTTCTCAAAATTAACATGGCTTGAACCTCTCCCAATCTAATCTTACTCGATCACAATCTAAAAGAAATTTCTTTCGAGTTGACAATGCACTGCTACCCAACTTAGAATTTACCCATCTATCACATAAGGCTATATACCTTAAGAAAATATTCCTTAATTTATTTACTCATGTCATCCAATCCTCAAAACTTCAATGCCGATTATATCACATATGATATGTCCTTAATTACGAAAGAATAATCCTCAAGTATGTGATCGGCCTATGGGGTATATCTAGTATTCTCTGTGTATCAATTTATACCAAGCACGAGGTTTCGTCTTTCCGAAATAAGGGAAGACGAAGATCAATAATAAAGAGTTCAAGGGAGAGATAATAGAATAGAAGTATCGGGATCTAGGCATTTAAAGAATTCAAATAGAAATTGTCAAAGCAGTTGTGGATTAAAATCCTATTTTAGTAATTCCTATTCACATGCTCGTATTAGTACAGTTATGTAACCGATACGATATGCTCAAACATGTCTAGGGCAAGTATATTAGTCTACTAATCACTACATATCTCAATCCACGTAAAGTAGTATTATGATGGGCGAATCAAGCGCACTATGGTTGATCAGACCGTAATACACTGATTCTGAAATATATTATTGTGGGCCTCCCCAATAATACATATGTCATGAACAAGCTCGATAAAGAATAAGCTTGCAAAACTAGGCTATAAAATAGCAGCATAAGTCAATGTAGTATATGAAATATAAGTACGCTAGATGCTGATGAAAGGAGGTACAAATTATTCAAGTTCACCAAACAAAAACAAAATAAGTAACATTAATAAAAGACTCTACAATCTCTACAGTTATCATACAACCTCCTTGTCTAAGTCGCTAGTCGACCAAATATGGGCAAGGACCTCTAAATTCTATTGTCTGAATAAACACTGTCATCTTTTGCTAGCATGCGATTAATGCCATTCAGTTACACCGCCTCGATGGGTCAAGTAGACTATGTGGTACTAGTCTCAAGGGAAAGGGAATATAACTTGCATCGAGGTGGGGGTACAAATTACGTGATTTAACACTAAGGGATAATTATCGGGTTACAATCTACAAGATTAACTCAAACTTATCGAACTCTAACTACCAAGCACAAAATTTTCAAATTCAAGACTACAACTATAATCCTAGCAAACTATGGGTCCTTAATAAGGAATAAAATTACTTGACCTACTATCAGAAGTGTCAGGTGGCACGAATTGAAAGACGGAGGAAAGAAGAACATATTTTAGTCGTTGCGCATTAGCGAACGTTAAGGTCACAGATGAACAACATATGAAATTAAAATATGGGGCTCTAGATAATATCATGGTTTTCTAAGGAGAAGGTGGCGAGCAATTCTCCGTGTTTGAGGTATGATCTCATGGGGATTGTTATACTCGTTGCTTTGGGCTTCCTGAGGTACCGTCTGCTAATATCACGACACGAACCTATATCCTAACACTATCTCACTATGCACATTAGGTTCAGTTCTAACATCCGATCTCGGATTTCTATTGGTTCCTCAAGACTGGGGTCAAACACTAGGGTCAAATCTCTAACTAGCTATTAGCAGTGTGTAAACTCCCTGATTTTTAAGAAATTTTAATTTGAATTTTTCACAGTTTTCTGGAATTTTTTGGGAATTTTTTGTAATTAAATTCAGGTATTTTAATTATTAAATGATTTTTAAATAATAATAAATAATATTAAAATATTATGAAAATAATATTTTATGGTGTAAAATGAAAAACTAGACATAGGATAATTTTTCGGGAATTTATTGGACCCCAGAATCATTTTTAAAGCCCTAAAAACTAATTAATTAATTAAACCAAAATAAACCGGGTTTATTTGAAATAAACCAAACCAATTTCTGAACTGAACCGGGTTCATTTAAACCGAACCAAATCCTTAGCGGGTCGGATCCGGGTCTAACCCAGACCCGACCCACTAGCCCGACCCGACCCGTAATCCATTTTATTGGATCGGGCTGGATCCGCAGACCCGACCCGACCCGACCCGTCCGCCCGTCGAACCCGCACCCGCTAACCTTTCTTCTCCCTAACCGAAGAAACCTCCCGCCGCCGGCAGCCGTGCCGTTCCAGCTCCTGCACCGGCCGCTGTCGCCCGCTCGCGTCCCCGACCCTCCGGTTCCCCTCCCCCTCACCGGCCGCCTCTCCCTCTCCTCCGGTCGCCTATAAGAACCCGCGGTCCGCCACTCCTCCACCGCCTTTCCCCTCTTCTCCGGCGAACTCCCGCACCAGCTCCGCCTCGCCGCCTGACCTCCTCCTCCTACTCCGGCTCCACCTCCAGATCCGCCACTCCTCCGTCGTGAGCCTCCTCCAGAACCCTTCTCTCCGCGAGCCCTCGCCGAGCACCGGACCACCTCTCCAGCCCAGCCCCTCCTGGCCGCTCCGGCTCGGGCCGACTCAGCCGAACGCCGCCCGGCCTCCCCGAGGTATCCCTGAGACCTCGCCGACCTCCGCCGACCTGAACCCCCGCTCCCAGTGGGCTGACGCTGATGCCCTAGCATCGGACACGGTCGGACACGGACACTTCGTGTCAACGCGGACACGAGAAAATACAGTTTCTCGAGCCCTGTTCAGGTACCCGTTTCTCTCTGCTCGTTTATCCGTTTTCTTTTCCGTCAGTTGCATCGCGTAGCCTGCATGACCCCCTCGGTGCCCGTGCAACCCGCTCGGTGCATCGCGACCTGTGGTGATCGCGAATCGCGATCCAAAAACAGGAAAATCAACGTCCTGTTTTACCCCGGAACTGAGTACGCCCCGCCAAACAGGACGGCTTGGTCGCGTACGGTCTTCACCGATACGTGCGCGCCATCGATACGGACGTGCGGGATTTCGCAGAAGTTGATTCGGATGTGCGTGCACACCGAAATCAATGCGTATCCGCGGACACCGTCCCGTATCCGACCTTTCTGAATCTCGCTGTAACTTAGTGTACAAACGTTGGATCGAGACGAAACTTGCGCCATCAGACTCGTAGCAATACGCTGGTCCTGTGAGCCAAGTTTGGTTTCGATTCTGAGAACATTAACAAAATTGCGTGTCGTGGGCCCCATAGGCTCCACTTGACGGGCGATTTTATGATCGGCTCATCGGAATCCAATTCTGGAAGTTCCGTTGGGTTCGTATCATAGTTCCTGACCTGTTGACACTAAGTTGGATAGATTTAGAGACCTTTGACCCTGACGCATTTTTCGGTGCAAAGCGGCCCACATGTGGACCCCATTTTGCCCCGAAATGTCATTTTTGCCTTTGTCTTCAAATTGGACTCAATGACAGGCATTTCTAGCTGATTAATATTTTTTGGATCTGATGGTGATGTCTATTTCAGCAACCGGAGTACTGCCTGCAAATCCCGCTGAAGCCAGAGCTACAATTGGAGCTGAAAACCCAGGCAAGTGTACCTTGCCATAAATTGCAGTATATTGATTCATTTTGTTCTCTTGATTTATTTTCTATAACTATTGTACTTGCTCAACCCTAGGGCCGTGTGACTTACTTAGCTTCCGATTAATAGTCGGGTGCCAACACCGTACGCGGGGTTGTGTAACGTCACCTAGAGATGAATATCGTGACATTTACATTCTCGTACTTGCCATATCAAGTACATTATACCCAGGACACCTGACACGAATCATGAGACAGAATTTTCCTGAATATTCAAGGTGATTTTGTATAGGATACATGTTTATGACTTATACATTTATATGCTTAGATTTTATCCTGACTTATTGCATTAGATTGATCTTGCGTGACATGAACATGAGACATTATGGAACTGTGACGTGAGATTACATTGGGTGGGGAGAGATTTACCATACAAAAGGCTGATTATATATATATTACTTTACTGGAAGTGCCTTAGACTCTGACACAGAGCTTTGGTACCGTACTGGCCCTTCGAGAAAATACTGCTATGGGTTTCTCCAACACTGATCCTGTAGTAGTCTCAGCACGAGTATGACTAAAACTCTCACTTGCATTATCACTTAGCTGATTATTTATTTACCCTATTATTTTCTTTATTTCTACACTGCAATATTTTGGCTTGTTTTATCTGTACCTTGCTATGTCCCCTGAGGACCTGGAATGGATTATGTCCCCAGATTTAGAAGACGAGATTTACCCTGAAGTGTACGGAACATGAGCACTTCTCGGAGCAGCACCGGAACTTGAGGACGAGGTGATCGCTGAGGACTTCTCCCGAACATCTGCTTCTTCCATGCTCAGTTTTTATGGCCAATAAACTCTTTATTTCCTGTTTAAATAAACTTTTGTAAACAGACTTAATATCGGGTTGTTCCCCGATTTTTAATTATTTGTGACTGGATGTTGTTTATTTCTTTTGCTGATATTGCTATCTTTATTCTGTGGATGAGATTAGTAAACCCTGACTATTGTAATACAGCTTAAGTATGCCCCGATGGATCCATTAAATTGGGTTTGTCCATCGGTACGTGCTGCTGGCCATTGCTGCGCATCCAGTCCCTCGATATTTTAGGACTGGGGCGTGACACAGTGCCTATACTACTCTTAGGTCATTCATGACTATAAAAAAAATAATGGTAAATTATTCTATAGGTGAGGGACGCTAGGGTTCATTAAGCGTTCTACTTAGGAGTGTGTCAATATCCTAGCTGTACTCTTAATAGAAAGGTTACCTTACTTATTATTCTATCAACATGGACTTCTATATTCTAGGAGAAGGCTACACTCAAGGAACTAATGAGAAGGCACATGAATCAAGCATGATGCAATTATTCAACGGAATAGATTGGAAGGAGGATGAGTCATAGTCAGTTATGGATGAGATCCGATACTCTAATCCTAGATGCAGGCTTGCTCGGCACAGTAACGTAACCGAGACAATATGCTCTTGACCTGCATGGGCCACCACAAAAACCATGTCACGTCCCAGTCCCAAAATATCGAGGGACTAGACACGTGTCAATGGCCAGCAGCACACACTGATGGACAAACCCAATTTAATGGATCCATCAGGGCGTACTTAAGCTGTAATACAACAATAAGGGTCTAGATATACTAATCTCATCCACAGGTATGAATACAACAATATCAGAATCATAAAGCAAGATCAATCTCAATAAAATATAAACTCGGGAAATAACCTGATAATGAATCTGATACAACTGTCAAGATACAAGAATAAAGATATCAACAACAATACTGAGTATGGACAAAGTATATAATCAGAAGATACCCTCGGTGATCACTCGTCTACTGGATCTGGTACTGCTCCAATGCCTGCTCCTGTTTCGGCTCCTGCTAATGCTCCTGCACTGTATACCTCGGGATAGATCTCGTCTTCTAATCCTGGGGACATAATCCGAATTCAGGTCCTCAGTGGGACATAACAAGATACAAAAAAATACGAGCCAAAAGTACAGTAAATGAACATGCAAGATAGACAAGAAAATAAACATAAGAGAAGCAAATAAGACACAAGAAATTACTTCATCTAAGACGGTGGCATGCCGATGATGCTATCAAACATGACTACAAGCAAATCGGGGCAACCGCAACTCAATGGGAGATCACGGTCCTATAGAAAGTAGGCCAATGGGGACTCCCAATCTATAGTATGGCTCTTTCGTAGCCCAATGTGAGCTCACAAATGAGGTAGTCAAATGAACAAGTCTCTATCGCAGCACGATGGGTACTCACAATCGAGAATGCTCAAGTATAGTCAATGCCTAATAACGATCATCTAGGAACTAAAGAAACCAATCGAGTCAACTCAAGAAAACGTAGAGTAAACATATACCATCACAATATGACTATGAAACAAATAGTGATACATGAAGAAGAGCAAATAATGTACATGCACGTAAAACGAGAAAATAAGACTAGAGCAGCAGGAACAAATCAAATATGAAAAAATGCATCAAGAAACTATATACGACAAAATAACAACTGAAAAGGGAAGCATGCAAATAATGTACAAGAGTTGGCAAGGTATCTTGCCTGGGGTTCTGGCTCCAACTGTAGCTCTGGTCTCAGTAGAATTTGCAGGTACTCCTCCGGTTGCTGAAATAAACATCACCATCAGATTCAGAAAATATTAAATAGCTAAAAACGTCTGTCCTTGAATCCAATTTGGACACAGGGGCAAAAATGACAGTTTCTGGTCAAAGCGAGATCCACATGTGGCCCGCTTCGCACCGAAAAATGTGTCAGAACCAATGATCTCCAAATTCGTCCAACTTAGTGTCAACAAGTCCATAACGATATACGAACCCAACGGAACTTCCAGAACTGGATTCCGATGAGCCGATCACAAAATCGCCCGTCAAGTAGAGCCGCGGGGCCCACGATACACGATTTTGTCAACGTTCTCAGAATCGAACCAAACTTGGGTCACAGGACCAGCGTATCGCTACGAGTCCGATGGCGCAAGTTTTATTTTGATCCGACGTGTGCACACAAAGTTACGACGTATTCCAGAACAGGCGGATACAGGGCGTTGTCGGCGGATATGCGTTGATTCCTGTGTCCACGCACATCCAAATCAACTTCTGCGAAATCTCGCACGTCCGTAACGACGGCGCGCACGTTTCGGTGAAGACCGTGCGCGACCAAGTCGTCCCGTTTGGCGGGGCGTACTCAGTTCCGGGGTGAAACAGGGTGTTGGTTTTCCTGTTTTTGGATCACGGTTTGCGATCGCCACAGGACGCGATGCACCGAGCGGGTTACACGGGCATCGAGGGGGTTACACAGTCTACGTGTCATAACTGATGGAACAAAAAACATAATAACGAGGAGAGAGAACGGGCTACCTGAACAGGGCTTCGTGGAACGAGAATTTCTCGGGTCCGGGATACTGTTTTGTGTCCTGGCTCGAGTCTGCTGTGTCCGGAGCTAGGGCGGCTGTGTCCGGGCCGCTGTGTCCGTGCTAGGGCAGCGGGCGGTCGGCTGGGGGTGGTCGTTCTGGTCGGCAAAGCCCGTCGACGGCTAGGGCAGTGGTGAGGGGGTGTCGGCTGGGTGGTGGTGCTCGTCGGGGTCGAGGGCTTTAGGGATGTTCGGGAGAGATAGAGGAGATGGTGGCTGTTAAGGTTTTCTGGGTGGAGAGGTCGAGGGTTTGGCGGAGGGCGTCGATGGAGCGGTCGATGGAGTCCTCGCGGCGGTGGAGGGACGTTAGGGCGGAGCGGGGAGTTCTGGACGATGGAGGACGTCGGGCTCGAGGGTGCTGCGGGGAGAGGTGGTGATGATCGTCGGCTGTGGGGATTCGAGGTCGAGCGGTGGATGACGAAAGGGTGGAGTCGGTGGAGGTTAGGGTTCAGGCGAGGGGCTGCGGCGGCGGAGAGATGAGAGAGAGAGGGTTTGCGACGGCGGCTAGGCGCGAACGTCGAGGCTATATATAGGGCCGGAACAGTAAATCCGGTAGGATTCGGGATCTAGGGTTTCGGTTAGGGTTTCGGTTAGGGTTTCGGGTCGGGTTCAATTCGGATCAGACCCGACCCGACCCGTTAAGGCTGGGTTGGTCCGGTTCGGTTTGATAGCGGTTTGGGTCGGTTTAGTTTGGTTTATTTCCAAATAAACCGGGTTCAGTCAGGGTTTAATTAGGCTTAGTTATACATTAGTTTCTAGGGCTTTAAAAATGTTTTCGGAGTCCAATAAATTCACAGAAAATTATCCTATGTCCAGTTTTTTATTTTATACTAGAAAATATTATTTTCATAATATTTTAATATGAATTAACATCATAAAAAAATCCTTTAATCACAAAATATCTTAGTTTTAATTCCAGAAAATTATGAGAAAAATAAATTAAAATATTCTGAAAAATCTGGGTTATGATAATCAATTAATAGAAACTATTAGAGAATGTACTCGCCTGTGGTCCTTAACTAGTACGAGTCGGAATCTAAGTCAAAGTCCAAATAGCCTATGCATTATGAATTTACCATGCTAAAAGATATTTTATTTTAATTTATTTAATTTTGAAAAAATTACTCTAAAATACTATTTTAATTTTATTATTATGATTTTTAGGTTAATTGCTAAATTTTGTCCAAAGAAATCAAATTTTATTAACTCGAGACTCATGGCACGCAAATCTAGACGATCTGTTGACTGAAAAGTCAACCGATACAAACTCTAATTTTATGCATGATTTCCTATAGATTTCAGTGTCATAAATATGCTGAAATTTATGGCTCATCCGAATTCAAATTCGTTTGAAAATTATGGCACATACAAAATCGTATTGTGCAACGGTGGTTGATTGCTAACCTAGAAATTCTACAGAATTTACAGCACAGAAATAATTCAAAATAAACTCTAGGAAAAATATATGTTAAATTTTGTCGTGTCCGATTTTCAAAAATTTAAACGGTTCATGATTCTGATTCCTGGTTCTCCCAAAATCGCGAATACCGAGTTGTGTCTATTTTCGGACATGCTGTGCTTTACGAAATTTTTAGAATTTAATACTCTGAATTTTGTGAAAAAAATTATATATTCAGAAAACTAACCTCAATATGGTTCTAAATCAAGAAACAAAGATGCGTTTGGAGTCTGGAGCTATGAGTAATGGCTTATGGAAGATTGAAGAACACTAGATGACAATCTCCCAACTCCTTCTCTCTCTCTCTAAAATTAATCGACTAATTAAGGTTATATATATATATATATATATATATATATATATATATATATATATATATATATATGCTGGTATGACGTTGAAAGAAAAGAAATAGGTTGGACATGTGTCAGGATCTGGTTGGGTGGTTTGTTTATATTATTTATTTTTGATTTTCCTTTATCAAAATATTATTTAAGTAGTTTTTAATCATAACTCAAAATAAATATTAAAAATAATCATAAAAATCTGAAAAAATTATAAAAAATATATTTTGAACCCACAACCCACAAACCCTAGAAAAATACTTGGAGCAATTTTATGTTCATAGCTTTCCTACTATAATTACTAGAAGCTCTAAAATTTAGTTTTACCTATTTAATTCAAAAAATATATAATAATATTATAAACACTAAAAAAATACTTGGGTCTATCTATGTTCCTTGGCTTGCACAATAAATTCTAGAAGTCCTAAAAAATTAGTTATTAGTCTAAATAACTCACAATAAATACTAAAAATGCTCAAAATTTTTTCAGAAAATTACAGAAAATTTATTTGATTATTTAGAACCTGAAATAAAAGTTTAAAATATTTTTAATTATGTTTGACACTAAAATAAATTCTTGAAAGTCCTAGAAAAATAGTGTTATTAGTTTTCAATTAACCAAAAATTGTGAAATTTTTTTAATAGTCCCAAATTAACCTAATAACAACATTTAAGATAGAATTTTAGGATATGTAGTTTACAAGTTTACCCCATTTAAAAAAGTTTTCCTTAAAATTTAAAATTCTCAATAGTTTTTTTTACCATCAAAATTTAAATTCAATAAACCATATAATCATGAAGTAAATACATATTGTTATTTCACAAAATTTTTAAAATTCTAAAAATATCATATTCTTGAAAATCTTCAAATTTAAAATCAAATTCCATTCTAATCATAATTTTCTTCGAAAATTTAAGTTAATAACTAAATACTCAAAAATTTAATATACAATCCTCTAATTTAAATCCAATCAATGCATATTTATAAAATTTAAAATCTCACCCCAAAAATTTGAATTCAAACACTAATCCATTAATAATCTTACTCCTCGATTCTTTTTTCACACAATACTCAAACAATATAATACTTATAAAATCTTCAAATGCAACATTCAAAATATAAATTATAAATATATATCTTGTAGTCCAATAAATATAATAAAATCTTCTTAAAATTTTTAAAGTTAAATAAAAAAATCCAATCATATCATAATCTTCATAAAAATATGTGATTTAACAAAATCGTCAATTTTGCCATATTAAATTCTTAACCCTTTATTTAAATTAATGTTTATCCTCGAAATTTAAAATCCTTAAATTTTTTTCCACCATCAAAATTCAAGCAATATAATCATGAAGTCAAACCACTATTATTATTTAACAAAGTCCTTAAAAATTAACTTCATCTTTACAACTTAAAATTTTAAAGTAAATATTAAAAATTTAAATTTATCTTCAAAATTTAAAATCCAATAGAAATTTTCTCTTAAATCAGATTCACAAGTCATAACTCTTAAATACAATCTAATATTATTTTCTTAAAATTTAAATCTCATTTATAACTGTCTTCAAAAAATTAATAATTAAATCCTTCAAATTTAATCTCATATCCAAACTTAAAAATTAAATCCAATCTTGAAGTTAAAATAAATAAATTAATTCCATCCTTAAAAATTGAAATATCATATTGTAGTCATTTTTCACAATAATTTAATTTGTCCCCATAGCCATAATTTATTTTGTCCTCACTGCTATTACGTATACAAGTTTTTGGTATTTAAATTAATGATCATCCTCAGAACATTCATATCTCTCAATTTTTTTTAAATTTTGAATTCAAATTAAGTCCTTAAAAGTCGAATTCAACAAGTTATAAAATCAATCTTTGTATTGTTATTCTTTTGGTCTAACTCAATCCATAAACCAAGTCTCAATATTATATTGAACTCCTAACACTCAAATTCTCAATATTATCCTTGAATTTCTCGAATTATATCTCAAAACTTTCAATATTATCCTCAATTTCAAAAACTTTCAACATTATCCTTAAATTTTTTTTATGCCAATAATTAAATATGACAACATCTACCCACCTTATAATTTTATCCTTAAAATAAAATCCTCAAATTTTAACTCTTCAAAAAAATTAATTAAAATGTATCATACTTTCCTAAAAAAATAAAAATTTAACTAATAAAATAAAATTTTAATCACTTCCAGAAATATTTATAGCTATGACTATATTTTTTGAATTGAATTTTAGTCCTCAAAAATTTTCAAATCCATAAAATCTTAATTCCTCAAAATTCTGAAAATTTGAAATTTAATTTCAAAATTTCAAAATATAAAATTTAAATCCATATCTTGTATGCCAAAAGCTCTAATGTTAATCCTTTTAAATTTCTCAAAATCATTAATTAAATAGCCAATACTCTAAAATTTTAAATCAAATCTTCAAAATTTAAATTCTTCAAACTTAAACTTAAATCCACTATAACAATCTACAAAAATCTAAAATTCAATAAATCTCCAAGTTCTTATCTTTTATCATCATTTGCGTTGAAAACTATTTTTTCTAAAACAAGAATTTAACTTTATTACAAAAAATCATAATCATCAAACTAGATAGAAATTTAAACCTCAGAGTATAAAATAATAATAATAATAATTCTTATATTCAACAATTGATTAACTCCAAAGAAATAATTCGCCAATCGAGAATTCTGCCCCCACCTTTGGTCACTCATACTTATCAAAATACCATAATGTAAAACGCTTAATTTTCTCAAATTCATCTACTAGAATTTACCTCAAAATTTATCATTTATACCTACCTTAATCACCTAGTCTTTGTAACAACTTAACTACCCAAACAATAAAATTGAAATAAGACCTTCCTATTGTATACCTAGTCCTAGTCATTCTCCTAAATTTAAATCAATTCTAAATTGTGAATGAGCACTTTCTCCTAAAATTTTATTACTAGTCGCAGGCTCGCAGTAGTACAACTAACTTAAATACTACTACGAGTTCACACTATTTGTGAAACCAGACTTGCATGGGCCACCATAAAAACTTGTTATGACCCGTACCCGCTTTTCGGATACGAGTACGTGGCCAAGCCCAGCCTACGCCGCATCATCGACGGTAGTACGCTGTCTATGATAACAATGCTCCATCAATCCAAACAGATAATATTTAATCACAAATTCAAATCTATTGCTAATTCATAATATTTACATAGTTTTATAAGATTCTCAATTTAAAATTAAATCATAACTCGGGAACAAATTCGCTAAACATCAAATCCAAAAAAGTTGCTAAACTATATAAATTCTAATATTGGCCTCCAAAAGCATCTCGATCTTCAACAAAATCCAATGAGCCAGATAGCAAGTCACCTAAAATATTTACCTAATCAGGATGGAACGAGTATAACCCAATAGCAGTTCCAGTTAATTGACAAGTACTATAAACAGTAAATAGTTATAAAATACTTGATGAACATATAATAATAGAATATGGTACATCATAGAGGAATATTTAAATAAAGAAATAATGAAAGACAAGAAAAAAGAACAGAGAAGCATGTAAAGACAGACATATATGTGAATTAGAAAATCTGTCATGCAAGTGTACAATCAACAAGTATAGATTAATCCAGAATGACTGTATCTAACTAGTATTTTAAAATACCAAGTTGACATGTGAACGACTAGGGGATAATATCCGACAAACTACACGTGTCGTATGTGGCTGCTATTATTCCAGTAAGACCATGGGATGGAAAGGGTATGTTCACGCGTCTCCTAGGTATTTCTCCGCCCGACTAGTACTCATGGATCCAAGTCCAGACACGAATAATCTCAATAGTCCAGAAGATGTCAACATGCCAGAAAATAAATCAGTCTAGTAATTTATTAGTCCAGAAAAAGTCAATAGGCTTGAAAATACGTATCTCACGAAAATAAATCCATACAATACCAATCTGTGTATCTATTGTGTCAGAAATTAGGTAAAATACTACTATAAGTATGCATCATATAAAATATCAAATAATAAAAACTATCAGATAATGTACTCGCCTGTGGCCCTTAACTGGTAGGAGTCGGAATCCAAGTCAAAGTCCAAATAGCCTATGTATTAGAAATTTACCATATCAAAAGATATTTTATTTTAATTTATTTAATTCTAAAAAATTACTCTAAAATCCTATTTAATTTTATTATTCTGATTTTTAGGTTAATTCCTAAATTTTGTCCAAAGAAACCAAATTTTATCAACTCGAGACTTATGACAAGCAAATCGAGACGATCTGTTGATCGAAAAGTCAACCGATACAACTCGAATTTATGCATGATTTCCTATAAATTTTAGTATCACAAACATGCTAGAATTTACAGCTCATCCGGATTCAAATTTGTTTGGAAATTATGGCACATATAAAATCGTATTGTACAATGGTGGTTGATTGCTAACCTAGAAATCTATAGAATTTACAACATAGAAATAATTTTAACTAAATTCTAGAAAAAACATATGTTAAACTTTGTCATGTCATATTTTTGAAACTTTAAACGGTTCATGATTCTGATTTCTGGTTGTCCCGGAATCGCAAAAATACCGAGACGCGTCTATTTTCGGACATGTTGTGCTCTACGAATTTTTCAGAATTAATACTATGAATTTCGTGAAAAAAATTACATATTAAAAAAAATAACTTTAATACGGTTCTAAAGCAAGAAACAAATAACCCTATTTGACAATCTCCCAACCCCTTCTCTCTCTCTCTCTCTAAAATTAATCGGCTAATTAAGGTTATATATATATATATATATATATATATATATATATATATATATATATATATATATATATATATATATATTTATATATATATAGGCTGGTATGCGGTTGAAAGAAAAGTGATAGGCTAGACACGTGTCAGGATCTGGTTGGATGGTTTGTTTATATTATTTATTTTTGATTTGCCTTTATCAAAATATTATTTAAGTAGTTTTTAATCTAAATAACTCAAAATAAATATTTAACTAACCATAAAAATTTGGAAAATTACATAAAATATATTGTGAACCCACAAACCCTAGAAAAATACTTGGGGGCAGTTTTATGTTCATAGATTTTCTACTATAATTACTAGAAGCTCTAAAAACTAGTTTTACCTATTTAACTAAAAATAAATAATAAAAATATTTTAAAAATTATGAAAAAGTTTCAGAAAATATATAATATTATTATAAACACTAGAAAATTATTTGGCTCCATTCTATGTTCCTTGGATTGCACAATAAATTCTAGAAATCCTACAAAATTAGTTATTAGCCTAAATAACTCCCAATAAATAATAAAAAAACTCAAAAAAATTTCAAAAAATTGTAAAATATATATATGATTATTTAGAACCTAAAATAAAAGTTTAGGATATTTTTAATTATGTTTGATACTAAAATAAATTCTTGAAAGCCCTAGAAAATTAGTGTTACTAGTTTTTAATTAATCAAAATTATGAAAAATTTTTAATAGTCCCAAATTAACCTAATAACAATATTTAAGATAGAATTTCAGGGTATGGAGGTTACAATTATGTTCTTTATTTTTTCTGTCGCTGCTTTCGTCTTGAATAACTTACTTGCCCTTGTTCAAGCTTTGATCTTGTACAAGCACAACTTAGGCTTGCACGACATCACGTCCGTACGAGGACGGTCGGTCCCGCAAGGACCCAAGCGAGGACGAACGACCCTGCGGGATCAGGGCATGACAATTAACTATAAATCAAACTCCGCTTCTGTTAACGGAGAGTTTCATCATGTCAATTTTTTTACAATTTTAAATATCCAAATTCTAAAATAAATCTAACCCACTTTAGTAAATTTTGTTTCCAAATAGGCCTAATTTTTGAAACTCTCTTCTCTAATTACTAAAGAAGTTTTTGATACCGAACTAAACTGGTTTTTGTGGTCAGTGAGAAGAGATATAACCTCCCTAGCTGGGCGGAGGTCTCGGGATCAAACTGCGAGAGAGGTGTGGGGACAGTGGACCAAAATGACATGCAACACAACGTGCGTAAAGTCCCGTGCATATCGCCCGGGCATCTCAAAAGAAGAAGAAGAAGTTTTGATAGAGCTAATATTTAAAACTTTCAAATGTCATGCATGGATTTAGTCTATCAAACAAACCCTCAATTACATGAATTTAGTCTAACGAAACAAACCCTATATATTAACTTGATTACTATATATGCAAAATATCGACAAAATAAAAAATATTTTTTAGTGCCCGTTGCACAAAATCAAAATATGATCAACTATAGCTATTATGTAAAATATTATATAACATGGATAAGTTTGCAGAACATTTAATTCTGGAACAATTTTTTTTGTCCAAAGGGACAAAATTTATTAAATATGCACATTAGGAAAAAGATTTTGAGAAATTGCATATAAGGAGACATCTTGCCAAGTGAGTTGGCGGGGCACAACGACCCCGGGGACGAGGAGACCTCGCCAACTGAGTTGGCGGGCCGTGGCGGGGGCTGGGGCACGTTCTCCAAGTGAGTTGGCGAGGAGGGGGGGATCAATTCATGTTGTCCCGAGACCCCCTTCCTCTGCCCTCGGTTCCCTCATTCGAAGACACCCCCCCCCTCGAAGACATCCCCCTCGAAGACCGCCCCCCCTTCGAAGACCCTCCCCCGTCCCTCTATAAAATAGTCCTCTTTCCACTCCTCTCCTCGCAACAACAACAACATACTCTCCTCCCCTCACAATAAATTTCTCTTTTACCTCTTTATATACAACATTCTATATTTACTCTACTGCAACCAACAAGATCAACCGGGAGAAAAAGAACCCAAAAATCTAATGTAAGTAAAAATATTATGTGTGATATTTTTTAAATCGTTGAAAACTTATTATATTTTAGTCGTTAATGATCATAGTTAATTTTTTTCGTAGATGCCTAATTAAAATGACGGTCGTATTCCTGGTGGACCGACTACCGACTTTATTATTAAGCAACGTGAAGACCACATATCTAGTCGAATATTTATTGGAGAGGTAATTTTTTCAATTATAAGATTTCAAGTTAAATAATTTTCACATAAAACATAATGCTATTTTTTTTATAGTTATTCGATCATGATCTTGGTTTACAAACCCGGATCCACGTACATTGGCGAACCTAAAGAAACTATCGTACGCGGGAGCTAAATTCCGTCCAAAAGGATTTGGTTCAATCCTTTGGATTCCACTATATAGATTGGGTTAGATATTTAATCCACGATCTTCACCTAGTTGTAAGTCTTGCGGAGTATTGGTGGCCTGAACGCAACACTATCCAACTCCTATTTTGCGAGATGACGATCGCACTATTTGATGTGGCAAATATACTAGGGTTACCTATTACAGGTGATGCTATATATTTTGATCCGCACTTAAAGGGATATGATATGATTAGGAGGTATCTCAGTGTTATGCTTCCATCTGATATAGAAGACGGCCATTTTGTGAACTTTACATGGCTTCGTGGCAAGTTTATGGACCTACATCATACTATTGACGAGGTGATTGACGTAGATGAAATACGGGTATGCATTTTAATAATTAAGGTTTTTTATGATTTAATTTAGTATTTATATAACATTTAATATTTTTAGGTCACTCATTATACTAGAGCGTATTTGCTCTGTTTATGTGGTGCAATTCTATTTTTGACGCATCAAAAAATATGATAAATGTGTAGCTTCTACCATTCTTGGATGATTTGACAAAACCAACTCGTCATGTTGGAGAGCTGCTACTATAACATTTTTATACACAAATTTGACAAAATTTGTGAGATCGAGTCACAAAAGTATTTATGGATGTATTTTACTGATTCAGGTAAGAATGAAAGACTAGTTAGATTAGAATACAAATTTTATTTGTACTAATGTCATATTTTTGTATTATAGTTCTGGTCCTATGAGAATTTCTCTATTGGTAGGCCTGTCACTAGCATTATCAGTGATGTTGGAGTCTTTCCGGTTGCTATTCGATGACCCATAGATGTAGTGGATTACCAACACTATCAATACATGACTATATCACTTTATCGTAGGCATTTTGATATACTGCAGTATCATGAGATAATTATTTAACTATCTGATAAATTATTACAATTATGATCATAGAGAAACATCGTATCAATTTAATACATTGTCATTAAATATGTTGTCTGGTTACCCTACACATGTGAAGATGATGCTCCAGGAATCAAGAGGACATCGTATGGGTTTAGTTTGCATAGATCTTATATTATATATGATCGGTTCACTATGTATCATCCGACAGACCATGTTCTTTGAAAATTCAGGATGAGTCAAATAATTTTCGATGATCCACTGACTATCGGTTATGATCCAACAAATGCAATACGTTGAATCATTGGTCTCGTTGCTGATTGGAATCCTCGGTTCAAGAATTATAGTACGAGGAACCTGTCTCCCGGACAAAGACCTTTTGATGAATGTAAGTTCTAAGTTACTCATTATTCAGATTGATTTAGTATAAATAGTTTGCTATAATTTTGGTTACATTATGCAAACATTGGTAGCTTTAATTATAGGCAATGGTGGGGTTGCCCTCGTATGACCAACCGAGTATACATATTTGGGGAGCCAAGGTTCAAGTGTAGATCCGTAGATGATTCTACTTTACGTGCTTTTGTTGATGGCATATCTGTTCTATTTTGTATGACTTTATTACATGTTCAAAATTATATATACATAGTTATCATACAACTTACACTTTGCTAGTTTCATATTTAGAGTACTATATACCAGTAATCTTTTGAAGAACCAGAGAGCTATGCGTGGCAGCATGGCCGAGTGCTTATGCAGGAACTTGTGACTCGTGATGATTGTCTCGGTCTTGGACGAAAACCTAAAATGCCTCCAGTACAATCACGTATTCCACCAGATTATCCGACCGGTATTGTATGATAAAGACACTCATGTTGTCATAGGAGGGATGGTGGAGCGGGCCTTGGTCAACAGTACGTCGGAGAGGACATTCCCCAATACTATACTGGAGCGGGCCCTAGTTAGCATTATATTGGAGAGGATATTCCCTAATACTATGCTGGAGCAGGCCCTAGTCAGCAGTATACTGGAGAGGGCACTAGTCAGCAGTTCTAGACTCCAGCAGATGAAAGCTATCAAATAGTCACATAGTTTTTTTGACTCCATCAGCACCGCTACTTACCCAAACTCAGGAGTATGAGGAGGAGGAGGAGGAGGACAAGAAGGAGGAGGAAGAGGACGAGGAGGAGGATGAGTAGATGAAAGCTTTTCTTGTTTAGAACTACGATTTATAAAAATGTTTGATTGCAACATTTGTCAACTTTTATTATTAAAAATTTTGTCAATTATTCCTATCTCCAACTTTCATTATCCATTCTACTTTACTCTCTTAGCTGACTAGTACATCTTCTTCGGTTGTGTCCCATCGTACCACAATTACTGCAATGAAGATCTCTCGTCAATGAATTTTGGGGTTTGTTATAGTTCGTCTTTGGTCTTCCGGCTTTGCGTCGTATATCTAGCACTCCAATTTCTCCTCTAACCAAAGGAGCTTTAATCTTGTAGGAAACTGGAATTGGTTCTATTTTTGGTTCGTATACACTTCTCAAGGTCTCCGTCGAAAATACTGCGGGATAAAAATTTTCAATACTAATATTATAATATCTACAAACAAAATATGCATATATACATAGTATATAAGTATGTTACCATCTGAAACATATACCAGATCTGTCAGCTATATTTATAATATATGTTCTACTTGTTGCTGTCATGCCCCAACTCCGTAAAGTTAATAATCGTCCCCCGAACGTGATATCGTGCGTGCCTTGGTTGCGCAACACACAAGGCAAAAAGATAAAATATAATAGTTTTCATAGAAAATACCGATTTACAACGAAAGATATATAGAGTCATATAAAATATTCAGAGTATGCGAAGCGAAGCTCTTTTATTGATAATAACAACAGTTACAAAGGCTTAAATAGCCCCATTGAATATGCCAAGTTGGCTTACAATACTCGTTGATCTCTCTTTGTTTAGAAAGGATTCTACCGTTCCACACATCATGTCTTCGTATATCCAAGTCAAAGCATCGCACATGAGTACCTGAAATAGGGTACCCACAAACGTGGGTCAGTACTCAGCTGTACTGGTGAGCGAGATAACCCACTCATCTAAATTGACACTAAGTGATCATGGCAAGCATGCATATTTTAGTGATCTTTCTATTAGAACTTAGATGAATTTTAGTTCATGTTGAGGCAAGCCTCGAAAGCAGTAAATCATGCTCGCATATAAACTTTGAAGTTATGAAAGTACATTCACATATATACATTGAATTCACCTAAGTGGACAAGCATGTTATTCAATTTTATCACTAAGTAAACTTGTTGTATTCGGTCGCCTCGATAAGTAAACTTGTTATATTTGTCGCCTCGATAGCTAAGAATGTTATTCTCGGTCACAATGATAACTAGGCAAGCCATGTCATGCCCCAACCTCCCGCAGGAATCGGCCATCCCCGCTAGGTGCGAATCATCGCGCCAGTGCTCCCGCAGGATAATCGTTCCCATCTGGACGTGATGTCTCACGAGCACACGATATGCCCGTGCGAGGCCATGATCCGAACAAGCAGTAAAATGACTAAGCCACAGAGTTGCACAGATAGTCCGAATGTAGCAGAATAAGAAATGAATAGGCGATTGGTAAAAAGTTCACAGAGTCATCGTAGCGAAAGCATTGAATAACACAAGTATGAAAATAAAATAAGCACTTTATTGATATTGACCAAGTATTACAAGCGGCACTAGGCCGAGATTATAAGTCGCTCAAGTCCTCTCTCTCTTGAAGCAATAAAAGCGTGCCAAGTAGCTACAATTATGGAATGATATATAGGCGATGTTCCAATATTATGTCTTGTATATGTGCTTTAGTTCCGGACACAATATTCCAAGGCTCCAGAACGAACTCCACGCCTTAGCATGCACGAAGGAATTTTTGCACCGAACGAGGTTCTCCCGTACACTGCAAGCAATCTGGTGGGTTATCAGTACTTGAATGTACTGGTGGGGAGGCTTCTCGCCCGCTCGATAAATCCACACATGTTATATAGGTTTTGTGCACCATCTATTAAGTTATCTTTCTAGTCTTGCCTTAGGATCAGTTTTATGGCATAATACAAAGTCTAACTCGTGTGGCAGTACACCGTACGATATAAGAGTAACACGGCGAGACTTACCAACTTACCATCCATGCTTCCCTCTCCAGAGATAAAACCAAGTTAAACCAAGCACGAATATATGTAAGAAAATCCACGAAAATCGCATAAGCAAACACGAGTGTTACGAGCGGGTTCTTGATTCAGGTGCACGAGTTACACGGATTACTCAGAAGTTCTACTTAGATGGGTTTCAACAGATTGCTCAGGTTTTCAAATATGTACAGATGTCTTTTACTCATATTCGTTCAGGTGTTCCAGATTACTAAGTGTGATGCAATGACTCACAAGTGGATTGCCTGTCATGCCCCAGTCCCAAAATACGTAGAACTAGGAACACGTAAGCAAGCCAGTCGTATGTATATGACAACTCCAATATATGGATACCATAATACACACGTACGCTATAATATGAATATAAACTCACACGTGGTATATATAGTGTCACAAGTCACAGATATACTAATCTCATCCATACAACAAGTCATAGAAAAGAAATAACTAAACTAGAATAATAAGTCTGAATAATCCAAAATAATAGTCGGGTGGAGACAAATCCACTACCAATGACTATATCAATGCTAAAATGAGGGAGAAGGGTAAATCTCCAATATAAATAAGATGATGATATAAAGGTATCAGCGAACGATCCATCGCTAGAGATAATCAAGGATGCTCAGAAGGTAAGACCTCATCGAAAGAGATAAGTAGTAAGTCCTGATCCATGCTCCTGCGAATAGTCATGAACATCTACACCTGAAAAGGAACCAGGTCCTCAGAGGGACGTAACAAGATACATAGAAGCATGCCAATTTGAGTACAGTAAACATGCATAATAGGTAGAAAATATGTAAGTAAGCTGTACAAGACAATCTATAAGAATGCATAATGAGGACAACTTTTTGACGTATGGTCATGGGTAGGCTACTCTATTTAATCTCACAACTCACACACACGTCAGGAACATCATCAGCCGACATACCGCGTGGGTGGCGACCATTGTGACACCATCAGCCGACATACCGCGGGGGTAGGGACCATCGGACATGACTACCATAATGCGTGCTAGTTACTACGGTTTACCAGAGTGGTTATAGCCCATACGCCTACTGATTGTCCTCCCCTCCCATGATACTATGTGTCAAGTGTGTGTCAACATAGATACATATATAGCATATACTTATGACTGAAAGAAAATACGCATGCAATGAATATACAAAAATATAATAATCATGCAAAGTACTGTAAGTAATTTGGCAAGGTATCTTGACTGGCAAGAGAGCTGCAAAGTGTAACGTCCAGGAATCAAGAACACATGATCAGAAGCCACGACCTCAGAATAAACATCTTCGGATGCTAAAATAAACATCACCAACGTTCCCAGAATAAGCGAGATATCTAGAAAACATTACCCTTTCGTCCAATTTGGACGCAGGAGCAAAACGATAATTTTGGGTCAAAGCGGGGTCCACATTTGGTCCACTTTGCACCGAAAAATGTGCCAGAGGTAAAGGTCTTTAAATAGGACAAATTATAAGTCAAACCAATTCTAAACGTCAATACGAACTCAACGGTACGTCCAATTTTGGATTTCGGTGAGCCGAACACAAATTTGCCCAGAAAGTCAACCGTGAGGCCCGCAAATAGGTGACTTAGTCAACTGTCTCAGAATTGCATAAAACTTGGGCCACAAGACCAGCGTGATACCATGAATCAAATGGCATAAGTTTCGTATCGTTCTGATGAGCGTACACTAAATGGTGGAGTATTTTACAAAAGTCGCGATATAGGGTCTTTTTACGGATACGGGGTGATTCTGACGCGCACACGCGTCCAAATCAGTTTCTGCGAAAGCCTATACGTCTGGATATACTATACGTGCCTTTCGGTACAATTGGTATGTGACAGGGCGGTCCTGTTTGGCGGGGCGCGCTCCGTATCACAAAGTTTGAAGGTTTAAAAATAGGTTTTTTAGTAATTTTTAACCTAATTTAATTCTGTATTTAATACCAAATAAAATAATATAATTGACAGAAAATAATCTAGGTTAGGTGGTCTTTCTATAGCAAGAAGAAAACTACTTTCGGATCTCTGTGGTGGGAGATACGAGTCTTTAAATAGGGGTGGTTGCAACAGTTTTTTTCTGAAATTAAATGGCGTAGTTTTTCCTCGACTTGGCGTCGATTTTTTTACCTAGGGTTTAGCGCTTAACGATGGAAACTAATACACAGAGTTGGAAGAGGGATATGTGGGGATCATACCGGCGAAGACGAATCAGAATTTGGTTGAGCGAGGAGGCGGGAATCAGCGTGTGAACATGGGTACGTTGCTGTCAATTTCTGGGGTGTTCGTGCGGGGGACACGGCGGTGAGCGGCGCGGATTCCGGCGGAGGCGCTGGCGGTGCTGTAAACTCCCTCACCCAAAATAGGTACTTTGTGTATATTTTATATTATTATATTTATTATATATGTTGAATTTATTTAGAATATGCTCTTAGTTAATTAGAAAATAAATTTCTTGATATATTTACTTATATAAATATTCATTTAGAATTATTTTAGGTTATTTTAGATTTTTGGAGATTTTTCTAGAATTTTTGGTAATTAAAACTTAGAAAACATAAATTTCTTGGACTTCTATGATTTACTATACGACCATACTTGCATGTCGTTCCTACCAAATATTTATTTTAGTTTAAAATATTTAATTATATTTTTTGTAATTTATTTAGAATTTTAAGAAATTTATTTAGATTTTAAAATTATTTAGGATTTATTTGGATATATATAGTCTTAATATTAGATAGATACTGATTTAGTGTTAATAGATATTAATAAGATTTTATAAATTATTTGTATTATCTTTAATTATATTTAAGATTATAAATTATTGAGATAAATTTAAACTCTATTTTAAATTAATTCAAATCCTGAACCTACTAGGAAATCAACTTCATGCATATCCTATCTTTATTTAAATTTATCATAATCCTATCCAAATTAACCAATCCTATTCGTATTTAATTAAGTAGTATCCACCATTATAAATACCTCATCCTTCATATTTTTCTTTCCCAAATTCCTCTCTTTTTCGCCCAAAAAAAAAATAGTCAAAATTCGTCATAAATTCAGTCTCATTTTCTACTAGTTATGACGAATTAAAAAGACGATATCTCCTAGCTCCGGACTCCAAACGCGCTCCAGTTTTTTTTGTTAGAACGATATTGAGGTTAGCTTTCTGTTTTTATAAATTTTTTACGAAATTATGAGTATTAAATTCTAAAAAATTCGTAGAGCACAGGATGTCCGAAAATAGTCGTGTTTCGATGTTTTCGCGATTCCGGGAGAACCAGGAATCAGAATCATGAACCGTTTAAAGTTTCGAAAAGCTAATGTCGAGATCATCGACATATATTTTTTCCAGAATTTATTTCAAAGTATTTACATACTGTTAATTCTGTAGAACTTCTATGTTAGAATTTAACCATCGGTGCACAATACAAAATTTGTATGTGCCATAATTCTCAAACGAATTTGAATTCAGACGAGCCGTAAATTTCAGTATGTTTTTGATGCTGAAATCTACAGGAAATCATGCATGAAAGTCGAGTTTGTATCGGTTGACTTTTTGGTCAACAGATCGCCTCGATTTGCGTGCCATGAGTCTCGAGTTGATAAAATTCAGTTTTTTTGGACAAAATTTAGGAATTAACATAAAAATCAGAATAATAAGATTAAAATAGGATTTTAGAGTAATTATTCCAGAATTAAATAAATTAAAATAAATTAATGGTTATATTATTATATAGTTATATGAATATATATGTAAGTAAATGCTAATTGATAATTATGACTAAATATTCAGACTGTATGACCCTAGAACATCGTGGACTATCCCATACTTACCTTGACCATGTTGACCCTAAGAACTTGTGAATTTGTCTGCCTTGCGTACACTAACGTACTGGCATAGACACCTGTCAGTTGACTGACTGATTTCGTACAGTACTTGAAGACGCGACACCCGCGTAATTCAATGCGTAATTGACCGTGTTAGATGACTAGTGTTACCCCTAGTATACCCCCTGATTCCAGTATAAATGTGGTTGAGTATGTGCTAGTGTAATGACTAATAATTATATTATATTATATTTATGTGTACATAGGATATTGGATTGTTCTGCGCGATTTCTGGAGCAGGTTATTGGTACATTGCAGCTTCCTTGCCAGGCAAGTATACCTTGCCATTGTACTATTATTTATATTTTATATGTTGCATGCATCTTTATTTTCTGTCTTTAGTTCATATATTTTAACTGTTATATAAAATGCGCGCGACGGTGACATCGCGCTATATTTTTATTTATGTATTTGCATTGACCTTGTTTATGAGACTACCCCATCATCATGTAGCATCTTTAGGTTCATTGGCCGTGACACAGTTGTTACACGAGTTGTGAGTCTTATGTAGATCACGGACTTGCGTGCAGGTTGGCCTCCTGTACGTGTGGGCCGTGCGTTAGGAATAACTGCTGTTAGAAACTTTGTATGCTAGTAGACTTGGCAGTTATTAGAGGTATTATCGTGTCATGGATGTGACATGCTTAGAGCATGGGGTGGGGAGAACAACAAGTAAGGCGTGTGGGCTCCGTTGCACTTTCCTTGTGTAATCCGTACGCTCCGCCGGAGATGCGCGGTCATGATGACCCCTATATATACTACTTGGCGGGCCTTCGGTGTTCGAAAGACGCCGTGCCTTTGTAGGCCCCTGGATCTCCAAGAGAACTATGCCAATCCCATTTTAACCAGATAGCCCACGCATTGGGAAAGTTGTTCTTAAACTGTATTCACTTTAGACGGTTAGGTGACCCATTGGATATTTATTTCAGTACTTTATTGGCATGTGTTTAAGTATCTTGTTGTGTCCCTCTGAGGACCTGGTCCGCTGCCAGGTGTATCTTTTCTTGAGTATTTGCAGGAGCGCAGATTTGGATGGTTACATGTGATCCGAGGATGTCTTCTCTTCGAGCTGTGATGGATAGCTAGTATTCTTATATTGTGTTGTGGTGTTGTACTCATATTGTACTTGCTCTTATATTCGAGTTGGTAGTGGATTTATTTCCATCCAACTATCATCCTTAGATACTTTTTATTGAGATCTAGTTTCATAGATACTGGTTATTTATTTCTATATGATTTTGGTGGATGAGATCTAGATTATACCCTGTGACTTGTGACATATGTTTATACCACTTGTGGATTTTGTATTCATATTACAGCGTACGTATGGATTTGGTTTCCATATATTGGAGTTGCCATATCCATGCGGCTGGCATGCTTACGTGTTCCTAGTCCTACGTATTTGGGACTGGGGCGTGACATGTTTTTATGGTGGCCCATGCAGGTCGAGAGCATATTGTCTCGGTTACGTTACTGTACCGAACAAGCCTGCACATAGGACTAGAGTATAGGATCTCATCCACAATTGACTATGATTCCCTTTTCTCCTCTATGATCTATTCGAACAATTGTATCCTGCTTGATTCCTGTACTTTCCTAATAAGTTCCTTGAGTATATATGGCCTTCTGCTAGAATATAGGAACCCCTGTTATTAGGATGATAATTAGAGTAGCACACCTATTAAGAATACAACGAGAATTAGACACACCACTAAGTTTAGAATATCTAGTGAACCCTAGAATTTCTTATCGTTAGAATTGATTTACCATTAACCCCTGATGTATTATGAAGACTTGAGAGTAGTATAGACACTACTAGGGTTAGTTAGAAGTTTTACCATAATGTTTGACCCTAGTATTGAGAAACCAATGGAGAACCAATATTGAACATTAGGATTGAACCTAACCCTCATAATTGGATAGTATTAGAGAACTATAAAACTTATGTCATTGTCTTGTTACTAGTAGACAACACCCTAGGAAGCCTAAAGGAATGTAATCAACCCTTTCCCTTGATCATACCCCGAACATGGCAACTAGCATGCCACCCCCTTAGAGAACCATGATGCTATCTAGAGCCCTCTATTTTTGATTTCATAACTTGTCCCCCTGCAACCTTAGCGTTCGCTAATTGTGTGACGACTAAATTATGATTCTTCTTTCTTCATCATTTAACTCGTGCCACATAACTCGTATGATTGAAGGCCAAGTAATCTTATTCTATGTTAGGACATGTAGTTTGCTAGGGTATAGCTTGGTAATTTGAACTTTGAATTTTGTGCGTGATAGTTGGGATTTGATAGTTTGCGTAGTTCCCTTAGGTTGTGACCTAATGATTACCCCTTAGCTTTAAATCACGAAATTTGTACCCATAGCTCGATACGAGTTAAATTCCTTTCCCCTTAACGGCTAGTAACTCTTCTATCCCTACGATTGACACCTGTTCTATGAGCACTTGACCCTTACCTATATAATGCAATAGGAGACCCTAATAAGAGTTTCTGTTCTATGTACATGTGCAAGGTTATTTTTGTAGGTATCCTTAAAGCAATACAATAGTAGTTAAATTATTTTAAGTTGGATAGTATACCTCACCACCTAGTATCACGTAGTCCCTGTGATCCATTGATGAAGTGTAACTGAATGACATTAATTGTATGCTAGCAAAGACGACAGTGTTTATTCAGACGATAAAATTTAGAGGTCCATGTCCCTATTGGTCGACTAGCAACTTAGACAAGGAATTAGTATAACAACTGTAGAGATTGTGTAGTCTTTCATTATTATTGCTTATTTTGCTTTTGTTTTTGTGAATTTGAATTGTTATGAACCTTCTTTCATCATAATCTAGCGTATTCATATTTGCTGTACTACCTTGACTTATGCTGCTATTATAGCCTAGTTTTTGCAAGCTTATTCTTTATCGAGCTTGTTCATGACATACGTATTATTGGGGGCCCACAATAATATATTTCAGAATCAGTGTATTAGGGTCTAGCTAACCTTAGTGCGCTTGGTTCGCCCTTCGCATAACTACTTTACGTGGATTAAGATATGTAGTGATTAGTAGACGAATATACTTACCCTCTAGATACGACAAAGCATATCATATCAAGTACATAACTGCACCGATGTGAGCATGCGAATAGAAAATTACCAAATTAAGATTTTAATCCACAACTGTCTTGACAATTCCCATTTGAATTCTTTAAACGCTTTGATACCCATACTTCCATTCTATTACCCCTCCTTGAACTCTTTTCCGTTGCTTTCCGTCTTCCCTTATTTCGGAAAGACGAAATCTCGTGCTTGGATATAAGTGATACACGGATAGTACAAGATATACCCCATAGGCCAATCATATTATTTGGTGACTATCTTTCATAATTGATTAAGGGCATATCACATATGATATAGTTGGTGTTAAAGTTTTGAGGATTGAATGACATGAGAAAATAAATTGAGGAATATTTTTCTTAAGTGTAAGAGCCTTATGTGATAGATGGGTAAATTCTAAGTTGGGTAGAAATTGCAGTATTAAACTTGAGGAGAATTCTTTTAGATTGTGATCAAGTAGGATTAGATTGAGAGATTAAGTCCTTTTAAATGTGGAGAATTTTAAAAGAGGGATTAAGATAATGAGGATTTAATGAATTTTAAAAATCTTGATATTGAGGACCCAATATTTATACTTTGAGCACATGATTTAAATTTTGAATATTGAAGGATGAATCATCGATTTAAATTTTGAGGATAAATATAGAATTTTAGACTTGAACAATTGGTTAATTAGATTTAAATTTTACAATTTGATGATTTGAATTAAAAGTTCAATTTTAATTGTTGGGTCACCTATTTGAAATATTGAGGATGTAAATTGAGTTTAAATATTTGAATAGTACAAAATTCTTAAGTTAAGAATAGGAATAAGATTTGATTAGAATTGTTTATTGTTCAAAGTCTAGAGGAGATTATGATAGTTAGAAATTATGATATAAATTTTGATGTGGGATGTCATATAGACTTGAGTCAGATTTGGATGTTGATTATTTAAAAATCGAGAAGAGATTACGACAGGTTGAATTTTGATTTAAACAGTGGTTATATTAATTTTGAAGTGATCGCGATAGATTCAAATAGATTTTGTTATTTAAATTTTTGGAAGAGATTGCGATTGACATACCTTATGTACGAATGTGAAGGATTTAACAAATTATGTCTTATTTTAATTTCGAGGACGAAATTATTTTAAGTTGGGTAGATTGTAAACTCCCTCACCCAAAATAGGTACTTTGTGTATATTTTATATTATTATATTTATTATATTTGTTGAATTTATTTAGAATATGCTCTTAGTTAATTAGAAAATAAATTTCTTGATATATTTACTTATATAAATATTCATTTAGAATTATTTTAGGTTATTTTAGATTTTTGGAGATTTTTCTAGAATTTTTGGTAATTAAAACTTAGAAAACATAAATTTCTAGGACTTCTATGATTTACTATACGACCATACTTGCATGTCGTTCCTACCAAATATTTATTTTAGTTTAAAATATTTAATTATATTTTTTGTAATTTATTTAGAATTTTAAGAAATTTATTTAGATTTTAAAATTATTTAGGATTTATTTGGATATATATAGTCTTAATATTAGATAGATACTAATTTAGTGTTAATAGATATTAATAAGATTTTATAAATTATTTGTATTATCTTTAATTATATTTAAGATTATAAATTATTGAGATAAATTTAAACTCTATTTTAAATTAATTCAAATCCTGAACCTACTAGGAAATCAACTTCATGCATATCCTATCCTTATTTAAATTCATCATAATCCTATCCAAATTAACCAATTCTATTCGTATTTAATTAAGTAGTATCCACCATTATAAATACCTCATCCTTCATATTTTTCTTTCCCAAATTCCTCTTTTTTTCGCCCAAAAAAAAAATAGTCAAAATTCGTCATAAATTCAGCCTCATTTTCTACTAGTTATGACGAATTAAAAAGACGATATCTCCTAGCTCCGGACTCCAAACGCGCTCTAGTTTTTTTTGTTAGAACGATATTAAGGTTAGCTTTCTGCTTTTATAAATTTTTTTATGAAATTATGAGTATTAAATTCTGGAAAATTCGTAGAGCACAGGATGTCCGAAAATAGTCGTGTTTTGATGTTTTCGCAATTCCGGGAGAACCAGGAATCAGAATCACGAACCGTTTAAAGTTTCGGAAAGCTAATGTCGAGATCATCGACATATATTTTTCCCAGTATTTATTTCAAAGTATTTACATACTGTTAATTCTGTAGAACTTCTAGGTTAGAATTTAACCATCGGTGCACAATACAAAATTTGTATGTGCCATAATTCTCAAACGAATTTGAATTCAGACGAGCCATAAATTCCAGTATGTTTTTGATGCTAAAATCTACAGAAAATCATGCATGAAAGTCGAGTTTGTATCGATTGACTTTTTGGTCAACAGATCGCCTCGATTTGCGTGCCATGAGTCTCGAGTTGATAAAATTCAGTTTTTTTGGACAAAATTTAGGAATTAACATAAAAATCAGAATAATAAGATTAAAATAGGATTTTAGAGTAATTATTCCAGAATTAAATAAATTAAAATAAATTAATGGTTATATTATTATATAGTTATATGAATATATATGTAAGTAAATGCTAATTGATAATTATGACCAAATATTCAGACTGTATGACCCTAGAACATCGTAGACTATCCCATACTTACCTTGACCATGTTGACCCTATGAACTTGTGAATTTGTCTACCTTGCGTACACTAACGTACTGGCATAGACACCTGTCAGTTGACTGACTGATTTCGTATAGTACTTGAAGACGCGACACCCGCGTAATTCAATGCGTAATTGACCGTGTTAGATGACTAGTGTTACCTCTAGTATACCCCCTGATTCCAGTATAAATGTGGTTGAGTATGTGCTAGTGTAATGACTAATGATTATATTATATTATATTTATGTGTACATAGGATATTGGATTGTTCTGCGCGATTTCTGGAGCAGGTTATTGGTACATTGCAGCTTCCTTGCCAGGCAAGTATACCTTGCCATTGTACTATTATTTATATTCTATATGTTGCATGCATCTTTATTTTCTGTCTTTAGTTCATATATTTTAACTGTTATATAAAATGCGCACGACGGTGACGTCGTGCTATGTTTTTATTTATGTATTTGCATTGACCTTGTTTATGAGACTACCCCATCATCATGTAGCATCTTTAGGTTCATTGGCCGTGACACAGTTGTTACACGAGTTGTGAGTCTCATGTAGATCACGGACTTGCGTGCAGGTTGGCCTCCTGTACGTGTGGGCCGTGCGTTAGGAATAACTGCTGTTAGAAACTTTGCATGCTAGTAGACTTGGCAGTTATTAGAGGTATTATCGTGTCATGGATGTGACATGCTTATAGCATGGGGTGGGGAGAACAACAAGTAAGGCGTGTGGGCTCCGTTGCACTTTCTTTGTGTAACCCGTACGCTCCGCTGGAGATGCGCGGTCATGATGACCCCTATATATACTACTTGGCGGGCCTCCGGTGTTCGAAAGACGTCGTGCCTTTGTAGGCCCCTGGATCTCCAAGAGAACTATGCCAATCCCATTTTAGCCAGATAGCCCACGCGTTGGGAAAGTTATTCTTAAACTGCATTCACTTTAGACGGTTAGGTGACCCATTGGATATTTATTTCAGTACTTTATTGGCATGTGTTTAAGTATCTTGTTATGTCCCTCTGAGGACCTGGTCCGCTGCCAGGTGTATCTTTTCTTGAGTATTTACAGGAGCACAGATTTGGATGATTACATGTGATCCGAGGATGTCTTCTCTTCGAGCTGTGATGGATAGCTGGTATTCTTATATTGTGTTGTGGTGTTATACTCATATTGTACTTGCTCTTATATTCGAGTTGGTAGTGGATTTATTTCCATCCAACTATCATCCTTAGATACTTCTTATTGAGATCTAGTTTCATAGATACTGGTTATTTATTTCGATATGATTTTGGTGGATGAGATCTAGATTATACCCTGTGACTTGTGACATATGTTTATACCACTTATGGATTTTGTATTCATATTACAGCGTACGTATGGATTTGGTTTCCATATATTGGAGTTGCCATATCCATGCGGCTGGCATGCTTATGTGTTCCTAGTCCTACGTATTTGGGACTGGGGCGTGACAGGTGCGTGGTGGCTGGGCTGCGGCGCGGGGTTCTCAGGTCGGGGTCGGCGCCGGATTAGAGTAGGGTTAGGGTTTAGAACCATTAGGTATATATATAGAGGGTGAGATAGAAGGGAGCGGCGTTGGGTCCCTGGGCTGCGGGGTTTGCCGCATGGGGATCGGCTATCTCGGGGGTTGGGCTGTAGTCCTTTTTTGTTTTCCATTTTTTTCTTTTATTCTTTTCTATTTCTTTTTACTTCTTTTTGTTTTCTATTACTTTTCTTTTTCTTTTCTCTTTATTTCTTATTTAGTATTATCATTCTTATTATTATTCTTATTATTTTTTTATTACTATTTATTATTACCAATATTATTATTATTATTATTATTATTATTATTATTATTATTATTATTATTATTATTATTATTATAGTATTTAATAACTATTTATTATTATTATTTTAACAAATTATTATTACTATTATTTAATAACTATTTATTATTTACGTATATATTTAAGGTATATAAAATACATTCGTACCCAAACTAAATTCTTAAAAAAATTCTATCACCCTTCCACGAGATTCCTAAAATAAAATAATAGATTTTGTACAACAATTCTAAATGATTAATTATCTAGGTAATTAAATCACTACGTATATATTATCTAAATAACTACAAAATAATATTAAATAACTAATTAATTAAATAATATTTAAAAATATGGGGTTTTACATTCTACCCAACTTATAAAAATTTTGTCCTCGAAATGAACACTAACCCATATTCATAATAATCACTATAGCTATTACACTATATTGCTATCTAGCAGTGCTTCCTAAAAGTCATGGTCTGTCATTCTAACACTTCTCATTTATTGTCCATATACTATTCTATTTCTAATTCATCCACACTACCCAACTTACAAGAATTCTACTAATAGTCAAAGTCTCTTGAGGCTATTGTCTAGGTTGTAGGACAAATTTATTTATTGGGTCGAGTACCTTGGGATACCCGTCTGGAATCTCATAACTATAATTTTTCGCTGTAACCATCAAGTATCGTAGTCTAATACTGCCATGCCACCTGACCAATATGTCTGCAAATACTTCGACTACTCTACTTAACGGTCTACCTGCAGCTGTCGCTACTTTGTCAAAGATTTGTCATAGTTGTCAGTTCGTAACAAGTGCCTTCAACTCTTTCCTAGGCTTAGTCTAGATTTTAGGGTAACAATTAAGGTCTTGACTAACTTTATAAAACTATTGGAAGTATGAACTAATTCAATAATCTAACAGATTTCTATTGGGCTAAATGATGCTACTTAAGGGTTAAATTAATAAAAGAATACATATATTGCTATAGTGCATATACATAAGGGTTATTATTATGTACTCATCCTTTAATTGTTAATAATTACTAACATCTTTATGTTTTTAACTAACAAAAATAAGGGTGGGGTCGAAGTAAACCAATAATTCATGATGACACAAAAAGATATAACTACGATAGGGAGAATTAAGCACGAGATAAGGAATGAATATAGAAGAGAAGATGAGCCTTTCCAAGGGCGAGATGGTGATAGGGAAAGAGTACTACTACTGCTACTCGCGTCATCTATTAGCATCGTGGATATGCCATCTAGTTAGGATATCAACATATCCTTATAACGGCTAAACCACCATATATATAATTCTACGTCTACTATGCACCTAAGATCTCGTGTCATATAGGGGGTCATGAGTATGCAATAACAAATATAACTAAGGTCGTACCTGAATCTACGACTTCCTGGACCTGCGGTCTCTTATTTGTCATCATGAGTGTTTGGCCTATGGGATATATCTAGTACTATTCGTGTATCAAACTTATACTAAGCACGAGCGTTCGTCTTTCCGAAAGAGGGGAAGACGAAAAACAACAATAAAGAATTTAAGGAGGAGGTGACAGAATACAAGTACGTGATTCAAACGGATAGAGAATTCAAAAAGGAGTTGCCAAGGCAGTTGTGGATTGAAATCTTATTTTGGGTAAATTCCTATTCGCATATTCACATCAGAATAGTCATATACCTGACATGATATGCTCTGACCAGTCTAGAGGGCAAGTATATTCGTCTAACAAGTTGAGTCAACTATATCTCAATCCACATAAAGTAGTGATACAAAGATCGAACCAAGCGCACTAAGGTTGATCATACCATAATACACTGATTCTGATTTAGACAATGTATTAGTGTAGGCCCCCAATAATACATATGTCATGAACAAGCTCAATAAAAGAATAAGCTTGCAACACTAGGCTATAATAGCAGCATAAGTCGAGGTAGTAGAAAATATAAGTACGCTTGATTATGATGGAGGAAGGTACAGAATAATTTAGTTCACCAAGAAGATCGGTGTTGTGCCTCTACAGTTGCCATACTAATTTCTTGTCTAAGTCTAAAGTCAACCAAATGGGTGTATGGGCCTCTAAGTTCTACAGTCTAGATAAACAGTAAAGTTCTATAGTCTAGATAAACACTATCTTCTTATGCAAGCCTATATTTGGTGTCATTAATTTATATTTCATTAATTGGTCAGACGGACCGTGCGATACTAGGTTATAAGGCATACTACCAAACTTACAAGAATTTAACTAATAGTATAATTGAATACTAGTATGTATATACCTGGTACAAGGCACCCTCCTAACCCCTATCAAGCAAAGGAAAGATAAGATTGACGTTGAGAAGGGATCACGCAAGATGCAATGCAAGCAATCAAATGAGAATGCGAAACAAATCAAGAAAGGTGATTAAATAAGTGGATGAGATCCTATATTCTAATCCTATGCTCAGGCTTGCTCGGTACAGTAACGTAACTGAGACAATATGCTCTTGACCTGCATGGACCACCACACAAATATGTCACGCCCCAGTCCTAAAATACATAGGACTAGGAACACGTAAGCATGCCAGCCGTATGTATATGGCAACTCCAATATATGGATACCATAATACACACGTACGCTGTAATATGAATATAAACTCACACGTGGTATATATAGTGTCACAAGTCACAGATATACTAATCTCATCCACACAACAAGTCATAGAAAAGAAATAACTAAACTAGAATAATGAGTCTGAATAATCCAAAATAATAGTCGGGTGGAGACAAATCCACTACCAATGACTATATCAATGCTAAAATGAGGGAGAAGGATAAATCTCCAATATAAATAAGATGATGATATAAAGGTATCAAAGAACGATCCATCGCTAGAGATAATCAAGGATGCTCAGAAGGTAAGACCTCATCGGAAGAGATAAATAGTAAGTCCTGATCCGTGCTCCTGCGAATAGTCATGAATATCTACACCTGGAAAGGAACCAGGTCCTCAGAGGGACGTAACAAGATACATAGAAGCATGCCAATTTGAATACAGTAAACATGCATAATAGGTAGAAAATATGTAAGTACGTTGCACAAGATAATCTATATGAATGAATAATGGGGACAACTTTTCGACGTATGGTCATGGGTAGGCTACTCTATCTAATCTCACAACTCACACACACGTCAGGAACATCATCAACTGACATACCGCGGGGGTAGCGACCATTGTGACACCATTAGCCGACATACCGCAGGGGGAGCGACCATCAGACACGACTACCATAGTGTGTGCTAGTTACTATGGTTTACCAGAGTGGTTATAGCCCATACGCCTACTGATTGTCCTCCCCTCCCATGATATTATGTGTCAAGTGTGTGCCAACATACATACATATATAGCATATACTTATGACTGAAAGAAAATACACATGCAATGAATATACAGAAATATAATAAGCATACAAAGTACTGTAAGCAATTTGGCAAGGTATCTTGACTGGCAAGAGAGCTGCAAAGTGTAACGTCCAGGAATCAAGCACACAAGATCAGAAGCTACGGCCTCAGAATGAACGTCTCCGAATGCTGAAATAAATAGCACCAACGTTCCCAGAATAAGCGAGATAGCTATAAAATACTACCCTTTCGACCAATTTGGACACTGGGGCAAAACGATAATTTCGGGTCAAAGCGGGGTCCATATGTGGCCCACTTTGCACCGAAAAGTATGCCAGGGGTAAAGGTTTCTAAATGAGACAAATTATAGGTCAAACCAATTCTAAACGTCAATACGAACTCAACGGTACGTCTAATTTTGGATTCTGGTGAGCCGAACACAAATTTGCCCAAAAAGTCAACCGTAGGGCCCACAAATAGGCGACTTGGTCAACTGTCTCAGAATTGCGTAAAACTTGGGTCACAAGAATACCATGATACCACAAATCAAATGGCGCAAGTTTTGTCATGTTCTGACTAGCGTACACTAAATGGTGCAATATTTTGTAAAAGTCGTGATACAGGGCCTTTTCCCGGATACAGAATAATTTCGACGCGCACACGCGTCCAAATCTATTTTCGCAAAAGTCCACACGTCTGGATATACCATACACACCTTTCGGTATAATTGGTACGCGACGGGACGGTCCCGTTTGGCGTGGCGCGCTCCGTATCACAAATTTTGAAGGTTTCAAAAATAAATTTTTAGTAATTTTTAACCTAATTTAATTCTGTATTTAATACCAAATAAAATAATATAATTGACAGAAAATAATCTAGGTTAGGTGGTCTTTCTATAGCAAGAAGAAAAACTACGTTCGGATCTCTTTGGTGGGAGATACGAGTCTTTAAACAGGGATGGTTGCAATATTTTTTTTGAAATTAAATGACGTGGTTTTTCCTCGACTTGGCGTCGATTTTTTACCTAGGTTTAGCGCTGAACGATGGAAACTAATATACAGAGTTGGAAGAGGGATAGGTGGGGATCATACCAGCGAAGACGAATCAGAATTTGGTTGAGCGAGGGGCAGAAATCAGCGTGTGAACAGGGATACATTGCTGTCAATTTTTGGGGGATGCGACGTCGAGCAGCGCGGATTCCGGCGGCGGCGCTGGCGGTGCGCGGTGGCTGGGCTGCGGCGTGGGGTTCTCAGGTCGGGGTCGGTGCCGAATTAGAGTAGGGTTAGGGTTTAGAACCATTACGTATATATATAGAGGGAGAGATAGAAGGGAGCGGCGTTGGGTCCCTGGGCCGCGGGGTTTGCCGCATGGGGATCGGCTGGTTCGGGGGTTGGGTGTAGTCCTTTTTTCTTTTACTCTTTTATATTTCCTTTTACGTCTTTTTGTTTTCTATTTCTTTTCTTTTTCTTTTCTCTTTATTTCTTATTTAGTATTATCATTCTTCTTATTATTATTTTTTATTACTATTTATTATTACCAATATTATTATTATTACTATTATTATTATAGTATTTAATAACTATTTATTATTATTATTAACAAATTATTATTACTATTATTTAATAACTATTTATTATTTATGTATATATTTAAGGTATATAAAATACATTCGTATCCAAAATAAATTCTTAAAAAAATTCTATCACCCTTCCACGAGATTCCTAAAATAAAATAATAGATTTTGTACAACAATTCTAAATGATTAATTATCTAGGTAATTAGATCACTACGTATATATTATCTAAATAACTATAAAATAATATTAAATAATTAAATAACTAATTAATTAAATAATATTTAAAAATATAGGGTTTTACATTGTCGCAAAGAGAGGATGACTTAGTCTATATGAACATGAGGTCACTAGCTTTGCCATAAAGGATCGATTTATAGTCACGTGACGAAATGGGGTTCAACGCTTGATACAAAATGAGTAATTCAAGGCGAACATGTGATACAGAAGAGCCATTGCACGCTATCCTGTCGATTCATGCGACTATCATAGGTAGACGGCTGGTCCAAGGTAGTATGCTCTACCAAGGTCTGAATACCGTGTATTGCCCTACCCAAAAATAGGGTCGCATACCAGAACCAAAATTGACATATAATACACCAGACATTCCTCCTAGGCCGGTACAATTTTAGTGCCTCGGTGATCGTCCGAGGAATCAGATACCTCATGTACGAGTTGTCTGTGACCATATAAGTCTCTAGTCTTAAGTCTCTTGTAGGTACATATTCAGGTTAGATTCAGTTTTTAGTTCAAGGTTGTTCATAAATATATCGACTCCCCGAGCCGTTCGATTCAGTGCAGGATGATTGTTGTTTAATTTATCATGATGCAATCCCTTGTTTGGAACTGCCTCGGTGACCTAACGGTCCTGAATACTTTCAGGTTCATTCTTGCGCAAAACGACTATTCGATTGTCTTCCGGGGAACTTAGATGAATGCAAGGCAATGATAGTATTACACGATTGTGGCATAAATTTACAGGATGAGCATATCTGATATATATAAAAAATAGACAAGCATTGCAACACTATGCATATTGCTTAAGAAAACATTCAACATAGTCTTACTTAAAAATATAAGCGAGTACGCTAGCACGAGTCTAAGGGCTAGCGCGAGGAGTAAAATCGTACAGGGACATATCGGACGACATAATCAATGGGACGAGTAGTGTAAACATGCGAAGCCGTACAATACGAAGAGTGTATAATGATCTACTCAAGGCATAGAGGGGTCTACTTGCACGAAGCTAAGATAGCATACGAGGGTCCAAGTTATAAGCCAAGTTTTATTTCCATGTTCTAACACAAGCAATACAAGATGGTATTATTCCCTTAGCTAGGTGCGTTGTATTCTTTATTAGCATGCTAGGGGTGTTTCACCTAACGACTAGCATATATTGTCCATATTTTAAGTGTGCAGGCTAAGCAAAGACAAGTTCATCGTAGCCACCCACCTTAGCGATATTTTACCTCGGTCGAGCGATACTCCGAACGAGCCTTTGAAATTCTAAGTTTGAACTCCTGAAAGGCCAAGTCTGGAATCTTTTGCCTCAAGCAAGTCTTCTCGCTGAGCAAAGCGGGTCGGATTATTGTACTAGCACCATTTGAATTGGCTTTTCGCTTGAGCAGAACGGATCGTTACATTATACACCACTCAGAAAAAGTCTCGTCCTCGAGACTTCCTGAGTATAAATTGTTCTATCGTATACTATCGAATCTATCTCAAGCATAACAATTAGTGTCTCATGTATGCTGGGTCTGACTCAATGAATGACTCTATCATTCAATCCAAGCTCTAACTCGGTCTCTACTGCGCGTTAGCGCAGAACATATCACTTAATGCGGGGTACGATATGATCTATCTTGAATTACGATCTAAGGCTGAGGCAAACTTATCCGAATATTCATACTCATCCATACGAATATAACATATTCACTTGCACTAGCATTCGAGATCAGCATATCACGAGTCTGGATCGCGCACATATTCAAAGCTTCCCTCAAATATTGCATGTCAACCAACTTAGCGATAGCGAAGACTTTGCACTTGAGTTCAACATATCACTGAGTCTTGGATCATGCACACGTTCAAGGCATCCCTCAAACATATGCATTCAACCAAACTCATCAATAGCGAAGTCGGATAAGCTACTTGCGAAATATCCAGGGTTCTCGTCTTATGAATCACAATGATACCTCCAGCAGGGTCAATCCAAATCCAAGTCATTCCATTCCAACCAAAAATCAAGCATTGCACTACCGTCAAGCACGATCTATCCAATCTACCGACTAGCTTCCATTCGTTCATGTCAAACACAACACACGTTTATCATTCCAAGTCTAACTCTAAGTCTTGCTGCCCCAGTTCTATGGCTTGCTCAAGAAATGCTCTAAAGTCGGTTACATAAGTTCTTTCACTCGGCACAGGTCGTCTGCATAGTTACTAGGTCAGCTCGCAAGGTCATAGGTACAGTTCAAGTTCATGACTCATCGTACAAATTTGTCGTACGATGCTTGTCCTAATTCCTAAGGTTAAACTATTTTTTATTTGTACGAGATATTATATCCAAGCTCGTTTTACTCAAAATTTTAAATATTGAGCATAAATCGTCCTACTCACATTAACACATTCGTTGTACAGGGTCCGAGTTCGTTCAGTCAAATCTATAGTATATCCATGTCGTATGTCAAGCCTAGCAATTCGCATAGTCTATCTTCTTAAACATGTAATGGGATCCACCTGTCATTACAAGTCTAGACCACCAAGCCATGATTATATTTCCAATCACCGATCTCAATCATAAACTCTAATTCGTCCAACCAGATTCATGTATCTGTTCACAAAATTATCAAGGTTGTCTTACTCCATGTTCTAGACTAACTTATCCATGAAGTAATTTTGATTCAATTATATTCTCAAACTTGTCTTATCGTGTCGAACCACTAGTCAAGAAAATCCTTTAATTGTCCATTAGTCCATTGGCTTTTTTCATTCAGATGCTCGAAAATATATATTTCATGCCCCGATCTTTCGCAGGAATTGGCTGTCCCCGTTAGGCGCAAATCACTAGCCAGCACTCCCGCAGGACAATCATTTCCATCTGGAAGTGATGTCGCACGAGCATAAGATGCGTCCGTGCAAGGCCATAATCCGAACATGCGATAAAATGACTAAGCCACAGAGTTGAACAGATAGTCCGAATGCAGCAGAATAAGAAATGAATAGGCAATTGGTAACAAGTTCACAGAGTAGTCATAGCAAAAGCATTGAATAACATAAGTATGGAAGTAAAACAAGCACTTTATTTATATTGAACAAGTATTACAAGCGGCGCTAGGCCAAGATTACAAGTCGTTTAAGTCCTCTGTCTCTCTTGAAGCAATAAAAGCATGCCAAGTGGCTAAAATTGTGGAATGATACATAGGTGATGTTCTAATATTATGTCTGGTATATGTGCTTCAGTTTCGGACACAACGTTCTAAGTTTCCAGAGAGAACTCCATGCCTTAACAAGCACGAAGGGTTTCTACACCGAACGAGATTCTCCCGCACCCAACAAGTAATCTGGTGGGTTATCGGTACATGAATGCACTGGTGCGAAGGCTTCTCGTCCGCTCGATAAATCCAAATACGTTATATAGGTTCCGTGCACCATCTATTAAGTTATCTTTATAGTCTTGCCTTAGGATCAGTTTTATGGCATAATGTAAAGCCTAACTCGTGTGGCAGTACATCGTACGATATAAGAGTAATACAGCGAGACTTACCAACTTACCATCCATCCTTCTCTGTCCAGAGATAAAACCAAGTTAAACTAAGCATGAATATATGTAAGGAAATCTACGAAAATCGCATAAGCAAATACGAGTGTTACGAGCGAGTTCCTGATTCAGGTGCACGAGTTACACAAATTACTCAGAAGTGACACTTAGATGGGTTTCAATAGATTGCTCAGGTGTTCAAATATGTACAGATGCCTTTTACTCATATTCGTTCAGGTGTTCCAGATTACTAGGTGCGATACAATAACTCGTACGCGGATTACCGCTAACCAAGGATGACTTAGTCTATATGAATATGAGGTCACTGGCTTAGCCATAAAGGACAAATTTATAGTTTTGTGATAGAATGGAGTACAATGCTTGATACAAGATAAGTAATTTAAGGCAAACATGTGATACAGAAGAGCCATTGTACGCCATCCCATTGATTTATGCGACTATTATGGGTAGACGGCTAGTCCAAGGTAATATGCTCTACTAAGTCCCGAATATCGTGTATTGCCCTGCCTAAAAATGGGGTCGCATACCAGAACCAAAATTGGCATGCAATACACCAAATATTCCTACTAGGCCGGTACGATCCCTGTGCCCCGGTGATCATCCGAGGAATCAGATGCCTCGTGCACGAGTTGTCCGTGACCATGCAAGTCTCTAGTCTTAGGTCTCTTGTTAGGTACATATTCGGGTCAGATTTATTTTCAAGTTCAAGATTGTTCATAAATATATCGACTCCCCAAGCCATTCGATTTAGTGCAGGATGAGTGTTGTTTAACTTGTCATGATGCAGTCCCTAGTTCAGAACTGCCTCGGCGACCTAACGGTCATGAATACTTTCAGGTTCATTGTTGCGCGGAATGACTATTCAATAGTCTTCCGGGGAACTTAAATGGATGTATGGCAAGGATAGTATTACACGGTCATGGCATGAATTTACAGGACGAGCATAGCGGATATATATAAAACAGACAAGCATTATAACACTATGAATATAACTTAAGGAAATATTCGGTATAGTCTTACTTGAAAACTTAAGCGAGTATGCTAGCACGAGTCTAAGGGCTAGTGCGAGAAGTAAAACCGTACAGGGACATATCGGACGACAAAATCTATGGGACGAGTAGTGTAAACATGCAAAGTAGTGCACTACGAAGAGTATATAATAATCTACTTGAGGCATAACGGGGTCTACTTGCACGAAGCTAAGGTAGCATGTGAGGGTCCAAGTTATAAGCTAAGTTTTATTTCTATATTCTAACACAAGAAATACAAGATGTAATTATTCCTTTAGCTAGGTGCGTTGTATTCTTTATTAGCATGCAAGGGGTGATTCACCTAGCGATTAGCATGTATTGTCCGTATTTTAACTGTGCAGACTAAGCAAATACAAGTTCATCGTAGCCACCCACCTTAGCGATGTTTTGCCTCGGTCGAGCGATACTCCGAGTAGCCTTCAAAATTCTAATTCTGAACTCCTGAAGGGGCAAGTCTGGAATCCTTTGCCTTAAGCAAGTCTTCTCGCTGAAAAAATAGGTCAGATCATTGCACTAGAACCGTTTGAATCGGCTTTCCGCTTGAGCGAAATGGGTCGTTACAAGCCATACTTTATAGCGTGCGCAACGTGTGAAACCCGTTGAATCATTTCGCTCAATAATGACTCTGAATCTATATCCGATATGCACACTCTTGCTTGACGCAATACGACATTCATCCTTTTGGCTCAAACGTTGATAGCCCACCTTCTTATATATATACAGGTCACTAACAAAACGAGCGTCATGTTGGACACATATCTTATATTGACATTATGGTACACCCTCTAGTCAGGAGTGCGAGTCCATCTGGAGGTCCTATAAGCCACGATCATTAGTGGTGCATCCTCTCAGTCTGAGTCGATCTGAGGTCCCCAATGCCATATCTATAGTAAGCGATGTTGCATTCAGCGCCCGGGAGCAACTGGCCTGAATACCTTACTGTACCTTATTCGGAGAGCACTCTCAAATTTCTCCTAGGCCGATACAATTTTGGCTACTCCCGGGTTTGATAGGTTCGGTTCATCTCGTTCGAGGAATATTACTTAACCCATGCATGGGAAGCCCATGACCATTGATATCTATGCAACATTTCGATAATGTAACTACGACGAGGTATGAGTCTTTTTGCCCCACTCAAATACTTAGCATCGCTTTAATTTGTAAGTACGACTAGGTCCACGTCTACTCGCCCGGCTATCAAAATATAAGTATGGCAAGGTACATGTTGACTCGCCCCATTTTCTATTCTCGTGGCATCGCTACTATTCTGATCAATGTTTTGGTTGGGTAGCCTATCGGTCCTAACAACTAAGTCACTATGCCGCTTCTCGACATAGTGTTCCTTGGTGCCCTATCCCTGAATGATAGTTTTGTGGCACCATTCCTTTTTTTGATTCTTGAGATATCTCGTATCCTGTCTTGACAGTTCCATGATTTTGAACCACAACTGTCTGCTTCACTTATGAAGCGTTCTTATGTTTCTCATTTGATACTCATGCTCTTGATGCAAGTCTCGATATGCTTTATTTTAATATTCTATTTTAATGTTCAACTATGTTTTTGACTTATGTTCCTCTGAGCCACGCTCGCAGAATCTATGATATCGCTATAGCTTGCAACTGATATATTTTATTAAGCATGGAAGATTAGAGGAGAAGGATCAGGTCCCACCCACCTTTACTTATCTGCTTCGCCGTTCTGCCAAGCCGACATAGCCTATCGATCCACCTGAGTCGATACAGCCTATCCCTAAATTTTTGTGATCTGATGCAAAGTACGATTTACTTAACTGGTATAACAATCCGAGCATGCCGTGCTTCTCAATCATCTGAACCGAGCGGATTCAAGGAAGAGTGCACCATCGCTTAAGTCTCGCTATCTTTGTATCGTTCTGAATTAGCCTACTTATTTGTTGTAAGATACTTGACTCCGTTCATCTATTTGCATCAAGACGATAAATTAACCTCAAATTTTTTTGCCTAAAAGCCTGCAAGTGAAACCAAAACCAGAATTAATACTTGTTCCCAAATCTGTCTTATCAAAATTTAAGCAACTCAATGCCTCATTTCCATTCTGACTTATATTTTTGTAACCAACGCAAATGTCTCATTTTAATGACTTAGCGTAATGCACCATGCAGAGCAGGGCATTACATAATATACCACTAAAAATAAGGTTCTTTCTCGAACCAAAACCCATGCTCGCTTCTTTTGATAATAGCGATACTCTATTTCAAATACTGCCTCAAAATTTTCTAACTCTTTTTCGTGTGAAACACTCATACAAATTCTCTTAACTCCATATCATTTTCCTATAACTCAATTCGAGTTCAGCATATCCTTTAGTTTGGATTTGTACACATATTTTAGGCGTCCCCAAAATATATGCATTTCATCCAAGCTTAGTGATAGCGAAGCCGGACATGTTGCATGTGCGACTTCATTTCTAAAATACCAACTATTTCATTCTCCCAATTGAACTGGCCTTAGTGTCCATTCTCATAACTCGTTCGTATGCGCACTATTTTTGAACGCCTGATTCTCTGCCACGAATCCTTGTGCTCAACTTGATTCATGATTGCATCCTATTATGATATATTTTTAAACCGATAATTCTGACTTGCGTGTTGCATCAAGTCGTTACGTAATCCAAACATAACGAGTCTCCGCAACACTCATCCGTCCAATTGTTAGCCACCTCTTGTCCAACTATTTATATAGTCTTGCTTGATATGGACTCAGTCCAACATATATAAGAATTCTCTGCCTCAATCTATACTATCGCTCGCGTTATTTATTTCTCACAATCTTCCTTCTAAACTGCCGATGCATCAATGTCTAGGTTTGTCACTACCCATCCCTGAATAACAGGCATTAGTCATGGATACGTCCAGCTTACGCCGCAGTATCAATGGTAGAACGATGTATTGGTATTCTAGACTATCTATCAATAATGATCATCAACATATAAAGATAACTCAATGAATATTAATACTTACTCACATAATCTATATGGAAGAACAACACACGAATATTATATAAGGAGAACAAAATAAGAGTCAATATATCTCACAAGACTAATAACATCCAGAAAAGTCTCCAAAAAGAATAGAAGAACTAATGCCAAGTTGGAGACAAATCCAGTACAATAATCTGTCTACCTACTAAACTATAGGCAAGGTGTCCTCGTCCTCAACTGGGATGAGTCTCTCCTGAGCCACAGTATCTAGCTCTAAGCCTACTAGGTCCTGAGGCCCGTAGTGAGTGGGATACCACTCCTTAGTGTCATCTAGAAAAAATATATCCATTCAGGATTGGAGCAAAGTATACCTCTAACAACAGTTCCAATAGATGAGAAAGACTATGTAGCAGTAAATAGAGAGAATATACAAGATAAATAGAGCATGGTAGAAAATATACAGGAATAAGAACACAAGAAATATATACAAGAGAGATGAGCATCATATATAAGAATCAGAAAATACAACTAGCTAAGTGAATAAGCACTAGCTTTAACATGTGATCGGTTTAGGTCTTTTGTTCAGGAATCATGTCCTGATTAATCATACGTATGGTGTATGATTAATATTATGCTGGAAAATAGGAACTCTGGGGTATGATCATATATCTACACTAAATATTCTTTGCCCCCGACTAGTATAGTAGATCCAACCATGGCACGCTATGACACATAATTCTCTGAGAAGGTATCAAGTCTCCCTAAGAATCAGTGTCCATACAAGTATAGAACTACAGGGTTTGTACATGATACGCCAGAAACCACTAGGAATAATATCTCATGACGGAATCCAGAAATACCAATCCGTGTAACTATGTGTCAAGAAGTCAATTATATCTATACTAGATACAAGAAACATCGAAGATATCATAAACGAAAAACTATCAGAGAATATACTCACCTAGAATCCGAGATAAAGTATCAACGGTATCCGTAACAATGCCTCGAAGACATAAATATAGAATATTATATCAATATAATATTTTAAATTGATAAACAAGTTAAATTAATCAAATTCTATGTCTTAAAGTAATTTTTAAGTCAAAACAGTCAAACTAGGTCAACTCTAGGTCAAACTAGCTATTTCTAGGTTGATATCTTATTGATATTATCCATATTAGCTAATACTAGGCATTAAGATACCTTATCTTACCAAAATCAATACTTACCTTATATTAGCTATTAATACTATGTCACTATATATCTAATTTTACTTAATATCTATACCATATAAACTTGGATTACCAATAATGATAATACTTAGCTATCAATAACTTAATATTTTAACCTATACTTAGACTACCATTAACACCCTATCTCAAGTCAAATACTAACATATCATACCAACACGACTCACTTGTACTTGATACACCATCACATAAGCCTCAATTCCTCCTCATTGTGCACTGATCTGGTACACAACATATCTACTCTAGTAACTTGCCACACAAGCATACTTATGCACTGATCACTGGACATAACCCCCACATTATTCTCTCACACTTAACTGGTACCTACCCAAGTTATAAACCCTTAACTGATCATTCAAAGCCACTGTTGCCTCTCCTATAATCAGTTATACTGCAGTTCATGCTACGTACTGCTATTGTCAACTATTGACTTAGTTGTTGTCAAACCACTGCTGGTGAATTCTTCCTTTCTACCCTTACTTGTGTTGCATTGCCATACTTGATCACAGTGCATCAATGCACAGGTCTTCCAAGCCACTGCATCAGTACAGTTCTTAATGCATTGCCTTCTCGAGTACCTGATACTCTCAAGAGTATCAGATATACTCAAGCTCATAACCCCCTACCAACTCTACTGCAATCAGTCATCAGTCATAACCCGTCAGTCCTCTTCTCTAAGTCACTCACACACACATGCACACAAGTGCACACATACCAATAACTCTAACACACTCACACTAGCCTCAACTAAATTGTAACTCCACTAACTACATGCATTTCAGTGCAGGACCCGTGCACTTGCCAATTCCCTTTGTATACTTTCAAAACACTTAAGCATTACCTTCTCCCCAACACTTGCCCTACTCTTACATAATACATGACTGCAACAATCATACAAGTTCCCCTATAGTAGAATACAAGTTCCCCTTAAGTTCTGCAGTATTGTAATGCATGATCTGCAACACTGGAAAACCTATACCTACCTTGTTCACTGGCTATTAGTTGCAATCCACCAATTATTTCTATACTCACACTAGCCTGGCCGAGCCCCCCATCCTTAAATTCTACACTGCTCATAACTTCCCTCACAGTCACTAGTTCACCCCCGTGACACTCACATAAACACATCAACACACAACACTAAGATATAATATACACATAACACACTCTAATAATAAAAAATTTGAAGTTAAAGTATGCACACAAGACCCTATAGTTATATATATACACTACTCAACTCTAGTGCAAAAGTAAATAATACACATAACATATATAGTGTAGACATATAAGTCACAAGAATATAACTATATATAATAAAACCTATTGTATAAAGAGTAACAATTACTAGTTAGAACACCAAAATCTACACATGGTAAATATACAAACACAAGAACTGCATCACATCCGTATCATACTAGATCTATGATACTCTTTTGATATGCTCTTGACACTCTCCCAAATCACTCCCAAAGCACCACAATTGATGTGAACAAGTCTTATATCATAATTAAAGACAAATCAAAGTGCTAACTATCCATCCTAGTGCTTGTGGCAAAATATAACATGTGTAGAATTCTGTGTCGGAGAGAAAATCCTAAAATTAACCCATGTCATAAAATATCATGATATGGCCTACTCATATCCAATTATGGACACATTACTAGTCCCACACAACCAATCTAATATCAATTTGGTCCAATTGACCTATTGACAAACACATGGTGCACAATTCTCGAATTTTCTCCAAATTGGGCACAAAACTCACTATAAAAGTCACAATACAAGTCATATGAACCTAGTTCTTGTTCCTATGGGTAGCCCTAAGACAAAGAAGGGTTCATAATGTTCAAATACATGGGGTTCATAATGTTCAAATACATGAATTAGAGTCTAATAGAAAGGGCAATTCAGAATTTTACCTGCTGGAAGATGGATTCCCAATGCAAAATCCAAATGGACATAATTAGGACACAAGCTCCTATCCAATGGTTACTTATCCAAGTGCTCATTACAATCCAAGATCTAATACACCTTAGATAATGTAATTGGAAGGGAATGAGAGTGAATTAGGTGCATTTGGTGGAGGGATGAATCAATTTAGGAAAGAACAGAATTGGAGATCTAAATTGGGATAAAATGAGAGGAAAACGAGAGAATCTCTCCTCTCTATAGGGTCCGGCCACTACTTGACCTCAAAGTAATGGTGTAAAGTCTAATTTACCCCTATGGGCTTGTCATGATAGATTTTAATTAAGGAGGAAGCTTCTACTCCTAATGGGTGTTTAATTAAACACTAACTAATCCTAAGGGTGACTAATTATTAGGCCCAAATGAATCTAACTTAAATGTTGGTCCATGGTTCATGACAAGTCTAGTTAGGTCCACTAACACAAGTTCTATAAATAGTGTAGCCTACTAGCAATAATTAAATATTACAATAAATAAGTGTATAACAAGTACATTAAAAAAATACTTATAAAATGACCAAAACACCCCTAGTCTAAAAATGTGGTAGTGACACGGTTCACCCCCGCTAGGTGACTTACCCAGACAACATACTAAGTCTTCCCAATACAAGGGACTAAATTAAACCGACCATTTTCGTCTATTTTATTTCTCAAATGCTCCAATATTCTATTGCACTGTCCCGACATAAATCGTTTAGCGTTGATCGAATCGATAACCAATGCTAACTATCCTTCGGTTCTCATTTATAAAATCGATGATGCACAAAGGCATTATTCTATCCGACACCAATATTTTTACCCGACGCATCTAAGGTTACATACTCAATCGAGTACGAAATCACCAACCATCAAAATCCTGCTATGTTATTTTCAGCCGAAGGCTATTCCATCAAATTCTGAAATTAATATTCGATCGCCTAGACTTATGTTCAACATGCACCACAATATATATTGTTGATTCAATCTATTATGCGTCATCAATTAGGTCATCTTATGGGTCTCCAATGATTACTTTGATTCGGGGGTCAAGTCTCTAGGGTCATCTGCCCCGAAGCTACGCTTGATAATTGTGGATCATTAACGATGGACAATTACTAAGAACCATGCTATATTTTATTCCGAAGCCAAACCAATTCTGACAAGTTCTATGGGATTCTACCCAAATCTGAGAGTACGTTTCAAAATTTCTGAAATGCATGCATTACCTACCGACATATTCGCTAGCCAAGATACATCTAGTCATTTTAGGGTCTGAGTCTGCCACGCCCCAGTACCGAAATATGGAGACGGACATGGCCAGCTCCCCTGTACAAGGTATAGAACATCGTACGACAATCATAGCTATAATTAGACATGTGAGTGCATACTACAAGCAAGTCACTTAGGGTCACACAACACATTTATTGTCTCAACCAGTCAAGTAAGAACAGTAAACATAAAACATATAAGACAAGAAAGTAAGGCGTCTTAAATGCCCTGCCACAACATTCTGGAAACCAGCTGTGCAAAAATAAGAAAGCTGGCAGAGTAGCAAAAATACATGACCATGATCAGCTGCAGTCTGATTAATTATAATCATGTAAGAAAACTAAATGTCCAGATTTATGGCTCACAAGTGCTGGTGGCTAAACACCCAAAATGAGTAAAATATGCAATAAAAAGCAGGGAAGAAGAAAATCATTCATTCCCTTCAGTGGCCATCCGTCTCGAGCGTGCCATTATTCAAGGGAAAGTACGCTTGATCCTCGAGTGCTGTCTCAAAACCTGTCCATAAAAAATTATTGGAGTTAGACCTCAAGTAGCAAGTACCACAAAGAAAACATGAATGAAAAAATAAAACCAGGTTAATATATATATATATATATATATATATATATATATATATATATATATATATATATATATATATATATATATATATATATAGTTATGTCTCGTAGTTTTTGTTCATAGCCTACCGTGATACAACAATATAGCCCTACAACCAAACAAAGACAAGGGTTAGACCATCGCACCATGATTGTCCACTGTAGAAGCATAAAAAATACGCTGGGAGGATCTACACAGCCTCTTGATGCAGAGCAGCGTAAATAGAGGCCTTCAGAGCCATCAAACGTACAACAGAGCTTTCTCCGCTAAAAAACACAGCATGAAGTATAAAGCTCAAAGGACCATCCGCGTAAGTGCAGTACGTCCAGGCCGCTCCAGCGTAAGATAGAGTTCTTCATCGCCTCCATGGCGTAAAACTCAGCCGCTCTCAAAGCAGCGTTAATGTGTACGAGGAACGCTTTATTTTCTCTGAAATGAACCTGTCAAGTCACGCAGTAAACCTGGCCTCTGACTCCTGACAAAAAGTGCTGCACGGCTACCCAGACGACGGCTGAAAACGATGGCAGACCCCTCGGGACGCGCCCACAGTATGATGGCGGATCTCGACATTTAATGCAGAGGATTTGGTTAAAATATCACCAAACCGTCGGTTACCAAAGTCCCCCCAGCGTAAACCGCTCTTTCGCGTACAAGGGAATACGCCGCCTTGTTTTACACAGGCAAACATGAGCTGTTTTAAGCTCTGCAGTAGACAAACCGCCTGCCACGTCAAAAGCTACACTTCGTACAGGGCCCGAGGCACGTCTCTACGTCAAATTGCACAGAGCGGTGACAGTTTCCCTCAAGACACGTCTCTGCGACGGATGCACAGAAGGGCTGCAGACCTTCAAAACACGTCTCCGCATTTAATGCAAAGGATGGTGGCAAATCTCTGTAAGAGATTTGATTACACCTTCGAAAGCCGTAATTTCGGCGAAGACGTCCACATCAACACTCTGGCACGGTACGCAGCGGCTTCTACGTCCATCCAGGATCTGTGCTCATTCGGCTTCAAACGCCCACTCAGTCTCTACGACCATTCAGCTTCTATGCCTGTTCGGCTTCTATGCCTGTTCGGCTTCTATGCCCATTCGGCTTCTATGCCTGTTCGGCTTCTATGCCTATTTTAGCTTCTACGCCAGGGGTGACAGTCATTTGGCTTCTACGCCAACCTCTTCTACACAAGGGATACCTACCTACGTGGCTTCTACGTCATGATCTTTGCAGCAGATATACGTATTTTGTCCCCTTAGTTGGACACGTGTCACATGCTTACTCCTCGGTTGTTTTAACCAATGTGTAAACGGGTGCTGTACTGTCCACTCTTCGGTTGTTATACCGACGGAGTAGTCACTGTCACCAAAACTCTATAAATAGAGACCCCTATCAATGGGGAACAAGGTCGACAATTTGGAAGATCGAACCAGGTCGGAGAATTGGTAAAAAAGAGAGAGAGAGAGAGAGAGAAGGAGAAGGAGAGAAGAGTCCGGAGCTCAGGCAAAGAGTAGGGGTCGACGGCTCTGGCATCGTGCATCCACTCTCCTTCGCAGCCTTCGAAGCCGCTACCCGTCTTCCACGGCACTTCTTCAACATCGTGTAGTCCAAGGGCTAAAGTGATCGACTGCAGATCAGACACCTATAGCAATTTATACCCAGATTAAATAAATTGTACTCCCGCATCCTCGTATAGGATCGAATTGTACAAGTTTGTTTGTAAACCAAAGGGCACGGGTCTCGTATAAACCCTGTCATTGAAATACACTTTCATTCTTTCGTTTAATACCACAAACAAGATGGCGACTCTGCTGGGGACATCTTTCTCTTCTGACGAGGAAGTAATTGCTCAACACGATGCAGTATCCGTAGGATCCGTAAAGAAGACACTGGTCGTCTAATTCGACCAGTCTGCCTACGAAGACATACTTCGGACTGGGGGTAGCTCTCACTCTCTCTTCGTCCGAGACAACAGGAAGCTGCGCAAAGTGTAGATGCCCAAAACATCCTCCGCCGTTCCTGTGGACTCTCCGATCTCTCCGACCAATGATGTGGTAGCATCGCTCCCTCCATGCCCCGCACGTAAAATTCAGTCTCCCGCTACGCGCGGTACAGACAAAACTTCGGGCAAAGCCTCAGCGCTAACCCAGGAGTATCCACTGCGCTTTACGCGCAGAAATTAGTCTCCCGCTACGTGCGGTACAGACAAAACTTCGGGCAAAGCCTCAGCACTAACCCAAGAGTACCCACTGCGCTTTACGCGCAGAAATCAGTCTTCCGCTATGCGCGGTACAGACAAAACTTCGGACAAAGCCTCAGCGCTAACCCAGAAGTATCTACTGCGCTCTATGCGTAGGAACCAGTCTCCCGCTACGCGCGGTAAAGACCAAACTTCTGGTAATGCCTCAATGCCAGGACAGACAACATCTGACCTCTATGAGGAACCAGATGAACGCCGTAATTTCCGCGAAGGGAAGCAGGCAGCGGAATACTCGACTCCTCGGCCATTACGCCAGCGAAGGAGCAATCTGCCTACCCTCCGGACTACGCGGGAAGCCGACGACTAGCTGAGGACCTCTTCAGCCTTACGCCACTCTGAGCGAATCTCCAATTTACGTCGGGCAAAGTCCAACAACGTAAAACAAGCTCAAGTTGCTACTCCCCCTGACCTGCGCAAATACTTAATCCAGAAGCGTAAGGAGAGGGGACCTTCCAACATGTCTATTACGCCCCCTAGCGAGCAATGTTGTAATAGTCATAAAATTGTGATTGACTGTTGCTGTTCTAAGGCAAAACGGCCGGTTTTCGACCGATTGAGCTACTCTCAGTCTTTCCCGAAAGAAGAGCCCGCGTATGCGTCCGTGAACATGGCTTCTCACATACCTAGAGGAGGGCCGAGCTCAAGACATCATCCCGCAGGACCTCCGAGCCGAAGAAGATTCGAAGACCTCCTCAGGAACACTGAAGCTGGGGTATTCCAAAACACCCGTGCAAGGTCACAGCAACCGGCTTCGTACTCATCTGATTCCGATACTGGGGGTCGCCAATCTCCCAGATCAGATGCTGAGAGTATAAAGTCGACTTCTGCAGTGACCTATACTTATCCTTCGAGGACGCCCAGGGAAATGGGAGTCTACGCCATTGAAGATGAACGCGAGGAAGCTTCGCCGTCAGGAAACGCGGAACAACGCATCACTATGCTGGAAACATCTCTGGGACAAATGTAATCCATGATGGAGAACATGCACCGGACGATGCTAGCTCAGCACGCCACTGCCGTGGCTCAAGCATCGGTCCCGCCAACTCAGATACGTGTGGGGGTGGACTTACCACCATCCAGCCCGGGCCAAGAGCCTGCGCTAGATCAAGAGTCAGCAGTTCCTCCGCCTCCTCACTCAGGGAATGCCTTACCTCCCGCTGGAGTTACGAAACAACCAACTCCGCACCACTCCGTAGCCTCGCTTCCGACCAAAAATCCGATGCAGGCAGTACAGGAATTGAAAGCCCATTTCTACGCCTTGAAGCACAAAGATCAGCTCAAGAAACTGGGAATCAACCAATGTAAAACCCCTATTTCTAAAAACCGTATTTATTATATTTTTTATTATTAATTAATAATTTAAATATAGTATTTAGTGGCTAAATAGGAGAAATAGATTTTTAATAATTTTTATGTTAGGTGTTCGGGCACTTAGATGACTTATGGGACCATCAGGAATTTTTCGGAATTTATTCCATGTAGGAGACCCCTTAAGCTGTTGCTAGCCTAACGGTGTGCAATACCCTAATCTATAAATTTTCTTATGAGTATATATATAATATATATGTATATACAAATATATATATATATATATATATATATATATATATATATATATATATATATATATATATGTATATATATATTTATAAAGGAAAATAAAAGAAAGCAAAAGAAGAATTATTAAAGAAGGTTAATAATAGTAATAATGATAACAATGATAACTTTGCTTACTTCCAACTTCACAGCAAGCTTGCATTCAGCAAACTTGCTGAATGGACCCGCCACCTAATTTGCAACTTAGCAATTTCAGCCATCAGAGACCGCCCACTTTATTATTCCTGCGGAACTCCCAAAGACCCGACCTATTGCTCCAGACCTTTCACCCCTTCGGCCAACCCGCTCCAAACCGTTCACCCTCTCTCTTAATATATATAATATATATATATATATAGTTACCTCTCAAAACCCTAACCTAAATATCCAGACCTCCTCTTTCCATCTAGAGCCGTCACCGCAGCCAGAGAAGCCCCACCAAGCCATCCAACCATTCCGTCGACGCCGACCTCGCGAACTGCAGTTTCCCACTCGAGGCACCTTCGCTCCGGCGTGATTTTTTGTCGACTCGCTCGACCAAACGCTGTTCCGTCTTTATAGGTATGCTCATCCCTTAACCCTCTCCAATATTCGTTTTATAGCCAACCTCGGAAAACGTGTGCCCCTAGGTGAAAAACAACGCCCAAGTTGGGCGAGCAGACAGAATTCGGGAATCGCAGAATTCCAGAATGACCACCCATATTGCCGAGTTCGTATCTCCCGCCACAGAGATCCGAATTCGGTGATTCTTTTTGATACCTGTAGAACACCTGACCTAGTTTATTTTTTGTTAAATAACCCTATATTATTAGTTGCTGTGGACAGAATTATATTTGTCACAAAACTGCGCGCACCCACTTTTTCTAGTTTTCTAAAAGTTGGAAAACGGAGCGCGCCCCGCCAAACGGGACTGCCCCGCAGTGTACTAAGTGTACCGAATGGTGCACGCAGCATAACCGGACAGATAAAAATTTATGGAGACTGATTCGGACGTATGTGCGCGCCAAAATCGGACCGTATCCGCGGACACACACCGTGTCATAATTTTTGTGGAACTCGCATGTATTTTGTGCACGCTTGTCAGATTACGACAAAACTTGCGCCACTGGACTCGTGGTAACGTGCTGGTCCTGTGACCCAATTTTCACGCATTTCTGAGACGGTTGACCAGATCGCCAATTGGCGGGCCCCACAGTTGACTTTTTGGACAAGATTGTGTACGGCTCATCGGAATCCACATTTGGACATACCGTTGGGTTCGTATTGACATTTAGAGTTGTTTGACCTATAGTTTGTCCCATTTAGAGACTGTTACCCTTGGCACACTTTTTGGTACAAAGTGGGCCACATGTGGACCCACTTTTACCCTAAATTACTGTTTTGCCCCTGTGTCCAAATTGGACGAAAGGGAAGTGCTTTCTAGCTATTTTGCTCATTTCAAAAATGTTGGTGATGTTTATTTCAGTATCCGGAGACATTGTTCTGCGGCCATAGCTTTTGGTCCTGTGCGTTTGACTTCTGGACAGTACACCTTGCAGCTTTCTTACCAGGCAAGATACCTTGCCAAATTATTTACAGTACTTTGTATGCTATTTATATTTTTGTTCATTTATTTCTTTTCTGTATAGTTCTTGCATGTGTAGTTTTTCTCCAGTCATTACTATGTATTAGATATATTGACACACACATGGCACCTAGTATCATAGAGGACAATCATTAGGCGTATGGGCTTTTAACCACTCTGGTAAACCGTAGTATATAGCTCGCACTACGGGCGTGTGTCGCGCTGGTCGCTACCCCCGCGGTATGTCGATTTCTGGAGTCTCGCTGGTCGCTACCCCCGCGGTATGTCGATTTCTGATGTCCATTGACGTGTGTGTGAGTTATGAGGTAGATCGAGTAGCCTACCCTTGCCCATACGTCAAAAAGTTGTCCTCATTTGCATTCATATAGATTGTTTGGTACAGCGTACTTATTTATTTTTAAATTATATGCATGTTTACTGTGTTCAAGTTGGATCGTATTTTCTGTATCTTGTTACGTCCCTCTGAGGACCTGGTCCTCTGCCAGGTGTATCTGCTCTTGAGTATTTGCAGGAGTACGGGCCTGGACCTGACGCATTCTTTTCTGTCGAGGAGGTCTTACCTTCTGAGCATCGTTGATTATCTAGCGATGGATTCTTTTCACTGATGCACTTCTGTCTTCATATTATTTTATATTGGAGACTTTATACTCCTCTCTCATTTTAGTTTTGGTTATAGTCATTGGTAGTGGATTTGTCTCCACCCGACTATTATTTTCTGGATATTTCAGACTCCTTATTCTAGTTAGTATTTCTTTTCTATGAATTGTTGTGTGGATGAGATTAGCATATCTGTGACTTGTGACATTATATATACCACATGTGAGTTTATATTCATATTACAGCGTACGTATGGGATATGGTTTCCATATATTGGAGTGCCATATCCATGCGACTGGCATGCTTACGTGTTCTAGTCCTACGTATTATTGGGACTGGGGCGTGACAACCAACCCTACCCAGCTATCTGGGAAGAAGTCCTTTTTCCTCCAAAGTACAAGCCCCAGACTATGGCTCTGTTCGAAGGAAAAATATTGCCCAGTCAATACATGAACTATTTCAGTATGATGACGGTGTTGCTACAAGGGAACGACGCCCTCCTCACTCGGGTGTTCAAAGGCTGCCTCTCAGGAGTAGCCTATCAGTGGTACCTTAGCTTGGCGGACAACTGCATTACTTCCTTCGAAGACTTCAAAGCTTTATTCTTCACGCGATTCTACGAGGGTGGGATGGACATGTCTATGTCCTCTCTCATCGAAGTCAAACAAAGGAAAAAGGAGGACGTTCGCACCTTCGTCGAACGTTTTCGTCAGGCCACCTTACAAATGCCTCCAGGAGTTTCGGACTCGGCGTTAGTAGACATTTGCAGGAAAAACCTCCTTCCTGTAGTCTCGGTATTTACAGGACCATATCAGTTCCATGAGTGGCCTTCGTTCATCGTCTCGGCAGTGGCCGCCGAAGACAACAGTCGCAAGGCGCGCGACAATGGCATCATGATCTCCTCTTCCGATAGAGGCAAAAGGTCATCTCACAGCAGCGACCATCCTCGCAGCTCTAAGGGAAAAGAAGCTCTGACAGTCAATATGTCTAGACAAAAGACGACGGCGACCACGCAGACGAAGCCCGGGACTTCCAGGCCCGTCGAAGTCTACTCTTTCGACGATGACGATATCCCTAGTATATTCGAATGTCTCGTCAAAAGCGGCAAGATCACCCTTCCAGAGCTAAGGCGGCCCCAAGAAGCCGGAGTACTGACGACCCCAAATACTGCATCTTCCACAGATACGTACACCACCCAACAAAGGCGTGTTACATACTGAAGAGGAGGATCCAGGGGTTGATCGATGCTAAGGCCATCACTCTGCATAATACCGAGAAGACGGTCACGGCCAACATGATCTCTCTACTGTTCGGCGATCTGCCTTCCCAAGTGGTCATGAACGGTGTCACGCCCATTTCCTGAGCTACGATGGACATCGTCAATCTTCCTCCCTCTAGAGATCAAAATCAAGACCTAGTACCCCTGACCACCCGGCAGGGCGAAATTATGTGGGTTTATCCAGATTTGGTGTCAGAGCTCGAGGAAGAGACCAAGAAGAGCCCCAAATACAGACCATGCCACATGGTCGCAACTTCTTCTGCATCGGACGAAGATGAAGTATTTTCCGCAACCCTTTCGGGGAAGGCCTACCTCAACGACAACGGAGCAGGTCAGGAAGGCGCGCCGGCTGACGCTCTAGCCTCCAAACCTTCAGAACAAGGTCCCGCCATGTAAAACATCAGCCCTGCGAAACCTACTCCGGCGGAAAAGGGGAAGCAGAGAGAAGTACGCTTTGATAAAACTGTGAAAAACATTCCAAGCAAAGGTTTAGAGAAGCCGTACGAATTTGACATCCTGGCCCAACTAGCCAATACGCCGGCCAGGTTGTCCATCTTTGAGCTACTCAGGCTCTCCCCAGACACTCGTCTAGCCCTGAGTGAAGCACTAATGCAGGCGGAGGTATACTTGACCCAGCTCAAGTCCCCCGACGAGGAGCCAGTGGAGTGTCCTCAATGCCACATCGTGATGGAGGTGGTCCCAAATATCACTTTCACTCAAGACGATATGCTGTTAAAATATAACAGACATGATAGGCCCCTCTATTATACCGGGTACGTCGGTTCCATGGAGGTCGACCGGATTCACATAGATCCGGGGTCGTCGATCAGCATCATCCCTCACAGTCTGCTCAGGCCGCTAAGAATTCCTACCAGCGAACTGGCTTACACTACCACTACAATCGTGGGTTTCAACGCTGGAAGAAGTAAGCCATTGGGGAAGATCCGCTTGAGAATCCAGATCGGCAACCTTAGATCGGTGGCCACATGTTACGTCATCGATTCAGAGGTGTCCTACAACATTTTGCTGGAAAGACCGTGGATCCACGACCACAACATCGTTCCTTCAACCCTACATCAATGCCTTAAATATGTAGACGCACAAGGAACCGTACAAACGGAGGTGGCTGACCTAAACCTGTTTAAAGGAATAGAATCCTACTATTCCGATGTCGTATTGTACTCCCAAGACCACACGGAAGAAGCGCCAGGCGAGGCCAAAGAAGGACCACTCGTCCAAGAGCCAGAAGAGCCCCCCGACTCACCTGATGCTCTCGAACAAACATTATCAGTAAATATGGTGGTGACAGATCCCTCAGGAGCAGATGAGCAGGATTTAGAGCCGTTTGAGAATGACTCTTGGGCTCAGCAAATGGATACACAGTGGGAATTCCGCTTCGAGCAAAGAGAACCTCCCACCAAAGACGAAGTTATCCAGATCGATGTTGGGGGTAAACTTTCACCGAAGCCAATATTTATCAGTAACAACCTTCCCCCAGCTGAAAGGAAAGAAGTTATACAGCTGATAAAGGAATACATCGACGTCTTTGCATGGAATTATGAGGACATGCCAGGCCTGGACCCGAAAGTAGCTACTCACAAGCTCAATATATTGACCGATTCGAAGCCAGTAAAGCAGCACCAACGCCGGTTCCGCCCAGATATGATGGACGCCATCGAAGCTGAAGTCAAGAAGTTGATAGCCTGCGGTTTCATCCGGGAAGAACAACATCCCGACTGGGTCGCCAATGTTGTCCCAGTCATGAAGAAAAATGGAAAGGTACGTATCTGCATCGATTATCGAGATCTGAATGCGGCCTGCCCCAAGGATGAATTTCCTCTTTCCATCACGGACATCATGATCGACAACACCTGCGGCTTTGAACGCATGTCTTTTATGGACGGGTTCTCAGGGTACAATCAGATCAAGATGCATCCTGAAGATGAGAAGCACACCGCCTTCCGGACACCATTGGGAGTATATTGCTACACGGTCATGCCCTTCGGATTGAAGAACGCCGGGGCTACATACCAACGAGCTATGAGTAACATATTCCACGAGCATTTATGCAAAACAGTAGAATATTACGTGGACGACATAGCCGTCAAGAGACGCCTCAAAGGTGATCATATTCAAGACCTGAGGACGGTATTCGAGTTAATGTGCCAACATCAACTCAAGATGAACCCTACGAAGTCCTTTCTGGGTGTATCTAGTGGCAAATTCCTGGGATTTGTCATTACCGCCAAAGACATCCAAGTGGACCCTGATAAAGTCCAAGCAATCGTGGAAATGCGACCGCCTCGTAATCTGAGGGAACTCAGGGGATTTCAAGGACGTCTGGCTTACATCCGGCGATTCATATCCAACCTCTCGGGGAGATGTCAGCCCTTCTCTCATCTCATGAAGAAAGGTGTATCCTTCGTATGGGACGAAACCTGCCAGCAAGCGTTCGGAGATATCAAGCGCTACCTCACCAGTCCACCAGTTCTGGTGCCTCCCGTTATGGGAAAACTGTTCTTGCTGTACGTCCGAGCAATGGATCATTCACTAGGAGCTCTTCTCGTACAGAAGAACGATGTAGGGCATGAACAGGCTATCTACTACCTCAGCAGGATGATGGTCGGAGCCGAACACCGATATAACCCAGTGGAGAAAGAATGCTTGGCTCTGATGTTCGCTATCCAAAAGACGCGACACTACGTCACCGGCCAGACTATCCACATCATCTCCAGGATTAACCCTCTTCGAGTACTGATGAGCAAGCCGAGCGTTCTTAATTCCCGACTCGCAACTTGGGCGATGCTGTTAACACCATATAACATGGTATATGTACCGCAGAAGTCCATCAAAGGCCAAGCGCTGGCCGACTTCCTAGCTGCTCACCCGATCCCGGAGGCCTCCAAATTATACGAAGACATTCCCGACGAAGTTGCAGAATGTAATTCTGCAATAAAAGGTGACGCATGGCAACAGTTCTTCGACGGCGCCTCCAGAACCGGTCCTAAGGAAAACATCGTTTCGGGAGTGGGAGTCGTCCTGGTCGCCCCTGCTCCAACAAATATGGCGGAGTACAATGCTCTACTAATAGGGCTCCAAGTTGCTAAAGAGCTGGGGGTAGAGTCCCTGGAAGCTTTCGGTGATTCTCTGCTTATCGTCAATCAAGTCAGGAGAATATATGAAGTCCGGAATCCAGACCTCATCCCCTATCACCAAGCGACGGTCGAGATAGCCATGACATTCAAGGAGTTCTTCCTAGAGCATGTACCTCGATCTCAGAATCTGGAAGCTGATGCCCTAGCCAGTCTAGCGGCAGATTTAGCTACTCCCGTAAGAAGGCAGGATTCGGTAATCCTTCTTAACAGAGACTTGTTCTGTGTGAAGAATAGCTGTCACATAGAACGCAGCTACGCTGTCAACACCAATCCTCCTACGAGAGATTGGACAAGTCCCTTCATAGATTTCGTGGCATACAAAATCTTGCGGGAGGACCCTAAAGAAGCAGTATCCATCAAGAGACGATCACTACGCTTCTACTTCGATGCATCTTCACAAAGCCTATATCGCCGGACCTACAACGGATTACTATTGAGATGTCTCTCTAACGACGAAGCACAATAGATTATCCGTGAAGCTCACGACGGTGTGTGCGGAGCGCATCAACCCGGTCCTAAGCTACATGATCGCATCAGGAGAATGGGCTATTACTGGCCTACTATGATCGCAGATGCAATACGGTATACGAGACATTGCAGAGCCTGTCAGGTTCATGCAGACTTCATAGATCAACCGTCCGAACATCTACATCCTACGGTCGCATCCTGGCCTTTCGAAGCATGGGGTATGGATATCATCGGTCCTATTCACCCGTCTTCTTCCAGGGGTAACCAGTTCATACTGGCCATCACGGATTACTTCTCCAAATGGGCAGAGGCAATCCCTCTCGCTGAGGTAAAGGCATCTAATGTGATCAGCTTCATCAAGCATCACGTCATTTATCGCTTCGGGGTATCCCGGAGGATAATTCACGACAATGGGCCTCAGTTCATCAGCCAAGCGTTTCATCAGTTTTGTGATAAAAATCGAATATGCAATATTGCCTCTACGACATACTATCCAGCTGCTAATGGTTTGGCGGAAGCTTTCAACAAAACCATTATCAAACTCTTGAAGAAATTTGTCTCTTCAAACAAAAGAGACTGGAACGAGAAGCTGGGCGAATATCTCTGGACATACCGCACAACAGTACAGACGCCGACAGGCTGCACCCCGTTCTCACTGGTCTACGGGAGCGAAGCGGTTCTCCCCATTGAAATCCAGATCCCGTCGCTCAGGATAGCCGTAACTAATGAGCTGACTCGAGAAAAGAATGACCTGTTAAGGCTCCAAGAGCTGGAAGGATTAGACGAGAAATGCCTCCAAGCTCAACAGCGCATCGCGCTCTACCAAGCACGCATTTCCAGAGCTTTCAATCATAAAGTGAAGGAAAGGGTGTTCAAAGTCGGCGAGCTAGTTCTAGCCGTAAGAAGGCCGATGATTCTTACTCACAGAAGTAAAGGCAAATTCCAGCCCAAGTGGGAAGGCCCTTATGTGATCGAGACAACGTTCTCGAATGGCGCTTACAGGTTAGCCCAGCCTAACGGAGACCTGTTAATGGCTCCTATCAATGGTAAATTCCTGAAGAGGTACTATGCTTAATCTCCCCCGCTCGAGTGGAATATAGCGAGGATCTCGATTCTGACAAAACTACTTCCAGAATGCAATTAGTTGGGTTACACTCTATCATGTCCGTAAGGCCTCTGAATAGATGTCCCGCTAAAAGGTTATTGAGAGTTTATCATGTCCATACTACCTCTGATATTACTCTCGGCTAAAAACTGTCATTTATATTCCGAAATGACGGGTCCACAAAAGTCAGAAAGGAGTCGCCTTTATTTATTCCCAAAAGGGAGGCAGAATTACATCTAGGCAAGCAAAAAGGGAAAGGATACATCATAATGGCGGAGTAGTCAGATTGCGAATTAGCCGTTCCAGTGCAGCTATCCTCTCATTTCTAAGAGCCAAGGCGTCGGCGCGAGCCTGCTCCAGCCGTGCCTCGGGAGTGTTCGTAAGGGTCAGATCGGCCTTCGCCCGAAGACAGCCCGCACGAGCAGCTTCTGCACGGTCCAAATCCTGTCGCGCTGCGCTCAGACGACCAACTGCTACCTCTAGACCCGCCAGCGACTGAGAAGCCCACTCCTCTGCCCGAGCAAGTTTTTCCTTCAGCTTGGAGACCCTTGCCGCATTCCCTTCATGCTCGGATCGACACTGCGTCTCAACAGCAAGAGCCTCTTCCACGACAGCTTTTCTCCTATCCATCTCCAGCTTATGCTTCTGGATGGAGTTGTCTAGGCCTTCCAGCTTTGTAGCAAGCCGCGCAGTCATGAGGTCGAACCGAGCCTGGACATCAGCATCGAGGCTGCCCCGAGTCAGCTGCAAGTATTCGGTAATGGGTTGCTCTAACCCATTAACCACCGCCTCCAGGGCTTCAGCTACCCCAGAATCGCCGAGCTCCCTGATGACCCCGATTGAAGCAAGAGAAGTCTTCTTCAGGCGCTCGAAATCTAGACTCTTCGCTAACACCATTGATATCATCATTTTCAAACCGGTGTAGAAGAGGCTGGTATATTGCTCGGTCAACGCAACTAGATCCGACTGGGCGCCGGGAGCAGCCGCAATATCAGCAAGTCCCTCTCCAGGGATAATTGCAGACGAGGTGGCCACAGCCGTCGCATCGACGCATGGCGCGACCGAAGAAGGTGCGGCAACGGCGGTCAAAGTCATCGCCACACTCACAAGAGGCAAGGTCACGACGACGGGTTCATCCTCCTCTTGAGGTGACGAAACTACTCCAGGCGTACTGGCCCCCGAAGCCACTTTCTCATCGAAGTCGGACGCCTCCGTATCATCGTCAGGAGCCCGAGCGGAGCCAGAATGTGCTTCAACGCTATACTCCCGGTGGACGCTATCCCCTGAAAAGAGGACAAGAAAGTTAATATCAGTATGATGATAATCTTTCTAAAGGGAGATATAAAGACGATATTTACCCGGAGCCAACGGCATATACGACGCATCCGCACCCGAGGTAGCTAAACCACGCCTTAATGATGCAATACGAACCGTCATACCTGGAGAAGGAGGTGGGCCGACCGACATCACCAAGAGTTCCGTCTAGCCTCCACCGAGACGCAGTCGAGGTTCATCAGCTGGAATCTCGCCAAACGTACTCGCTGACACGACGGGAGTTTTTCTCGCTGCTGACCTCGGGAAAGATTCTCCCATCTGCCTCGGCCACACAGGCAACCTCGCTCCGCTACCTGGAGCAGCAGCCACGACAGCGACCTCTAGCGAGGATTCTCCGGCGCCGTCGGCCGGAACTGTAGAAGGTCCCTCTCTAAAAGGCGAGGAACCTTCAGCCAAAGAAGCATCCCTGATATGGGGAGAGGCAGGCTCATTCCCGGGAGCCTCAACACCAAGAATGCGGAGAGGACGGGCAACCGTCTCCTTCCTCCTCTTACGAAGAGAAACTTCCTTCGGAGCAGAAGCCCGTCGCTTTCCAGAAGAGACTACCAAAGCCCCCGCAGGCGGAGACACTTTGCACCTCGGCACCGACACCAGAGGCTCATCCGGAGTACCAGACTCCTCGCCCTCGTCCGAAGAAACCGAGGGGACGTCAACTCTTCCCCCAGGCTTGGGAGAAGGCACCCTGAAGCTTCCCCGCGTGTCAAAATTACGATGGAAGGTGTTAATCGCCACATAGAACTGGGCGTAAGAATGGAGAATGCGGAGCTCCGTGGAGGTTGTAACGACCGGCACGATAAAGATTGCCCCCGTACAATCCATGAGGAAATACCGCCACCCTCTGGCTCCATCAATGAGTCTGCCCCTGGACCTAAAGCTGGTGACGGCATTGCCCACATGCAACTGATCGTACCCAAACTGCCGGGCAAACCGACTAGGCAAGTAGGGCTCGAAGAAACAATAGTCTTCGCTCCTATACAGCAGATGGGAGGGTCTAATACAGACCAACCAGTTAAAAGCTTCCGGGAAAAGGTCGGTCTTCTCTCCACCTGAATCCTCAAGCCGCACCCCTGTTTGATTGCGATGAACGAAGGGGACAATGTAGAGGATCTTTCAGCCGTGGCTGAGGTTCAACACCAGCCGACAGTCTAAGACTGTGTTCACATTCCAGGAGGAATCCTTGTAATTCAGCAAGAATATACCCCCCGAGCTGCTACCGGAGCCAGGAGACATCACCTGGGGATTATGGAGAATTAACCATCCCATCAAGTATAGGTATGGTAACTCCATCGTGGGAAAACTCTCACGCCAAGCTTCGTCGACGAGCAACCCATCAGTTATGGCTCTCAAACCAGCCTGTATACGGCACACCATGGCGGTAAGCAAGCCCAGTCTTGCCCCGAACACCAGGCGCACTGCCGGCTACAGGATGTTCCGGTGAATATGGTCCGCAGATGCTGTGCCGGGCACTACTACTCGACGCATCCATATGGAGAGGAAACCAGCCAACTGGGCTTCCTTAGACAGAGGCCGGCGGCAGCGCCTCAAGTAACTACAGGCCTTAGTGCCTTCGGGGTACTTTCCTACCCCCTCGACGAGAATCTGATCCGGAGCTACGGCCTCCTCCATAAGACCCTCGATGACCTGGGCGCTAAGCACGCCCAAACAGTTCACGGGCTCATTTTTGCCCCCCGAGGCTTTCTCCGACTTGGCAGCCCTAGCTCGGTGAAAGAAGAGGTAGGACATCCACTTGGTGGTATGAGCCAAATCAGAAGGCTCGTTATAAAAAGTGGTGCACGCGAAGTATTGACACATCAGCTCCTGATATACTTCCGCCACCCGAGGGTCCAAATCCCCCAACTCCCGATTGGTGGGAACATACTCTTCATAGGGGGTATCCCCCATCGGCAGTCTCGAGACAACTGCCATCTCATGGAGCGCCAATCCTAACTCCCCCAGTGGAGTGGCAAAGGTCCCAGTGAGCGGAATATACCGCTCCATCAGCGCCATGAACAAGTTAGGGTTCGGAGGCAACCCGACGCTCGTTGCACTCACAGCGGCATATAGCCCAATGACCTCCAGCTCTCTCTGGAAGTGCTTCAAGGCCCAGCCCACTAGGCATGTCCATCGGGAGTTTGTTGGGGTGATCCACCCATTACATCGAGGATTCTCCTTGGGATATACCCTGCCTCATCCCATGAAGTCGTTGCAGAAGATCGGCAATTGGACCGGCTGGATCACCGAGCTGTCTTCACTCGGGATACTACCTGGGCACAGTCCCCGGAACAACGTCACAAAGCCGGAAGGGCGACTGACAAATGACCCCCGGTCAGCTCCTTTGAGATGAAAGATCTTCTCCGGCTTACCGTGAAGATCAGGAGTCAGCATCCACGACATCTTCCTGGGATGCGTCGCATGGAAGAAGGCCGAGATGGGATAATCCCTCGGCATCGTTGGCAAATACAAAACCAAATTCCCGGCAGAGAAAACCCAGGGCTCCCTCTTGGGCCTCGTCTGGGACTGTTTGTCAATCATGTCCCCAAAGAGGAAAGCCGGCTTTATGTACTGCTCCTCGTCTACGTAGGTCAGGGGCTCGCTATTAATTATGCTCAGCAGTGTCCGCTCGCCCTGAACCGATATCAGAAACCCCCTTCCCTCAGGATACTGGGGTCCGGAGATGGGAAATGCCACGTGGGACAGATCCTCCAGGTAGTTCGAGTGCAGCATCCCAGCAGCGAAGCCCATCACCTCGGCCAGTGGAGACTCGCCCAGATCAACTGCAAAAGTGCAAGGGAAATATATTATTACAAATCTTTCACAAACGTACAGACCAAGGAAACGACAGTCTGTGCTCTACGTAGGAACATAACCATTTGGTTATTTTACGCCGGAAGTCCCCTCCACAAGCGTAAAACACAAATTTTACGATATACGCCAACTTTTGGTAGCCAGAGCTTTTACGCTCAGGGCTACAAAAATATGGAGTCTTTACGCTGGCACATTAGAAATGTGGGCGTAAAAGATGAAAATGCCTCCGTGCATCATCTTCCTCCAAAGAGGCTATCAGCACAGAAGACGACCTAGCGCGGTCACGTTCAACGTGTGCGAAGGATTTTTCGTCGTTTTTGTCACCCCAAAGGCTCTACCTCTAAGGCCAGGTGCGCTACTCGTCGGCGGGATACTTTGCTCGGAAGGAAGCTCGCCTTGCCCGACCAGAGACTCCCTCGCTGGGGCAGAAGAATGAGAGGAAGAACCTATGCTCTTTCCCTTAGCGGAGGGGGTTTGTTTCGGCGCCATTTCTGAAAGACTCGAAGTGCTCGGAGAAGGAAAGAAGAAAAACTCGAACAGTCGAAAGCTCTCTTTCGCAGAAGACAGATAAAAAGTTTTTCTCTCAAAAACTTGGGGTATATATAGTCCGGGTCGACTCCTCGAATCCTCGGACGAACTCCTCGAGACCCTAACCAAATCTCGCAGATTGGTTATGATTGGATGCTACGTCAGCCCACTACCCTTGGAAGACGGACAGTCAGCGAATTCGAAAGGTTTTTCGTGCAAAACGGTTCAGCGGGTTCTACGCTAAAAGAACTTTCTACGCTCGACAGCAACGGATCTACGGTTTTTACGCTCGCAAGCTACAAGTCTATGGTTTTACGCCCGGATGCCTTTGTGCTCGATAGCTTTTATGCTCGAGAGGCCACAAACCTACGACTTTACGCTCAGCAGATAACAAATCGTCTATCTCACGCTCGGTGGCGCTCAGTTTACGCTCAGAGACAACAGATCCGCAAACTTCACGCTCGAAGAAACTTTCTTTTCAGGAGCTACAAATCAAATAGTTCTACGCTAAAGGAGCTTTTTACGCTCGACGGCTACGAATCTACAACTTTATGTTCGACAACTATAAGTCTATGGTTTTATGCCCGGATGCCTTTGTGCTCGGTAGCTTTTATGCTCGAGAGGCAATAAACCTACGACTTCACGCTCAGAAACCACAAGTCTACGATTTAACGCTCGATGGTGTTCTACGCTCACAAGCTACAGATCTCCAGTCCTATGCTAAAGGAGCTTTCTACGCTCGACGACTACGAATCTACAGCTTTACGTTCGACAGCTATAAGTCTATGGTTTTATGCCCGGATGCCTTTGTGCTCAGTAGCTTTTATGCTCGAGAGGCAACAAACCTATGACTTCACGCTCAGGAACCACAAGTCTACGATTCCGCGCTCGATGGTGTTTTACGCCCAGAGGTTACAGACTGATAATTTTGCGCTCCACGACTTTCCGCATATTCGAAACAGTCCCCAAAGCGGTCAATTACAAAGAGTTCGACACAGAAGATACTCGTTCTTGACCCAAAGCATCCCAAGTACCCGAAGCATACAGAGTTCAAACATTGAGAAATTACTCTTCTCGGGTCCAAAATTGGAGGTTCATCCAGACTCCAGTCTGAATATCTCGTCTATCAAAAGATGGCAACTCAGTTAGACAGCCATTTCTCGACCCTGTTCCAAGGAATTTCTCGGAAAGTCATTCTTGAAGACGAAGTCTGAACAAAAAATTCTGTTTATCAGAAGTTCAGAGCTCTACGCGGTCCCTCAGTCCTAGCAACAGGACAGTTCTAAAAATATATAAAATGCTCTACAGCGTTCTATGGACTATTTGCTATACGTAAAGGACAGGACCTAGCACTCTTTCTACAGAGTCGGCGTAAAGATTCAGACGTGTTGAAGCTACACATATTCAGACTTCACAGCAACGTATGGCAAGATGATCATATGAAGAAGCAAGACAATTTTATTAAAAGATCAAAGTCATGATTACATATGAGGGAAATCTAATCTACAAGGGTTTTATTTTTATTTTCATGATTACATATGAGGGAAACTCCGTCGACAGGAGGGGTTTTCCCATCATCGTCCGAAGATCACACCGAGAAGCCGCTCTGACAGGATGATCAGTGGCAGGAGGATACAAAACTGGGCAGATGACCCATCCTCCAAGAGAAGGAAAGCAGGGTAATTCTGCTTTCCTACAGACCACCGCCACTCTAGCCGGTCTGTCTGCCTCTCGCCACCAGAAGTAACTGGAGAGGGCGCCGCTTGCAAACAGCGTGGTGAAATACGTTTCTTCATCCTTTCCGAAGAAACCACCACATAAAGTTGCTGATTATCCCGAGCAAGGGAGGCTAAGATATCCTTCCATGATCCATCGTTGCAGTGGATATTTGCTCGAAGACGCCATCTTTTTCGGCTCCCTACATGCTGGAAGAACATGATCTCCTTCTTCCTCAGGTCGACCCGACGAACTCCGACGATCATCTCTGCATGGTGATGGGAATGTGGTGAGAACAGGTTTACCCCCCAGCCTTTTTATAGGCAAAAGAGATCACAGCGGTCCCCAATAAATCCGTCATAAAGTCCGCATCGACCGTTTCAGCGCTCCATTCAGAAACATTTCGAGTTACGAGGGCCCGTTCATGCTTCATTCAAAGCATTTCAAATTCCGAGGAATTTAAAAGCTTTGAAGGGGGTCTTGTAGAAGCATAAAACTTACGCTGGGAGGATCTACACAGCCTCTTGATGCAGAGCAGCATAAACAGAGGCCTTCAGAGCCATCAAACGTGCAACAGAGCTTTCTCCGCTAAAAAAAACACAGCATAAAGTATAAAGCTCAAAGGACCATCCGCGTAAGTGCAGTACGTCCAGGCCGCTCCAGCGTAAGATAGAGTTCTTCATCGCCTCCATGGCGTAAAACTCAGCCGCTCTCAAAGCAGCGTTAATGTGTACGAGAAACGCTTCATTTTCTCTGAAATGAACCTGTCAAGTCACACAGTGAACCTGGCCTCTGACTCCTGACAAAAAGTGCTGCACGGCTACCCAGACGACGGCTGAAAACGATGGCAGACCCCTCGGGATGCGCCCACAGTATGATGGCGGATCTCGACATTTAATGCAGAGGATTTGGTTAAAATATCACCAAACCGTCGGTTACCAAAGTCCCCCCAGCGTAAACCGCTCTTTCGCGTACAAGGGAATACGCCGCCTTATTTTACACAGGCAAACATGAGCTGTTTTAAGCTCTACAGTAGACAAACCGCCTGCCATGTCAAAAGCTACACTTCGTACAGGGCCCGAGGCACATCTCTACGTCAAATTGCACAGAGCGGTGACAGTTTCCCTCAAGACACGTCTCTGCGACGGATGCACAGAAGGGCTGCAGACCTTCAAAATATGTCTCCGCATTTAATGCACATGATGGTGGCAAATCTCTGTAAGAGATTTGATTACACCTTCGAAAGCCGTAATTCTGGCGAAGACGTCCACATCAACACTCTGGCACGGTACGCAGCGGCTTCTACGTCCACCCAGGATCTGTGCTCATTCGGCTTCAAATGCCCTCTCAGTCTCTACGACCATTCGGCTTCTATGCCTGTTCGGCTTCTATGCCCATTCGGCTTCTCTGCCTGTTCGGCTTCTATGCCAATTCGGCTTCTATGCCTGTTCGGCTTCTATGCCTATTTTGGCTTCTACGCCGGGGGTGACAGTCATTTGGCTTCTACGCCAACCTCTTCTACACAAGGGATACCTACCTACGTGGCTTCTACGCCGTGATCTTCACAGCAGATATACGTGTTTTGTCCCCTTAGTTGGACACGTGTCACATGCTCACTCAAAAGGTCATTTATGCGCAGGCATTGGTTATTTTAACCGTTGTGTAAAAGGGTGCTATACTGTCCACTCCTCGGTTGTTACACCGACGGAGTAGTCACTGTCACCAAAACTCTATAAATAGAGACCCCTATCAATGGGGAACAAGGTCGACAATTTGGAAGATCGAACCAGGTCAGAGAATTGGTAAAAGAGAGAGAGAGAGAGAGAGAGAGAGAGAGAGAGAGAGAGAGAAGGAGAAGGAGAGAAGAGTCCGGAGCTCAGGCAAAGAGTAGGGGTCGACGGCTCTAGCACCGTGCATCCACCCTCCTTCGCAGCCTTCGAAGCCGCTACCCGTCTTCTACGGTACTTCTTCAACATCGTGTAGTCCAAGGGCTAAAGTGATCGACTGCAGATCAGACACCTATAGCAATTTATACCTAGATTAAATAAATTGTACTCCCGCATCCTCGTATAGGATCGAATTATACAAGTTTTTTTGTAAACCAAAGGGCACGGGTCTCGTATAAACTCTGTCATTGAAATACACTTTCATTCTTTCGTTTAATACCACAAACATCCACGTCCCTAAACTATTTAACAGAAGGTACAATTATAATCAAACTCAGTTACAAAATTGGCTAATCACTTGTACGACTTACTAGGTGGAGTCTGGGTTATCCCAGAGTTTCTATGCATATAATAGGAATCATTAGACCAAACCATGTTCTAGCAGGGGCTAGCCGAGCCATGAATTACCGCTTGGCACATAGTAGTATGCACCGGTCCCTCATAAGGCCACCGTGCTAAGATCACATAGAACACATAGTATAATATAATAGTCGGATATTGTCATCCACTAATGAGGATTTAAATAATATCCATGGAAGCCAGCCTTCAGTCCCCATATAATGATTGAGGGTGACTAGTTAAGCACGATCTCGGGATTTTGTCCCTCCCAATGCTCTACTTATTTTAGTTGCCTAGTTAATCCTATGGTTAGCTGCAATCACATGGCTTGGTCAAATGTTACTCCCCTTACATGTCGTACTGTAGTACGACTACGCTATATATGAATCCACTTTATTACTTTGTAGTTAAATTTGGATTCATCCAGCGTGATGTAATAGTCAAACAAATCCTAGCCACGCTTGGTTATTGACTAACTATGATGTCCATGATTGAAAAATTATTATATCACTTGTCGCTTTGCACGTAGGTACACCTCAGTATGAAACATGTAACATAATCACGTAGAAACACTTAGCACATAGGAACACATAGCACATAGTAAGTGTATCAGCATGGATACCAATAGTCGAGTCAAGTTACCAATCATTAGTAAATCATATGGGTTCTAGCACATAGTCAGGTCTAACACATGGTCACATAGTTCACATATATTAGCAATCATTAGAATCACACAAGGAGTCACAAAATTCTATAAAGCATTAAAATCAAGCAAATCAATAAAATGTGCACATAGGCCGCATGAGGATAATGGGTGCATAGGATATCCTCGGGTGCTGTCTCTAAACCTGTCCATAAAAAACCATTGGAGTTAACCCCAAGTAGCAAGTACCACAAAGGAAGCACGAATGAAGAAATAAAACCAGGTTATAATATATATATATATATATATATATATATATATATATATAGTTATGTCTCATAGTTTTTGTTTATAGCCTACTGTGATACAACAATATAACCCTACAACCAAACAAAGACAAGGGTTAGACCATCGCACCATGATTGTCCACGACCCTAAACTATTTAACAGAAGGTACAATCATAATCAAACTCAGTTACAAAATCGGCCAATCACTTGTACGGCTTACTAGGTGGAGTCTTGGTTATCCCAGAGGTACTATGCATATAATATGAATCATCAGATCAAACCATGTTCTAGCAGGGGCTAGCCGAGCTATGAATTGCCACATAGCACATAGTAGTATGCACCGGCCCCTCGTAAGGCCACTGTGCTAAGATCGCATAGAACACATAGTATAATATAATAGTCGAATATTGTCATCCACTAATGAGGATTTAAATAATATCTATGGGAGCTAGCTTTCAGTCCCCATATAACGATTGAGGGTTGCTAGTTAAGCACGATCTCAGGATTTTGTCCCTCCCAATGCTCTACATGTTTTAGTTACCTAGTTAACCCTACGGTTAGCTAAAATCACATGGCTTGGTCAAATGTTACTTCCCTTACATGTCATACCGTAGTACGGCTATGCTAGATACTAATCCACTTTGTTACTTTGTAGTTAAATTTGGATTCATCCCAGCGTGATGTAATAGTCAAACAAATTTTAGCCACGCTTGGTTATTGACTAACTATCATGTTCATGATGGAAAAATTATTACATCACATGTCGCTTAGCACGTATGCACACCTCAGTACGAAATATATAACATAATCACGTAAAAACACTTAGCACATAGGAACACATAGCACATAGGAAGTGTATCAGCATGGATACCAATAGTCGAGTCAAGTTACTAATCGTTGGTAAATCACATGGGTTCTAGCACATAGTCAGGTCTAACACATGGTCACGTAGCTCACATACATTAACAATTATTAGAATCACACAAGGAGTCACAAAATTCCATAAAGCATTAAAACCAAGCAAATTAATAAAATATGCACATAGGCCGCATGAGGATCAGGGATGCATAGGATGTCGGGCCACATGAGCTCGGGCTGAGCGCATGACGCATGGGTCGGGCCGCATGAGCTCAGGCCTCATGGGTTGCATGAGCTCAGTGCTGCATGAGCGCAGGCCGCATGGGTCAGGAAAGTCCACTACTTGGGACTAGTGTTGAGTGACGTGCAACTATATGTTAGAGAAGTGACCATAAAGTGATCGAAGTGACTGATGTGACATGCAATAAAGTATGACAGAGAGAAAAGATAGCATCAGAAAAAGACAAGATCACCGAATTATGTGCCAAGAATTCAGAGTCATACGTCCAAGAAAAAATGGCAGCATACTCTGCTTGCAGCATAGGATCAGGCCGCATGGATGCCTCTTTGGAATTAGCGACTTCTCATTCGTTTAATGAGTGAAAACACAAGGAGTTCAAGGACACTTGTGTTAATAAGCAGTTATGCGTCCAACAAGATGGCTGCATGTTGTCATTATTCGACAAGATTTCAGGCCGCATAACCCTCTTAGACCACATAGCACTCTCAGCCGCATAGCTCGCTGACAGCATGTGAATTTTGTCTCCCTCAACAGCAGGTTCAACCATGGCAAAAAGCTCCTAAAAATTGAAAAAATATTTTTTTATAATTTTTTTATTTTAACTCCAAATCAAGTGAACCAAAAGCCAAAATGCCTGAAATGGAATGCTCAATCACCCATAAATTTGGTTTTCTAAAATACCATGTTTTAAAAGATCAAAACCAAGAAAAGTTTTTGGACCCCATAAAAACTCTTAACAAAAATTATAGATCTACACGAAGCTACCCATTAAAATCGAAAACTCCAAGTACTAAAAGTGTTAAGAATCATAATTAGCACATATTAGACATAAAATGCAAGGAAAAAGCAAGAATCAAAAATTAAGAGATTTTTCCATGTAGTGCAAGGTGTACTTACCTAAATAAAAGAAAAAAAAAAGAGAATGAGGGAACAGAGAGAGAGAGAGAGAGAGAGAGAGAGAGAGAGAGAGAAATTAACTTATATAGCTAGGATTTGAGGTTTAGACCATTGGTTCAACTCATGACCAAACCAACCCAATAATTAAACCATGAGTCTAATTGAATCAAAGAATGGGTCTAGTCTCCATGACATAGAACCTAATTATCATGCAAATAATAAATAATACAAGTAGGAAAAATAATATGTTTCAAATACTTATATCGGGAACGGGGAGTGACATCTCTACCCACCTTAGAAAAATTTTGTCCTCAAAATTTAAACTCAAGGCTAGCTAAAGAAATCAGAACGAGCAATACACAAACTATAAGATTATCTATACATGTAATCAAATTCAAGCATATAATAAAGAAAATAGTGTTACATAGCATGGGTAAACGAATCACGAGATTAGAGATACAAAGGCATAAGAACGAATATACCTTCCGTGTTGAACATGTACGGATTTTGAGATCGTATATCGTCCTCGCGCTCCCACGTCGACTCTCCCAAAAGGTGATGACCCTAAGCAACTCGGACAAGATGAATAGTCCGATTCTTGAGCACCTTCTCCCTTCGGTCCAAAATTGATATGGATTGCTCCCTGTAAGACAAGTCGGTACCAACGACTAGCTCAGAATGGTCGAGAATATAACTCAAATATGGGACATCCCTATGCAACTAAGACACATAAAACACATCATGCATATCACGTAGTGAAGGTTAAAGGAAAAGACGATAAGCAACATTGTCCACCAGCTCAAGGATATTGAACGGACCGACATATTGAGGACTAAGCTTCCCATGAACCCCGAATCTATTGACTCCTTGGGTTGGCAAAATCTGCAAGAAAATATGGTCACCGACACAAAACTCTAAAGGCCTACGATGCTGATCTGCCCAATGCCGATGCCTATCTTGCGCAACCCAAAATCTCTCTTTGATCTGCTTGACAATGTTTACTGTCTGCGTGATCATCTCTGGGCCTAACATCTTTCGCTCACCTATATCATCCCATGCCAATGGTGACCTGTATTTCCTTCCATATAATACTTTGAATGGTACCATCTGAATACTTGCTTGATAAATATTATTTTATGAGAACTCAACGAGATGAAGATGATCTTTCTAAGACTCTCCAAAATCTAAAGTACAAGCTCATAGCATATCTTTCAGGGTCTGAATGGTTCTCTCTGATTGCCTGTCTGTTTATGTATAGTAAGCGGTACTGAATCTCAACTTGGTGCCCAAACTCTGGTATACAAACTCTTCCAAAAATGTAAAATAAACTGAGTATCTCGATCAGATACAATACTTACTGGGATATCGTGCTGTTTTACTATCTATCGCATGTACATTTTTGCTAACTGCTTTATGGATTGCCCTACTCGAAAAGAAAGAATGTAAGCTACTTTTGTGAGACGATCTACTATTACCCAAACTGCATCATGACCAATTGGGAATCTAGGTAAACCGGTCACAAAGTCCATCATGATATATTTCCACTTTTACTTCGAAATATGAAGCGGATGTAATAATCCTGCCGGTCTTTGCTGGTCGGCCTTCACTTACTGACATACCAAACACCAGGAAATGAATCGTGCTATATCCCTCTTCATCCTATTCTACCAGAAATGTTGCTTGATGTCTTGATACATCTTGGTACCTCCTGGATGAATTAAATATTGGAAACTGTGTGCCTCAGTCATTACTTCTTGTCGGATATCTCCACTTGGTACACAAAGACGATTTCCAAACCTAAGAGTTCCATCTTCATGAATCGTAAACTCTTTTCTGAGACCAGACTCATATTTCTCTCAAAGCTTCTAAACTTTGCCTGAGCTACCTTAATCCTTTCCATAATAGTAGATTATACATATAAACTAGCTAATACTCCTACATCTTGCGTAAGTATTATCTCGATCCCTATTTTTCGAAGATCTTTTGAGATATCTCGTACCCCGTCTCGACAGTTCCGTGGTTTTGAACCACAACTGCCTGCTTCACTTATGAAGCGTTCTTATATTTCTCGTTCGATACTTGCGCTCTTGATGCATGTCTCGATATGCTTTGTTTCAATATTCTATCTTAGTGTTCAACTATGTTTGTGACTTATGTTCCTCCGAGCTACGCTCGCTAAATCTATGGTATCACTAGTATGCAACTGATATATTTTATTAAGCATGAAGGAGTAGAAGAGAAGGGTCAGGGCCCGCCCACCTTTACTTATCTTCTTCATCGTTCTACCGAGTCGACATAGCATATTGCTCCACCTGAGTCGATACAGCCTAACCCTAAATTTTTTTGGTCAGATGTGAAGCATGATTTACTTAACTAGTATAACCATGCGAGCAGGCCGTGATTCTCAATCATTCGATCCGAGCTGATTCAAGGAAGACTGCACCATCACTTAAGTTTTGCTATTTTTGTACCATTCTGAACTAGCCCACTAATTTTTTGCATGATACTTGACTCCGTGCATCTATTTGCATCGAGACGATAAATCGACCTCAGAAAGTTTTGCATAAAATCCTACAAGTAAAACCAAAATCCGAATCAATACTTGTTTTTGAATCCGTCTTATCGAATTGCAAGCAACTCAATACCTCATTCCCATTCTGACTTATATTTGTGCAACCAACCCAAATATCTCATTTCAATCCGACTCAGTGTAATGCACCGTACATAGTGGGGCATTACAGTTGCACAGTCTATTATTTCAAAATTATAACAATCAATACCTAATATTTCTAGGTGATTCTTCTCTTTGATAATATGAGCCATAGTCTTTAACATCTTCGGACAATAATCTATGTCTATATTTTCAATATTCTTTCTATGATTGTCATGTAGTATAATAATCTTGGCTCTAATACCATCGAGAAGTGTTGTTATTAGTTTATCTCATAATTTCTTAATTCAGTTGTTGAAATATTCAGCAAGATTAGAAGTGTTAATATCAAATCTAGGACAAGGAGCATACGTTGTTATCCAATGTTCAAATTGACAATTTTATCATTTATACCAATAAGCCAATCGTACAAAATTATGTTCTCGGCTTTAATTATATCAAACAAACTCTCTATATCCATTTTATTGTATGATCTAGCAAGCGAGTCTAATAAGTATTGATATGCTGGTTCTTTTGCAACATTTTTCATGTTTTGTTTAAAATACTGAATACAAAAAAATGGGAAGATGCAAAAAAAAAACATCATGCATATCATTTATTAATTCTTTTTGCTTATCATATATAAATAAAATTATACTTCAATCATTAAAAGAACTTTCAAAAGATATTCTAAAAGAGTTTAAAAACCAAGACCAAGAATCACTATTCTCATCTTCAGCAACATCATAAGCAATATAATATAATTGATAGTTAGGATCATGAGCACAAGCAATAAATAAGATACCTTGATATTTAGACGAAATAAATATAGCATTAGTACTAATAACCGGTAAATAGCCCTTTAAAAACTCGTCAATACATGCCTTAAAACTAATAAAAATTCTTTAAAAGCTATTACTTTCGACAATTTTAAGAAAACATGTACTACCTGGATTCGTCTCCATAATTCTATAATAATACTCTTCAAGACTAGCATATGCCTCATCATAACTATCATTAATTTTAGTTAATGTCGTCTCTGGGGATCTCCAGGCTTTGGAATAACTAATATCTATACGGTGCTCCCTATATATATATATATTTAACAATTTATGATGGATTATATGACTGGTTATCTCTAATAGTGTCAATTATCATGGTCTTTGTAACGTCCCGCAACTGCACGGTGCGTTACGCTGAGTCGAATTGAATAAAATAAATGCTGGTTACATTTGATTTGTTGGATTTTGGGAAGAAGTATTGATTGAGTTGTTTCATGTGCATATGGCTAGCGGGTTCGATGGAAATCAGGTATTCGTTCAGAGCAGTACTGAGATAGCTGAGTTGGAATGATAATGCCATCTTCCTTAGTCCGATTGGTCGGATGATTTGGAGAGCACGGCCTGCTCGCACGGTCATACCAGTTGAGTAGATCGCGCTTGCATCAGACCACGGGTTCAAGGGATTGGCCGTATCGGCAGGACAGGATGCCTAATGGGATCAAAATATTGTGAGTGGGCTCTTTCCCTTCTCCTCTACTCCTTCATGCCTAATAATATGGAAAACACGTAAAAGGCTTGAACACTTGGGCTAAAACATTTGGAAATACTATACTGAGGCGTTCATAGAGTGTACGTTATTTGCTTGGATCTGATTTGTGGCTTGAATTGATTTGCGCGTTGGATAGTTGGAGCTAGAGTTGGATTATTGCATTTGAGGCAGTTGGTTGAATAGTTGGGATTATGTTTGGACAGTTGGAATGATACATTGAGGCTTTAGAAATATTAGGAATTCGGGCGAGCGAGCGTGCATCCGTGCACGAGTATCACTTGGTCGCTTTGTCTTGCAAAGCGAGCAGTTGTGGTTCAAAACTGAACAACTGCATCGGCGAGGGTATTGTGCCACTGTTGGGGCATTGTGCCATGGAATTATTTTGAGTGTGGGGTATTGCACCCAATGTGAAACACTGTATTGAGAAGAGGCATTGTGCCTATGGGAATAACTTAAGAAATGGTGCCTTGGGCTATATGTTGGAAGAATGGTTATGGATTCTTTGGTTGGATGCTTTGGTTGGATATTGGTTGAATGAGTCTAGGATCGCTTAGTGGGGCGAGAATGATTCGATCCTCTCGTCATACCTACTTGGTGTCTGCATGTCACGGACAACCTGTATTGCACAGGGTTTGGTCTCCTCGAACGGGAAGGCTCCGGGGCACCGGGACCGTTCGGCCATGGAGGAGACAACTGGGTAACGCGTCTTGGGTGCGGTGCCAGAGGTTGAATGCGATTCAGGTGGGTTAGCTACTTAGCGCTGTTTCGAATAGAATCGCATTAGATCAGTCCGATCAAAGTCCTTTATGGCTTCGCCAGTGACTTCATATAGATAGGTGTTGGCTTGCATTACTTTGGTTGGTTTGTGCTTCGTGTAGGCGCGGCCACCTTGCCTCGACAAGAGTGTGCACAAACGAGATTGGATTAGAGACTTTGGTTGAGGATGGATATTTGAGGCTTGGGATTGGTTCGATATGTTATCGTGCAAGCGATGGCATTGAGTAGGACGGTTTGTATGCTAGTTTCCCTCGGGTTGGATATATATTTGCTTGTCGATTGGTCTGAGTTGAATGTTTGCATGCTTTAAACTGCTTTACAGCTTTCCTTAATATGTCATCCCTATGCCATGAAATGAATCTAGGATTCAACTAAAAAGATCACCATATAACTGTTTGCATTCACTATTTTACTTAGTGTCGGCTTAGGCGAGTGGGTTACTCCGCTCACCAGTACGGCTGTGTACTGACCCACGTTTGTGGGCAATATTTTAGGTACGCAGGCGTAGTGGAGCTGCTTGTATATACGAGACATAATGTATGAACTGTAAGTACCTTTGTGGGCTAGAAAAAAGTGCAAGAGTATTTCATCGCCTTCGTGGCATCGCCTTTGTGGCATTGCCTTCGATGAGGCATTTCACTTGACCCTATTGAGAGCTTCGTTACGTATTACTCTGATGTGTGCTTGGTACACAATACTTGACTTCCCCTGTAACTTGGTTGTTTTGATGATAACATTTGGTGTTTGACAATATCGCCTTGTGCGAGCGCAACTCCAGGCTCGTACGGCATCACGTCCCGATGAGAACGATTGTCCTGCGGGAGAGCTGCAACGTGGTGATTCATGTTCAGCGGGGACTATTGTCACGCCCCAGTCCCAAAATACGTAGGACTAGGAACACGTAAGCATGCCAGCCGCATGTATATGGCAACTCCAATATATGGAACCCAAACCCATACGTACGCTGTACTATGAATATAAAATCCACAAGTGGTATAAACATATGTCACAAGTCACAGGGTACAATCTAAATCTTATCTACAGAAAATTAATATAAATGAATGACCAGCATCTATATAACTAGATCTCAACATAAGTATCTAAGGATGATAGTTAGATGGAAACAAATCCACTACCAACTCGAATGTAAGAGCAAATACAAAATAAGTACAACACAACAACACCATATAAGAATACCAGCTAGCAATCTCGGGCTCGAAGAGAGGACATCCACGAAACATATATAACCATCCAAATCTGCGCTCCTGCAATTACTCAAGAACAGATACACCTGGCAGGGGACCAGGTCCTCAGAGGGACGTAAAAAGATACACAAAACATATGCCAATTTAAATACAGTAAACATGTATATAATTTAAAAATAAATAAGTACGCTGCACAAGACAATCTATATGAATGCAAATGAGGACAACTTTTCGACGTATGGGCAAGGGTAGGCTACTCGATCTAATCCTTACAACTCACGCTCGTCAATGGACATCATCAGCCGACATACCTCTGGGGTAGCGACCCTCGGACTCCATCAATCGACATACCTCTCGGGTAGCGACCATCGAACACGACCACCATAGTGCGTACTAGTTACTATGGTTTACCAGAGTGGTTAAAAGCCCATACGCCTAATGATTGTCCTCTATGATACTAAGTGTCAAGTGTGTGTCAACATATCTAATATATAGTAATGACTGAAAGGAACTACACATGCAATAAATAAACAAAAATGCAATAATTATACCAAAATATACTAAGCATGTAAAATACTGTAAACAATTTGGCAAGGTATCTTGCCTGGGGTCCTGCTGCTGGTATGAATCAGAGTCCAAGTCACAGTCCAAATAGCCTATGTATTACAAATTTATCATGTCAAAAGATAATTTATTTTAATTTATTTAATTCTGGAATAATTACTCTAAAATCCTATTTTAATCTTATTATTCTGATTTTTATGTTAATTCCTAAATTTTGTCCAAAGAAACTAAATTTTATCAACTCAAGACTCATGGCACGCAAATCGAGACGATCTGTTGACCAAAAAGTCAACCGACACAAACTCAACTTTCATGCATGATTTCCTATAGATTTTAGTGTCAAAAATATGCTAGAATTTATGGCTCTTCCAAATTCAAATTCGTTTGAGAATTATGGCACATACAAATTTGTATTGTGTACCGATTGTTAAATTCTAACCTAGAAGTTCTACAGAATTAAAAATATGTAAATAATTCGAATTAAATTCTGGGAAAAATTTATATCGATGATCTCGACATTATCTTTCCGAAACTTTAAACGGTTCATGATTCTGATTCCTGGTTCTCCCGAAATCGCAAAAACATCGAAACATGTCTATTTTCGGACATGCTGTGCTCTACGAATTTTTCAGAATTTAATACTCATAATTTCGTAAAACAATTTATATAATCAGAAAGCTAACCTCAATATCGTTCTAAAAAAAAAACTAGGCCTTGTTTGGAGTCCGGAGCTATGCGCAATAGCTTCTGGAAGATGAAGGAACCCTAGATGGTAATTCTCCAAAAATTGGCTCAAGAAAAACCCTAGAAATTAATATCTAAACTATTATATATATAGAGGAGAGAGAGAGTAGCCGCGGCTCACAGCGCACCACGTGGCAGCAATCCAGGGCTGCCCGCTCAGATCGGACGGTCAGGCACTGACGCGGCTCGGTTCAGCTGAGTCCGAGTCGAACTCTGACTCGGCTCGGCTCGAGGTCGGCTCGGCTCGCACCCACTCAGCGGTCACTGACAGGCGGGGCCATCACTGTTCACTGCTGGAGGCTGACAGGTGGGCATCCTGTTTGCTGACTGGGCAGAATTAATTACTTTTTGGATTTTCTTTTTCAGAAATTAGTTTTTAATTCAGTTTTTGATAATTAACTCAAAATAAATGCTAAAAATAATCAGAAAATTCCCAAAAAATTATAGAAAATATATTTTATTATTTAAAACCTAAAATAAAAGTTTGGAATATTTTTATTTAAGTTTGAACATAAAATAAATTCTTCAAAGTCTTAGAAAATTAGTGTTACTAGTTTTTAATTAACTAAAAATTATGGAAAAATCCCAATAATCTAAAATAGCCTAAAATAATTCTAAATAAATATTTATATAAGTAAATATACTAAAAAATTTTATTTTCTAATTAACTAAGAGAATATTCTAAATAAATTCAACATCTATAATAAATATAATAATATAAAATATACATAAAATACCTATTTTGGGTGAGGGAGTTTACAATCTACCCAACTTAAAATAATTTCGTCCTCGAAATTAAAATAAGGCATAATTTATTAAATCCTTCACATTCATACATAAGGTACGTCAATCGCAATCTCTTCCAAAAATTTAAATAACAAAATCTATTCAAATCTATCGCGATCATTTCAAAATTAAGATAATCATTGTTCAAATCAAAATTTAACCTATTGTAATCTCTTCTCACTTTTCCAACTCATCAATATCCAAATTTAAATTGGATCCATATAATATCTTTAAGATTTAAATAACCCATATCAAATTTTACCTCACGATCTCCAAGTATCATAATCTCCTCTAGAAGTAATTCGAGTCCAATATTATTCCTATTTTCACTTATAATTTTTTTTTTGTATTCTTCAACTTTTTAAATTCTATTAACATCCTCAATATTTCAAATAGGTAGTCCAATCATCAATTTTTTTAATTTAAATCATCAAATTAAAAAATAATTTAAATGCAGTCCACCAATGTTCAAGTCTGAAATTATATATTTATCCTTCAAATTCAAATTGATGATTTTACCTTCAATACTCAAAAATTTAAATTATGTACTTAAGGTATAAATATTGGGTCCTCAATATCAAGATTTTTAAAATTCATTAATCCTCATCATCTTAGTCATTCTTCTAAAATTTGCAAAATTAAATGGCTTGAACCTCTCCCAATCTAATCTTACTTGACCACAATCTAAAAGAAATTCCTCTCGAGTTGCCAATGTACTGCTACCCAACTTAGAATTTATCCATCTATCACAGAAGGCTATATACTTTAAGAAAAATATTCCTTAATTTATTTACTCATGCTATTCAATTATCAAAGTTTTAACACCAAACATATCACCTATGATATACCCTTAATCAATTATAAAAAAGTGTCACTAAGTCATGTGATTAGCCTTATGGGGTATATCTAGTACTATCAGTGTCAACTTATACCAGCACGAGGTTTCGTCTTTCCGAAATAGGGGAAGACGGAGAGCAATAATAAAGAATTCAAGGTGAAGGTGACAGAATACGAGTACGAGGTTCAAAGAAATTAAGGAATTCGAAAAGAGAGTTGTCAGGACAGTTGTGGATTAAAATCCTATTTTTGGTAACTTCCTATTTACATGCTCATATCAGTACAATTATATAACCGATACGATGTGTCAGACATGTCTAGGGGCAAGTATATCCGTCTACTACCATATATCTCAATCCACGTAAAGTAGTCATGCGAAGAGCGAACCAAGCGCACTAAGGTTAGCTAGACCTTAATGCACCGATTCTGATTAGGCAATTGTATCATTGTGTGCACCCAATAATACATATGCCATGAGCAAGCTCGATAAAAGAATAAGCTTGCAAAAACTAGGCTATAATAGCAGCATAAATCAAGGTAGTACAGAAAATATAAGTACGCTGGATTATGATGAAAGAAGGTACAAATTAATTCAAGTTCGCAGAAGCAAAAACAACATAAGCAATAATAATAAAAGACCCTACAATCTCTACAGTTGTTATACTAACTCCCTGTCTAAGTCATTAGTCGACTAAATTGGGATATGAGCCTCTAAGTCCTATAGTCTGAATAAACACTGTCATCTTACGCTAGCATACGACAAATGTCATTCAGTTACACTTCAATAATAGGGCAAAAGACTATGTGATGCTAGGTTGTGAGGTATACTACCCAACTTATAATAATAAACTAATACTATAATTGTCTTAAGTATACCGTAGAAACTCCTGTTAAGGTCTACGAGAAGGGGTCTTGGTACTTATTAGGGTATCCTCTATACTAGGTTCAAACATTATGGTAAAACTTCTAACTAACTCTAGTAGTGTCTATACTACTCTCAAGTCTTCATAATACATCAAGGGGTAATTGTAAACCAATCTATTGAAAAGAAATTCTAGGGTTCACTAGATATTATAAACTTAGTGGTGTGTCTATATTCCCGTTGTATTCTTAATAGGTGTGCTACAATAATCATTATCCTAATAACATGGGTTCCTATATTCTAGCAGGAGGCTATACTCAAAGAACTATTAGGGAAGTACAGGAATCAAGCAGGATACAATTGTTCAAATAGAACAGATAGGAGGAAGATGAATCATAGTCAATTGTGGATGAGATCCTATACTCTAGTCCTAGGTGCAGGCTTGTTCGGTACAATAACGTAACCGAGACAATATGCTCTCGACCTTCATGGGCCAGCACAAAAATATGTCACGCCCCAGTCCCAAAATACGTAGGACTAGGAACATGTAAGCATGCAAGCCGCATGGATATGGCAACTCCAATATATGGAACCCAAACCCATACGTACGCTGTACTATGAATATAAAATCCACAAGTGGTATAAATATATGTCACAAGTCACAGGGTACAATCTAAATCTTATCCACAGAAAATTAATATAAATGAATGACCAGCATTTATATAACTAGATCTCAACATAAGTATCTAAGGATGATAGTTAGATGGAAACAAATCCACTACCAACTCGAATGTAAGAGCAAATACAAAATAAGTACAACACAACAACACCATATAAGAATACCAGCTAGCAATCTCGGGCTCGAAGAGAGGACATCCATGAAACATATATAACCATCCAAATCTGCGCTCCTACAATTACTCAAGAACAGATACACCTGGCAGGGGACCAGGTCCTCAGAGGGACATAACAAGATACACAAAATACATGCCAATTTGAATACAGTAAACATGTATATAATTTGAAAATAAATAAGTACGCTGTACAAGACAATCTATATGAATGCAAATAAGGACAACTTTTCGACGTATGTGGACATCATCAGCCGACATCAGTGGACATCATCAGCCGACATACCTCTGGGGTAGCGACCCTCGGACTCCATCAATCGATATACCTCTCGGGTAGCGACCATCGGACACGACCACCATAGTGCGTACTAGTTACTATGGTTTACCAGAGTGGTTAAAAGCCCATACGCCTAATGATTGTCCTCTATGATACTAAGTGTCAAGTGTGTATCAACATATCTAATATATAGTAATGACTGAAAGGAACTACACATGCAATAAATAAATAGAAATGCAATAATTATACAGAAATATACTAAGCATGTAAAATACTGTAAACAATTTAGCAAGGTATCTTGCCTGGGGTCCTGCTGCTGGTATGAATCAGAGTCCAAGTCACAGTCCAAATAGCCTATGTATTACAAATTTATCACGTTAAAAGATAATTTATTTTAATTTATTAAATTCTGGAATAATTACTCTAAAATCCTATTTTAATCTTATTATTCTAATTTTTATGTTAATTCCTAAATTTTGTCCAAAGAAACTGAGTTTTATCAACTCGAGACTCATGGCACGCAAATCGAGGCGATCTGTTAACCAAAAAGTCAACCGACACAAACTCAACTTTCATGCATGATTTCCTGTAGATTTCAACGTCAAAAATATGCTGGAATTCAAATTCGTTTAGGAATTATGGCACATACAAATTTGTATTGTGCACCGATGGTTAAATTCTGACCTAGAAGTTCTACAGAATTAAAAGTATGTAAATAGTTCTAATTAAATTCTGGGAAAAATTTATGTCGATGATCTCGACATTAGCTTTTCGAAACTTTAAACGGTTCATGATTCTGATTCCTGGTTCTCCCAGAATCGTGAAAATATTGAAACACATCTATTTTCGGACATACTGTGCTCTACGAATTTTACAGAATTTAATACTCATAAATTCGTAAAACAATTTCTATAATCAGAAATCTAATCTCAATATCGTTCTAACAAAAAAAACTAGGCCTCGTTTGGAGTCCGGAGCTATGCGCAATGGCTTTTGGAAGATGAAGGAACCCTAGATGACAATTCTCCAAAAATTGGCTCAAGAAAAACCCTAGAAATTAATATCTAAACTATTATATATATAGAGGAGAGAGAGAGTGCAGCCGCGGCTCACAGCGCACCACATGGCAGCAATCCAGGGCTGCCCGCTCAGATCGGACGGTCAGGCACTGACGCGGCTCGGCTCAGCTGAGTCCGAGTCGAACTCTGACTCGGCTCGGCTCGAGGTCGGCTCGGCTCGGCTCGCACCCACTCAGCGGTCACTGACAGGCGGGCCCATCACTGTTCCCTGCTGGAGGCTGACAGGTGGGCCCCCTGTTTGCTGACTGGGCAGAATTAATTACTTTTTGGGTTTTCTTTTTCAGAAATTAGTTTTTAATTCAGTTTTTGATAATTAACTCAAAATAAATGCTAAAAATAATCAAAAAATTCCCAAAAAATTATAGAAAATATATTTTATTATTTAGAACCTAAAATAAAAGTTTGGGATATTTTTATTTAAGTTTGAACATAAAATAAATTCTTCAAAGTCCGAGAAAATTAGTGTTACTAGTTTTTAATTAACTAAAAATTATGAAAAAATCCCAATAATCTAAAATAGCCTAAAATAATTCTAAATAAATATTTATATATATACTAAAAAAATTTATTTTCTAATTAACTAAGAGAATATTCTAAATAAATTCAACATCTATAATAAATATAATAATATAAAATATACATAAAATACCTATTTTGGGTGAGGGAGTTTACAACTATCGAGCTTGCGTGAGATTGGGGCATGACAAATTGCTATCTACGAGACATGATGTATGAACTGTAAGTACCTTTGTGGGCTAGAGAAAAGTGCAAGAGTATTTCATCGCCTTCGTGGCATCGCCTTTGTGGCATTGCCTTCGATGAGGCATTTCACTTGACCCTATTGAGAGCTTCGCTACGTATTACTCTGATGTGTGCTTGGTACACAATACTTGACTTCCGCTGTAACTTGGTTGTTTTGATGATAACATTTGGTGTTTGACAACATCACCTTGTGCGAGCGCAACTCCAGGCTCGTACGACATCACGTCCCGATGAGAACGATTGTCCTACGGGAGAGCTGCAACATGGTGATTCACGTTCAGCGGGGACTATTGAGCTTGCGTGAGATTGGGGCATGACAAATTGGTATCAGAGCGCCTGGTTCATTTTCTCGGACTTGGTCCTTCGCTTCATCACAAACTCTAAATAGCTTCCGCGTGTCGTTTAGCTCTTGGCTTTACTCGGTGCCGCATTGGATGTTTCATGCAATAAGTCTATATATTGCTGGTTGTGGCTGCATGTTATTCTTACTTGTGTTGCCTTGGTTGGTTTTCGTTTTATCGCTTAGCCTCGTTAGGCGTTGTTGCATTCGTGCAGCAAGTTGGTTGGCGTTGTTGCATTTGTGCAACAAGTTGAGGGCTTTCGTTGGGTTGGCTTGGCTTATCGTTCAGGAAGTTTCTGATTGCATCAATGGATCAGTTGGTTGGCATATGAGATTTGGTTATGCAGCATGTTGTGAGTAGAAACATTTATTGATAATGGATCGTTGCACGAGTTGCTCATGTAGCGATTGTGTTCGATAGAAGTTGGAATTTTGGCTGGGTGTATCACAGAGAGCGTGCATGAGTTGCTCGTATGGCGCATCGGTTGAGCAGGTTTGAGTTTAGCTTGGGAATATCAGGATAAGTTTGCACGAGTTGCCCGTACAACATATGTGTGGAACAGTTGGGTATTAGGTTGGACTACTTGGGATTGCTCGTGTTGCGAATGTATCAGACGGTTTGAGAATAGCTGGAAGCATCGAGAATGGAACCTTGCATAAGTTGCCTAATGAGATTAATGGAAATAGTTGAATGGTTAAGGAATTGGCTGAGTTTTTGTGTCAGACTTGAGTTAGAAATGGCAGGATCACGCATGAGGGATGGTTCGAATGGATTCTTGAATCAATGCAAAGGAATCGTGATGCGAGTAGCGACTTGATTCAAAGTGGTATATGGGATACCATATAGTGAGCAAGGCATTGAAATATTTTGGTTAGACATTAATGAGAATTGCCTGAACGAACTCGGGTAATAGGAATATAAGTTGGTTGATGCACATCGGCTGAGTTGGGAAGAATGAAAATAGAGAAAGTGAATTTTGAGTTGAGCAATCGAGAATAGACGTATGCAAATGAAAGCATCATTGAACTTGAGAGATGGACGAGATCAGAACGAACAGTTGGGATACGCTTGAGCGAGCGATGGGTTAATTGAAGGATAGCGAGCACGAACTACGATTTTGGGCAACACATTTGAGCTGTTGGTTGAGAAATGAAACACGATCTTGGTTTGGAGGGGTAATACGATGGTTTCATACAAACTTGAAAGATTTTGGATATTGTTGCTCGAGAAGTCGACTCAGGTTTAGCGAAAATGGAATTTTGGGCAAAATGAAATGGTGCAATAATGGTAGACAGATTCTCTGGAAGACGTGAATGGATTATGGCAACAACCGTAGGCAAAGATTGTGGCAGACAAACTTTTGAAGATAGCTAAATATGGGAGCAACGTCGGAACAAATCACTGTACGGTTTGAGCAAGTTGGACGTGCATTGTGGAACGCGACAAACAGATAAGAATTTGGAGCAAGTCTTTGGTTTTGGAAATCATTGAAGTGGTAGTGTGAGAAGTCGAACATGACAGTTCAGAAATTTTGATGGATTCAGGGCAGAACGACGGATTGATGGGAGACGGTTTCAATGAGCGCATTACTCGGGTTCGAAATTTTGCTCGGATGGAATGGTTAGATTTTTGATTCGGATTTGCAGATGAGATATAGCATGGTTCATAGTAACTGTCCATCATGATGACTTATAATTATCGAGCGTAGCTTCGGGATAACTGACCCTAGCGACTTGTCCGCTGAATCGGAGATGAATATGGTAGACCCATAGAACGACCTTTGAGGTGCCGTATTTGGGAATGCGTTGAGGGCAGATATGAGTAATGTGTGTTGGAGATTTGGCTTATTGACTGAGTGTTGGATTTGAGAGACCCTTGGGATAGTCTTCAGCTGAAGATACAGCCGGAAGATCGAAGCGATGGTGGAGGTAGCCTAGTCAACTGATGAGATTCAGAGTCGCAGATTTTTATCGATGGTATCGCCTCTGACTCATCGTGCCCTGGAAGGAAATAACATTCATATGAATTGACGACTGTGAAACTAGCTCGTGAAGTTAAAGCAACGGCTCTTTCAGATCAAATCCTTGCGAATACTGGAAGGGACAGATGTGCCTCAGATTTACAAGATGCATCGAAACTTAGTCTGGGAAGCGTGCTCATTCGAAAGGCAAAGGTGATGTCCTATGCTTCGAGGCAGTGGAAGCAGCACGAAGAACTATTCCATGTGCAACCTAGAAATTATGGCGAGTGTGTCCACGTTGAAATCGTGGCGACACTATCCCTTTGGCGTGGCGGCAAGATCTTCGTGGATCACACGAACCTCAATTTAGATGTTCACCTAGTGAGGTATTGAGATTGAGGAATATGTGTTGGGCTGAGATGATCTAAAAGGAAGGTTTGATATTTGGGTAAGTCGCCTAGCATGGGTAGTATTAGTTGTGATTATCGTTCGGTGCATAAGATATATTTAGAGATGTTGCTAGTGCGGAATCAGAAATAGTTGGATTGATTGAGTTGGAACACGAACGGATTGAGTCGGTGGAAAATCATCATATTTGAGAATACTGCTCAAGCGAATATGTTGGAATGAAAACATGATTTGGTTCAATTGGGAGTAAAGCAAATGGATGCCTCAAACATAAAGATACCCTTGTAACTTGTTCAAATTTGCTATCGCAAAGCTCGGCTGAAATGCATGTATTTTAGGGACGCCTTAAATATGTGTACGATCCAAAACTAAGCGATACGAGGAATTCGTATTGAGCTGCAAGGAGGATGTGGGAATTCGAAAATTTGTACGAGCGTTCAGCAGAGCGAGACGATGAGTCAGAAATTGTAAATATGAGAGTTGCATAAAGCAGATCTATGGAATTGGATTGTGGCATGCTAGTAAGGAATGAGTACCAGCACGGTTCATGGACGAACCTGATTCTAAGTGGTATATTATGTAACACCCCGCAACTGCACGATACATTACGCTGAGTCGGATTGAATGAAACAAATACTGGTTACATTTGATTTGTTGGATTTTGGAAAGAAGTATTGATTGAGTTGTTTCATGTGCAGATGGCTAGCGGGTTCGATGGAAATCAGGTAATCGTTCAGAGCAGTACTGAGATAGCTGAGTTGGAATGATAATGCCATCTTCCTTAGTCCGATTGGTCGGATGATTTGGAGAGCACGGCCTGCTAGCACGGTCATACCAGTTGAGTAGATCGCGCTTGCATCAGACCACGGGTTCAAGGAATTGGCCGTATCGGCAGGACAGGATGCCTAACGGGATCAAAACATTGTGAGTGGGCTCTTTCCCTTCTTCTCTACTCCTTCATGCCTAATAATATGGAAAACACGTAAAAGACTTGAACACTTGGGCTGAAACATTTGGAAACACTACACTGAGGCGTGCATAGAGTATACGTCGTTTGCTTGGATAGGATTTGTGGCTTGAATTGATTTGCGCGTTGGATAGTTGGAGCTAGAGTTGGATTATTACATTTGAGGCAGTTGGTTGAATAGTTGGGATTATGTTTGGACAGTTGGAATGATACATTGAGGCTTTGGAAATATCGGGAATTCGAGCGAGCGAGCGTGCATCCGTGCACGAGTATTACTTGGTCGCTTTGTCTTGCAAAGCGAGCAGTTATGGTTCAAAACTGAACAACTGCATCGGCGAGGGTATTGTGCCATTGTTGGGGCATTGTGCCATGGGATTATTCTGAGTGTGGGGGTGTTGCACCCAATGTGAAACACTGTGTTGAGAAGAGGCATTGTGCCTATGAGAATAACTTGAGAAATGGTGCCTTGGGCTATATGTTGGAAGAATGGTTATGGATTCTTTGGTTGGATGATTTGGTTGGATATTGGTTGAACGAGTCTAGGATCGCTTGGTGGGGCGAGAATGATTCGATTCTCTCGTCATACCTACTTGGTATCTGCATGTCACGGACAACCTGTATTGTACAAGGTTTGGTCTTCTCGAACGGGAAGGCTCCGGGACACCGGGACCGTTCGGCCATGGAGGAGACAACTGGGTAACGCGTCTTGGGCGCGGTGCCAGCGGTTGAATGCGATTGAGGTGGGTTAGCTACTTAGCGCTGTTTCGAATAGAACCGCATTTGATCAGTCCGATCAAAGTCCTTTATGGCTTCGCCAGTGACTTCATATAGATAGGTGTTGGCTTGCTTTACTTTGGTTGGTTTGTGCTTCGTGTAGGTGCGGCCACCTTGCCTCGGCAAGAGTGTGCACAAACAAGATTGGATTGTAGACTTTGGTTGAGGATGGATATTTGAGGCTTGGGATTGGTTCGATATGTTATCGTGCAAGCGATGGCATTGAGTAGGACGGTTTGCATGCTAGTTTCCCTCGGGTTGGATATATATTTGCTTGTCGATTGGTTTGAGTTGAATGTTTGCATGCTTTAAACTGCTTTACAGCTTTCCTTAACATGTCATCCCTATGCCATAAAATGAATCTAGGATTCAACTAGAAAGATCACCATATAACTGTTTGCATTCACTATTTTACTTAGTGTCGGCTTAGGCGAGTGGGTTATCCCGCTCACCAGTACGGCTGTGTACTGACCCACGTTTGTGGGCAATATTTCAGGTACACAGGCGTAGTGGCGTTGCTTGGATATACGAGACATGATGTATGAACTGTAAGTACCTTTGTGGGCTAGAGAAAAGTGCAAGAGTATTTTATCGCCTTCGTGGCATCGCCTTTGTGGCATTGCCTTCGATGAGGCATTTCACTTGACCCTATTGAGAGCTTCGCTACGTATTACTCTGATGTGTGCTTGGTACACAATACTTGACTTTCGCTGCAACTTGGTTGTTTTGATGATAACATTTGGTGTTTGACAACATCGCCTTGTGCGAGCGCAACTCCAGGCTCGTACGACATCACGTCCCGATGAGAACGATTGTCCTGCGGGAGAGCTGCAACGTGGTGATTCACGTTCAGCGGGGACTATTGAGCTTGCGTGAGATTGGGGCGTGACAGTCTTACCCTATGCAACGGTAGCTAGTCGATGACGTCCTGTTGTAAGTCTTCCTAAACAAGAATGGTGATTTTCTAATGTACTAACTTTAACTATATTGCCATTTCTAATGGATTTGACATATACTCTCCAATTATAATTCGGTTGATCATAACTATATATAATTCCATGAGTATTATTCATAGCACTAGCTGAACAACTAAAATTATATTTAATTACTAAATTACATATAAAACTTCTAAATTTAGAACGGCTAAAAAATAATTTTCCCATAAATAATTAATCAGTGATATCATTATCAACATCATCATCTACCTCATAATCTGTATTTTTATAACTATTTCCATCATCATTGTCACTATCATTACCATGGTTAGATTCATCTGATGATTGATCTTCTTGAGAAAATTGAACAATTTCTTAAGAAGAACTAGCACCCGAAATAACATGCTGGTATTTAAAAAAATATTCGCTATTTCTATTATATAATGTTGGTGCTACTTGAATAACATATATATTTCTATACCGTGACTGTGAATTAATCTCAAGAATATAATTCCATGCATCATCACTATCTATCAAAAAATAATTAGAACAAAAAATATACTTTAGAATAAAATCATAATGAATAGAACAACATTCAATAATAAGATTATGTATATTTTTAAAACTAATATTCAGATAAGTTAAATTTTTTTGGATTTTTTCTCCTTCATAATTTAACCCATTTATTTTACCGCCATGCGAGCATACTATGATTACGCAATGATCCATGACGATTGAGAACTTAATTTGGCTAAAAGAAGCTGAGAAGAACTGTGGCTACAAGCAATTTTTTTTTGCTGCAGACTGAAATAAGAGGCAGAGAGAGCGAGAGATTGCTGGAAGCTTTGCTAGAGGTAGAGAGAGCTGAAGGATTTGATTGAAGCAGTAAGAGATATAGATAGAGAGAGAGAGAGAGAGAGTGAGAGAGAGAAAAAGAGAGAGAGAGAGAGAGAGAGAGAGAGAGAGAGAGAGAGATTCATTTGGAGCCGTGGGTGTTTATAGATGAGACTACAAGTAACTCGCCAATTTAATTGGCGAGTTGTGCAACGTTACAGCCGTTGGATTAGCCGTTGAGCAACGACTATTTTTTTGGATTGCCAGCATCCCTCTCCCACGCCAAAAAGTAGGCGGGCCCACACCAACGTACCCCCACCCGCCAACTCAGTTGGCAAACTCACCAACTTTTTCCCCAATCCGGCCAATTGAGTTGGCGGGCCCTACAGCAGCCGCCAACTCAGTTGGTGAGCACTTAGGCTGCCTCTGATCCCACCAAGTCAGTTGGAGAGTCGTCCCCCCCCGTGTAATTTTCATAAAACATTTTCTTCAGCCGCAATTTGCAGAAATTTTATCTCTTAGGATAAAAATATCTATTTCTAGAATGCCTTCTGTGCCAAAAAGAAGAAATAAATAAATATATATGACTATGTATGTAAAATTTCAAAGGAATATTTTAGCAAATGTCCTATTCAAAATATAGAAACTAGCATATACCCCACTATTTTTAAAAAACTAGAAAATACCCCCATTCTTTTTAAATCAGCCAGAATTTTGCTTAAAATAGTCGGAGTATATCTTAAATATTTAATGTTCCATACAAAGGAATGGGGGCATTTGCTAATTTTTTAAAAAAGTGGAGGTATATGCTAGTTTCTATATTTTTAACAAAGATATTTGATAAAATATCCCAATCTCAAAACACATGTGGGGAAAAAGTTACAAAAAACATGCAAAAAGTTCAGTTTAAAGGGATTCTTCTGCAAGTAAGTCCAAGAGGTTCAATTTTAGACTCTAAATGGTCAACAACACCTGGAGAAAGAGTCGCAACATGCAAAATATTCATTTGAAAGGGTTTTTCTGTAAAACATTCAAATAAATGGTTCATTTTTAATTTAAAGGTTCTCTTTGCAAAACACTCAATGTAAAAGGGTTTTTGCTGCTAAAATCTTAATTTCAGATAGTTAGGTTCGTCAGGAATTTAGGGTGATTATAGTATACATGGTCTATGCTGCTAAAATCTCAATAAAATGTAACTGGCATTGGATTTGTTGGTATTTTCTACTTAGCTTTAGGAGTTTTAGTCCCACATTTAAAAACCACCAATGTGTATATCTCAATATATAGCTATGCTTAGTATTGGTATATGCACATGGGTTGGTGGCCCATGTGAGTTGACTTTCCTGGAGGGTTTAAGTGTGAACTCCATTATGACAATCTTTATTTTTGTCACCACCTCTGTGAAGTTTCCCTTAGGAGCTAAGTCCCGCAGGGGCTTAGCGACTCAAACTCGGAATCAGACTCGGGATTAAAGGCACAAAGTGGCACTTTATTGGCGTACTTTGCACTTAGTACATCAGCATCGTCGCATGGCACTCGTGCTCTCTTTTTATGCGCGAGTTGTATGCACTATTGCTAGCTCGGGCGTATGCGACCTGGCGTTATGCGGCCAAAGCGCTATGCGTCCCGGAACTATACGGCCAAGGCATTATGCATCCAGTCATTATGCGGATTGGCGCTATGCCCTCAGGGGCTATGCGTCCAGGCGCTATGCAGCTAGGGTCTATGTGGCCTGACACTATGTTGCCAGTGGCTATGCGGCCTGACGCTATACGGACATGATAGGATAAGCGAGTTTTCGGTGGAGGGAAAAGGGTCTGCAATAGGTGCATGAGGCACATAGTTTTCTGTGCCTTTAAAAAAATATGGCACATACGACAGTAATGGCTGCTTTCGACGTTTGGCGGCACTATCTGCCTCGTGCAGTACAACATGACTGACGATGGAGGCGGCATATGCAGCACGGGCGGTGCCTGCGGCTTTGACACCCGGTTTTGGAAGATCTGGTCGGTCAGTGCATATGTAGCCTGGTGTTTCCTTAGGCCACATAGGTGCTAAAATCCTCTTTATATATAGAGAACGTCCTCTTTTATTTGAGGAGAGAGAAAAAAAAATAGATGGAAAACCGAGAACACCAGATCATATGCGGCCCAGAGTATCCCTCCATATTGTATTTTTGAGTGTTTTTAAAGGTGACAAGAGCGTTCCAGAAGTTCATTTGTGAACTTGCTGGTTCTTGGGGGAAAATTGTCTGTACGGTGAATCTTGCTTCGAGCAACGGTGGTTTTGACCACCCCACCACGAAGCTTTTCTTCAACACTTTCCTTTGCTTCATTCTTTCTCATTGTATCATCTACGAACATAAAGAGAAGAATATTTTACTTGTTGCTTGTTGTAATCTTTATTTTTCTTCGAATTCAATTTGTAACCTGTTCTTGGTTCATGCTTCGTTGGAATCAAGAAATATCGAATGAGGAACTCTTTTGTGAATCTTTGATCTTGACAACTTGCATTCCAGTAGAGAGCGGACCTTCGGGTCTCGCTAGTAGATCTGCTATGGTTCGTGTTTTACCATCTTTGATCTGCCTCAGGACTAACAATCTTAAAGCAAGATTTGAAGAAAGATGTAGAAGATCCGATCAAATCTTCTCGACAACAAGTTTTTACCAACTTGAGAAGATTGATAGGATACACTTTAAACTTTGGATGAGGGAAGGAGTCCTTTGTCAAATATTAAAAGTGAGTCTTCGTAACCTACCATTTCCCATGATGGAGGAGTTAGCGTTTGAAGGATGCGCATTCTAGTTGTAAGGAAGATTATAAGTTGACCAAGGATTGCAGAGTATGCGCATGGCAAGACTTAGCGCATGACAGTCCTTGGTGGTTGAGAAGACTCTTGCCGCATAGAAGACTCTTACCGCATGAAAGATTTCTGTCGCATGGTAGACTCTTGGCAGTTGGCAGACTCTTGGCGCATTGAAGGTCCTGCCACATGGCAGAGCTGGCTGCATAGTGGCTTATGTTCATAGACGTCTCTGTGCATGTCAAGAATGGCGCATGGTGGACTTTGCGTATGAAGGTCATTGCACTAGACAGGACTTGACGCATGCCTAGAATTGGAGCTTGAAAGCAGAACCAATATAGCAATGTATAGCTAAAACTTGGTTTCTTTGATTACCTAACTTGGTTGCTATGATTGCGCAGGTTGAGTTATCAAGCGTGGTTACTGACTGGTGGGTAGACACTGGTGTATTCGGTCATGCATGCTCTGTGAAAGAGCTGTTCACCAAGGAATAATACTATCTTAAAAGAAGGTCTCTATGGCGAACAAGTGTCAAGCAGAAGATCTAGGGATCAGGATTTTTATTTTGGACTTCCGGCTTGAGGAAGGGATTGCTTTTATTGAGTTATTTCTCATCTGACTGAGATATGTCTTTCTCAATAAAGATGTCTAGTTCAAGCATATCTCCAAGATGTGGGGGTAAGGAGGTGGAGAGACGTGATGAATGTGTTCTGACACAGGTAGTCAAAAAGCCATTTAGATGGGTGGCTACAAGTACAAACCCTCTGGAGCTGGTGTGCTCAGATATCTGTGACTTCTACTCTCCATAAAGGGCCGGTATAAAGTTTATCACTTCTTTCTTTGATGATTTCTCGGGAAACGCGTTCGCGTATCTTCTCATAATCGAAAGATGAAGCATTCGAGAACCTCAGGGACTTCAAGTTTGGAGGTGAGTGTCATACCGGTCTATAACTTAATAGACTCAGAAGTTATCAAGACGAAATGCATCATTCTTTGGATTCATATTGTTAGCTTAAAATATGGAATTGACTATGGATAATGCATCATTTTTTGGATTCGCATTGTTCAGCTTAGAACATGGAATTGACTATGGAACATGCATCATTCTTTGGATTCATATCGTTAAGCTTAGATCATAGAATTGACTATAGAATATGTATCGTTCTTTGGACTCACATCATTCAGTCTAGAACATGGAATTGACTATGGAACGATATCTTCGTCCTCTTCAGTCTATTGAAGGTTCAGATAGAGAGGACGAGCAGTTGGCAGTAATGATAATTTCTATACTGTAATTATAATTTCTATATTATTGTTCAAAGGGCCTTCCAGATTATCTGTGGGAGAAGGTTGAACTTACGGTCATATCCTTAGTATCGTTCGTCACTTCTGAGATAACTCTGGTCAATATCAGATCTACATGAATATCATTCATATGTGAGAGTTTCAGGGGTATGATTAGTTTTCGGAGGACCTTACCAGCCAGAGTTGTTGGCACTTTTATAGAAGAAGTTGCAGTCCCAGGAGGAGTTATCTTTAATGAGACATTATTTGAACCAAAAACTCAAAGAGAAGTCAGTAAGAAGGCTCAGGAGATCGAAGTACCAAAGATGATCTTATTACCTATCATATGGAGGTCGTGCCACTTACCAATGATGAAGCGATAAAGACCAAAGACTTAGTCTACTAAGAGGAGGTAGTCCATGAAGAGATTGACCCCATAACAACACTTGGATGTTGATCAATCTACCTGAAGGAGCTAAACCTATCAGATGCTTATATATCTTCAGTAAAAGTAAATGGAAGCAGCCAGAATATTTGAGTTCAAGACTAGGCTTGTAGCCTAGGAGTTTTTAAAAAAAATAGGGGATTAAGTTCTTAGGAACCTCGTTGAGGGTATCATATTTCAGGATAATGATTACCGTTACTGCTATTCATAAGCTAATTGTTTATCAAATAAAGGGAGGACAACAAGTCTTGGATGAAGACAATCATGAGAGATTCACGGACAATAGTCAAAATTATTGTCATTCAGGTTTGAAGACAGTCTACGGGTTGGTGATATCTCAAAAATGGCCTAAAACAAATCCCAGGATGTGGCAGCAGAAGTTTGATAAGTCATCTAGTCAAAGTTGTCACAGGATCAGCGAGAGAGACAAGAGTATGTGCACGAAGTTTGCTGATAATAAATGAGTCATATTTTGTATCTATGTGGACGACTTGCAAATCTTAGCTGCGGATGTAGAAGTGTCACTAGAACGAAGATATCCTTTTGTCCAGACTCAGGATATAGGATTGCGGATGTTGTCTTAAGGATGTAAGATAATCCGGATGCCATGTGGGCTTGCTCAGTCACAAGCTCTCTGCATAAAAAGATTGGTCACACGCTTTGGATATCAGGGTCGATACTCCTTAGGTGTAACATAAAGATGAAGAAACCTAATCCAAGAGAAAGCATCAGATAGCTGGTGTACTTGAGCATTATCGGATGCATGATTCAAGCTGCGAGTACCACTGGGCCTGATATAGCTCTTGCTGTAGGAATGCTCAGTCAGTTCATGAGCATGATGTGTGTTGTTGAATACTGGAAGTTGTGAAAAGATTTGTTATAATTCTCAAAAAGACTCAGTGGTATATCCTGCACTATAATAGTTATCTAGATATAATGTAAGGATTCAGTGATGCCAGTTGGTGCTCAGAAAAGAAGAGTAAAAGATCCATAAGAGAATGTGACTTCTCCAGGAGTAGTGATGTTATATCGTTGAAGTCGAAGAAGAAGTCTTTAATCTTAGAGTTCTATGCACTATCAGCTGTATCATATAAAGTAGGTTGGCTCTAAAAGCTCTCAGATGATCTTTTTATGATTAGTACACAGATTCGAGTGATACCGACATACTGTGAAAACCAGGAAACTGTAGTAGTGGCATCTATTCATCTCTTTAAAGGTTTAAAAAGAACTGTATGGATAAAACATAGGACACTGGATGAGCACATCCTGCGTGGATTATTACAATGGTTAAATGTTCGGAGCCAGGTGATTCTTGCAGATCCGTTCATAATAGGCCTCAAGGGATAGAACATGACACTGAATGAGCATAGCCTACGTGGATTATTACAGTGGTTAAATATTCGGAGCCAGGTGGTTCTGGCAGATCCGTTCATAATAGGACTCAAGGGCTAGAACAGAACACTGAATGAGCGCAGCTAGCATGGATTATTATATTAGATAAATATCAAAGTCAGATAAATCTGGAAGATCCGTTCATAATAGGTCTTAAGTGCCAGTTGATCGTAAGCACTATAGAGTAGCATAGTACTCCATGCTACCGTGGGGTGACACTGTCATGCCCCGATCCTGTAAGGGTCAATCGTCCTCCCTTGGTCCTTATGGAACCGATCTTCCTCGTTTGGATGTGATGCAGAGCAAGCCTAAGTCGCGCTTGCACAAGGCATAGTACCTGCACAAGACACAAGTTAGACAAAAAATTACATATATTTTAGCACGAAATATAAAATGTAGAGAACCAAAGTTGAACACATTTGATAGGAACACAAAATACTTTCTTTATTTAATACTTGAAGATTGGATTACAAAGTACTTGCTTGGCTGATTACAAAAATATGCCATAGGGCTTACAACTCTTTTTACAAACACAAAACTAGCCATAATGCCCAAGCATCATATCCTTTTAGTAGGACCAAAATAGAACACCTAGCAGAAGAAGAGATTGCACACAGGAAAGAAAAGTTTTGGGAAGCAGCACGACCACAGTTCCGCCTAAGGGAAGCGCTCCTAAAGCTTCAAAATGCTTGCCAAACTCTCGCTAGCAGAACCTGGAGATTTGCCCACAAATGTGGGTCAGTACTAAAATATGTACTGGTGAGCGACCGTGGCCAAACTCACCTAGAAATCTACACTAAGTAAACATGTGAAGCTATCATTACTATTTTGTGATCTTTCTAGTTGTCTAGTTTTTTTTAACAATTCATGAAAAAACATAAATAATAGATAGACTACACATATGGTAAATCTTATCCACGGTCGAGCAGTTTTCCTGTAGCAATAATTTGCATACATGAATAAACTTGTGAATCCGTGTTGGCCTCAAGTGTCATGTATGCAAGAAGAAAAATCTAGCATGCGACCTAACTACATGATGGCCCTTGAGTTGCCCCACCGATGTACAACACCACCCCCTAGATCCTGTAGGACCAGAATATCAGGGTGCTCTCACATTCTCCTCCAGATAGACTGATTTTCAATGCCCCAAGAATCATTCGAGAGACTATTTTCTTGTGCACAAGTTGTCCATGACCGATGCATGACATGGAACTTATATCAATTAAAGATATTATATGCACAGTTCTGAACAACAAGCACAAGTTCCATATTTTCCTTCTTTCTTTTACACGGAACACATGTCTAACCATAATAGGTTTCAATACACGATCTAATGGCACAACATGTGAGTAAGGGACATAACAACATTAACTGAAGTAAAGCAGTAACTCTATACATATTTTTGTCTGCAGTTCATTTCTTTTAGCATATCTTGTTAGTGAGTTAACATAGAACTAAGGAGCATGTAACTAAGTAGACTAGCAATCATTTATTAGGCGTACAGACTAAAGAATTCATCGAAAGGACAAAGCCACTCACCGATTGAATCAATGAGAGGATGAGAGGCCTTACGCAATGATCACTCCTTGGTTATGTGTCCTAAAATTACAACAATACTTGGTTAGCATCTTTCGATCTCTTTCTCTTATGATTCGAAATGAATGCACAAGCGAGAAAAACAAATCATGAAAATGAATCATCGAAAGCAAGAAAAAATACAAAGCAACACAAAACCATGTAGCAAACAACCAACGAAAACACTTGGCCTCATTTCAAAAAAAATTGTTCCATCAGTTTGAAGGGTTCGCATTTTGTTAGTGATTGATTTGGCGGTAAGGTTTTTCCGAGACTTGATTCTTAACTGAGTCAAAGTTACAAGTGTTCCATAAGTGAAATACTAGAAATAGGGGCATTACATAATCCCCCACTTAGAAAAAGTTTCGTCCTCGAAACATAAGATATTAAGGAGTCGAGGATCAAGGCATTAAGAGATCAAAGGAATCAGACACACCAATATTGTATCTGCATGTGTCACGCTCTAAATTCAGCTGGTAAACTCTGGGCTTCCTTGTCTGATCAGCTGGCACGTCGCCTGGGGGTGGCCCTGGGTTCTGATTTTGATCTCGCTCTGCATTGTCATTTCGATTTTGTGGTGCGGACCTCCTAGTCAGACAATCTCAGAGTTCATAGCCTAGTTGCCCACATTTGAAGCATAGCCTATTGAAGAAACAATAAACTTCTTTAGTGTGACCCCGACGGTCACAGAAATTGCACGCTTTTCCATGGTTCTCATCTCTATCGGTCTTTTTCTTGCCATCGCGATATCTTTTTACAGGAGGACTCTGATAAGCCTATGCCTTTTCTGGAGCACTTCGTAGTTCAGACTGCTCATTTTGTACAACTGGCTCAAAAGCTTGTATGTACGATGTACACTCTTGATTCATGACCTTCTTTTTCAGGTTTTCATTCAGGCCTCTTATGAACTGATATGTGTGGTCCCTCTCATTAGGAATCATTGAGCTAGCGAACTTAATAAGCTTGGAGAATTCTGACTCATAGTCTTCGATGAACATGTTCCCTTATTTAAGTTCGGTAACTCAGCTTCCTTTCTCTGCCTGACAGTTTGTGCGAGATATTGTGCAAGGAATGCATTCTTGAACATCCCCCAAGAGATTCTACCATTCTGATGCTTTGTGGCGAGATCTAGCTTCTTGATCTGCCACCAGTCGTGTGCTCGTAACCACAACTGCATGACTGCACACACCACCCTCTTATTCGCAGGTATCAAAGCAAACTCAAATAAGCTCTCCAACTTGGCGACCCAGTCCATCACCTTATCAGACGCGGTCCTTCCTTCGAACTCTAGAGGGTTCAACTTCAAAAACTCAGCACCCTTAAAGGTAGACTTTCTGGCCGTCTGTCGAGGCTTATAAGATTCTGCTAAGCGTGCTCCCCGAGGCACAGTCACGGCTGTCACAGGTGTCGTGACGGTCCCCGATGTACCACTGTTGGCAACCAGTATTGTTACTATTTGAGTCAGAGAGTCAAGTTGCTGTTGCATGGCTCTAGCATCAGCCCGTTGCTGTTGAGCTTATCGACTTGGTCATCGCTCACGCTTGCTGTTCGCGATATCCCTTGGTTACCTGTTTTAGTTATCACGTTGCAAAAGAGAGTAGTTTGTATTAGTCACATAATGTATTATGGACTTATTTTACGGGACTTTGGTTTTTGTATACTTTTCAAGATCGGGGTATATAATACCATCAATTTACTTATATAGATTCGTAACCATTTTCAAAATCCGAGACTTTTGAAATCGCTTAAAAACTTGTCTCATTTTTGAAAATGATATTTGAAGAGACCTAGGACGTAAAGCCATGCGCTCTGATACTACCTTGTCATACCCCGATCCCGTAAGGGCCGATCGTCCTCCCTTGGTCCTTATGGAACCGATCGTCCTCTCTTGGGTGTTGTCACGCCCCAGTCCCAAATACGTAGGACTAGGAACACGTAAGCATGCCAGCCGCATGGATATGGCAACTCCAATATATGGAAACCAAATCCATACGTACGCTGTAATATGAATACAAAATCCACAAGTAGTATAAACATATGTCACAAGTCACAGGGTAAAATCTAAATCTCATCCACTAAAATCATATAGAAATAAATAACCAGTATCTATGAAACTAGATCTCAATAAGAAGTATCTAAGGATGATAGTTGGATGGAAACAAATCCACTACCAACTCGAATATAAGAGCAAATACAATATGAGTACAACACCACAACACAATATAAGAATACCAGCTATCCATCATAACTCGAAGAGAAGACATCCTCAGATCACATGTAACCATCCAAATCTGTGCTCCTGCAAATACTCAAGAAAAGATACACCTGGCAGCGGACCAGGTCCTCAGAGGGACATAACAAGATACTTAAACACATGCCAATAAAGTACTGAAATAAATATCCAATGGGTCGCCTAACCGTCTAAAGTGAATGCAGTTTAAGAACAACTTTCCCAACGCGTGGGCTATCTGGCTAAAATGGGATTGGCATAGTTCTCTTGGAGATCCAGGGGCCTACAAAGGCACGACGTCTTTCGAACACCGGAGGCCCGCCAAGTAGTATATATAGGGGTCATTATGACCGCGCATCTCCGGCGGAGCGTACGGGTTACACAAGGAAAGTGCAAAGGAGCCCAAATGTGATACTTGTTGTTCTCCCCACCCCATGCTCTAAGTATGTCACATCCATGACACGATTTGGTCCATAGCCTATCCTTAGTACCCTAGCCCAATCCTGCAACCAAACAAGGACAAGGATGGGACCACCATACTACAATAGGCTACGTCCATAGACCTTTAATAACTGTTAAGTCTTCTAGCATGCAAAGTTTCTAACAGCAGTTATTCCTAACGCACGGCCCACACGTACAGGAGGCCAACCTGCACGCAAGTCCGTGATCTACATGACTCACAACTCGTGTAACAACTGTGTCACGGCCAATGAACCTAAAGATGCTACATGATGATGGGGTAGTCTCATAAACAGGGTCAATGCAAATACATAAATAAAAATATACCGCGACGACACCGTCGCGCGTATTTTATATAACAGTTAAAATATATAAAAAGACAAAAAATAAAGATGCATGCAACATATGGAATAAAAATAACAGTACAATGGCAAGGTATACTTGCCTGGCAAGGAAGCTGCAATGTACCAATAACCTGCTCCAAAAATCGTGCAGAACAATCCAATATCCTATGTACACATAAATATAATATAATAGAATCATTAGTCATTACACTAGCACATACTCAACCATATTTACACTGGAATTAGGGGTTATACTAGGGGTAACACTAGTCATCTAACATGGTCAATTACGCATTGAATTACGCGGGTGTTGCATCTTCAAGTACTCTACGAAATCAGTCAGTCAACTGACAGGTGTCTATGCCAGTACGTTAGTGTACGCAAGGCAGACAAATTCACAAGTTCTTAGGGTCAACATGGTCAAGGTAAGTATGGGATAGTCCACGATGTCCTAGGGTCATACAGTCTGAATATTTAGTCATAATTATCAATTAGCATTTACTTACATATATATTCATATAACTATATAATAATATAACCATTAATTTATTTTAATTTATTTAATTCTGGAATAATTACTCTAAAATCCTATTTTAATCTTATTATTCTAATTTTTATGTTAATTCCTAAATTTTGTCCAAAGAAACTGAATTTTATCAACTCGAGACTCATGGCACGTAAATCGAGACGATCTGTTGACAAAAAAGTCAACCGATACAAACTCGACTTTCATGCATGATTTCCTATAGATTTCAGCATCAAAAACATACTAGAATTTACGGCTCGTCTGAATTCAAATTTGTTTGGGAATTATGGCACATACAAATTTTGTATTGTGCACCGATGGTTAAATTCTAACCTAGAAGTTCTACAGAATTAACAGTATGTAAATACTTCGAAATAAATTCTAGAAAAAATATATATTTTGATTATCTCGACATTATCTTTCCGAAACTTTAAACGGTTCATGATTCTGATTCCTGGTTCTCCCGGAATCGCGAAAACATCGAAACACGTCTATTTTTGGACATGCTGTGCTCTACGAATTTTTCATAATTTAATACTAATAATTTAGAAAAACAATTTATATTATTAGAAATCTAACCTCATTATCGTTCTAACAAAAAAAACTGGAGCGTGTTTGGAGTCCGGAGCTAGGAGATATCGTCTTTTTAATTCGTCATAACTAGTAGAAAATGAGGCTGAATTTATGACAAATTTTGACTATTTTTTTGGACAAAAAAGAGAGGAATTTGTGAAAGAAAAATATGAAGGATGAGGTATTTATAATGTTGGACACTACTTAATTAAATACGAATAGGATTGGTTAATTTGGATAGGATTATGATGAATTTAAATAAGGATAGGATATGCATGAAGTTGATTTCCTAGTAGGTTCATGATTTGAATTAATTTAAAATAGAGTTTGAATTTATCTCAATAATTTATAATCTTAAATATAATTAAAGATAATACAAATAATTTATAAAATCTTATTAATATCTATTAACACTAAATTAGTATCTATCTAATATTAAGACTATATATATCCAAATAAATCCTAAATAATTTTAAAATCTAAATAAATTTCTTAAAATTCTAAATAAATTACAAAAAAATATAATTAAATATTTTAAACTAAAATAAATATTTGGTAGGAATGACATGCAAGTATGGTCGTATAGTAAATCATAGAAGTCCTAGAAATTTATGTTTTCTAAGTTTTAATTACCAAAAATTCTAGAAAAATCTCCAAAAATCTAAAATAACCTAAAATAATTCTAAATGAATATTTATATAAGTAAATATATCAAGAAATTTATTTTCTAATTAACTAAGAGCATATTCTAAATAAATTCAACATATATAATAAATATAATAATATAAAATATACACAAACTACCTATTTTGGGTGAGGGAGTTTACAATCTACCCAACTTAAAATAATTTTGTCCTCGAAATTAAAATAAGACATAATTTGTTAAATCGTTCACATTCGTACATAAGGTATGTCAATCGCAATCTCTTCCAAAAATTTAAATAACAAATATATTCGAATCTATCGCGATAACTTCAAAATTAATATAACCACTGTTTAAATCAAAATTTAACCTGTCGTAATCTCTTCTCGATTTTTAAATAATCAACATCCAAATCTGACTCAAGTCTATATGACATCCCACATCAAAATTTATATCATAATTTCCAACTATCATAATCTCCTCTAGACTTTGAACAATAAACAATTCTAATCAAATCTTATTCCTATTCTTAACTTAAGAATTTTGTACTATTCAAATATTTAAACTCAATTTACATCCTCAATATTTCAAATAGGTGACCCAACAATCAAAATTGAACTTTTAATTCAAATCATCAAATTGTAAAATTTAAATCTAATTGACCAATTGTTTAAGTCTAAAATTCTATATTTATCCTCAAAATTTAAATCGATGATTCATCCTTCAATATTCAAAATTTAAATCATGTGCTCAAAGTATAAATATTGTGTCCTCAATATCAAGATTTTTAAAATTTATTAAATTCTCATTATCTTAATCCCTCTTTTAAAATTCTCCACATTTAAAAGGACTTAATCTCTCAATCTAATCCTACTTGATCACAATCTAAAAGAATTCTTCTCAAGTTTAATACTGCAATTTCTACCCAACTTAGAATTTACCCATCTATCACATAAGGCTCTTACACTTAAGAAAAATATTCCTCAATTTATTTTCTCATGTCATTCAATCCTCAAAACTTTAACACCAACTATATCATATGTGATATGCCCTTAATCAATTATGAAAGATAGTCACCAAATAATGTGATTGGCCTATGGGGTATATCTTGTACTATCCGTGTATCACTTATATCCAAGCACGAGATTTCGTCTTTCCGAAACAAGGGAAGACGGAAAGCAACAGAAAAGAGTTCAAGGAGGGGTAATAGAATGGAAGTATGGGAATCAAAGGGTTTAAAGAATTCAAATGGGAATTGTCAAGACAGTTGTGGATTGAAATCTTAATTTGGTAATTTTCTATTCGCATGCTCACATCGGTGCAGTTATGTATTTGATATGATATGCTTTGTCGTATCTAGAGGGTAAGTATATTCGTCTACTAATCACTACATATCTCAATCCACGTAAAGTAGTTATGCGAAGGGCGAACCAAGCGCACTAAGGTTAGCTAGACCCTAATACACTGATTCTGAAATGTATTATTGTGGGCCCCCAATAATACGTATGTCATGAACAAGCTCGATAAAGAATAAGCTTGCAAAAACTAGGCTATAATAGCAGCATAAGTCAAGGTAGTACAGCAAATATGAATACGCTAGATTATGATGAAAGAAGGTTCATAACAATTCAAATTCACAAAAACAAAAGTAAAATAAGCAATAATAATGAAAGACTACACAATCTCTACTGTTATCATACTAATTCCTTGTCTAAGTCGCTAGTCGACCAATAGGGACATGGACCTCTAAATTCTATCGTCTGAATAAACACTGTAGTCTTTGCTAGCATACAATTAATGTCATTTAGTTATACTTCATCAATGGATCACAGGGACTACGTGATACTAGGTGGTGAGGTATACTATCCAACTTAAAATAATTTAACTACTATTGTATTGCCTTAAGGATACCTACAAAAATAACCTTGCACATGTACATAGAACAGAAACTCTTATTAGGGTCTCCTATTGCATTATATAGGTAAGGGTCAAGTGCTCATAGAACATGTGTCAATCGTAGGGATAGAAGAGTTACTAGCCGTTAAGGGGAAAGGGATTTAACTCGTATCGAGCTATGGGTACAAATTTCATGATTTAAAGCTAAGGGGTAATCATTAGGTCACAACCTAAGGGAACTACGCAAACTATTAATTCCCAACTATCACGCACAAAATTCAAAGTTCAAATTACCAAGCTATACCCTAGCAAACTACATGTCCTAACATAGAATAAGATTACTTGGCCTTCAATCATACGAGTTATATGACATGAGTTAAATGATGAAGAAAGAAGAATCATAATTTAGTCGTCACACAATTAGCGAACGCTAAGGTTGCAGGGGGACAAGTTATGAAATAAAAAATAGAGGGCTCTAGATAGCATCATGGTTCTCTAAGGGGGTGGCATGCTAGTTGCCATGTTCGGGGTATGATCAAGGGAAAGGGTTGATTATATTCCTCTAGGCTTCCTAGGGTGCTGTCTACTAGTAACAAGACAATGACATAAGTTTTATAGTTATCTAATACTATCCAATTATGAGGGTTAGGTTCAGTCCTAATGTTCAATATTGGTTCTCCATTGGTTCCTCAATACTAGGGTCAAACATTATGATAAAACTTCTAACTAACTCTAGTAGTATCTATACTACTCTCAAGTCTTCATAATACATCAGGGGGTAATGGTAAATCAATTCTAAAGATAAGGGATTCTAGGGTTCACTAGATATTCTAAACTTAGTGGTGTGTCTATATTCTTGTTGTATTCTTAATAGGTGTGCTACTCTAATTATTATCCTAATAACAGGGGTTCCTATATTCTAGCAGAAGGCCATATATACTCAAGGAACTTATTAGGGAAGTACAGGAATCAAGAAGGATACAATTGTTCGAATAGATCATAGAGGAGGAAGGTGAATCATAGTCAATTGTGGATGAGATCCTATACTCTAGTCCTATGTGCAGGCTTGTTCGGTACAGTAACGTAACTGAGACAATATGCTCTCGACCTGCATGGGCCACCACAAAAACATGTCACGCCCCAGTCCCAAATACGTAGGACTAGGAACACGTAAGCATGCCAGCCGCATGGATATGGCAACTCCAATATATGGAAACCAAATCCATACGTACGCTGTAATATGAATACAAAATCCATAAGTGGTATAAACATATGTCACAAGTCACAGGGTAAAATCTAAATCTCATCCACCAAAATCATATAGAAATAAATAACCAGTATCTATGAAACTAGATCTCAATAAGAAGTATCTAAGGATGATAGTTGGATGGAAACAAATCCACTACCAACTCGAATATAAGAGCAAATACAATATGAGTACAACACCACAACACAATATAAGAATACCAGCTATCTATCACAACTCGAAGAGAAGACATCCTCAGATCACATGTAACCATCCAAATCTGCGCTCCTGCAAATACTCAAGAAAAGATACACCTGGCAGCGGACCAGGTCCTCAGAGGGACATAACAAGATACTTAAACACATGACAATAAATTACTGAAATAAATATCCAATGGGTCGCCTAACCGTCTAAAGTGAATGCAGTTTAAGAACAACTTTCCCAACGCATGGGCTATCTGGCTAAAATGGGATTGGCATAGTTCTTTTGGAGATCCAGGGGCCTACAAAGGCTCGGCGTCTTTCGAACACCGGAGGCCCGCCAAGTAGTATATATATGGGTCATCATGATCGCGCATCTCCGGCGGAGCGTACGGGTTACACAAAGAAAGTACAAAGGAGCCCAAATGTGATACTTGTTGTTCTCCCCATCCCATGCTCTAAGCATGTTACATCCATGACACGATTTGGTCCATAGCCTATCCTTAGTACCCTAGCCCAATCCTGCAACCAAACAAGGACAAGGATGGGACCACCGTACTATAATAGGCTACGTCCATAGACCTCTAATAACTGCTAAGTCTTCTAGCATGCAAAGTTTCTAACAACAGTTATTCCTAACGCACGGCCCATACGTACAGGAGGCCAACCTGCACGCAAGTCCGTGATCTACATGAGACTCACAACTCGTGTAACAACTGTGTCACGGCCAATGAACCTAAAGATGCTACATGATGATGGGGTAGTCTCATAAACAGGGTCAATGCAAATACATAAATAAAAATATACCGCGACGACACCGTCGCGCGCATTTTATATAACAGTTAAAATATATAAAAAGACAAAAAATAAAGATGCATACAACATATGGAATAAAAATAACAGTACAATGGCAAGGTATACTTGTCTGGCAAGGAAGCTACAATGTACCAATAACCTGCTCCAGAAATCGTGCAGAACAATCCAATATCCTATGTACACATAAATATAATATAATAGAATCATTAGTCATTACACTAGCACATACTCAACCACATTTACACTAGAATCAGGGGGTATACTAGGGGTAACACTAGTCATTTAACACGGTCAATTACGCATTGAATTACGCGGGTGTCGCGTCTTCAAGTACTGTACGAAATCAGTCAGTCAACTGACAGGTGTCTATGCTAGTACGTTAGTGTACGCAAGGCAGACAAATTCACAAGTTCTTAGGGTCAACATGGTCAAGGTAAGTATGGGATAGTCCACGATGTCCTAGGGTCATACAGTCTGAATATTTAGTCATAATTATCAATTAGCATTTACTTACATATATATTCATATAACTATATAATAATATAACCATTAATTTATTTTAATTTATTTAATTCTGGAATAATTACTCTAAAATCCTATTTTAATCTTATTATTCTGATTTTTATGTTAATTTCTAAATTTTGTCCAAAGAAACTGAATTTTATCAACTCGAGACTCATGGCACGCAAATCGAGGCGATCTGTTGACCAAAAAGTCAACCGATATAAACTCGACTTTTATGCATGATTTCCTATAGATTTCAGTATAAAAACATACTAGAATTTATGGCTCATCTGAATTCAAATTCGTTTGGGAATTATGGCACATACAAATTTTGTATTGTGCACCGATGGTTAAATTCTAACCTAGAAGTTCTACAGAATTAACAGTATGTAAATACTTCGAAATAAATTCTAATAAAAATATATATGTTGATTATCTCGACATTAGATTTCCGAAACTTTAAACGGTTCATGATTCTGATTCCTGGTTCTCCCGCAATCGCAAAAACATCGAAACACGTCTATTTTTGGACATGCTGTGCTCTACGAAATTTTCATAATTTAATACTAATAATTTAGAAAAACAATTTATATTATCAGAAATCTAACCTCATTATTGTTTTAACAAAAAAAACTGGAGCGTGTTTGGAGTCCGGAGCTAGGAGATATCGTCTTTTTAATTCGTCATAACTAGTAGAAAATGAGGCTGAATTTATGACGAATTTTGACTATTTTTTTGGACGAAAAAGAGAGGAATTTGGCAAAGAAAAATATGAAGGATGAGGTATTTATAATGGTGGACACTACTTAATTAAATACGAATAGGATTGGTTAATTTGGATAGGATTATGATGAATTTAAATAAGGATAGGATATGCATGAAGTTAATTTCCTAGTAGGTTCATGATTTGAATTAATTTAAAATAGAGTTTGAATTTATCTCAATAATTTATAATCTTAAATATAATTAAAGATAATACAAATAATTTATAAAATTTTATTAATATCTATTAACACTAAATTAGTATCTATCTAATATTAAGACTATATATATCCAAATAAATCCTAAATAATTTTAAAATCGAAATAAATTTCTTAAAATTCTAAATAAATTACAAAAAAATATAATTAAATATTTTAAACTAAAATAAAAACGACATGCAAGTATGGTCGTATAGTAAATCATAGAAGTCCTAGAAATTTATGTTTTCTAAGTTTTAATTACCAAAAATTCTAGAAAAATCTCCAAAAATCTAAAATAACCTAAAATAATTCTAAATGAATATTTATATAAGTAAATATATCAAGAAATTTATTTTCTAATTAACTAAGAGCATATTCTAAATAAATTCAACATATATAATAAATATAATAATATAAAATATACACAAACTACCTATTTTGGGTGAGGGAGTTTACAGGTGTAATGCCATGCAAGCCTAAGTTGCGCTTGCACAAGGCATAGTACCTGCACAAGACACAAGTTAGACAAAAATATACATATATAGAAGCACATAATGTAAAATACAAAGAACCAAAGTTGAACACATTTGATAGGAACACAAAATACTTTCTTTATTAAATACTTGACGATTGGATTACTAATTACTTTCTTGGTTGATTACAAAAATATGCCATAGGGATTACAACTCTTTTTATAAACAAAAAACTAGCCACAACACCCAAGCATCATATCCTTTTAGTAGGACCAAAATAGAACACCTAGCAGAAGAAGAGATTGCACACAGGAAAGAAAAGCTTTGGGAAGCAGCACGACCACAGTTCCGCCTGAGGGAAGCGCTCCTAAAGCTTCAAAATGCTTGCCAAACTCTCGCTACCAGAACCTGGAGATTTGCCCACAAATGTGGGTTAGTACTAAAATATGTACTGGTGAACGACCATTGCCAAACTCACCTAGAAATCCACAATAAGTAAATATGTGAAGCTAGCATTACTACTATGTGATCTTTCTAGTTGTCTAGTTTCTTTTTAATAATTTATGCAAAGAAAATATTAACAAAAGATAGACTATGCATATGGTAAAACTTACCCACGGCCGAGCAATTTTCCTGCAACAGACACAAAAGTTAGCAACAATTTGCATACATGAATAAACTTGTGAATTCGTGTTGGCCTCAAGTGTCAAGTGTGCAAGAAAAAAAATCTACCATGCAACCTAACTACATGATGACCCATAAGTTATCCCACCGATGGACAAAAACACCCCCTAGATCCCGTAGGACCGGAACATCAGGGTGATCTCACAATCTCCTTTGGATCGACCGATTCTTAGTGCCCAAAGAATCGTTCGAGAGACTATTTTCTTGTGCACATATTATCCAAGACCGATGCATGACATGAAACTTCAATCAATTAAAGATACTATATGCACAGTTCTGAACAACAAGCACAAGTTCCACCTTTTTTTTTTCTTTCTTTCGCATGGAACACATGGATAACCATAATATGTTTCAATACACGATCTAGTGGCGCAACAGGTGAGTAAGGGACATAACATTAACTGAAATAAAGCAGTAACTCTACATATAATTGTGCATACAGTTTATTTATTTTAGCATATCTTGTTATTGAGTTAACATAGAACTAAGAAGCATGCAATGGAGTAGACTAGCGATCATTTATTAGGTGTGCAAACTAAAGGAATTATCGAAGGGTCAAAGCCACTCACCGATTGAATCAATGAGAGGATGGAGAAGCCTTATACAATGATCACTTCTTGGTTATGCGTCCTAAAATTACAACAATACTTGGTTAGCATCCTTCGATCTCTTTCTCTTAAGATTCAAAATGAATGCGCAAGTGAGAAAAACAAATCATAAAAACCAATCATCGAAAGCAAGACAAAACACAAAGCAACACAAAAATAAGTAGCAAACAACCAACAAAAACTCTTGGACTCATTTTAATAAAAACCGTTCCATCAGTTTGAAGGGTTTATTGTATTTCGTCTATGATTGATTTGGCGGTAAGGTTTTCCTGTCACACCCCAGTCCCAAAATACGTAGGATCAGGAATACGTGATACGCCAGCTACGCATTTGACCAGATTTGGTTCTGACTCGAAAATGTATAAGCTGTAATAAAAATAGTCACTATCTAAATATCCAGTGAATATATACATCTATGTCTCAATCCACAATAAACAGAAATATGCAAGAAAGAGTTACATGTGCTAAAGTCGGCCGCCCAATAACACACAAACTCGAATAGACTCGAGAAGAAATATGAGTCTATAAAAACTAGGCTACAATAACAGATGAATAACAATATGAATGAAATAACTATAATGTCGATAGAAATGATATGAGTACCTGGTACAAATGCCTGCAAGACAAGCAACTCCATCAACAACTCCAAATGCTCCGTAATCTTCTATGCTGCAAAACTGGCAGGGGACCAGGTCCTCAGAGGGACGTAACAAGGTACAAAAATACAGCATGCCAAAGTACAACAGAAAGTACAAGTGCAACGACGGTGTAATCTAGCATAACTACCTAAGTGAGACACAGTTTGAAGACAATGTTCGACGCGTGGGCTGTCCAAAATAAAATTGTAGCTCCGAACACAAAGACACACAGGACGTACCGTAGCTCCGAGCACAGAGTCACACGGGTGATACTACTACTCCGTATACAGGAACACTACATAATCTGGACATAAACGTATATAAGCGCGTGCAGAGGAGCCAAAACGTCTAGTAACTGTCTTCCCTATCCCAAGCGGTCAACGATTGTGTGCTGAACCCGAACCTCTATCTAGCAGTCTCGTCATACAAAAGTAACTATCATTAAACGCAATACTAAGGTCGTCCCAGTCTTCAGTGATAATGTCAGTATCAGGATACAGGAAATCTGGCACGATAACAGTGTATGGACGTGTCCTAGGGTTATGATATACACATGTACGTACATCAAGGTGTTGCGATCACCTATCACACCAGACGATACCGACGAACGTCTGCACCCGATTTTGACCCGGACGCGGAGTAATGATTCTAATCACATACACGCACAGTGCGTATAATAAATCAATAAATATCTGGTAACTAAAATACAGGGTGGCAAGGTACACTTGCCTGGATCCGGCTGCTGAAGATGTGGATCCGGTATAATGCCCAAGTCCGCAGGTCCCGTAGTACCTAGAGACGAGATACAAGCTCAATCAATAAACTATTACGAGGCTGAAATAAGATGTGACACATATCTAACATAGGCTACAGTCTCAGTTACAAGTCACAGGGACACGACGCTAGAGGGTTGACCAAGGTTGACTCGGAGCACGTTATACCTAATCAAATTTACCATCCGCACAATATCATCAACCCAACCTCAATCTTACTATATTCATCACGATATTCAGTTAATCAAACCCTGATCAAATCCTCAGTTTCACCTCAGTGTTCACAGACGTTAACATGAACATTGACATCTTAAGCTCAAATAAATAATTAATATTTTCAGTCCTCAATCACGGACTTATGATTTGATATTATACCTATTTCACGATCGAGCACCTGCTCCTAATGTCCATCAATATTTTAATATCATATTATTATTCAGCAATAGTTTAAAATAGCTCAATCAACAATAACCCATACGCGTATAATAAATAGGATAACACCCTACTGTCTCGTATTATACTCAAAAACCCAACCTCAAAATATTTCATATTTCCAATTTCAACCGTCATATGTATATATTCTATGTCCTTAATTAATTCGTATTTAAACCATAATTATTCAACTTAGCAATCTACCATCACTTGCATATAATAACATTGAAATCTCTACTCAGCATTTAACTATTAATTTCTATATTATACTTACGAAATAAACCCTAAAATCTCACATGCAAAGGTAACCTTAAAATCTTAATGCATATATGTAACCCTTGGCGATAGTTCACCTTAGACTACCCAAATAAATATTACACTACAAGGAGGGGGAGAGTTCACCTTGGCGATGTGGTGGTGATGCTGGCCGGTTGCGACACGCCGGAGAGAATGTTGGTGGTACTGCAGCCCGAAGTCGTGGCGGTGGTGTAGCTGATGATTCAGCGGGGCGGAGGAAGCTTCAGGCAGTGGCTTGGTGCTGGTAATGGCAGACGGCGGTGGTCACGGTAGTGTGTGGTGGTCGTGGGGTGGTGCAAGGGGGAGTGGTGAATGGGTGATGATGTTGATGATGATGAAGATGATGTGGCCGGAGTTGGGTTGGTGCTGGTGACAGCGGCCGAGGGGAGGGGACGACCTGATGGTGGAGGAAGTAATGGTGCTCGGCTGGAGGGGGAGCTCAAGGTGGTGGGGCTCGGATGTGGACGATGATGCAGGGGAGGAAATAGCAGCAACAAGGTAGAGTCGAATAGAGGGGGCTCGGGGCTCGGGGCACGGTCGAGGTTTGCAGTAGTTGGCCGCCGGAGTTGCAGCGGCGAGGAGGAGACGCGGTGGACACAGTCGGCTCGAGGGTGGTCGAGGTAGCAGTGGTGGATGCAGCGGTGGTTTTGATGGGTGGAGCCGGTGGTAGCCGGTCGCTGCTAGCGGTTGGTTGGGTGGCCGGTATGGTTGGCCGGAGGGGGAGCTCGACTCGTGATGGGGAGGTCGGTCGAGAGTGACGATGGCGTGCTGGAGGAGATACGGCAGTACATGGGGATGCAGTCGGAGAAGAAAGCCGGAGAAGGGAAACTCGGCTGTGGTCGGGTTATATTGAAGGAGGAGAAGTGGAGAGGAAGAAGAAGAAGGGGAGAAGAAGAATGGAGAAAAAAAAGAGAGGGGTTCGATTTGTGATGTAGGAAGAGGGAGAAGAGAGAGAGGGGAGGGTGGTTTACAATGTTTGGGGATTAGGGCCGGCATGGGGAAGAGTGAAGTGATGGAGATGTTTTATAAGGTGTTGTGTTAGGAATGTGTAGTGATGATGATCCAAATTTGAATGAATGGCTTAGATTTACTATGAAGGAAGTTGTATTCACACAAAGAAGAGGGAGGGGTGAGGTTGGACCGGTCAAGGGTTGAGGGGGTTTCTTCATTTGGGTTTAAACCAATGAGGTGATGACACCTAGCACAATATTTGCAAATAAGCCCCTTAAATTTGGGTATTTGTACAAACACATGAAATGATAGAAAATTTGTGGGAGAATTGGTGTTTGGTATTTTGTAGGGTGAGGGGGTGTTGTGTGTTTTTCATGGGCTTAATTCATGGGGCATTGGGTTAAGTTGGGATTAAAAATGGGATTAGTCAAAGTTGGTATCCCCAATTTAATTAGAATAAATTATCATGTGCTATTAAATTAAATGGGGGCACATGGAGTCTCAATTTGGTGTGACACAAAGTTCATGAAGGGTGTAGGCTTGGTGTCAGTCTTTGACCTTTTAATTGGTCCAGCTCAACGGGTTGAGTTGGTGTCTCAAACCTGATGGCAACGACACAGGTGCGCGACACGGGATTAAATAATAGATTTTGGATACAAAAAGTTGTGTAATTAAATTAGAGCACAAGGGATTATGATTTTGAGTGACGGAAAAGTCCAGCGCCTAAATTGGCGTGTCAAGTCTATAATACAATAACTTGTTGGAATTTATGGGCTAATGTTGGGCTCCGAATATTACAACAACGGTAGGACGCACCAAGGGTTTAATTAAAGAATCAGACTTCTGCATCCTTAATTCTAAACCTCAATCATCTGCTGCTAAACTAAAATTTTCTAACCCATAACCAGACTATCTATAGAAATAAATGAGAGGGTTTACATCCTTCCCAATTTAGAAAATTTTTGTCCCCGAAATTAAAAGTAAAGCACGATAATAGCTACGAGAATTTAAAGGCAAACTGGTAATCAAATACGGTACGTAAATTCGTACCTTGGTCCTCAAATAAATACGAGAAATACTGTCGAATGGAATCCTTGTGCTCATAGGTAGACTCGACTGGCGAATGATGCTTCTATGCAACTCTGACCAGTCGAATAGTCTGACCTCTCAAAGTCTTATCACTGTGATTGAGTATCTCCACTTGCTGCTCTACGTATGATAAACTGGGTCCGACTGTAATCTCTGAATGATCAAGCACGTGGCTAGGGTCTGCCACATATCTCCTCAACTGCGATACATGAAATACCTTATGCACTCCTTCTAATGATGGAGGCAATGCAAGATGATAAGCCACTTCGCCAACTCGTTCCAAGATGTCAAAAGGTCCGATGTACCTCCGACTCAGCTTGCCTCTGCCTCTGAATCTGATGGTACCTCGAGTAGGTAATATCTTCAAAAATATATGGTCACCTTTCTTGAACTCCAAAGGTCTGTGGTGCGCATCTGCCCAATGTTTCTGTCTGTCTTGTGCTGCATGCAGGTGGCTCTGAATCTGCTTGACTTTCTCCACTGTCTGTGTCACCAACTCTGGACCAAGTATCTGACGCCCTCCCACGTCACTCTAACATACCGGTGACCTACACTTCCTGTCATACAGTGCCTCATAAGGTGCCATCTGTATGCTAGCCTGGTAGCTGTTATTGTAGGAGAATTCCACCAAGTGTAGATGGTCCTCCCAAGATCCTCCAAAGTCGATCAAGCACGCTCTCAACATATCGTCTAGTATTTTCATGGTGCACTCTGACTGGCCATCACTTTGTGGATGATATGCAGTGCTGAACTTGAGACAAGTTCCTAGACTCTCCTGCATACTCCGCCAATAATATAACGTGAATCTGGAATCATGATCCGATACAATGCTGACAGGCACCCCATGTAGTCTTACTATCTGCCTCATATACATGTCAGCTAATATCTCCGTGGACTGCCCAACTCTGAAGGACAAGAAATATGCAGACTTGGTGATGTCTATGATAACCCAAACTGTATCCTTTTCGCTAGGGCTCCGCAGGAATCCTATAACAAAGTCCATGGTAATGTGTTTCCACTTCCACTCAGGAATGGGAAGCGGCTGCAATAGTCCTGCAGTCCTCTGATGTTCAGCCTTGACTTATTGATAGACTAAACATCTTGCCATGAATCTTGCAATCTTTCTCTTCATCCCATACCACCAGTAATGTTGTCTCATCTCGGTACATCTTCGTACCCCCAGGATGAATAGAATAAATCGAGCTATGAGCCTCGGTCATCAACTCTTGGCGTAGCTCGCCACTCGAAATGTATAGGCGATCTCCATACCTCAATGTTCTGTCTTCCTGAATCCTGAGTCCCGTCTGCATGTCGGCCTCTGTCCTCTCTCGCAGTCGTCAAAATTTTGCATCTGTAGGCAGGGCTGCCTTGATCCTCTTAATCAATGTAGACTGAACCTCGAGATTGGCCACCTGTCCATCCATGCCTGGCAATACAATCTCAATCCTGAGTTCCTGAAGATCCTCTAACAATTGGCACTGAGTCATCAAAAAATATGCCATGGGCTTCCTGCTTAAGGCATCTGCTACTACTTTCGCCTTGCCAGGGTGGTACTGCAACTCGATATCGTAATCTCTCTAGCCATCGCCTCTGTCTCATATTGAGCTCCTTCCGAGTGTAGACATACTTCAGACTTTTGTGGTCTGTGTAAATCTTAACACGCTCTCCAAAAAGGTAGTGTCTGCATAGCTTTAGTGCAAATATTACTGCAGCTAGTTCTAGGTCGTGCGTCAGATAGTTCTTCTCATGAACTCTCAGTTGTCTCGATGCGTAGGCTATCACTTTGTCGTATTGCATCAGTACACATCCTAATTCGCTCCCAGACGCATCACTGTCCACTACAAATCCTTCCAATCCTGAAGGAAGTGTCAAAATTGGTGCTGATGTCAGACGCTTTTTCAGCTCATCAAAATCTGTCTGACACTCTTTGGTCCAGATAAACTCCTCGCCTTTACGTGTCATTCGCGTCATAGGTACAGCGATCCTCGAGAAATTTTCCACGAACCTCCGATAATATCCGACAAGTCCGAGAAAACTCCTAATCTCTGTAACTGATGTAGGGGTAGGCCACGTCTCTACTGCATCTATCTTCTCCGGGTCAACTGATAGTCCATCTTGGGTGATTATGTGTCCCAGGAATGGTACTCTATCCAAACAGAACTCATATTTGCTGAGCTTGGCGTACAGCCTCTCCTGCCTCAGCGTCTCCAACACAATCCTGAGATGTCTCTCGTGCTCCTCTTGGCTCTTGGAATATACCAAGATATCATCGATGAATACCACCATGAACTTATCTAAGTACTGGTAGAAAATATTGTTCATCAAGCTCATAAATACTGCTGGCATGTTGGTTAAACCAAATGGCATGACTAGAAACTCATAGTATCCATACTTCGTCCGAAAAGCCATCTTCAAAATATTCTCTTTCCGTACCTTGATCTGATGATATCCTGATCTGAGATCGATCTTCAAGAATAAAATCATCGATGTGTGGCAATTGTACTTGTTCTTTATCGTTACAGCATTTAACGCCCTGTAATCGATACCCAAACGTACCGTCCCTGTAATCGATACGCAAACATACCGTCCCGTCCTTCTTAGGCACAATAAGATGGGTACTCCCCATGGAGAAATACTAGCCCAACTAAAACCCTTGTCTAAGAGATCCTCTACTATGGACCATCAACTCAACCAACTATATCGGTGCTAGTCTGAAGACGAAAAAATAACTGGCTCGGCTCTTGGAGTCAACTCTATAGAAAACTCTATCTCTCTGTCAGGTGGCAGGACTGGAAGATTATCTAGAACACATCCTCAAACTCTGATATAATACGACGGTACACTGGTTCACCTGCTGCAACGTGTGTCGCTAAGATAGGTTGGACACCATGCTCTCAGGCTCCCCGAATAAACTCTAACTCAGGGTAATCTGGTGGTCTAAATATAGTGACAATCTAGCATCGTGTGGTATTGGCTCAACCAATCTATTCCTAGGTCAATGTCATAGTTTAGACTTAACCTCATAATAAATTCTCCCGTTGTATCTTCAACACCAATCCTCCATTCTTCCTTGCCTAATATATAATTTATCTCCTCCTCAAATTTTTTCCTAAAATTATATTCCTCAAATTTCTTCTTTCCGTTATTTATTGCTCTGAGTCACATAGTGCAATTATAATAATCGTATCTCCCAAGCACCTACTAGAATTTCTGGTATCGGATTATCATCTTCCTGGTGAGAGCCTAAAATTTTATCTCCTCTAGTCCATAATATCGTTCCTGGTATCGCTATCATATACAACAACTAATTCCTAGCATCAGGCTATGCACTTCCATAAATTATTCTAGGTCATGATCAACAATCTTTCCAGCTCCCAATACTTCCAAGATCACTGCTATCTCAAGCACGGGTAGGGTACTACTGGGTCTAATTCTCTTGCTAGCCTTCCACACTAGATCTAGAATCTAAAAAGAACCTGTCATCCTACCCTACTGAGGGTAACAATCTTCTCAGAGATTATTGTACAAATTACGTCTTCTGCCGTCTAAACTACGATCTTCTTCTGGAGGGAACCATCAGGCACAAGCATTCGTCTTCCCGAATAATAGGAGATGAGAAACAATGATAACGATATTGACGAAAACTGAACGAATATAATTTAGAAGTCCAAGGGCGATAATCACATACAAAGGGAGTTTTAAAAATTGATTATGGATTGAGATCCTATTCAACAATAACTCCTAAACTGTAGGCTCCTTTGGTACAATCAGGTGATAAAGACGATTTAAATTGGACCTGCATGGGCCACCACAAAAATATATCATGCCCCAATCCCAAAATACTTAGGATCAGGAATACGCGACACGCCAGCTACATATTCGACCAGACTCAGGTCTGACTCGAATACGTATAAGCTATAATAAAAATGGTCACTATCTAAATATCCAGTGAATATATACATCTATGTCTCAATCCACAGTGAACAGAAATATACAAGAGAGAGCTACATGTGCTAAAGTCGGCCGCCCAATAACACACAAACTCGAATAGACTCGAGAAGACATATGAGTCTATAAAAACTAGGCTACAACAACAGATGAATAACAATATGAATGAAACAACTATAATGTCGGTAGAAATGATATGATTACCTGGTATAAATGCCTACAAGACAAGCAACTCCATCAGCAACTCCAAATGCTCCGTAATCGTCTATGCTGCAAAACTGGCAGGGGACCAGGTCCTCAGAGGGACGTAACAAGGTACAAAAATATAGCATACCAAAGTACAACAGAAAGTACAAGTACAACGATGGTGTAATCTAGCATAACCACCTAAGTGGGACACAGTTTGAAGACAATGTTCAACGCGTGGCCTGTCCAAAATAAAATAGTAGCTCCGAACATAGAGACACACGGGGCATACCGTAGCTCCGAGCACAGAGTCACACGGGTGATACTACTACTCCGGATACAGGAACACTACATTATCTGGACATAAACGTATATAAGCGCGTGCAGAGGAGCCCAAATGTTTAGTAACTGTCTTCCCCATCCCAAGCGGTCAACGATTGTGTGCTGAACCTGAATCTCTATCTAGCAGTCTCGTCATACAGAAGTAACTATCATCAAACGCGACCCTAAGGTCATCCCATTCTCCGGTCATGATGTCAGTATCAGGATACAGAAAATCTAGCACAATAACAGTGTATGGACGTGTCCTAAGGTTATGATATACACAGGTACGTACATTAAGGTATTGCGATCATCTATCACACGTTACCAGACGATACCGACGAACGTCTGCACCCGGTTTTGACCTGGATGTGGAGTAACGATTCTAATCACACACGGGCACAATGCATATGATAAATCAATAAATATCTGGTAACTGAAATATATGGTGGCAAGGTACACTTGCCTGGATCCGGCTGCTGAAGATGGGGATCCGGTACAATATCCAAGTCCGCAGGTCCCGTAGTACCTAGAGACGAGATACAAGCTTAATCAATAAACTATCAAGAGATTGAAATAAGATGTGACACACATCTAACATTGGCTACAATCTCAGTTACAAGTCACAGGGATACGACGTTAGAGGGTTGACCAAGATTGACTCGGAGCATGTTACACCTAATCAAATTTACCATCCGCACAATATCAACAACCAACCTCAATCTTATTATATTCATCATGATATTCAGTTAATCAAACCCTGATCAAATCCTCAGTTTTAACTCAGTGTTCACAGACTTTAACATACACATTGACATCTCAAGCTCAAATAAATAATTAATATTCTCAGTCCTCAATCACGGACTCATGATTTGATATTATACCTATTTCACGATTGAGCACCTGCTTCCAATGTCCATCAATATTTTAATATCATATTATTATTCAACAATAGTTTAAAATAGCTCAATCAACAATAACCCATACGCGTATAATAAATAGGATAACACCCTACTGTCTCGTATGGCACTCAAAAACCCAACCTCAAAATATTGCACATTTCCAATTTCAACCCTCATATGTATATATTCCATGTCCTTAATTAATTCGTATTTAAACCATAATTATTCAACTTAGCAATCTACCATCACTTGCATATAATAACACTAAAATCTCTACTCAGCATTTAACCATTAATTTCCATATTATACTTACGAAATAAACCCTAAAATCTCACAGGCAAATATAACCTCAAAATCTGAATGCATATATGTAACCCTTAACTAAATCTGTTTCATTCTCAAACTCTAAACTCAATGTAGCATACATGAACCCTAAACTAAGTAAGCTATATATAACAATTCACAATATTAGACTACCCAAATCAATATTACACTACAAGAAGGGGGAGAGTTCACCTTGGCGATGTGGTGGTGATGTTGGCCGGTTGTGAGACGCCAGAGGGAATGTTGGTAGTGCTGCGGCCCGAAGTCGTGGCGGTGGTGTAGCTGATGATGCAGCGGGGCGGAGGAAGCTTCAGGCAGTGGCTCGGTACTGGTAATGGCAGACGGCGGTGGTCACGGTAGTGTGTGGTGGTCGTGGGGTGGTACAAGGGGGAGTGGTGGATGGGTGATGATGATGAAGATGATGATGATGTGGCCAGAGTAGGGTTGGTGCTGGTGACAGCGGCCGAGGGGAGGGGACGACATGATGGTGGAGGAAGTAATGGTGCTCGGCCGGAGGGGAGCTCAAGGTGGTGGGGCTCGACCGTGGACGAAGGTGCGGGGGAGAAAACGACAGCAACAAGATAGAGTCGAATGGAGGGGGCTCGGGGCACGGTCGAGGTTTGCAGTAGTTGGCCGCCGGAGTTGCAGCGGCGAGGAGGAGATACGGTGGACGCAGTCGGCTCGAGGGTGGTCGAGGTAGCTGTGGTGGATGCAGCGGTGGTTTCGCTGGGTGGAGCCGGTGATAGCCGGTCGCTGCTAGCGGTTGGTTGGGTGGCCGGTATGGTTGGCCGGAGGGGGAGCTCGACTCGTGATGGGGAGGTCGGTCGAGAGTGATTGCGGCGTGCTGGAGGAGACACGACAGTACGTGGGGATACAGTCGGAGAAGAAAGCCGAAGAAGGGAAACTCGGGTATGGTCGGGTTATATTGAAGGAGAAGAAGTAGAGAGGAAGAAGAAGAAGGGGAGAAGAAGAATGGAGAAAAGAAAGGAAGGGGTTCGATTTGTGATGTAGGAAGAGGGAGAAGAGAGAGAGGGGAGGGTGGTTTACAATGTTTGGGGATTAGGGCCGGCATGGGGAAGAGTGAAGTGATGGAGATGTTTTATAAGATGTTGTGTTAGGAATGTGTGGTGATGATGATCCAAATTTGAATGAATGGCTTGGATTTACTATGAAGGAAGTTGTATTCACACAAAGGAGAGGGAGGGGTGAGGTTGGACCGGTCAAGGGTTGAGGGGGTTTCTTCATTTGGGTTTAAACCAATGAGGTGATGACACCTAGCACAATATTTGCAAATAAGCCCCTTAAATTTGGATATTTGTACAAACACATGAAATGATGGAAAATTTGTGGGAGAATTGGTGTTTGGTGTTTTGTAGGGTGAGGGGGTGTTGTGTGTTTTGTATGGGCTTAATTCATGGGGCATTGGGTTAAGTAGGGATTAAAAATGGGATTAGTCAAATTTGGTATCCCCAATTTAATTAGAATAAATTGGCGTGTCAAGTCTAGAATGCAACAACTTGTTAGAATTTATGGACTAATGTGGGGCTCCGAATATTGCAACAACGGTAGGACACGCCAAGGGTTTAATTAAAGAATCAGACTTCTGCATCCTTAATTCTAAACCTCAATCATCTGCTGCTAAACCAAAATTTTCTAACCCATAACCAGACTATCTATAAAAATAAATATGGGGGTTTACATTTCCTGAGACTCGATTCTCAATCGAGTCAAATTTATAAGTGTTTCCTAAGTGAACCTCTAAAAGTGGGGCATTACATATACCACCATGAGATACCTTGACTGGGTTAAGCCTCGGCTTCGGGCCATATCACAATGGTAGTAGCACCGCATATAGTCAGATTCAAGCACTATAAAGAAGCATAGTACTCCATGTTACTGTATGATGACACCACTATGTGGTACCTCGATAGGGTAAAGCCTTGGCTGTGTGCGGTAGAAGCATAAAAAATATGCATCCATGCATCCAACAACCATGCGCCTCAAAGTTAAGCTCAGAAAAGATTGGGCCGCAGAATCACCCTATAGCCTACTAAGGCGACATCCATGTGTCCCAATCAGTCAAAGTAGCTTTGGCCACATATGAACCTGACATGGCATCCTAGCAACGAGATTGTATCTGACACAGAATTCTGACAAAAAATATTTTTTGGATGCATCAAAAGACGTGAACACACTAAACGATAGAAGTCTCACGTCAGCACAGAACTTCACTCTCGATGGGTGTACAATGCCACATGTACAACACAACAAGGACCCTATGCGACCCATACTCTATGCGTTCAATGCATCTCTGGACCCCATGTGTCCCATATTCCATGCGTCCCAGACTCTATACGTTTCATGCATCTCTGGCCCCATGCGTCCCAGGCTCAATGTGGTCCCATACATCCCAGACTCAATGCATCACAGACTCCATGTGTCCCATGCATCTCTGGCCTTGTGCGTCCCAGTCTCTATGCACTCCATGTGTCTCTAGCCCCATGCATCCATGGATCCATGCATTCCATACGTCTTTGTCCCCATACGTCCCAGACACCATACGTCCTATGCATCTCTGGCCACATGTGTTTTAGACTCCATGAAGACCAGATCTTGCTATTATGACATGAGTGATTCTCTCCAACCAAGTGCGGACCATATTTCAAGCTGACCAAGTCACGCCCACAAATGACGATAACCACCCAAATCTTCAGTAAAAAAATCCCAACAAGCGCCCACATGACAACCTGACCCGCTCATGGTTACAACTGCACCCTGTTAAGGAGGCACACATGGCACACTCTAGCATCCATGCAGCCCAACATACACGCTCCCAAGGATAAGTATATATACCCAGGTAGCCTGCCCAAATAAGAGGATTCATACGCAGGGGTAGCCAACACAGGGAGAGAGCATACCGAGATGAGCAAAGAGAGAACATAAGCTTCTTCACCCTCGGATCGTCAACGGAGTAAAAGAGCCGACACAGCGCTCTTTGTCCATCATTATACCCTAAATCAAAATATTGTACTTAGAGAATTCTGTTTAGGATTCTTTGTACTCTTTTTTGCTCCTTAAATACAAACTTTTCAAGAACTCATTTAATGGCTAATAAGATGACGATTCTGCTAGGGACCTCTTTCTCTTGTGATGAGAAAGTTGTGACGCAATCTGACACGGCCAAGCCCGTATCAACTCAAAAAATACTGGTGGTCTGCTTCAACCAACAGAATTTTGAGAAGATGCTTTCAGAGGGAAGCGTTAGTCCTTCATCAAGGCTAGCAAAGCCCAAGAAGACCCGTAGGACGTGGGTAGCAAAGGCCGCTGCACCTCACCCAACTGCAGAGCATACACTCCCCATCTTTCTCTGCTATAGGGACCACACATCATGTGTTCTCTGCTTATGCGATAGCCCCTTTCGACAATAATAGTTCTCAGCACAAGAAGACCCGAATAACGTGGGTAGAAAAGGCCGATGCATCTCACCCAATTGTGGAGCATGCGCTCCCTGTCTCTCTCTCTGATACTGGAGATGCACAACATGCGTCCACCCAGGCTGTCTCTGCTCATACGGCCTCCTTGCCTGAAAAGAAGAATACTCAGTACCTGAACTCTAGCAGAGGAAAATAATAAAATGCCATGAGTTTCGGGGTTGATGCACAGCCTATGCGGCCACAATGAAGGATATAGAGAAGAAAGCAGTATGCGGCTTGCAGCTCAGTCACATGCGTCTCGGACACTCCCAGAAGCTCTGTCTTTGACAAAATCTGATCCGACAGTGCTTCTATGCACTGCTTTGAGGAAAATCAAAACTTAGAATCTTCATACTATGCGCCTGAGCATGCTAAGTCGAAGAATACTAGGGCAGTACGAGCAACTACCCATTTGGCTGGCCGTCAGCGGGCACCGCTAACCGTTATGCGGGCCCCTGATGGATATCCATATAAGACCGTCCCGTGCATCCAGCCCATAGTGGCAAATGGATAGGATCCATCTCAAAAGTCTTCCATTGATGATCTGGGAAAAGTTCTTGTATGAACCCTAGATCAAGAAGCAAAAGCAACAACTATGCACTCGTGCGCTCGGTCTGTCCGTGCTCACGAAAATATTGCAAAGGTGAATCAACCCTTATTTGACTTGCACAATGTGAATAATCACAAGCGCGAGACGAGGGAGACAACTATGACATATGAAGCATACTCCCCAGGACATTACTGTGCCAAAATTATCATCAATTGCTGTTGCAACAAAGTGGCAGTACTCACAAACAGGCAACCGACATTCCAACGACTGCAACCGAAGGTACCTAGCCGACAATAACCCGAAGATCAGGTATAAACACCAGAGGAGGAGGAGATAACATTTGCCTCATATTACTCTATTCGGAAGGACCCTTCCACCGTGGGAGAAAGGAAGTCCAGCACTCTCCAACAGCGCATTGAGAAGGCAACTACCAGGAAGGCCAGCAGCGGGACCTACAAAAGGTATTTTTTTAGGTACCCGATAGAAGAAAAAGCTATCATTTGCTGGGAGTAGTTCTTCCTTAGGACCCATGGGGGTTACACAAGCTGGGGGTAGTAATTCTCCGAACCTATATAACTACCAGGCATTTCGAGAAGGTGGTGATTCCCAAGGAACATACTCTGATATCCTTGGGGGTGGCCACCCTCGTCAAGATGACAAAGCCTCCTATGCTGGGGTTAGTATTATCTCCAAATTCTAGGAGGAGGAGGCGACGCTACCTGATGACTACTCCCGGCAAGAATCTGAGATAGAAAGTACGACATCCACTGTCCCGTCCATCTCTTCTCATGTGAGGACTGTATACATGGAAGGGGATGATCACGAAGGCCCCAACAACCGATAGTGCCTTGAGGGTCTTGAGGCAATGGTGCATATGGTGAGTTCATCAATGCAAGCCCTAACCTAGGCAATGTTGGAAATCAAAGCAAACATGGCTTCCCAACCAATAAGGGCTTCTGGACAAGCAAGCTTGGACCCTGGGACCAATGCGAACTTTGACATAACTGTTCTACTCATAGGCGGTAGTCACCCCCTTCCTGGCTCTTCTGCCCCTTTCGTAGAAGATGAAGCCAGAGAAGCAATGAGTGGAATCCGAGAACTCTGGGCTAGCCTAGATTCCATGGGCAGCTGGGACTCACTACGCGAGCTCGGGATACGACAACCATACCCCCGTGAGTAGAAAGATGTGTCGTACCCGCCAAAGTACAAGTCCTTCAACTTGAACCCATTCGACGGAAAGACTTTCCTCCGTCAATACATGAGTTATTTTGAGACTAAAATAGGGTACCTACTTTGTAGTGATGCACTCCTTACCAAGCTCTTTGTCGGAGCATTGTCCAGGGTAGCATTCAACTGGTTTTGTAGCCTACAAGATAACTGTATCTTGTCGTTTGACAACCTCAAGAGACTTTTTCTCAAAAAATTTTATGACAGAGGAAGCGACATGACGATGTCCTCCCTGATGGATGTTACCCAAGGAAAAAGGGAACTCACCCAAAATTATATCGAGCATTTTCAATAAGCAGCGCTGAGGTTGCCCCTAGGTAATCCCGAGTTGACACTGATGGACATGTGTCATAAAAACTTACTTCCTGCAGTCAGCCTCTAGATGGGCGACGATCAGTAAAGACTGGACGACGTTCATCATAAGCGCTATCAGCATTGAGAAGAATGTCAAGGACGTCTGGCTCTTGGGAATACATATCCATGTCATCGATGATAGGGAAAAATATCCTAACAATAACAACAACGGCAACAACAGCCGCGATGGAAAAGGGAAGCAGGTCCTGGTAACCAACTTAACCAAGAAGCCCAAGTAAAAGCCGACCGAGGTTCCAAAGCCCAAGGAGGCTTACTCCTTCAAAGATGATGATGTCATACCTATCTTCAACATTCTGATGAAGGGTGGTAAGCTCTGGCTCTCCGATGTCAAATGCCCTGTTGAGGCATTGTCATAACCCATACTCGGTGTAGGGGCACGAGAACATGGGTACGTCCAGCCTACATCGCAGTATCTACGGTAGAATACTGTCTAGGTCAACAATACTATGTAAACATCTCATACCATATATATATATTTATATAAAGTACATGTCATGTTGTCTCAAATCTAAATGAAGGACAATATGATATATAATAATTGATAATCAATACTCAATCATAATATAAAACTAAAGGAAGATAAAAGGCACGATATAGAATAAAAGAAGAGAAATATGAGTCATAATACATCACAAGTCCAAGTCCAATCACAACACAATAGTATAATCTCAACATAAGATCTAAAATAATAATATATGCTATAAAAGTCTAGCTAGAACAAATACAACATCATATGAGCTAGCTAAGTCTCCTCAGTAGCGGACACTAGGTCCTCAGGCGACTCACAATCTTATGGCCTGTAGTTGGTGGAACACATCTGCTTTAACCAATCATCTGAACAATATATCCAGTCAGGATTGGAGTAAAGTACAACCCAATAGTAGTCCAATTAATTGACAAAGACTATAAAATAGTAATAGTGATAAAATACTAGATAAACAAATAATAAAGATCAAAGTATAAACTAAAATGAATAGGTAACTAAAGAACAATATAAAACAGAATGAGAGAAGGTAAGTATGTAAAGGCAGACAGAAATATGTGAACTAGAAACCTGTCAATGTAAGTATACAACTAGCAGGACTAGGGTAATCCAGAAGGACAATATCTATACTAGTGTTTTGAAATACCAAGTTGACATGTGAATGACTAGAAGAAAATTCGATAAACCACGCGTGCCGTGTGGTTCTCTATTTTTCCAGTAAGACCATGGGATATAAATGGTATGTTCACATGTCTCCTAGGTATTTTTTTGCCTGAACAGTACTAATGGATCTAGTCCCAACACGAAGAATCTTAATAGTCCAGAAAATATAAATAGGCCATAAATACATTAGTCCAGTAATTCGTTAGTCCAAAAAATTTAATAAGCCTGAAACCACGTATCTCAAGGCATTGAATCCATACAATACTAATCAGTGTAGCCAGCATGTCAGGAAACAGGTAAAGCAATACTATAAAACATGAATCATAGTAAATATCAAATAATGGAAGCTATCTGAGAATGTACTCGCCTGTGGTGCAGAGCAATGAATGCCAAACTGTGTCTGTATCGATGCCTCATAGACCTAAATATGAATATCAAGTCAATTTGGTGTAATAAAGTGATAATGAGCTATAATGCACTAGAACATGCTCTAGGCCATTTCTAGGTCTCTCTATCTAACCTAGGTCAATACTAAGTTAATTAGTTCATAATGGTCACTACTAGCTAACACTAGCTTATAATAGCTATATTAGGTCATTACTTATATGTATAACTAATACCTTAACTAATACTTAGTCTATTCTAGTATAGTTAACTAGCTAACTTAAGATTGTTACTAACTGACATCCACTTAAATTACTCACTAATTTATCATACTAAATAATATATATTAACTAAACTAACTATCTAAACCATAACTAATATCCCATTGTCTGATACCTAGTATTTGTCACGACCTAATTCCGTAGAATCAAATGAGGCATCCCCCGAATCGTGACCGCCATGCGGGCCTGGAGTTGCGCCCGCACAAGGCTTTAATGATTTGCATAGCAAGCACATATTCAGAGTACGCAGATAAATTGAAACACAGATTTGAAATGGAAAAGTTCTCTTTATTGATAATGAACATCTATTACAAACTCTTGAACGAGTTAGCTAATATGCCAAACGGCTTACAAAAGAGATGACTCAAAATGAGATAACAGTCCTGTATATTATATCCCTTTACTAAACTTCAAAAGATATAGACCTCCAGGCTGGAGGATAGCTTTGCCACGGAGCTGCATTGGTGTATGAAGAGTTGCAGCTTCGGACTTCAAAGGCTTCAAGGGCACGGTGAAGGTGCGCTAACAGCTGGACTGGATCGGGAAGACGACTTCGGCTCCTCGCTTGGTTCGCCTTAGTGCGGAGAACCTGTTTCAACGAGGGTGAGCATATCAAAACATGATGGTGAAGGCGAGCTAGCCGAACTATACCAATCAACACATTGTTTTAAATGAAGCATGCATATTTGTGGGTTTCTATCTTACCTTAGTTCATTTACAAGTAAGCAGCATATAGAATTTACTGAAATGAACGTGCTACCGTTCGGTGGATTTTACCTGCCCGTCTGAATTACCTGCACAATACTTACCTTGCCTTCCCTGCCACGAAGACACAAGTTAGTTTGCAACAGGTTTAAATATACAGGATGATCACTGGCTTGATAGCCATAAAGGACTAGTCTGTGATGAAGATGGTTTGCTACGTGCTAGTACGTGATGCACCGCATACCACCTTGTCCTAGTACGTGAGACTAAACGTGAGTTCCGTCCGGAGCCGGAACGGTGCCAGTGCCCCAGCAGCCGCCCGCAGGAACTATACCTTGTGCACAAGTTGTCCGTGATCGAACGTGAACAATCATTCGCCCGGAGGCTACGTGAACAATCATTCGCCCGAAGGCTACGTGAGCACAAGACAAGCAGTATTGCATGATTCATTTTACATTGCAACTACGTTATATTCATGCACCAGGATATACGTTTAAACTTGTATCTATGTATTTGATGAACATTCCGAACGAACAAGCATGCAAAGATATAACCGTTCACAAGTTTCATTGACAAGCATAAGTACCAAGTCTATTCTCTTTTATCTTGGTTTCTTTTAGTTACTACTTGGTATCGTTTGATCGAGGCGAAGAGAATACAAGTATTTTAGCTGTGAAGCTTGGAAGCAGGGCTAGCTAATCGGGTTGGTAGCCACTCACTTAGATTTTGGAAGGGAGAAGGAAAGAGGCACTTCACGACTCTGCTCGCAAGCCGCCTACTGCTCGTTCACCTGCACACGAACAGCTCGATTAATACTTCTTCCTCTTTTTCCAATCTCAAAATAAAAGTGCAAGTCAATGAACGAAAATAATGAAAACCATCGAAACCGTTCAAGGAAAACAAGCAAATCCCAAAACCAACTCAAAGCACGAAAGCAACAAGCGACATCGAAAACCGAGGCAATAAAAGATAGCAGCGGAGAGGTCCCTCCTGACTCTGCCGCTAAGCCGATCCTTGGGGCGCAATCCACTGAATATGGGAATCGATTCCGAAGAAACAAATCCATAACGAGGACGAGTTCTTAATTCAATCTATCCCGATCGAACGATACCGTCTTGTGTTTCTTAGCCGCGATCTCCGCACCGGAAGATCGGGGCTCTACTTCCTACCCAACCAATTGGAAGTTTCGTCCCGAAACTTAAGAACAGGACCTACCATCAGGGAACGTTACGTTGGGGATGCTTAGCAGAGTAATTTGGGCAGTCACGCATTTTGTGGCTTGCAGCACCACAGATGAGGCATAATCCCTGTCTCAGACGACATTCGTTGGCCAGGTACCCTGGCTTCTTGTAGAAGTGACATAGCTGCCCTCTCTGCGGACCACCATTGTTGCGGCGCTTTACACCGGTGTTTTCTCCTTCGTTGCTTTGGCGTTTGTGACTGGATGTATGCACAGCGCCGGCAGCAATATGAGGATACTGTGGTTCTAACGATAAGGCATGATTCATGACTTCACGCATGGTCCCGTACTGATTATTGACCACGTGCGAGTGGATGGCAGGGCATAGTCTACCTTCAAACCTTCTAGCTCGACTCGCTGCATCAGGTAAATAGGCCCTAGTGAATTTGGAGAGTCGGTTGAATTCGGTGGAGTATTGCTTCACAGTCATACTGCCCTGCCTCAGTTGCACGAAATCATTTTCTATTTGACGTTGTACTGGAGGGGGTATAAACTCCTCTTCAAACGCGGCATGAAAAGTCGTCCACGAGATCGCCTCCTCTCCGTGATCAAATTGGAGAGATCGTCGATGCACGTCCCACCAATCGTGCGCGTTGAGGCGGAGCTGTAGTTGCGCGCAGTCGACGCGCTTCTCTTCGGGAACTTCTAGCAGAGCGAAGTGATCTTTAAGCTCGGCTAGCCAATCTAGAGCTACTACTGGGTCCTCAGTCCCGTTGAATGGGGTGTTGCAGACTTTCTTGAAGAGTCCCAAGTTGAAGGCAGTCACGTCCCTCGGCCTTGGAATTTGCGGCGTCTCTACTTCAAGCACGGGCTGTTCCACCGGAGTCGTTGCTGTTGCGGCGGAATGGTTGGCAGCCAAAGTCTGAACAATCTGTTGCAGGGCATCCACCTACTTTTGTTGGACTGAGAATCGGGTCTCTAGATTGCTCTCGAACTTGGCTTGGCGAGCATCATCTCTTTGTCGTTGCGATTTTAACATTTGCATTACCCGCTCAAGCGGGTCGACTTGAGATATGCCTCGCTGGCTCCGAGAGCTTCCCGAAGTGCCCGAACTGCTTTCCTGTGTTTCGTTCGGTGGTTGCGCTGCAGATTGCGCTGGTACCATTCCTTCAAAATAAGGTAACTTATATTAGGATCATAATGTATTATGGACTTATTGCATGAACGTATCTCATTTTGGCCTAGCGAGTTCAAGAGTTCGCACAGGAATTTGATCGTTAAAGGAACTTTTCCAGCACGAAGTCTAAGGAACTTTGAATCTGTGCTCTGATACCACTATGTCATGACCCAATTCCGTAGAATCAAATGAGACGTCCCCCGAATCATGACCGCCGTGCGGGCCTGGAGTTGCGCCCGCACAAGGCTTTAATGATTTGCATAGCAAGCACATATTCAGAGTACGCAAATAAATTGAAACACAGATTTGAAATGGAAAAGTTCTCTTTATTAATAATGAACATCTTTTACAAACTCTTGAATGAGTTAGCTAATATGCCGAACGACTTACAAAAGAGATGACTCAAAATGAGATAACAGTCCTGTACATTATATCCCTTTACTAAACTTCAAAAGATATAGACCTCCAGGCTGGAGGATAGCTTTGCCATGGAGCTGCATTGGTGTATGAAGAGTTGCAGCTTCGGACTTCAAAGGCTTCAAGGGCACGGTGAAGGTGCGCTAACAGCTGGACTGGATCGGGAAGACGACTTCGGCTCCTCGCTCGGTTCGCCTTAGTGCGGAGAACCTGTTTCAACGAGGGTCAGCATATCGAAACATGCTGGTGAAGGTGAGCTAGCCGAACTATACCAATCAACACATTGTTTTAAATGAAGCATGCATATTTGTGGGTTTCTATCTTGCCTTAGTTTATTTACAAGTAAGCAGCATATAGAATTTACTAAAATGAACGTGCCACCGTTCGGTGGATTTTACCTGCCCGTCTGAATTACCTGCACAATACTTACCTTGCCTTCCCTGCCACGAAGACACAAGTTAGTTTGCAACAGGTTTAAATATACAGGATGATCACTGGCTTGATAGCCATAAAGGACTAGTCTGTGACGAAGATGGTTTGCTATGTGCTAGTACGTGATGCGCCGCATACCACCTTGTCCTAGTACGTGAGACTAAACGTGAGTTCCGTCCGGAGCCGGAACAGTGCCAGTGCCCCAGCAGCCGCCCGCAGGAACTATACCTTGTGCACAAGTTGTCCGTGATCGAACGTTAACAATCATTCGCCCGGAGGCTACGTGAACAATCATTCGCCCGAAGGCTACGTGAGCACAAGACAAGTAGTATTGCATGATTCATTTTACATTGCAACTACGTTATATTCATGCACCAGGATATACGTTTAAACTTGTATCTATGTATTTGATAAACATTCCGAACGAACAAGCATGCAAAGATATAACCGTTCACAAGTTTCATTGACAAGCATAAGTACCAAGTCTATTCTCTTTTATCTTGGTTTCTTTTAGTTATTACTTGGTATCGTTTGATCGGGGCAAAGATAATGCAAGTATTTTAGCTGTGAAGCTTGGAAGCAGGGCTAGCTAATCGGGTTGGTAGCCACTCACTTAGATTTTGGAAGGGAGAAGGAAAGAGGCGCTTCACGACTCCGCTCGCAAGCTGCCTACTGCTCGTTCACCTGCACACGAACAGCTCGATTAATACTTCTTCCTCTCTTTCCAATCTCGGAATAGAAGTGCAAGTCAATGAACGAAAACAATGAAAACCATCGAAACCGTTCAAAGAAAACAAGCAAATCCCAAAACCAACTCAAAGCACGAAAGCAACAAGCGACATCGAAAACTGAGGCAATAAAAGATAGCAGCGGAGAGGTCCCTCCTGACTCTGCCGCTAAGTCGATCCTTGGGGCGCAGTCCACTGAATATGAGAATCGATTCCGAAGAAACAAATCCATAACGAGGACGAGTTCTTAATTCAATCTATCCCGATCGAACGATACCGTCTTGTGTTTCTTAGCCGCGATCTCCGCACCGGGAGAACGGGGCGCTACAGTATTCACTAACTTATAACTGAAATCTTAACATAACTTATCTCTATACTTGGTACCACTAATATTCTAATGACTAACTGATACTCATATTCAAACACCATAGCTACTTCCCCTTAGTCACCTGGCACACTTATGTGTATCAATACTAACCAACACCAATATTAGTTTTCCCCTTTACTAAACACTAAGTCACACTCTAACACTAGGGTCTGTTCCTGATACTCTATGCACAGGTCATCCACACTCTAGTAATTGCATACACCAATCCCACACATCACCTAGCTTCTCCTTCCTCCAGAATCTGAACACAAGTATCATAATCATACCTTGCTGCTCTAACCCGATCCTAAGTGTTCCTTAAAATCCCTCTTTACTGACACCTTTGTATCAGTATTGACACAACTCCATACCACATACTTCCTTCACACTGATACAAGTAGTATCAGTCACAGACCCCCTTCCATCTCATTTCTCCAATATTCTACATCCAACACACTAACCTCTAAGCCTGCACATCAGTTTTCCCCTCTTGCCAATTTGGTTGAAGGATGAGTCAATTTGGTGAAGAACACAATTGGGGATCTAGATGGAGTGAAATAAAATAAAAAGAGAGAATGATGCTTCTCCTTATGTGGTCGGCCCCTAGTAACCCCTTCTCCAAGTAACATTTAATGACAATAATACCCCCCACTAACTAGTCATGATGAAATAATAAGGAAGGCTATAATAGGAAACTTCTAAACTAATACAATTTAATCCATTCTCTTTTATTAACTAAAGGAAAGAGTCTAATTGGGCTTAGTCCAATGTTGGGCTCAATGTGTCATAACAAACCTAATTGGGTCCACTAGTGTCAAGTCCAAATAAATAGGCTAGCCTACTAACCCTTAAATAAATAGTACAATACATAATAATAATTAGTAGCACAAATATATATATATATATATATATATATATATATATATATATATATATATATATATATATATATATATATATATATATATATATATATAAAATACAAACACTAAATATAATAGATACAAAAATAACAAAAATACCCTCATTTAGAAATATGGGGGTGACAGGCAGCCTAAGAGAATAAATCTAAAGTACTGCCATTACCATTGTTACGTCAATCATGTGACGCAGGATAGCTACTTGTTGAAACTGTACATCCAGCGTCTGCTCGACACCAAGGCCCTCACCTTGGATATCGATGACAAGACGGTTGCCGCTAACATGGTATCGTTCTAGTTCGGCAACTTTCCGTCGATAGAAGCCCAGGACGGAGTAATCCTAATTCCTCGGGCAACTATGGAGGTCGTCAATCTTCTTCCAGCTCATGACCAAACGACCGAACTGATACCTCTCACAACGCCACATGGGGAGGTCATGTGGGTCACCTCGATCTTGCTCCAGAATTGATGCAGCAGACAACACCTTCTACCACCAAGTCTAAGGGCAAGAAGTCCATGTCCTGCTACACGATTTCTTTCCTATCTGTGAAAGCTATAATAGGAGAAACAAGGTCATGCTTGACATACCAGCGTGAGTGCAATACCCCTGACGATGGCGTACTCCCGATTATCACATCGACCTCCTTTAATCTAGGTCCATCCCAGCCTCCATCAGTGGATAAGTCCAAGCGAAAAGATACTCGCTTTGATAAATTGCTGCACAAAGATATAGCCCAGAGGTTGGAAAAATCCTACAACTTCGATATCTTGGCCCAACTGGCTAACACTCCATCAAAGCTGTCACTATTCAAGCTTCTGCGGCTCTCTAGAGACACTCGGGCCACTCTGATTGAGGCTTTACAAAATTTTCACATCTACCTGGCGCAGGTCAAACTGCCAGTTGAGGATCCGACTGTTTATCCCCACTGCTATAATATCATGGAGGAAATGCCTAATATTATATTTTTATAACAGGACATGTTGCAAAAAAATAACTGGCATGATCTGTAGTTCCCCGCTCCGTGTAGGCACTATGTACAAGTGATATCGCTTTGCTGGCTCGAGCGGAAGCCTTCTCGAAGTATTCTCCGATCGAAACACAAGATGATTAATCTAAGTGAGTGGACAGAACTTCATTCTCTAATTCTTGCATGCCTTAATAATGAATATGAGTTTTTGCAATGCTTGTTTGCTTAATAAGATAATGTTCGCATTAGAAATTATAGAACAAGAACCTGCATGCTTAACTAAGAACTTCTATTGCTTGTCTAAAGGAGATAGAACCTTGTTATGCTAAAGTCAAGAAAGAAATGTTGCATGCTTAGTTATACTGACACCAAAATCAAATGAACCCTTGCCATGCTAAAAAGATAAGTAAAGGAATTACTTGAACAAGCCCCTTTGTCATATGCTAAGTAAGAGTAGAATTGCATGCTTTAGTAAAAAAAGATAGAAAAACTACTATCATGCTTGCTTACATAGAGATTTCTCGCCTGTTTCCTATCGTACTAAAAGAGATAGAAATTGCCTGCTAGTTTTTATAAAATCGTTATCGTGCTTGCTAATATATGTTTCGCTTGCTTGTTTCCTTATATCAAACTACTAAAAGTGATTGATTCATAAGCAAAGACTAATAGTGCGCCCCGACATATGGTTATTCTGATCTAGTGGGCTATGTTATTAGTTATGTGAAAAAAAGATTGAACCTATCGCTCATTTTGAAAAAAAGAAAAGATATATTTTTCTTGATCATTGCTTGCTTGCTATATAGATATTTTATGTTATGCATTGGTCTCAAACAACTTTTGTACAAGGGTCATCTCTCGAATGGTTCCTGTGATACTGGGAATCGGTCGGTCCGGAAGAGATTTTGTTGCATCCTGATGATACGGTTCTATGGGATCTAGTAGGATATTTTGTCTATTAGTGTTATATGTAACCTATGATATCACAGTTTCTAGTATTCGTGTATGTTGGTGAAGAGCTAAATCTTGAGTCACAACTATCGACATACGCGCGTGCTAGTGCATAGCTGAATCTTGAGTCACCGCTGCTAATCATGGGGATACCCATGGACCATCATGTAGTTAGGGTGCATGCTAGGTTAGCCTTCTTGCATACCTAACTGTTTGATGTAGAGACAGATAGGGAATATAACATATATGCTTATACAAATTATTACTAACTTGTATGCCTGCTGCAGGGACAACCATTCAGCGAAAGGTAAGAATCTCTGAATAAGTGATGCATTAATTTTTGGTTATGCTTTGAATCTCGTATTGCCCCGAAACTTGTATGTTTTACTTAATATTCACTGCTGTCCCTTAGTAATGAATTGATTTGTTCGCTAGAATAACTTGTGTTCCTAAAGAGTTAGTAAATATGGTGCACGATACATGCTGTGCACTGCACGATAGAATATTGTCCCGGTTGTATGCTTAAATATTAGAATATGCAAACTGTTTCCAAAGCTATATTTTTGAAAGAAGTAAACTGACTCTAACCCAGTTCCGCATGAAATAAACATAGAAAAAAGTAGCAAGTTACTAGTAATATAATATTTGCCACATGCTTACTTAGTATTGGTTTTAGGGGGTGTTGCTTCTATTCGTTGATTTATAGTCACCAATACTTTCTCCAAAGTGGTGACCCACCAACAGTTTGCTTGTTAACAGGTGCTGGATCGTCCGAGGAAATGATAACCGTGCCTCATTCCTAGGACCCAAAAATCTGGAGTCGGTGCCTTGAGCCGTATCGAGTTGTGCTTTGAGCTGCTTTTGTATAAATGGATAGTAATATATGGAACGATGTCATTGTATTCGATAGAGTGCTTAAGCAAATTATAACCTCAGCTTAGCGCCACTTGTAACACTTTTGAATATCAATAAAGATGCTTGTTTCCTTATGCTATTGTGTTATTTACATTTCTGCGATAAGTGCCGCTGCTTCCGTCTTAAATATCTTACTTATCCTTGTTCAAGATTTGGCCTTATTCAAGCACAACTTAGGCTTGCATAGCATCATGCCTGTGCGAGGACGGTCAGTCCCGTAAGGACCCAAGCGAGGAGGAACAGCCCTACGGGATCGGTGCGTGACATGATCATCCCCTGTATTACACAGGGTACGTTAGTGCCATCATGGAGGACATGATGCACATCGATCCCGGTTCGTCAATCAGCGTCATCCTGCGGAGTCTGCTTCAGACCTTGGATATTTTGATGCATCACATAATGTAAACCCCCTCACCCAAAATTAGGGCTACTTGGCTTAGATAGTGAAATTAGGGCTAGTTTGAACCCAATTAGAATTAGAACACGATATTATTTAATTATGAAATAATTTATATCGCGTAGCGCACATTACCGTTGCTTTTATAATTGGAGCACCTCACTAGCCATTGCCTTCCAACAAACTTCACAACCTCATCCTAGACATGCCCACCTACTATTCTGACCCTTGTGCAACTTATAATATTGCTCTCTGGTGCTATATTTTAGCCGCAAAACAAACGTCGCGGGCATTATTTCTTAATTCGAAATAATTTTCAACTTGGTGCCCCTGTGCGTTCCTATCAAAATTGGGAACAAAACCTTGACCGTTTTGTGCAACCCGGATTTTATTAATATTCTACACTGTCCCCTCTACGCCCCTGATAATTGTGTCCCGCCTGATTTAATCCCATGTACTCCTAATTAATTCTAGAACCTCGTGCACGTTCGATTTAATTAATTAAATCTAATTTACGTCCCTGTGCAATTCTTTTAATTGTTGGGGGTTTTTATGCAAAAATACATTTAGGTGTCCCCACCATTGGATAATGCGTAAATAAATCTATTTTTCCTTCATATGGATTTTTCTTATAATTTTTTGGATGTGCAAACGCACAACATTGCCATCCTTATTTTAATCCAATCCTTGCATTTAAACCATGTAAAATTATAGCCCCGACATCCTCATGTAAGACCAAGGCCCAAGCCAAAGGGTGTTGACCAAGCCCACCTAGCTAGGTCAAACCCAAACCCAAGTCCACATGTGTATATAAACAACTTTCTCTCTTCCTTTTCTTAATTTCTTTTTTTTTACCAAAAACCTAAATATCTAACCGAATTCCTAGCCGACCTCTTTTCCTCTTCCGGTTCTTCTTCTTCTTCCTCCTCTTCTCGGCGCAGGAGCCTGGAGCAGCTCGCCGGAGCCCGACGAGCCAACCTCCCCTTTCCCTATGCCTACCCTTCCTTCCTCGACCACTACCTCTCCTCGACCGCCTACGCCGGAGGCAACCACCACCAGCGTCACCATCGACCTCTCCCTGCACTTCTTCTTCTCTGGGAAACCACTCACAACCACCACAGCCTGCTGAACCCGCCGTGCTCCTCCCATCTCGATGACCTTTCCTCCTTCCTCCGATCGCCCCCGCTGCCGAAGAAGAATCCGAACCGAAATCTCCTCGATCGGTAAAGACGAGACGAAGGATCGATTTGCGGTCCCCTTTCTCCAAATCAGTCAAGAAATCTGCCGGATCTCGGCCGGAGGGAGCCACCGGCACCGACTACGAACAGCTCCGCCTCGATGCCTTCGAGTCGACCTGGTCTAAGCTCGATTCTGCCATCCAAGAGGTTTTGAGAAAGACCAATTTTGATCTCTTCGACGCGGTAGACCGGTGGGTCAAGCACTCGTTTTCCGCTATCAAATCGGTTAGGGCGGAGCATATCTTGGAGGTTCAAATGCCGTTCCCAATCGTAACGGATGCTTTGTGTAGACTAATCCCGACAGCTTCCATTTTAACAGAATACGAAGTTTGTGGACAATTTGCTGATGTTTCAAGAGCTCGTCAAGCATTTGAAATCCAGTGAATGCCACGTGGCTAGGTTGTCGGCGTTGGATTTCTCGTCAAAGCACGGGGTCGGCACTTGTCTTAAGAGCATACTGAGTCAGTTAGTTTCGAAGGTTGCGGATAATGCTGATATATGTGCATTAGCTTCTTGGTACTGCAAGCCGGAGAACTGCGATAGTCCTATAATTTTGGTGATTGATGATATGGAGCGATGCGATGGTATCACACTTGCCGAATTTATCAAAATGCTGAGTGACTGGGTAATCAAGATTCCAATCATCTTCATCATGGGAGTTGCAACAACTGTTGAAGCCCAAGGAGAGTTCTCCCTTCGGATGTACTGCAACACTTGCAGCCTTTTAAGTTCGAATTGGGATCTCCCTCGGATAGGATGAACTCTATAATTGAGACAGTTCTTGTGAAAACATGTCCTGGATTCATAATTGGTCACAAAGTTGCAGTATTCCTATAAAATTATTTCCTCAAACATGATGGAACAATTACCTCTCTTATAAGGGCACTAAAGATTGCGTGCATTAAACACTTCTCATTAGAACCTCTGAGTTTCTTAGACATGAGCATCCTTGATGAGGAGAATTGCGAGAGTTTTTGGTGAGAGAAATGTGAAGCCTTGCCTGATGGTACGAGCCAATACACATTTGAGCTTCCATCTTGTCAAAAGAAAAAGTTTTAAGAGAGTCTGATTTTCTCATAGAAGGGATGTGCGGATTGAAGAGACTGCAAAAGAACTGGTGTTCTGTTGTTATGTACTTATTTGAGGTTGGTAAGCTCAGTAGAATGCAACTACTAGACATTTTCTGTTAGGCTGCTGATCCATCTCTGTGCAGCCTAAGAACTTCAGATCAAAAAGTGCAGATACCCTCATTGACTGATAACAACTTGATTAAAGGAAAGTTTGGCTTCGCTAAAGGAGGGTTCATAGCTCAGGCCATACAGAAGAGAAATTTCAGGGGACAAACTAGTTACTCTGTTGGATGCCTGGAATGTTTACACTGAGGAAATGAGTGAGGTTCATGACAAAGTGATACAGCTTCAATTAATGATAGGAGCTGGTAATGCTGGTCAGACTTTGAAAGAACCATTGGCAGATATACACAAGATTGGAGTTGTTCTGCACGACTTCTGGAGCAGAATATTGGTACATCACAGCTTCTTGCCAGGCAAGTATACCTTGCCATTGTACTTTTATTCTTATTCCATATGATTGCATGCATATTAAATTTTCTGTCTTTAGTTCATATATTTTAACTGTTATATAAAATGCGCGCGACGGTGTCGTCGCGATATATTTTTATTTATGTATTGCATTGACCTTGTTCATGAGACTACCCCAATATCATATAGCATCATTAGGTTCATTGGCCATGACATAGTTGTTACACGAGTTGTGAGTCTCATATAGATCACGGACTGACGTGCAGGATTTGACCTCCTGTACGTGTGGGCCGTGCATTAGGAATAACTGCTGTTAGAAACTTTGCATGCTAGTAGACGTAGCAGTTACTAGAGGTCTAGGGACATAGTCTATTGTAGTACGGTGGTCCCATCCTTGTCCTTGTTTGGTTGCAGGATTGGGCTAGGGTGCTAAGAATAGGCTATGAACCAAATTATGTCATGGATGTGACATGCTTAGAGCATGGGGTGGGGAGAACAACAAGTACCGCATTTGAGCTCCTTTGTACTTTTTCTATTGTGCGCCCGAATTCTCCGCTGGAGATACGGGTGGTGATGACCACTATATATTATATTATTATCAGGCGGGCCTCCGGCGTTCGAAAGACGACGTACCTTTTTAGGCCCCTGGATCTCTAATAGAGAACCATGCCAAATCCCAGGTTTTCAGCCAGATAGCTCACTTGTGGGGAAAGTTGTTCTTAACTGCATTCACTTAGACGGTTAGGCGATCCATTGGATATTTATTTTCGTACTTTATTGGCATGTGTTTAAGTATCTTATTATGTCTCTCTGAGGACCTGGTCCCCTGCCAGGTGTATTTGTTCTTAAGTATTCGCAGGAGCGCAGATTCGGATGGTTACTTATGTTTCGAGGATGTCTTCTCTTCGGGCCCGTGGATGTTAGCTGGTATTCTTATATTATTTTTATTGTGTTGTACTTTTCTATTCGAGTTGGTAGTGGATTTGTTTCCATCCAACTATCATCTTTAGATACTTCTTATTGAGATCTAGATTCATAAATACTGGTTATCTATTTATATTTGATTTTCGGGGATAAGATTTATATTGTACCCTGTGACTTGTGATACATTTTATACCACTTGTGGATTTGATATTCATATTACAGCGTACGCATGGGTTATGGTTTCCATATATTGGAGTTGCCCTATCCATGCGGCTGGCATGCTTACGTGTTCCTAGTCCTAAGTATTTTGGGACTAGGGCGTGACATATTTTTGTGGTGGCCCATACAGGTCGAGAGTATATTGTCTCGGTTATGTTACTGTACCGAACAAGCTTGCACCTAGGACTAGAGCATAGGATCTCATCCACAACTAACTATGACTCATCTTTCTTCTATTCTGTTCAATTTTGAATAATTGTATCTTGTTTGATTCCTGTACTTCCCTAATAGTTCTTGAGTATAGCCTTCTGCTAGACTATAGGAACCCCTGTTATTAGGATGATAATTAGGGTAGCACACCTATTAAGAATAAAATGAGAATATAGACACACCACTAAGTTTAGAATATCTAGTGAACCCTAGAATTCTTTATCTCTAGGATTGGTTTACCATTACCCCCTGATGTATTATGAAGACTTGAGAGTAGTATAGACACTACTAGAGTTAGTTAGAAGTTTTACCATAATGTTTGACCATAGTATTGAGGAACCAATAGAAAACTAAAAAAAAAGTGAATATTAGGACTGAACCTAATCTTCATAGTTAGAAAGTATTGGAGAACTGTAAACTTATATCATTGTCTTGTTATTAGTAGACAACACCCTAGGAAGCCTAGAGGAATGTAATCAACACTTCCTTCTTGATCATGCCTCGAACATAGCAACTAGCACCCCACTTCCCTTTAGGAAACCATGATACTATCTAGAGACTTTCTATTCAATTTCATATGTTGTTCCTCTGCGACCTCAATATTCGCTGATCGCGCGACGATTAAATTATCTTCTTCCCTTCTTCATCTTTTATCTCGTGCTACTTGACACCTCTAATTATAGACCAAGTGGTCGTATTCTATGGTAGGATATATAGTTTGCTAAAGATGTAGTTGTAATCTTGAATTTTGAATTTTGTACCTTGTAGTTAGAACTTGATAGTTTAAGCTATTCTTGTAGATTGTAACCCGATGATTATCCCTTAGTGTTAAATCACGTAATTTGTACCCTCACCCCGATACGAGTTATATTCTCTACCCCTGAGACTAGTAACTCTTCTATCCTTACTATTAACACTTGTCCTATAAGCACTATGACTAAGGCTAAAGACGACCATGACCTATGTAATGTAAGCAGATACCCTATTAAGTACCAAGACCCCTTCTCGTAGACCTTAGCAGGAGCTTCTACAGTATCCTTAAGACAATACATTATTAGTTAAATTGTTTTAAGTTGGGTAGTATACCTCACCACCTAGTATCACATAGTCCTCGTGATCCATTGATGAAGTGTAACTGCATAACATTAATTGTATGCTAGCTAAGACGATATTGTTTATTCAGACAATAGAATTTAGAGGTCTTTGCCCCTATTTGGTCGACTAGTGACTTAGACAAGGAGGTTGTATGATAACTGTAAAGATTGTAGAGTCTTTTGTTATTATTGCTTATGTTGTTTTTGTTTTTGCGAACTTGAATTAATTTGTACCTCCTTTTATCATCATCTAGCGTACTTATGTTTGTGGTACTACCTTGACTTATGCTGCTAATATAGCCTAGTTTTGCAAGCTTATTCTTTTATCGAGCTTGATCATGAGATATGTATTATTGGGGACGCCCACTGATACAATTGTCTAATCAAAATCAGTGTATTACGGTATGATCAACCATAGTGCGCTTGATTCGCCTCTCGTAATACTACTTTACGTGGATTGAGATATATAGTTGACTAGTAGACAAATATACTTACCCTCTAGATACGACAAAGAATATCATATCAAGAACATAACTGCACCGATGTGAGCATGCGAATAAAAAATTACCAAATAGTGTTTCAATCCACAACTTCCTTGACAATTCTCATTTGAATCCTTTAAACGCTTTGATTCCCATACTTCCATTCTATTACCCCTCCTTGAACTCTTTACCATTGTTTTCCGTCTTCCCTTGTTTCGGAAAGACGAAACCTCGTGCTTGGAAATAAGTGATACACTGATAGTGCTAGGTATACCCCATAGGCTAATCATATGACTTGGTGACACCCTGTTATAAATGATTAAGGGCATATCATAGATGATATGTTTGGTGTTAAAGACTTTGATGATTCAGTAGCATGATTAAATAATCTGGGACATAGCCATCTTAGATGAGTAGCCTTAGATGATAGATGGGTAAATTCTAAGTTGGGTAGAAACTGCAATATTAACTTAAGGAGAATTCTTTAGACTGTAATCAAGTGAGGTTAGATAGAGAAACCCTACCCTAGTTTAATTTCGAGGACGACATTATTTTAAGTTGGGTAGATTGTAAACCCCCTTACCCAAAATTAAGGCTACTTGGCTTAGATAGTGAAATTAGGGCTAGTTTGAACCCAATTATAATTAGAACACGACATTATTTAATTATGAAATAATTTATATCGCGTAGCGCACATTACCGTTGCATCTATAATTGGAGCACCTCACTAGCCATTGCCTTCCAACAAACTTTACAACCTCATCCTAGACATGCCTACTACTATTCTGACCCTTGTACAACTTATAATATTGCTCTCTGGTGCTATATTTTATCCACACAATAAACGTCGCGGGCGTTATTTCTTAATTCGAAATAATTTCCAACTTTGTACCCCTGTGCGTTCCTATCGAAATTGGGAACAAAACCTTGACCGTTTTGTGCAATCCAGATTTTATTAATATTCTACACTGTTCCCTCTATGCCTCTGACAATTGTGTCCCGCCTGATTTAATCCAATGTACTCCTAATTAATTCTAGAACCTCATGCGCGTTCGATTTAATTAATTAAATCTAATTTTCCCTGTGCAATTCTTTCAATTGTTGGGGGGGCTTTTATGCAAAAATGCATTTAGGTGTCCCCACTATTGGACAATGCGGGAAGAAATCTATTTTTCCCTTCACATGGATTTTTCTCATAATTTTCTGGATGTGCAAATGCACAACATCACCCTCTTTATTTTAATCCAATCCTTGCATTTAAACCATGTAAATTTATAGCCCCGGCATCCTCATGTAAGACCAAGGCCCAAGCCAAAGGGTGTTGACCAAGCCCACCTAGCTAAGGCAAACCCAAACCCAAGTCCACATGTGTATATAAACAACTTTCTCTCTTCCTTTCCTTAATTTCTTTTTTTTTTACCAAAAACCTAAATATCTAACCTAATTCCTAGCCGACCTCTTCTCCTCTTCCTGTTATTCTTCTTCTTCCTCCTCTTCTCGGCGCAGGAGCCCGGAATAGCTCGCCGGAGCCCGACGAGCCAACCTCCCCTTTCCCTATGCCTATCCTTCCTTCCTCGACCACTACCTCTCCTCGACCGCCTACGCCGGAGGAAACCACCACTAGCGTCACCATCGACCTCTCCCTGCACTTCTTCTCCGGGAAACCACTCACCACCACCACAGCCTGCTGAACCAGCCGTGCTCCTCCCATCTCGACGACCTCTCCTCCTTCCTCCGATCGCCCCCGCCGCCGAAGAAGAATCCGAACCAAAATCTCCTCGATCGGTGAAGACGAGACGAAGGATCGATTTGCGGTCCCCTTCCCCCAAATCTGTCGAGAAATCTGCCGGATCTCGGCCGGAGGGGGCAACCGGCGCCGACTACGAACAGCTCCGCCTCGATGCCTTCGAGTCGACCTGGTCTAAGCTCGATTCTGCCATCCAGGAGGTTTTGAGAAAGACCAATTTTGATCTCTTCGACGCGGTGGACCGGTGGATCAAGCACTCATTTTTCGCTATCAAATCGGTTAGGGCAGAGCATATCTTGGAGGTTCAAATGCCGTTCCCGATCATGACGGATGCTTTGTGTAGACTAATCCCGACGGCTTCAATTTTAACAAAATACGGAGTTTGTGGACGATTTGCTAACGTTTCAAGAGCTCGTCAAGCATTTGAAATCCAGTGAATGCCACGTGGCTAGGTTGTCGGCATTGGATTTCTCGTCAAAGCACGGGGTCGGCGCTTGTCTTAAGAGCATACTGAGTCAGTTAGTTTCGGAGGTTGCGGATAATGCTGATATATGTGCATTAGCTTCTTGGTACTACAAGCTGGAGAACTGCGATAGTCCTGTGATTTTGGTGATTGATGATATGGAGCGATGCGATGGTACCACACTTGCCAAATTTATCAAAATGCTGAGTGACTGGGTAATCAAGATTCTAATCATCTTCATCATGGGAGTTGCAACAACTGTTGAAGCCCAAGGAGAGTTCTCCCTTCGAATGCACTGCAACACTTGCAGCCTTTTAAGTTCGAATTGGATCTCCCTCTGATAGGATAAACTCTATAATTGAGACAGTTCTTGTGAAAACATGTCCTGGATTCATAATTGGTCACAAAGTTGCAGTATTCCTAAGAAATTATTTCCTCAAACATGATGGAACAATTACCTCTCTTATAAGGGCACTAAAGATTGCATGCATTAAACACTTCTCATTAGAGCCTCTGAGTTTCTTAGACATGAGCATCCTTGATGAGGAGAATTGCGAGAGTTTCTGGCGAGAGAAATGTGAAGCCTTGCCTGATGGTATGAGCCAATACGCATTTGAGCTTCCATCTTGTCAAAGGAAAAAGTTTCAAGAGAGTCTAATTTTCTCATAGAAGGGATGTGCGGATTGAAGAGACTGCAAAAGAACTGGTGTTCTGTTGTTATGTGCTTATTTGAGGTTGGTAAGCTCAGTAGAATGCAACTACTAGACATTTTCTGTGAGGCTGCTGATCCATCTCTACGCAGCCTAAGAACTTCATATCAAAAAGTGCAGATACCCTCATTGACTGATAACAACTTGATTGAAGGAAAGTTTGGCTTCGCTAAAGGAGGGTTCATAGCTCAGGCCATAAAGAAGAGAAATTTCAGGGGATAAACTAGTTACTCTGCTGGATGCCTGGAATGTTTACACTGAGGAAATGAGTGAGGTTCATGACAAAGTGATACAGCTTTAATTAATGATAGGAGCTGGTAATGCTGGTCAGACTTTGAAAGAACCATTGGCAGATATACACAAGATTGGAGTTGTTCTGCGCAACTTCTGGAGCAGGATATTGGTACATAACAGCTTCTTGCCAGGCAAGTATACCTTGCCATTGTACTTTTATTCTTATTCTATATGATTGCATGCATATTAAATTTTCTGTCTTTAGTTCATATATTTTAACTGTTATATAAAATGCGCGCGATGGTGTCGTTGCGATATGTTTTTATTTATGTATTGCATTGACCTTGTTCATGAGACTACCCCATTATCATGTAGCATTATTAGGTTCATTGGCCGTGACACAGTTGTTACATGAGTTGTGAGTCTCATATAGATCACGGACTGGCGTGCATGGTTTGGCCTCTTGTACGTGTGGGCCGTGCGTTAGGAATAACTGCTGTTAGAAACTTTGCATGCTAGTAGACTTAGCTGTTATTAGAGGTCTAGGGACATCGCCTATTGTAGTACGGTGGTCCCATCCTTGTCCTTGTTTGGTTACAGGATTGGGCTAGGGTGCTAAGAATAGGCTATGAACCAAATTATGTCATGGATGTGACATGCTTAGAGCATGGGGTGGGGAGAACAACAAGTACCACATTTGATCTCTTTTGCACTTTTTCTATTGTGCGCCCAGATTCTCCGCTGGAGATATGGGTGGTGATGACCACTATATATTATATTATTATCAGGCTGGCCTCCAGCGTTCGAAAGACGACGTACCTTTTTAGGCCCCTGGATCTCCAATAGAGAACCATGCCAAATCCCAGGTTTTCAGCCAGATAGCTCACTTGTGGGGAAAGTTGTTCTTAACTGCATTCACTTAGACGGTTAGGCGACCCATTGGATATTTATTTCAGTACTTTATTGGCATGTGTTTAAGTATCTTGTTATGTCCCTCTGAGGACCTGGTCCCCTGCCAGGTGTATTTGTTCTTGAGTATTCGCAGGAGCGCAGATTCGGATGGTTACTTATGTTTCGAGGATGTCTTCTCTTCGAGCCCGTGGATGTTAGCTGGTATTCTTATATTGTATTTATTGTGTTGTACTTTTCCATTCGAGTTGGTAGTGGATTTGTTTCCATCAAACTATCATCTTTAGATACTTCTTATTGAGATCTAGATTCATAAATACTGGTTATCTATTTATATTTGATTTTCGGGGATGAGATTTAGATTGTACCCTGTGACTTGTGATACATTTTATACCACTTGTGGATTTGATATTCATATTACAGCGTACGCATGGGTTATGATTTCCTTATATTGGAGTTGCCCTATCCGTGCGGCTGGCATGCTTACGTATTCATAGTCATAAGTATTTTGGGACTAGGGCGTGACACATAACAACCACCAATACTGCCATCACTGGCTTCAATGCAGGAAGGAGCTACCCTCTGGGCAAAATTTGTCTTAAATGCCAGATCGACGACTTGAAAATAGAGGTCACTTGCTATGTCATTGACGTATATGTATCCTTCAATATCTTGCTCGGGCGTCTTTGGATACATGAATATATGATCGTGCCATCGACCTTGCACCAGTGCCTAAAGTACGTCGACGAACACGACACGATTAATATAGAGTTTCCTGATGTCGATCCATTCAAAGAGATCAAAGCCTATTACTCTGATTTGATCATGTACAAATAGGTCTACCTAGATGAAGGTGGCAATGATGCCGATGATGAGACAGAGGCTGAGATAACACCAGAAAAGCTCTTGAGAGTCCGTCTAAAGGCATGTGCTTTCAACATAATTTTTTCCTTCATCGTAAAACTACATAGGAAGGCACCCAAAATTCTGGTCATTTGTCATCACAAGCCGAGTCGACCTCCGAAGGATACTCCGCTGCCTCCTACCACGTTCGAACCTCTGGTAGTAAAGCTGTGCCAGAAACTTCCAAAGTTGTCGCTCGCACTGGGAGTAGATCTCGGGAAGTACGAACTGGAGGAGTACGTAGTTGCTCATGCAAACGACCCTTCTCTGGACGATATAATTCTTGGCAAAAATATACCTTATTTTGTGAATAAAGGGCTATCTTTGAACTACTCTGAAGTTGCACACTATATTCCATAGAGCACAGTCTAGGCTTGCGCCTGCAAACACATGTGACTACTAACTGTACAGGAAACCAGATCCTCCCAAGCTAAGGTTTCTACTTCACGGTCCCAGCAAGGAGGAGGGGAGACAAACCCATCATCTTCGGCAGGGTTGAATGTCCCCAGTCCTTCATCCCAAAGGAACAAGAGCCAGAATCCGATACCGACAAAATATAACTCTACCGGTTCAGTGGTCAAGCCAAAAACTTTATCCAGAAGATGGGTTATGATCTTAAAGCAACCGAGGTCTGAATTATGACAAAGGTCAATGATTGCCCTTGTGCCTCACCGCTCGACGGGCAAATCCGAGGATTACTACCATAAGACCAAGCATGGCTTAGGGTACATTATGCCTCTCACAACCCCTGAAGGCTTAGATGAAGAAGATGAGTTACGCTCTCACTCTTCAGATTCTTCCTCTTGGGACTCCAACCTCAGTATCAGGGAGATACTCAAGCAAACATTGTCTATCAACATGGTATCAAGTGAACCTAAGGAAGATAACGAGAATCTACCAGAACTCTTTGAAGTAGAATCGTGGGTCCAACACCTAGACACACATTGGGTGATGCGGTTCGAACAACGAGAACCTCCTATCGAGGATAAAGTTATACAAGTCAATTTGGGCGACGAATCCTCTCCTAAACCTATCTTCATCAGCAAGAGTCTGACTGATAAGGTTCGAGAATCCCTGCTACATCTCATCTGGGAATAACTTGATGTCTTTGCCTGGAGCTATGGAGACATGCCCAGACTAGACCCCCAAATTATGGTCCACATGCTTAACATATTCTCGAATGCTAAGCCTATCAAGCAGCTGCAATGGCGGTTTCGGTCGTACAATATGAACGCCATCAAAGCTGAAGTCAACAAACTGATAGCTAGTGGCTTCGTCCACGAAGAAAAATATCCAGATTGGGTAGCCAACATCATACCCTTCGTCAAAAAGAACATGAAGATCCGGATCTGCATTAACATCCGTAATCTAAACACAGCCTTCCCTAAGGACAAATTTCCTCTTTCAATCCCCGACATAATAATCGACAACACTTGTGGCTTTGAGCACATGTCCTTCATGGAGGGATTCTCAGGCTACAACCAAATTAAGATGTCTCCTGAAATCAGAAGCATACAACATTACGAACACCGATAGCAGTATACTACTACACAGTCATGCCCTTCGGTTTGAAGAACGCGGGTGCTACATACCAGCGAGCTATGAGCACCATCTTATTACATGTCGTCTGTATTGCATCTATTCAAATATAATCTTTTATTATTTGAGTCTAGGATTGTTGTAAGCCGAGTCGCACTGATAAAACCAAGCACCTATACCCAGATACCTAGTCCACTCAAATAAAATAAAGAACCTATCCACCAAATCAGGCCATATTTATTTATAAAGTCTACCATAGTTAGAGGCTGAACTAGGGCCAAACTTGGACCGAACTCGGTTACCCTTTTGGTATGAAATGTACTAGTTCAATAAGTTCCTAAATTTTGGCCCAACGGTTGAAAATTTGAATTAAACCCCATCCAAATTCTGGCCGAATTCTGTTTGCCTACACCCTATAAATATGATTGAAATTCTCATTCCTACTTACTCAACCATTCTTTAATCTTCTATCCATTTGTGAGCAAACCTCTTAGCCTTAACTTTCCCATCTCAAAGAGCAACTCTCTAGCCTTCTTAGTGCCAAGTACGATCTCGGTCTAGAAGTCTTCTGAGTTATAAAGAGCTTTATTCCATCAGTTACTCTCTCTCTCTCTAAGCTGTGAAGTTGCGAGACTTCGGATCAAACCTCATGGTGTAAAGAAGTGGCAAGCCTTCAGATCGAAGCTTGTGATTCATTATTGGTGATTATAGTGGAGAAACTCTGAGCTTGAGTTCTCGGGACTGGACTAGTCCTCTTAGAGGAAAACTAGTATATATCTTGGTGTTTATGTTTGCTTTCTCTCTCTACTTTACTGCTTTACTTTACTTTCTCTATATACACTGTTAGTTAGCAACTGCCTTCATTATGATAATACTAAATTGGATAGATTATTCTGCTGTACTCTATTCATCTCCTCTAGAGTTGCCTCACGGTCCTTCAATTGGTATCAGAGCTAGTTCTCTTGATATTTGGCTTAACATCCTAAGAGACTTATGGCAACTGTTAGATCTATCCACACCAACAATGATGAAATTCAGTCCACAAATAGGCTACCCCTATTTGAAGGTACTAACTACACATACTGGAAGACACGTATGAGCTTCTACCTAAAGTCACTTGATTTTGACCTTTGGGCTGTAGTAGTTGAAGGATACAAGAAGCCACCAAGAATAGTCATAGATGGTAACCTTGTAGAGAAGCCTCATGATAAGTACACAGATACCAAAAAAATAAGTTAGTCTTGATGCTAAAGCTATTAACGCTCTATTATGTGCTGTAAATAGAATTAAATTTAACAGGTTCTCTACTTGTGAAACTTCGTACGAAGTATGGAAACTTCTTGAGGTCACTCATGAAGGAACCTCCCAAGTGAAGGAATAAAAAATAAGTCATCTAACACAAGAGTATGAAGCATTCAAGATGAAGTAAAATGAGACGATCACTCAAATATTTAGGAGATTCCTCAACTTCATCAATCCTCTGTTTTCACTTGGCATGGAGTACAACAATCACAAGAAAATTTACAAGGTACTCAGGGGACTCACCAAGAATTAGAATCCCAAGACTACAAAAATCATAGAAGTGAATGATCTTACTATAATGACCCTTGAGACGCTCATAGGTAAGCTGATGACTCACGAGCTAGATCTCAAGAAATTTGAAGAATCCACTCCCAAGGAGAAGATGATTGCTCTTAAGGTACATCACAAAAAGGTCACCAATGATAACTTCGATAATAATAAGTCTCAAGATGATAAAGTTGCCATGACCACCAAAAATTTTAAGAAATTTCTAAGGCTTGATAAATCAAAGAAGAAGGAGCCAACTGACAACAGTGATGAATAGCCTATATGCTATAACTGTAAGAAGACAGGGCATATAAAGAAAGATTGTCCAACCCTAAGAAAAGAAAATTACCACAATCATTCATCCAGAAGAACATCATCACAAAAATATGCAAACACTAGTATTTGGCACGAAAGTGAAGCTAGTAAATTCGAAGAAGAGAATCCTCGAGAAACAATAAATCTATGCTTCATGGCGTTAGCTGATCAGGTAAGGGATAACAACTCTTATGATGATTTTACCTTTGATGAACTAGGTAATGCTTTTAGTGATCTGCTTTATAATTTTAGGAAACTTAAAAATAAGTACAAGCATGCTAAGAAAGATGTTCAAGAATTTCAAACTGAAATAGAGAGACAAACATCTCTACTAAGTGAAGTAAAGGATACCTCAAATAATTCAGATGAGAATTCTAGACTTAATCTTAACCTCCACGAGGCACTTGCCATTCTTGACAAGAGCTCTCAGGAGAACGCTAAACTTAAAGAAGAACTCGAATCTAAAAGGAAGTATTCCATTGCTGCACGTAGAATATATGCTCTCACTGCTAAATATGATAAAGTATATGCTACCTCTAAAAAGTTAAATATTAGATTGGGTAAACCAGTCGAACAAACCTCCACCCAACTAAACATGAAATACGTAGCAAGACAAAAGAACACTCACAGCTATGATCCTACCTACATGCATAACAGTTCTTGCAATCATATGTTTAGAACACATCATGCACATAGAACCAAACATAACCATATATTCTATTATAGATATCCACGAAGACCACAAAGAAATGTCAAACACAATCATGCATGCTATCCATATAGACCACAAAGAACTGCTTCACACAATCATATCTATCATGCTGCACTAAACACCAATCATACAACTATATGTCACTACTATGGGAAGAAAGGACATGTATCTAGATTCTGTAGAACAAGGAAGTTAGTAGATATGAATTTTTAAGCATGGGTACCAAAAACTAACACAGTAAGACCCTCAAAGAAATGGGTACCAAGGGTCACATCTATAACTCGTTTTGTAGGTGGACCAAGCCTCTCATACTAGAAGCAAGTGGATTCTCGATAGTGGTTGCTCACAATATATGATTGGTGATGCTAACCTATTTGAAACGCTATCGATGAAGAAAGAAGGTTATGTCTCCTTTGATAATAACCTCAGAGGATAAAATATTGGTAATGTTAATATAGGTGTTTCTTTCTATCCTGTCATAAAAGTTGTTTGTCTAGTAGCAAAATTAAAACATAACCTACTCGGCATCAGTCATCTAGCTGACCATGGTTATGGTATTAACTTTGTTAAAAACAAATATTCTATTTATGAAAGATCCACTGTTAAGGTTATCTTTGAAGAAATCAGGGAATACAATATATATATTTTCTATCTTGTAAAAGACACTGACAATGCAGACAAATGTCTATACGCCAACAAAGATGACAGCTGGCTATGGTATATGCGTCTAGGATACGCAAACATGGACACTATTGCAAGACTATCCACAAAGAAACTCATAAGAGGCTTACCAAAGATTACTTTCAAGAAAGATATGATATGTGCTGACTGTGAAAAGAATAAAGCTACTAAATATTCTTTTAAATTAATCAACTCTGTAAGTACCTCTAGACCTCTATAACTCTTGCATATGGACTTGTTTAGACCCAGTAGAATCGCCAGTCTTGGCGGTAAGCTTTATGCTTATGTCATTGTTGATGATTTTTTTAGATACACATGGATTTATTTTCTTGCAAATAAAAATAAAGCATTTTCTGAATTTATCACTTTTTGCAAAAAGGTTCAAAACGAGAAATATTTCATGATTACTCGTATCCGAATTGATCATGGAGGCAAATTCAAAAATAATGATTTCAAAAGATTTTGCAATAAAAATATTTTTCTCATGAATTTTTTTGTCCTAGAACTCCACAACAAAATGATATTATTGAGCAAAAGAATAGAACTCTTGGTAATATGGCTAGAGTCATATTAAATCAGTACAACCTTCCGAAATACTTTTGAACCGAAGCTGTAAGTACTTGATGCCATATTTTGAATAGGGTGCTTATTCGACCTATATCGAACAAAACCCCCTATGAACTTTGGTTTGGTAGAATCTCCACAATTAGTTACTTTAAAGTTTTTGGCTACAAATATTTTATTCTTAATACCAAATATAATCTAGGAAAGTTTGACTCCAAAGTCGATGAAGGTACTTTTCTAGGTTATGTCGCCAAAAGTAAAGGATTCAGAGTATTCAACAAAAGCTCATTGACTATTGAAGAATCAATCAATGTTACATTTGATGAACACAACATTCAAGCACTAAACGACAACGACGATTAAGGTAGTCAACCCACAACCAACAAGACATCAAAAGATACAAACAATACAAGTCATCCGAAAAGTCTGCCAAGGAGACTAAAGTTCTCCACAAATCATCCCGAGGACTTGGTAATAGGTGATGTATCGAAAGGTGTAAGTACATGTTCCTCAAATAGAGATATCATTACAAATATTGCTTTCATTTCCTAAATAGAATCTAAAAATACTGATGAAGCTTTTACTGATAAATTTTGGATTTCTGCTATGCAAGAGGAACTCAACCAATTTGAACGTAATCTAGTTTAGAAATTTGTTCCTAAACCTAATAATTATCCGATCACTGGTACTAAATAGGTTTTCCAAAATAAATTAAAAAAAGATGGTTCAGTTACATGTAACAAAGCACATCTCGTAGCTCAAGGATACAACCAAGAGGAAGGTATTGATTACGATGAGACTTATACTCCTGTTGCTAGACTTGAATCAATCCGAATGATTTTCTCTTTTGATAGTTTTTATAACTTCAAACTTTTTCAAATGGATGTTAAAAGTGCTTTTCTAAATGGTGTTATCAAAGAAGTTATCTTTGTCAAACAATCCCCTGGTTTTAAAGATTTTAAACACCCTGACCACATATTCAAGTTATGAAAGGCTCTATACGAACTCAAACAAGCCCCTCGTGCTTGGTATGAACTACTTATCTTCTTTCTACTCGAAAATGGTTTTTTTAAAGAAAAAATTGATACTTCCCTTTTTATAAAATTTTATGTTGATTTTTTATTATTAGTGCAAATATATGTTGATGATATCATATTTGGATCTACTAATGAGATGCTATGTAACAAATTTTCTAAGTGTATGTAGAGTAAATTTAAGATAAGCATGATCGGAGAACTGACTTTCTTTCTAGGATTGCAAATCAAACAAGATTCACAAGGAACTTTTATCCATCAGGATAAGTACACGAAGGATTTGCTCAAAAAGTTCGACATGGACAATGCAAAGCCTATCGGAACTCTAATGAAAATATCCACTAAGCTTGACCTTGATGATAGCAGTAAACTAACAGACATACATAAGTATCAAGGTATGATTGGTAGTTTGTTATGTCTAATTGCTAGTTGCCCAGACATTATGTTTGTTGTATGCCTTTGTGCTAGATATCAGGCTAATCCTAAGAAATCATATTTGTATGCAGTTAAGCGTATCTTTAGATACCTTAAAGAGATTTTTTCGGCAGGATCCAAAATCGTGTCCTTTGACCTTGCTGGTTACTCGGATGCAGATTTTGCTGGATGCAAAGTTGATCGAAAACCCACCAGTGGCACCTGTCATTTCCTAGAAAAGTATCTAGTTTCCTGGTTTATCAAGAAATAAAATTTTGTTGCATTATTAATAACTGAGTCAGAGTATATTACTGCAGGATGTTGTTGTGCTCAAATTTTGTGGATGAATCAAACCCTAGAAGAATTCAATCTGCACTATAAGAACATTCCTATTTTTTGTGATAACACTAGCACCATTAATCTCACCAAAAATTCAATATGCCATTCATGCATTAAGCACATACAAATTTGTCATTATTTTCTAAGAGATCATCAATTACACGAAGATATTTGTTTAGAGTATGTAGACACGAAACATCAATTAGCAGACATCTTTACTAAACCTTTAGCTGAAGATCGATTCAACTTTATCCGTCGAGAATTAGGTCTTTTGGATTCTGATAAAATATAATAATCATAAGATGCTTTAAATTTTTTTGTCACACTTTTCAAAGTATTAAATTTTTTGGATACAAGCCGAAAGGGCCCTTCCATCAAAAAAGTATAAATAACCTAAGCGACACGGTATTTAAGTGTCTTCGGACCACCGCTAGCTGGGAACCAGCCTTTACAGCTACTCCGAGATGATTTAAACTCTTAAAAATGTACGATTTAAAGTTCATCACTTATTATTCTGTATTTACATCAAGTCAAGAAAGGCATAATATCGATTAAAGTTATATTAAGATTTTGGAAATAAATGTCAATAGAATTTGGACCGAATTTGGGTCGAGCTCGGACAAAACTCGGTTAGTTTAATTCCAGAATATGCTATATCATTTAATTCTTTTCCTAATTTAGATTTTTACTACTCTATATATAGATAATTTCATTGCTCATTCATTCAGACCAACGAAAATCATCCCTCCTCCACAAAAAAAAACCCTTAGCTTTTCCTCCTACATCCCTCCCAATGGCCCCAAAAAGAAAAATAAATTCCTTTTTCGACTCTCTTTTCTGTCCCATTATGCCAAACATAGGAGAATTCGACGGTTTTACTTTTCGAAGCCTCAAAATTTTAAATGATTGGTTTAATGTCTTCTCCAAGAGACACATCTATTTTGGTCATCCTATTGATTTTTTTTCCCAACACAAAGACTATCTACCTATTCTTCAAAAACTTCAACTTGAAGAACTTGTTATGACCCATACCAATATTTACACTAATGCTATTCAAATATTCTATTGTAACCTAACATATGAACATGACACTATCTCATCTAGAGTTCATGGTATTCTAATTGAATTTGATGCGAATGACTTAGGTGAAATCCTACGCATTCCCGCTGATGGATAAACCTTAGTTAACTTCACACAAGTTCAATTTGACCATGGCTTATGTAAAACCCCTATTCCTAGAAACCGTATATACCCTTTTTAATTATTAATTATTAATTTAATTATAGTAATTAGTGGCTAATTAGGAGAAATAAATTTTTATTAATTTTTATTTTAGGTGTTCGTGCACTTAGGGGATTTATGGGACCATCAAAATTTTTTCCAAATTTATTTTATGTAGGAGACCCCTTGAGTAGTTGCTAGCTTAATGGTGTGCATTGATATAATTCTAGAATTTTTCTATGAGTATATATATATATATATATAATTAAAGGAAAATATAAAAGAAAAGAAAAGAAAAGAAAAGAAAGAAAAACTATTAATAACTAAAAACCATTACTAACCTACCAACCCAAACCACCCCTAGTGCACAGCCATCGCTGGATGCACCCAACACCCCCCTTAGCAATATATGTAGCCCCGCACCCTTAGTTGCAGCAAGCCCCAATACCCCCTTAGCCGCGTATGCAAACAGATCCCCCTCATTCTCTCTCATATATATATATATATATATATATATATATATATATATATATATATATATATATATATATATATACTTATTTCAATAAAACCCTAACCCTAGATCCATCCAATCCCTTCCTCTTTCCATCTAGAGTTAAGGAGCGCCGCCACCGCAGCCGGAGAACCCCGCCAGGCCATCCAAACCAATCCCGACGACCGCGACCCCGAGCACCCCGCACACTGCAGATTTTTGCAGCGAGGTACCTGTGTTCCAAAGTTGTTTTTCGTCGCCTCGCTCAACCAAACGCCACCCCGTCTTCACCGGTATGCTCACCCCTTAACCCTCTTCCATATCTGTGTGATAGTAGACCTCTAACAATGCGCAACTATAGGCGAAAATAGCGCCAAAGTTGACGGAAATAGACCAATTTCTGGGATCGTAAAAAACTGTGGTGATCACCTATGTTCCCAGATTCGTATCTCCCACCACAGAGATCCGAATTCGATGATTCTTTTTGGTATGCGTATACCACTTGACCTAGTTTAATTTCTGTTAAATAATCCTAGATTATTAACTGCTGTAGACAAAATTAAATTCGTTGGAAAACCCCACGAACACACTTTTTTTAGATTTCCAAAAGTTGTGGAACAGAGCGCGCCCAACCAAACGGGACTGCCCCACCATGTACCAAGTGTACCAAATGATGCACGCAGCGTAAACGGACACGTGAGAGTTCGCAAAAACTGAATGGACGCGTGTGCACGCCGGAATCAGCCCGTATCCGCGGACAAACCCCGTGTCATAACTTTTGCAAAAGTCGACCGGCTTTTTGTGCACGCTCGTCAGTTTGTAACAAAACTTGCGCCACTGGACTCATGGTAACACGCTGGTCCTGTGACCCAATTTTTACGCAATTCTGAGATAGTTGACCAAGTCGCCAATTGACGGGCCCTACGGTTGACTTTTTGGACGAAATTGTGTTCGGCCCATCGGAATCCACATTTGGACATACCGTTGGGTTCGTATTGACATCTAGAGTTTGTTTGACCTATAATTTGTCTTATTTAGATACTTTTACCCTTGGCACATTTTTCGGTACAAAGTGGGCCATACGTGGACCCCACTTTTACTCGAAATTACCGTTTTGCCCCTGTGTCCAAATTGGACAAAAGGAAAGTGCTTTCTAGCTATTTTGCTTATTCTGGGAACGTTGCATCCGGAGATATTTGTTCTGCGGCCATAGCTTTTGATCCTGTGTGTTGGACTTCTGGACGTTACACTTTGCAGCTTTCTACCAGGCAAGATACCTTGCCAAATTGTTTACAGTATTTTGTATGCTTAGTATATTTTTGTATATTTATTGCATTCTGTTTATTCCTGCATGTGTAGTTTTTTTTCAGTCATTACTATGTATTAGATATGTTAACACACACATGGCACTTAGTATCATGAGAGGACAATCATTAGGCGTATGGGCTTTTAACCACTCTGGCAAACCGTAGTATATAGTTCGCACTACGGGCGTGTGTCACACTGGTTGCTACCCCCGAGGTATGTCGATTTTTGTAGAGTCGCGCTGGTCGCTACCCCCGAGGTATGTCAATTTCTGATGTTCTAGACGGGTGTGTGAGTTATGAGGTTTAGATCGAGTAGCCTACCCTTGCCTATACGTTGAAAAGTTGTCCTCATTTGCATTCATATAGATTATCTTGTACAACGTACTTTTTTTTGCAAATATTATGCATGTTTACTGTATTCAAATTGGCTTGCTTCTATGTATCTTGTTACGTCCCTCTGAGGACCTGGTCCCTTTCCAAGTGTATCTGTTCTTGAGTATTCGTAGGAGCACAGATTCGGATGGTTACTGGTTATTTATTTATATTTGAGATCAAGTTTCATAGATACTGGTTATTTATTTATATTTGATTTTTGTGGATAAGATTTAGATTATACCCTGTGACTTGTGACATATGTTTATACCACTGGTGGATTGATATTCATATATTGGAGTTGTCATATCCATACGGCTGACATGCTTACGTGTCCTAGTCGTATTTTTGGGACTGGGGCGTGACAACTTAACTTTAGATTCTTTCAAGAATATCCTTTGTCACCCTCTTGAATGTCCACCTGGAAAATTTTATGCTAGATATTTGAATGGTCACTTCTTTGAAATTCATCGTATTATCTTTTCAACTCTTCTACCTAAGAAGACTTACTTTGATGAAGTCTCTTATCTAGAAATATCATCTTTATATCACTTGTATTTTGGCATTAACTTCAATATTCCACAGACCATCTTATCTCAAATATTTCAATGTCGCAAGAAAGGACGGCCACTACTATACGCTATGTACTTGCCAAACATTTTTAGTTATTTCGACAATCCATTGAATACTTGTCCAAATATTGAGGAACCTTTATACCTTAATAGAATTCAGAGAATTAAGCCAACTATGCTTTTACCTTATAACTCATCATCAAACTCCAACACTTATCCTGTTGATTCCATCCCTCCTGTTGATGAACAACCATAAACCTTATAGACTATTTTTCAGTCTGTTGCGTGATCGCTTCAAAAATAAAGATATACGCAATCGTGCTACTGATCATCGCCAAACTCTTCAGACTCAGGCTCTTGGCAACACTTTGATAGACATTCAGTACACCCTATCGAAGCACCCAGCCGGACTTTTTCGATTCTACGAAATCCAAATCAATAAGGTTTTCGTATTAATCACCCCCATGTTCAGCGATATTTGGATCCAGCTGATGCCTTCTTCGATCCAAACAGAATAGTTGAACCTGATGATGAAGATGAAGAAAATGACAACTAGTTACTTAATTGATTTGAATATTTAAAAAGTTTATATTTAGATGCTCTACTATGATGTTTCCACTACACACCTGCTTTTGTATATTTTTTCAAATGAATAAAGTTTAATGTAATTTTTTTTGTCATTATATATTATCCTGTATACACTTTATTCTCGTAATTTTCTTGTCATCTCACCGATTTCGGGGGAGCATGCCATTTCGTTCAAATGATAATGGGGGAGAAATATATACATGATACTAGCATACAAGATGATACTTGATGGACATTATCTTCAGCATATCAATTGCTCCACAGTTACAGGGAAGCCATGCATATCAAAGACTTGAGTATCATTCATAGTTTATCAATTATCAAAATAGAGGAGATTGTTGGCCCATCCGGTCTCAGTCAACTTGATTTTGATAGTTAACTAAACCATACATTGATATACCGCGATCTGAAGCCTCAACACTTCTATTACATATCGTCTATATTATGTCTATTCAAATATAATCTTTTATTTATTTGAGTCTAGGATTGTTGTAAGCTGAGTCGCACTAGCAAAACCAAGTACCTATAACCAGATACCTAGTCTACTCAAATAAACTAAAGAAACTATCCACCAAATCAAGCCACATTTATTTACAAAGTCTACTATACTTAGAGACCGAACTCGGGCCTAACTCGTGTCAAACTCGGACCGAACTTGGTTACCCTTTTGGTATGAAATCAATTAGTTCAATAAGCTCCTGATTTATTGGCCCAACGGTTGGAAATTTGAATTAAACCCCATCCAAATTCTGGCCGAATTCTGTTTGCCTACACCCTATAAATAAGATTAAAATTCTCATTCCTACTCACTCAACCATTCTTTAATCTTCTATCCTATAGTGAGCAAACCTCTAAGCCTTAACTTTTTTTATCTTAAAGAGCAACTCTCTAGCCTTCCTAGTGCCAAGTACGATCTCAGTCTAGAAGTTTTCTGAGTTATAAAGAGCTTTATTTTATCCGTTACTTTCTCTATCTAAGTTGTGAAGTTGTGAGACTTTGGATCAAACCTCATAGTGTAAAGAAGTGGCAAGCCTTCGAATCAAAGGTTGTGATTCACTATTGGTGATTATAGTGGAGAAAATTTGAGCTTGAGTTCTCGGGACTGGACTACTCCTCTCAGAGGGAAACAAGTATACATCTTGGTGTTTGCGTTTGCTTTCTCTCTCTACTTTGCTGCTTTACTTTACTATCTCTATATACACTGTTAGTTAGCAAATGCCTTCATTCTGATAATATTAAATTGGGTAGATTATTCTGCTGCACTCTATTCATCTTCCTTTAGAGTTGCCTTATGGACCTTCAAGACGGTCGAGTGTTACATAGATGACATCGCCGTCAAGAGTTGCTCCAAATATGATCACCTTAGGGACTTAAAGATAGTACTTGACCTCATGCGTATACACCAGCTCAAGATGAACCCTACCAAATCTTTCTTAGGAGTCTCCAGCGACAAATTTTTGGGTTTTATCCTAACTTCGAAGGGTATCCACGTAGACCCTGACAAGACCAAAATGATCCTTGAAATGCACCTATAGAGGAACCTCGGAGAACTTCGTGGCCTTCAAGTAAGACTGGCCTACATCAGGAGGTTCATATAAAACCTCTCTGGACGTTTTTAGCTATTCACTCCGCTCATGAAGAAGGGAGTCTCCTTTCTCTGGAACGAAGAATTTCAGCGCGCCCTTGATGACATCAAGGAATACCTCATGAGCCCTCCAGTATTGGTAGCCCCAGTGGTAAGAAGACCCTTCCTGCTATATGTGCAAGCAATGGATCACAAGTCACGAACATGCCATCTACTATCTCAGTAGGATGATGGCTGGCGCAGAGCACAGGTACAACCCCATTGAGGATGAGTGTTCTGCTCTAGTCTTTGCCATCTAGAGGACCCGACATTATATGAAAGAATAAACTATCCATGTGATCTCATGAGCTAATCCCCTCAGGGTTCTCATGATGAAACCTGGAGTGCTCAACTCTCGCATAGCCACATGGAAAATACTGCAGATACCATATGACATGGTATTCGTCCTACAAAAGGCAGTCAATGGTCCGGCGTTGGCAGATTTCTTTGCAGCCCATCCGGTGCCAAAAATTTTAAAACTCTACAAGGAAGACGAGGTCATAGACTCCAACACCGTGATGAATGCAGAAGTTGTTTGGTGTATGTTCTTCGACGGTGCTTTAAGAAAAGAGCCCAAAGGTGGCATCATCGCTGGAGTCGGGATAATGTTGATCTCTCTATATGATCTGGTGATTAACCGCGCCTACTACCTCAGTGAGCCATGCTCCAATAATGTGGCAGAGTATAACGCTCTCATCATTGGACTCTAACTCGCTAAACAAGTAGAATTTGACCACCTGGAAGCCTACGGTGATTCCAAATTAATAATCAACCAAGTCTGAGGCGAGTATGAAGTCCAGAATAAGTACTTGATTCCCTACCACCAAGCCGTGCTTAGATTAATCACCACCTTTGAGGTATTCTTTATCTAGCACGTCCCTCGACTGTGAAACATCGAGGCGGATGCCCTAGCCAGACTCGCAGCCTCTCTAGCTGTTTCGGTCAATACCTACGAACTGATCACGGTGATCGGTCGGGAGTTGGTCTACCCGAAGAACAACCTCTCTCTGTGCCGGAGCTACTCCGTAGGGACGAGAACTGACTTACAAGATTGGATACTTTCATTCATCAACTACGCAGTCTATGAAATTCTCTTCGAGAACCCAAAGGAAGCCACTTCGATCATAAAATATTTCCTTTGGTTTTATTACGATACGGCTACCAAAATATTGTATCACCACTCATATGATGGTCTTCTGCTATGATGTGTATCGAATGTAGAATCAAAGCAAGCTCTCTGCGAGGCTCATAACGGGGTTTTTGATGCCCATCAGCCAGAGCCCAAGCTACAGGAATGCCTCAGTAGAATGGATTACTATTGGCCGACAATGGTAGAAGATGCCATTGATTACACAGGAAAGTGTCACGACCCGATTCTGTAGAATCGTTGGGGCGTTCCCCGAATCGTGATGCCGTGCGGGCCTGGGATTGCGCCCGCACAAGGCTAAAGTATTTTACATAACGAGCATATATTCAGAGTACGCAGATAAATTGAACACAAGTTGAAACATAGAAAAGTTTTCTTTATTGATAATGAATATCTATTACAAACTCCTGAACAAGTTAGCTAATATGCCGCACGGGCTTACAAAAGTGTTGACTCAAAATGAGATAGCAGTCCTGTACATTACATCCCTTTATAACTTCAAAATGATAAAGACCTCCGGGATTGAGGACAGCTTTGCCACGGAGCTGCATTGTATATGAAAAGTGCAAGCTCCTTCTTTAAGTACTTCAAAATATGGCACGATCAGGATGCGCCAACAGCTAGACTGGATCGGGAAGACCACTTCGGCTCCTCGCTCGGTTCGCCTTAGTGCGGAGAACCTGTTTCAATGAGGGTCAGCATGTCGAAACATACTGGTGAAGGCGAGCTAACCGAACTATACCAATCAATACATTGTTTTAATGAAGCATGTATATTTTGTGAGTTTCTATCTTGCCTTAGTTCATTTACAAGTAAGCAGCATATAGAATTTACTGAAATGAATGTGCCACCGTTCGGTGGATTTTACCTATCCGTCTAAATGACCTGCATAATACTTACATTGCCTTCCCTGCCACGAAGACACAAGTTAGTATGCAACAGGTTTAATATACACAGGGATCACTGGCATGATGCCACAAAGGGACGGGTTATAGTCTCGGGACAAGAATGATATGCAAGGCAGGTGGCGAGCTGTCACTACCACATTCCGAAAATAGGGGTATTTTTGACTTTTTATAATATTTAATATTATTGTAGTTACAATTAAGTAATTGCATGATAATTATATAATTTAAATAATTATGTGAGATGTGTAATTAAATATATTATTATATACAGTGTTCGTTTATTTTGAGCTAGTAGACTTGACCTAGAAGCCCAGTAGATGAACACCTGACCGAATTATGGAATTCTGTATTTAATTATTTCATTTAGAATTAAATTCTTGGAGGTAGTAATTAATTACCGTATTTTATTTAATTATTGCGCATTGCCTTTGCTTCGACATTTGGAGCGCTACCCTGACTTTTGCCTTCCAACAAATTTTATAATCTTGCCCTAGACATGCCCGCCTTCCATTCTGCTATTTTTGCAACTCATAATTATGCTCTCTGTGCCTTATTTCTAGCCGCACAAAAATTGTCGCGGACGTTTATTTAATTCCTAAATAAATTCCTATTTTGTATCGTTGTGCGTTCCAATCGAAATTGGAGGCAAATCATGACCTATTTTTTGTGCGGCCCAAATTAGGATAATTTTCTATTCTGAGTCTTCTTCATTAATGGTATTGATGACCTGACCTGATTTTGGCCCCATGTACTCCTAATTAATTTTAGAACACAACTTGCATTTATTTCTAATTAATTTGAGGATACTATTTTATCTGATTTCGTAAATCCCGGTTAATTCCAGTGCCCTGCTATTTGAGCCCGTACGACACATACAGCGCCCCTGACCCTACAAAACATCAGACACCAAATCGTCCGCCAAATTTTTATCATTTTATGCGTCTGTGCAAATACCCAAATTTAAGGGGCTAATTTGTAAATTTGTATTTTTGGTGTCAACACCCCATTTGTTTAAAACAATGAAGGAGCCCCAAATATTTTAACTAAATCTCTCACCCTCATCCCCATATGAAATTTCTCCATGTCAAATCTGGACCACTCATTCAATGGGTGCATCCTCACCCTTCATTCACACATACCCTCTCCCTATTTAATATCCCATCAACACTCTTCCCAAGAAAACCTAGATTTCCCCACCTCCTCACAAGCCCCCACCTCTCTCTCTCCTCCATCCTCACTCCAACGTAGGAATTCTTCTTCCTTTCTTCTTCTCTTTCTTCTTCTCTTCTCCCTTCTTCTTCTCCTTCTTTTATTTAAATTTGAAATAATAAAAGAGGGGGGAAACTATTACCACACCTACCCCGACCTCCGGCCACCCGGCCAACTCCGGCGGCCGAGCCCCACAGCCCCACCCTGCTGCTCCGGTCAGCCAGCCCTCCGGCCCCCGCTCTTTCCCACTGTCGACTTCCCTCTCCGGTCACATACCTCGACTCCGGCCGGCAACTCATACCACCAACCGACCAGGCCCCGACTACAGCTGACTGCTGCTCGGCCAGCTTCCCGCTCCGACGGTGCACCCCGCACCCGCACGGCTCAGGCGAGTCTCCCCCATCCCCGCTGCTCAGTCCTCTTCTCCTCCTCCCGCTGTGACAACCACCACCTCCATCTACATCCACCACCACTGCCTCCATCACCCCCACCCGCAGGCCAGCTCCCCCTCCGGCCGGCCACCAAGCCCGACCCCTCTGTAAGCTTCTCTTCTCCCTCTCCCTCTTCCTTCTTCATATATGTATATATATATATATATATATGTATATATATATACGTATATACGTATGAGTATATACTAATATATGTATATGTATATTATTTATTTAATGAATGTTTAACACATATATGTATATTGTACATATTTAGTATATGTATGTATTAATGTATATGAATATTGTGTATGTATATATTTAATTAGCATATGTATATATATATATATTTTGTATATTCTTAGTATATTTTAATATAATGTGTATATGTATATAATTAATCTACTTAATATATATATAAATACGTATTTTAGTGTGTATTGTTGATATGTATATATATATATATATATATATATATATATATATATATATGTTTTATATATACTTAATATATTTTCAATATATATATATATATATATATATATATATATATATATATATATATATATAATTTTGTATATATGTATAAAAATATATATTTTATATAAGCTTTTAGTATACCCTTAATATATAGTATGAACTTAATTTGGTATTAGTATTAGTATATTTAATAATAATGTTGACAATATATATATTTTTTAAATTGTATTTTTGGCATACATATGATATATATATATATATATATATATATATATATATATATATATATATATATATATATATATATATATATATATATATATATATATATATATATATATATTATTGTTCAATTGGTATGTATAGTATGTACATATGTTTAGTATGAGTACATCATTCAATATGATGTATATATATGTATATATTGTACAACTATCTATATTATGTATGCATTGAGTATTGATATTTATAATTAATATATATATATTTTTGGTCTATCTACTAGATGACCCTAGTTTACCATTATCGTACCTAGCATAGCACCTGACACAAGTGTTATAACTGTGATATGTTTATAGGACTGTTGGTTCGTCCAGGGGATACTCTGGAACAGGACATCAGTAGTTACCAGCTAAGGACCCAAGGCAAGTACAGTCTCTGATAATTTTTAATTCATTGATAATTTCTATAAGTTCAGTAATCTAGAAATATTACATCTGAATCCTGGATACTGTGCTACACGGACTAGTATATAGCTTGGATCTGCAGTCATGAGATGTTACATTGTTTATCGTATCGACATTATACACGATATTCATTAGACATTGATATTAGACATTGTACATGATATATTAGACAATGTTCGTGTATTCGTGACGTGTCATGATTGGATCCACAGTGCTAGTTGGGGGCGAGAAAATTGCTAGTGAGAGATGTGATCAAATACCCATTGTATAATTAAAATATTATTGGTGTTAGTCATACCCCCACGTATGATTAGCCAGACTATGTAGCAATCGTACATGTTCCCAAGCCGATCATATTTTGAAGCTACTATTTCAAACACTTAGAATAGATTACAGTTCCCTATTTTAAATCATATACTACATCACCCGTATATGATACTGTACCTTGTTCTTTTTATTTTTATATATGCACTGACTGTATCATATTGCCTATTGCCTGTCGCTTTACATTGCCTGTCTCTCTATTTTGCCATTTTATTATTTCACTGTCTTCTCAGTATCTAGCATCAACTGTTTATTGCTTTATAGTCCTTATCAATTAAATGGAACTGTTATTTGAGATTTGTACTTAGCTCCTTCCTGACTGGAAATATTTTTCCAGACTATGCCTTAGAGGACCGCTGTCCGACACTTTATGGACCATATGGTGAGTAGCTGCAACTTGGACTTGATAGTTTAGTTGTGATTCTGGGAGGTCTAGCCGGAATCACTAATCTTCTAGTTAGTTCTTTTAGCAGACTATTTGGTACCGGATTTGTCTCCGGCATTTTTATGAGACTTGGATATTGTTGAGTTAGATTATTACATTAGACTTGTGTTGTTTTTAAATTTATTTGTTCGATATCTTATCGTGCTGTAGTCAGGTGATTGAGTATGTGTTCGTATTATTTTGTGTCATCCGTACCTCCTTATGGAGATTGGATGCTTGTGTGAGATTGGTTAGATAGTATCATGACCTAGACAGCGTTCTACCGCCGATGCTGCGGCGTAGGCTGGACGTACCCGCGTACTCGTGCACCGATTCCGGGTGTGGGTCGTGACACATTTTTAGTGGTAGCCCATGCAGGTCTGACTTTGCGAGTTGTACGATGTCGTGGTAGTGTGGCATCTTTGTTACACTACTGCGTGCCTGCGATAGGATCTAGGACATAGGATACTAGGACGAGAGCGAATACTCAATCATAATTCCTTGAGAGATTCCTGGGATGACCCCTGAGAATCTTGTTATAATTTCCAATTTAAAATCAGTCCCTTGTTCCGTCCATTCTCACTTGTTGATTGTTGATCAGGTATTAAATTAGGATCTTGGGTTCATTATAGGGTTTGATTTCATATCAAGATGAGTTTACAGACTAATTTATGGTATTATTTGATGACACACGTCGATGAGGACAGTGAGAAAGGTAACACTAGGGCTATTGGACTACAAGATATGGATTTAAATTTTAAATTGAGGATTGAAAATAAATTTCAAATTTTTAAATTTTGAGAAGTTGAGACATTGTCATTAAAACTTTTTGAGGATTCAGATTCGATTCAATAAACATAGACAAAACTGTAAGGATTTTTTTTTGAAGTGATTAAGTTTTTATTTCAGTATTTAAATAATTGACCTTGAGGAAAGTATATGCATTTTACTTTAAAATTTATTCGAGGAGTTATTTTGAGGAATTTTATTTGAGGATAAGATTTTATAGTGGAAGAGATATATTAGTATATAGTAGATAAGATGCATGTGTAAGGATCTGTTGGTTTGAGCATAATTGAGATCTCACTGCCAACTGACTTGGGTGTCCATCTAGGGTTGTATTAGGTAGAGCAGTACTTAGTATAGTGTGTTGCATTTGATATACACTTGAGTGATAAGAATAACTAGTATCAGCGATTGCAGTAGGTAAGAAAGCTAGCAGTGAGTATGTTTCTAGTAGAACTGTGGTACTTAGAGGGATAGAGGTATCAGACCTTGGATGCATCTTTGACCTGTGCAATCACAACTAGGAATATTTATTCCCAATCTTTTATCTTGAATGTTGCTTCTTTAGAACTGTACTGTCCTTCCTTGATGATATCGCATTTTTGCCTAAATTGATTCTTTTGGGTCTGTCTTCAGGATGTCGCCGAAGACACGATCTATGAGAGCGGGAATATCAGCTTTAGAGGGGTCTGCCACCTCTCCACCTGAGGGACAGACAACCGTAGTTCCTCCTACATCTCCGATGCACGTAGGAGTATCTGCACTTTCGGGGATCCTCCTCTCCCACCTGTCCAAAGGATTGTCGCAGCTGTGACGGACAACCTTCCTCCTCCACCGACTCCGATTCCCGGATGTTTGCCCATTGACGGGACGCAGATGTTTACCTTGATCCAGGGCATGGTAAATACCCAGAGAGTATCGGCAGATGCTCAGTGAGTTCAAGCTGAGGCTTAGAGGGTGCAAGCAGAAGCGTACCAGGCACAAACCGAGCTGATGAGAGAGAGCATGGAGAACGCTCACCAGATGGCACTACAGGCAGTTGAGAGAGTTGCCCAGCAGTATCCTAGCCAGTGGCAGCCGAGGGCATTTCAGTATCAATATCAGTACCAGGCACCAGTTCATATTCGGCAACAGCCATGGGCATTTCAGTATCAACAACAGTACCCGGCACCAGTTCGTGTACAGCAGGATCAACGGACTTGTCATTTTTGTAGGAAGCCAGGTCACCTTTGGGAGAGCTGTAGAACGAGGCTAGGACTTTGTTTGCACTGCGGCGCTGCGGGACATCGAGTAAGGGATTGTCTTCGAGTTCCTTATCTTTCCGGCCAGCGCGCAGCTCCAAATTATAGAGATCCAGTTAGGCTACCTGTAGAACCGTATATTGCTCAGCACCCGCGAAGGGAACCACCCCAGCAGGGCGGGGCATTTGCGATGACGGTCGAGGAGACCGATACTGCAGGTAATGTGTTAGCAAGTTCTGTTCTTTCCTTCCTTCTGTCCCTCTCTATTTAATTAATTGATTGATTCCTTAGTACCATAGTTGTATGCATGATTTTCTTGTTAGAATGTAGTTAGTAGTACACCCTGTTACAGAGACTGAAATACCATGACAAAAGACACCATGACCGTACATATTCCCCTTAGATTGCATGTTGTATGATTGTAGGAAAGATTTTTCTTAGTCGGGTTGACCATGACGAAGATTCCTGAAGGGGTTATGACTTGACAAGAGAGATAAGATGATTAAAATTCGAGGATAACCATCGATTTAAATAAAGGGCCAAGAATTTAACATGGTAGAATTTATGATGTATTAATTCCAGGAAGGATATGATATGATTGAGGTTATCATTAGAATTTGAGAAACTTAAGGAGATTGTCATTAAATTATTGGATTGCAAGTTATGAATTTTTAAAAAAGTTATATTTGGATGTTGCATTTGGAGAATCCTTAAGTATCACATTGTTAAGTATTTTGAGGAAAGAAGAAATCGAGGAATAAAATTATTGATGGACTAATATTTGAATTCAAATTTTTTTGGGACGAGATTACATTTTTATATATGTGCATTAATTAAAATCAAATTTGAGGAGTGGATATTAAATTTCGAGTATAGAATTATTAACTAAAAATTTCGGAGAAATTTTTTGATAAAAATGGACTTTGATTTTATTTCGAGGATTTTTCGGGAATGCAATAATTTCAGAATTTTTAAAAATTGTGAAAAGATATTGTGGATTATTACCTAATTTCGTGGTTGATAAATTTAAACTTTGAGGGAAAATAATAATGTATATGAATAAACACTAATATGAGAATTTTAAATTTCGAGGATGAAATTTTTTTAAGGAGGGTAGACTTGTCACTACCACATTCCAAAAACAGGAGTATTTTTGACTTTTTATAATATTTAATATTATTGTAGTTACAATTAAGTAATTGCATGATAAGTATATAATTTAAATAATTATGTGAGATGTGTAATTAAATATATTATTATATACAGTGTTCATTTATTTTGAGCTAGTAGACTTGACCTAGAAGCCCAGTAGATGAACACCTGTCCGAATTATGGAATTCTGTATTTAATTGTTTTATTTAGAATTAAATTCTTGGAGGTAGTAATTAATTACCGTATTTTATTTAATTATTGCGTATTGCCTTTGCTTCGACATTTGGAGCGCTACCCTGACTTTTGCCTTCCAACAAATTTCACAATCTTGCCCTAGACATGCCCGCCTTCCATTCTGCTATTTTTGTAACTCATAATTATGCTCTCTGTGCCTTATTTCTAGCCGCACAAAAATTGTCACGGACGTTTATTTAATTCCTAAATAAATTCCTATTTTGTATCGTTGTGCGTTCCAATCGAAAATGGAGCCAAATCTTGACCTATTTTTCGTGCGGCCCAAATTAGGATAATATTCTATTCTGAGTCTTCTTCATTAATGGTATTGATGACCTGACCTAATTTTGGCCCCATGTACTCCTAATTAATTTTAGAATACAACTTGCATTTATTTCTAATTAATTTGAGGATACCATTTTATCTGATTCCGTAAATCCCGGTTAATTCCAGTGCCTTGCTATTTGAGCCCGTACGACACATACAGCGCCCCCTGACCCTACAAAACACCAGACACCAAATCGTCCGCCAAATTTTTGTTATTTTATGCGTTTGTGCAAATACCCAAATTTAAGGGGGCTAATTTGCAAATTTGTATTTTTGGTGTCAACACCCCATTTGTTTAAAACAATGAAGGAGCACCAAATATTTTAACTAAATCTCTCACCCTCATCCCCACATGAAATTTCTCCATGTCAAATCTGGACCACTCATTCAATGGGTGCATCCTCACCCTTCATTCACACACACCCTCTCCCTATTTAATATCCCATCAACACCCTTCCCAAGAAAACCTAGGTTTCCCCACCTCCTCACAAGCCCCCACCTCTCTCTCTCCTCTATCCTCACTCCAACGTAGGAATTCTTCTTCCTTTCTTCTTTTCTTTCTTCTTCTCTTCTCCCTTCTTCTTCTCCTTCTTTTATTTAAATTTGAAATAATAAAAGAGGGGGGAAACCATTACCACACATACCCCGACCTCCGGCCACCCGGCCAACTCCGGCGGCCGAGCCCCGCAGCCCCACCCAGCTGCTCCGGTCAGCCAGCCCTCCGGCCCCCGCTCTTCCCCACTGTCGACTTCCCTCTCCGGTCACATACCTCGACTCCGGCCGGCAACTCGCACCACCAACCGACCAGGCCCCGACTACAGCTGACTGCTGCTCGGCCAGCTCCCCGCTCCGGCGGTGCACCCCGCACCCGCACGGCTCAGGCGAGTCTCCCCCATCCCCGCTGCTCAGTCCTCTTCTCCTCCTCCCGCTGTGACAACCACCACCTCCATCTACATCCACCACCAAAGCCTCCATCACCACCTCCATCACCACCACCCGCCGGCTAGCTCCCCCTCCGGCCGGCCAGCAAGCCCGACCCATCTGTAAGCTTCTCTTCTCCCTATCCCTCTTTCTTCATATATATATATATATATATATATATATATATATATATATATATATATACATACGTATATACGTATGAGTATATACTAATATATGTATATGTATATTATTTATTTAATGAATGTTTAACACATATATGTATAGTGTATATATTTAGTATATGTATATATTTAATTGGCATATGTATATATATATATATATATTTTGTATATACTTAGTATATTTAATATAATGTGTATATGTATATAATTAATCTACTTAGTATATATATAAATACGTATTTTAGTGTGTATTGTAGATATGTATATATATATGTTTTATATATACTTAATATATTTTCAATATATATATATATATATATATATATATATATATATATATATATATATATATATATATATATATATAATTTTGTATATATGTATAAAAATATATATTTTATATAAGCTTTTAGTATACCCTTAATATATAGTATGAACTTAATTTGGTATTAGTATTAGTATATTTAATAATAATGTTGACAATATATATATATATATATATATATATATATATATATATTTTTTTTTTTTTTTTTTAAATTGTATTTTTGGCATACATATGATATATATATATATATATATATATATATATATATATATATATATATATATATATATATATATACATATATATACATATATATATATATATATATATATATATATATATATTATTGTTCAATTAGTATGTATAGTATGTACATATGTTTAGTATGAGTACATCATTCAATGTGATGTATATATATGTATATATTGTACAACTATCTATATTATGTATGCATTGAGTATTGATATTTATAATTAATATATATTTTTTTTTTTGGTCTATCTACTAGATTACCCTAGTTGACCATTATCGTACCTAGCATAGCACCTGACACAAGTGTTATAACTGTGATATATTTATAGGACTGTTGGTTCGTCCAGGGGATACTCTGGAACAGGACATCAATAGTTACCAGCTAAGGACCCAAGGCAAGTACATTCTCTGATAATTTATAATTCCTTGATAATTTCTATAAGTTCAGTAATCTAGAAATGTTATATCTGAATCCTGGACACTGTGCTACACGGACTAGTATATAGCTTGGATCTGCAGTCATGAGATGTTACATTGTTTATCGTATCGACATTATACACGACATTCATTTGACATTGATATTAGACATTGTACATGATATATTAGACAATGTTCGTATATTCGTAACATGTCATGATTGGATCCACAGTGCTAGTTGGGGGCGGGGAAATTGCTAGTGAGAGATGTGATCAAATACCCATTGTATAATTAAAATATTATTGGTGTTAATCATAACCCATATATGATTAGCCAGACTATGTAGCAATCGTACATGTTCCCAAGCCGATCACATTTCGAAGCTACTATTTCAAACACTTAGAATAAATTACAGTTCCCTATTTTAAATCATATACTACATCACCCGTATATGATACTGTACCTTGTTCTTTTCATTTTTATATATGCACTGACTGTATCATATTGCCTATTGCCTGTCTCTTTACATTGCCTGTCTCTCTATTTTGCCATTTCATTATTTTACTGTCTTCTCAGTATCTAGCATCAACTGTTTATTGCTTTATAGTCCTTATCAATTAAATGGAACTGTTATTTGAGATTTGTACTTAGCTCCTTCCTGACTGGAAATATTTTTCCAGACTATGCCTTAGAGGACCGCTGTCCGACACTTTATGGACCATATGGTGAGTAGCTGCAACTTGGACTTGATAGTTTAGTTGTGATTCCGGGAGGTCTAGCCGGAATCACTAATCTTCTAGTTAGTTCTTTTAGCAGACTATTTGGTACCGGATTTGTCTCCGGCATTTTTATGAGACTTGGATATTGTTGAGTTAGATTATTACATTAGACTTGTGTTGTTTTTAAATTTATTTGTTCGATATCTTATCGTGTTGTAGTCATATGATTGAGTATGTGTTCGTATTATTTTGTGTCATCCGTGCCTCCTTATGGAGATTGGATGCTTGTGTGAGATTGGTTAGATAGTATCATGACTTAGACAGCGTTCTACCGCCGATGCTGCGGCGTAGCCTGGACGTACCCGCGTACTCGTGCCCCGATTTCGGGTGCGGGTCGTGACACGAGCCCCGCTACATAGCATCCCGTCCATGACAAACGACTATACGAACTCTTCCGCCCGGATCGGATCGGTCCCAGTGCCCTGGCGACCGTCCGCGGAAGCCAAAATACCTTGTACACAAGTTGTCCATGATCAAGTAACATTTAGTTCAAATTATTTCAAATGAATTTCGAACGAATAGGAGCAAGCTCCAAAGCCAAACGGTTTTGCATTGTCTTACTGATCAATCTATGCCAAATTAAAATGTGTTCCATATGCATAGCACAATTTATAGAAGAAACATGTATTCTAACTAAAATTGAAGCATATGATGAACATTCCAAACGAATAAGCATGCAGTGTAAGTAATCGTTCCCAAGTTGAATGACAAGCAATACAAACCAAGTCTATTCCCTTTTATCTTGGTATCTTTTATTATTACTTGGTATCGTTTGATCGGGGCAAAGAAGAGTGCACGATTTTAGGGTGTGAAGCTTGGAAGTAGGGCTAGCTAATCGGGATGGTAGCCACTCACTTAGATTATTGGAAGGGAGAAGGAAAGAGGTGCTTCACGACTCCGCTCGCAAGCCGCCTATTGCTCGTTCACCTGCATTACGAACAGCTTGATCAATACTCCTTCCTCTCTTTCCAATCTTGGAATAGAAGTGTAGTTCAATGAACGAAAACAATAAAAACCATCAAAACCGTTCAAGGAAAACAAGCAAATCCGAAAACCAACTCAAAGTACGAAAGCAACAAGCGACATCGAAAATCGAGTCAATAAAAGATAGCAGCGGAGAGGTCCCTCCTGACTCTGCCGCTAAGTCGATCCTTGGGGCGCGGTCCACTGAATATGGGAATCGATTCCGAAGAAACAAATCTATAACGAGGACGAGTTCTTGTTTCAATCTATCCCGATCGAACGATACCGACTTGTGTTTCTTAGCCGCGCTCTCCGCACCGGGAGAACGGGGCGCTACAGAAAGTGCCAAGCATGACAAATCTATGCCAACGTCATCCACCAACCCTCAGAGTTTCTATACTGGACTGTTCATCCTGGCCGTTCGAAGCCTGGGGCATGGATATCATAGGGCCAATTAGTCAGCCTTCATCAAAGGGACATAGGTTTTTCCTCGCCATTACCGACTACTTCTCCAAGTGAGCAGAAGCTGTACCACTCGCTGAAGTCAAGATATCAAATGTGATTAGTTTCGTAAAGTATCACGTCATATACCGCTTCGGCATGCTACAAAGGATCATCCATGACAATGGTCCATCATTTGCAAGTCATACTTTTTATCGGTTTTGTGACGAAAATGAATTCAGAATGTAGCCTCGTCTGCCTACAACCTAGTAGCAAATGGTTTGGCATAAACCTTTAACAAGACCATTATAAAACTTCTCAAAAAGTTTATGTCATCCAACAAATACGACTGAAATGGGAAGCTGGATGAATGTATTTGGGCCTACGATACAACGGTCCGGACAGCTACTGGCAATATATATTTTTCTCTGGTGTACAAAAGCGAAGTGGTCCTCCCGCTCGAGATCCAAATACCTTCACTCCGAGTAGCTCTCTCTAACCCATTAACCATTAACGAAAATCACTGCTGACGGCTACAAGAGTTAGAAGCACTCGATGAAAAATATCTCTTAGCTCAACAGCGCATCAAGCTATACCAAGCGCGTCTCTCGGGACTCTTCAACAAACATGTGAAGAAGAGGACCTACCAAGTGGGTGATCTCGTCCAGAACGTAAGGTGGTCGATGGTTATAAACCATAAGACGGCTAGCAAATTTTAACCCAAATGGGAAGGCTCGTTCGTCGTAGAATCGGTATTCTCCAACGGCGCCTACCGGCTCATGAATCCAACGACGACTTGCTCATGATGCCTATCAACAACAAGTTCCTAAAAAAAATACTACATCTAAGATAGACTTGTACTCCTCTTATCCTCAACCGAGCAATCAAGATATATAGTCCTTACACTCTTGGCTCTTCATCCCCAGCAAGTGCCTATGCAAAATATTTCTTCTTCTTTACAAACTTTCTATAAAAGCCATTATCTGTATCCAGAAGTCCTGGATGTGCAACAGATGATGGATCCTTAAAGACTCCTCAGCGGAGCAGTCCTCAGGCCCACCGGTACACTCCCACTTAGACCACCCAAAAAATAGTCTCGTTAGACTCTAGTCTCCCCAGCAAAGCAATCTTCAGGTTTATCTTCATTCTCGGATAGATCAAACCAACAAATCACTCCTCGGTGAGTTTCTTGGACATTGGTTCCCGTCTATATTACCTCTAAACTACTATCCTAATATTTCCTCTCGGCCGATTTTGCCATATCCATATTACCTCTGAGCAAAACCTTTCGGGTCTTGGCTATCGATCATTACATCCATATTACCTTTAATATCGGTTGTTATCTCCACTTATCACCCGTACTTACCAAGGTATGCCAGCGGTGTTAAGTCTATAATATCTGTCATGTCCATATTACCTCTGGCAGGGCTTGTTCCAAATCTATTACTTGCACTTAGGTGCACAAGAAGTAATTGGTCCACAAAATCTATCACGTCCAAATTACCTCTGATAGAGATTATTTTTCAATTTATTATTTGCACTCAACGTGCACAAAAAATAATAGGTCCACCTAAGTCTCCCAGTGGGACATCCTAGACAGGCTGTAATATTATACTACGTCTATATTACCTCTGGTACGGTATCCAAAGCTCACACAAACAATTAAAATAACTTTTATTTCTTTCTATGAAGAAAAATTGAAAGCAAAACTACATTTGAGGGATTGTCAAGTTTCCAAGCAAAAGAGCAAAAAAAGAACGACTGGTGCTATGAGTCAGAGCATAACTATGCTATTCGCTCATAGAAAAGGGCAATATGGCCATTCAGGCACCTCTGGGCCCGACGCTCAACTTCCTGGGCCATAACCTCGGGATTCGCTTAGTGGGCGTAGGACTCGTGTTTGTCCTCCAGTTGTTGCACCAGAACCTCAATGCTAGCCGTATTCTGCGCTACCTGGCTCACTTCAGTTTGGATAGCCTCCTCCACTTGTTGGGTCTCTCGTAGCCTATTCCCTTGCGCGTTAAGCTCGACCTGGAGCTTTCTGATTTTCTCAGTCATGTCCTTTTGCCGGGAGAGGCACTCTTCTCTGAGATCGCCTAGTCGGTCATACCTCTCCTGCAAATTCTGGTTATCACGCAGCAAACACTCTATAGACAAAGCAAAGAAGGCCTTCTCTGTCGCCATATTCTTCGAGAACTCGTTATACTCATGGGATATCAGCATTCACATATTTTTCTACTGGTATTGCCGCAACTCCATTAGGCATTTCTCCACCTCCACTAGTTTATGGCCCAAAAAGTGAACTATCTGTTCGAAACCAGGGATGCCCCTCAAAGAGTGTACCTAGCCCTCGGTATAGTGCCTTGCCCAGGCAAAAGACTTATTGCGCTCCAATATGCCCTCGATCCCTTGCTTCAAGAACATGTGGAAGCTCCGAATGGAGATCTTGACGTTCATGTTAATCTCTTATAATGTAGCCGGAGTCAGAGGCAGCAGGATTAAAGAAGAGGACACTAGTACAACAAGAGGTACAACGATGTTCGAAAACCTTGAAGGCGAAGCAGCAGTAGAGGAGAAACCAGCAGTCCTATCGGTAATCAAATCTTTCATGGACGTACGAAGTGCCTGGATACCCGACAGCTGAACCACAAATGCTGGAGTAGTACCTAGACTGGGGACATAAGTAACGGGGCTCCTCACCGTATTGAATCCTACCAGTTTACTATCCTTAGACCGAGTCACGACAGCTTTGGATAGTGATCCAGCGACCTTAAGGACCTCATCCCGGCGGCTTACTACCCCGTTGTCCAAAGCGGCATCAGTCGCAGAACCCCCAGTGACAATAGTTGGAGGAGCAGCCGCCACGCCAGAAGGTCCTATAACAACAGAAACCTCCTCTGTCACAGCCTCAATAGGGGGCACGACGGGATGTTCCTCACCTCCAAAAAAGTGAAGAAGGGACTCAGAACTCCCCCTAACGAGCTCATTACCCTCTTCTTCCGTGATGCCTTACTCCGCGGTCACATCTACGATCTTCAGGGGAGAGGTAGGGTCTGCAGAACCAAAAAACCAATAATTAACTTTTCCCGGAGAATGTGAAGCAGAAGCCAAAAAATCTCTTCTCTAGAAAAGTTATGAAATGACATACCCAGAGAAGACAATGGGACTAGACGCTTGTCCAGTATAGTCCGAACTTCCTCCGGATCACCCAAGTCATCCACCAAGATGGGAGAGGTGGCCGGTTCCACCATTGACTTCCCTGGGACATGACCAACAGAGTCCTCAGGAACAGGCTCCGTAGGCTTAGACCCAGGAGAAGCGATCTCTTCATCCGGCTGCGCATAAGAAACCTTGGCGGCCATAGACCATTGGAGTCAGTCCCACTCTTTCTGTGTCTGCAAATTTTTAAACAGACCAGAAGAAAGATATTTATAGAGGGAATGAGAAGAATTAAACTAAGAGGTCGTGCGAATACCGCCTCAGCGCCTGGAATAAGCACTGGGTCAGAAGCCACCAGAGCCAAGGGTCATACCTCATCTTCATCTACTTTTGTTCTTTCTTCTTCATCCCCAGCCGGCACAGGGGCCATGACAGCAACCTGCTTTCTATAACGTGGCCTCGCAGCCATGGATGGTTCCTGCCTTCTCTTTTTGGATGGAGGAATCCGTATCGGGGAGGACCTGTGCTTCATAGGAGAGTTCATTGGAGGCGAGGGGTCATAGGATGCATTCTCTTCCTCCGTTGTTGAGTCAGAATCGACAAGCAGAGCCTTTTTCTTGCCTTTTTCCTGACCTTTCTTAGACTTCCTACATCAGGGCTTCAGCTTAGTACCAGCGATGAGCTAGTGTCCCGGTCAAAGACAGGTGGAGGTGCATTCATGGCTACATGAAAGAGAGCCGCTGCCTGGAGAATGTGTGCATTGACTTTAGCATCGGGCAAGGTAAACCGGACTTGAGTATTGGTGGCAGAGTAATAAACCCAGGCTATGTTGCCCTAACTTTTCCAATTAGGGGTAATTTAGTAATTTGGCCTAGTTATTTTATTTTTATAGATCATAATACTAATTAGAGTATTATAAATAATTATTTATGATTTATATTATTTATTATAGATAGTGGGCTATCCTATTAAATAGACTTGACAACTTATGAACCCAATTAGACTTGTCATGACAACTTGTGAGCCCAACATAGACTAGGCCCATTAGACCCATTCCCTCTAATTAATTAGGAGGATTAGACTAATTTGCATTAGTGTAGAATTTCTCAAAATTGGCACCCTAATTTTTTTCCATAATTTACCATATATGGGCAAACTAGACATTGGAGGTGACTTGAGGAAGAGGGAAATAGCCGGCCACTTTAAGAGAGGTCTCTTCCCTCTCTCCTCTTCATCTATATTCATTTTGAGATCCCAAATTCACTCCATTCCTCCCTTAATTGACCATCAATTCAATTGCATTCTCCCTCAATTTTACCTAGCAAGGAGCGTTGGAGCTTGGATTTATAAAAAGCACTAGGAAGAGGAGCTCGTAGCAAGGAGATCGTATCTGAATTGTGTCCATCGAATATTTCATTGGACATCATCTTCCAATAGGTATAATTCTGAATTCAACTTTTATAGGTTCCAAATTATTTATTTGACCATTAGGAACTCTTTAATGGTATAGGGCTACCTATAAGAATAATTTCTAGGCTCTTTGGTTGTGTATTATGATTTCTACATAATAATTTATGTCCAAATTGGAGGAATTATGAGATTGACACATTAATTATGTGTCATAAGACTAATTAGATCTAATTAGACTTAGATTGGGGTTGTTAGACTAGGTATGTGTCCACTATTGGACACGAGTAGGCCGTATCACGATACAGTGTGATACCGTGTGATATGGAGCTATATTTTGGGTGTTTTGTACAATTAATTTTCAATTCTCATTTTAGCAAGTTACTTTAGTTATATTATGATGATATAGATGGGTATAATTGTTGTTTGTAAGGAATTGGAAGTTTTGGCACCTTGCTTGAGGTGTATCATGAGTGTCCTAAAGTATGTATTTAATATGTTTGATGATTTGACTCCTAATTAGTGTTATTGATCTAGTGATTGTGTGAGTGGGGTTATGTGATTGTGAACACAATAAGTATAAAGAACTTGGTTGTGTTGTGCATATCAGTGCACAACAAGGGTGGACTCGAGCAATGAGGGCAAAGAGAGAATGTTGGAGTTATGGGAATGTTACAGGAGCTGTCAACCTGAGATACTCCATATCAGGACTTGGAAGTTAGGTAGTAGGGAGTCGGGCTTAAAATATTTTGGTAGCAGCAAAAACAGATCACTTGCTGTGGTGACTTTAATCGAGTCACTTGCCTCAGAGCAGGAAGTGCATTACCTGAATACAGTTGGCTAGCATCGGGGGTCAGGGCAGTGCATCAGGGTGTGTGATTATATGGGGTCGGGTTAAGGCTTGTTCCTACCGCAACTTAGTTTTATTATACCAACAAAAACAATAGAGGAAACAAGTTGCAACAACAACTTGTTGACCCATCGAGCAACATGTAACAACAAGTGGAAAGGGTTCATTAGGGTGACAGTGATGTGGATATTTAGTAAGAAAATTAGACAATGATCCAGTAGTGTGTGTGTACCTGCACACATACAATGAGATTGACCAGGTGCAATTAGAGGGGTTGTAGTGGTCTGAAACACGACAGGGAGTTGTGGGTTCATGATTACGAGATTAGCAGCAACACATGGGAAAGGAGGAAGACTGTAAGATGACTCAATTAGAATAATACATCATCAAGGGTGATGTACAGTAGCACATCAACTGTTCTGATGTGCAGTAGAAGTACCAGTATGGTACTGAGGGGGTTAATGTCAGGTAAGCGACAATAATAGTGTACAACAGTGAAGGAAATGCATTCCTGCAGACTTGATGCACACTAGTAGCAGTAACAATTAGAGGGGCAGAGACAATTGGAGACAAATGGCAATGCTGAGTGCCCAGGAATAGATTTTGAGTCAAAATAAGTTATGAGCTAAGGTAAACTAGTATGTAGATGTTAATTAGAATAATAGGTATTGATAAGATATTAAGTATAGTTAAAGTGATACCAAAGGGGGATATGGTCTGGAGAAGGTATCCAAGATATTTTGAGGAAGGTCAGAGTGTGGCATCATAGATACCAAGTATTGGAGTGAGTGATTTATAGTATATTGATACCAAGTAGTGATTGAGGCAAGGTATTGGGAGTGTTAATTAGGGTATCAAGTATAGGCTAAGTTATATATGAATATATATTATGCCTAGTATAAGTTGTTTTCTGATATTAGCTAATTAACTTGTATTACCTTATTAGCTAGTATACCTAGTGATATTAACTAGTTGACTAGTATTGACCTAAAAACTAAGGTATGACTCAGTATAACTAAGGTAATACCTAGTACAAGCTAGTATGTAAAATCTCATAATTTTTTTAATATTATATTTAATTGAATTGCATTATTTCGTTGTATATTAGAAAATATAAATTTATTGGATTTAATTACTAGGTAAATATTTATCTAAAAATTTATGGGGCAAACTATTATTTTACCTTATTTTATTTTATGTAGGAAGCTTTGTAAAAGGGTGATAGAATTTAGAAGGTACTAATAAGTTTTTTCTGGAAATTTTATACCAAATATATATATATATATATATATATATATATATATATATATATATATATATATATATATATATATATATATATATATATAGTAAATAGTATAAACAAAAAAAACAAAAAACAAATCCTAATCTAATTAAACCAGAACCCCAGACCCCGCCACTATACAAATCCGAATCTAATTAAACCAGAACCCCAGACCCCGCCACTAAACAAATCCTAATCTAATTAAACTAGAACCCCAGACCCATTAACTAAACTAGTTATTATCTAACTAATCCAGAGCCCAGAGCTCCAGAACCCGCGGCCGGGTCTTTCGTGACCTATCTCCTCCTCTCTACACTATATATATATATATATATATATATATATATATATATATATATATATATATATATATATATATATATATGACATCATATAAACCCTAACCCTAACATAGCCTCTCACCTCCATGACGTCGACCCGCCGCCCGCCTGGACCACCGCGTCGCCGACGAAGCGCTGTCGGCCGGCCGCAGACATGTCGCGCGACCGCGAGATTCCCCCGCAGAAACTGGCAGCGACGAACCTCCCTTCCCGCACTGATTTCTGCCTCCTCGCTCGACCAAACTCGACCCCGTCTTCACCGGTATGTTCACGACCTATCCCTCTTCTATCTTTGTGTATTAGTTTACTTTGAACTATGCGCAAACCTAGGTGAAAATCGACGCCAACTTTAGGAAAACCCATATTTTTAAACTACTAAAAATCTGTTGCAACCACCCATGTTTACGAACTTGTATCTTCCATCACAGAGATTCGAACTTAGTTTTTCTTCTTGCTATTGAATGACCACCTAACCTAGAATATTTTCTGTCAACTATATTATTTTATTAGGCATTATATGTAGAATTAAAATAGGTTGAAAATTACTAAAAACCTATTTTTAAAATAATAAAAACTTGTGATACGGGGCGCGCCCAGCTAAACGGGACCGCCTCGTCTCGTACCAGTTGCACCGAAAGGCGCATATGGTATGTCCAGACGTGTGGGCTTTCGCAGAAACTGATTTGGACTCGTGTACGCGTTGAAATCACCCCGTATCCGTAAAAAGTTCCTATATCCCAACTTTTACAAAATATCGCACAATTTAGTGTATGCTGGTCAAAATGCGACGAAACTTACACCATTGGATTCGTGGTATCACGCTGGTCCTGTGACCCAAGTTTTATGTGATTCTGAGACAGTTGACCAAGCCGCCTATTTGTAGGCCCTACGGTTGACTTTTTAGGGAATTTGTGTCCGGCTCACCGGAATTCAAAATTGGACGTACCGTTGAGTTCGTATTGACGTTTAAAATTGGTTTGACCTATAATTTGTCCCATTTAGAGACCTTTACCCCTGTCACACTTTTTGGTGCAAAGTGGGCCACATGTGGACCCCGCTTTGATCCAAAATTATCGTTTTGCCCCTGTGTCCAAATTGGACGAAAAAGTAGTATTTTATAGCTATCTCGCTTATTCTGGGAATGTTGGTGATATTTATTTCAGCATCCGGAGACGTTCATTTTAAGGCTGTAGTTTCTGATCCTGTGTGCTTGACTCCTGGACGTTACACTTTGCAGCTTTCTTACCAGGCAAGATACCTTGCCAAATTATTTACAGTACTTTGCATGCTTATTATATTTTTATATATTCATTGCATGTGTATTTTCTTTCAGTCATAAGTATATGCTATATATATATATATATATATATATATATATATATATATATATATATATATATATATATATATATATATATATATATATATATATATATATATATATATATATATATATTAATATATATATATATATATATATATATATTAGTAACTAGCACGCACTATGGTAGTCGTGTCCGATGGTCGCTACCCCCGCGGTGTCACGCCCCGATCCCGTGGAATCGTTAGTCGTACCCCGGGCGTGACCGCCGTGCGGGCCTAGGTTGCGCACCGCACAAGGCTAAGTATTTTTGTTTCGCATAGCGAGCACATATTCAGAGTTCGCAGATAATTGAAACACATATTGAAATATGGAAAAGTTCTCTTTTTATTGATAATATGAACATCTATTACAAACTCCTTGAACTGAGTCATAAGGGTTGCCTCTATGGGCTTACAAAAGTGTTGACACAAAATGAGATAGCAGTCCTGTACATTACATCCTTACTAAACTCAAAATATAAGACCTTGCGTCGGAACGACTGCTTTGCCACGAAGTTGCATAGTTGCTTGGTGGCTAGCTTCTAACTTCAAAATGCTTCTTCTTCTTCAAAATGCTTCAAAGGTTGGCACGGTCTAGGCATGCCTACAGCTGGACTGGATTGGGGGTTTGTCTCCTGCTCCTCGCTCGGTTCTTCCTAGCGCGGGGAACCTGTTTCAACGAGGGTCAGTACATCGAAACGTACTGGTGAAGGCAAGCTAACCCAACTTTACCAATCAACACGTTGTTTTAATGAAGCATGCATACTTATTGTGGGTTTCTATCTTGCCTTAGTTTATTTTACAACAAGACATAGATATAGAATTATTGAAATAATCCACCACCGTTCGGTGACATTTACCTGTCCGTCTGAACCACCTGCCATTACTTACCATGCCTTCCCTGCCAAGAAGACACAAGTTAGTTACAACAGGTTTAAATATACGAGGGAATCACTGGCTTTGATGCCATAATGGACGGTCTTAGTCTCGGGCTAAGGTGACGGAGGCACATGTATCGCTACACGCCATCCCGCCTATGGGAGAGACTAATCTTGAGGTTCCGTCCGGATCGAATCGGTGCCAGTGCCCCAGCGACCGTCCGCAGGAACCAGGAGGCCTTGTGCACAAGTTGTCCGTGATCAACGGCGTTTGTGTTAAGTTTGTCATTTATGTAGCTGAGTCAATGAAATCAGGGGATATGTAGCATTGTGTGATGTATTTTGCATAGTCTCCCTGAATAATTGATGCATGGCAAAGGGTTTTCTACATATAGCATATTTATAGAAGAAGAAGTAAGCATTCTAACTTGTATATATGCATATGGTAAACATTTGAATAAGCAAGCATGTAGTAAGTAAGCAACCATTCACAAGTTTTAATGACAAGCAAACAGGTCCATGTCCATCCCTTATTATCTTGATATCTTTTAGTTATTACTTGGTATCGTTTGATCGGGGCAAGCACGAACACAAGATTTAGATGTGAAGACTAGCAAGTAGGGCTAGCTAATCGGGTTGGTAGCCACTCACTTTGGTAGTTGGAAGGAAAAGGAAAAAAGTGCTTTAGGAGTCCGCTCGAGCGACGACTACAGCTGGTTCACCTGTATTGACACGAACAGCTGATCAGTACTTCTTCCTCTCTTTCCCTTATCGAAATTGAAGTGCAGTCCTAAGAACGAAAGCAATGAAATCCATCGAAATCGTTCAAGAAAACCCAAGCAAATCCGAAAACCAACTCAAGGCACGAAAGCAACAAGCGACAGCGAAAACTAGGCAACAAAGAATGCAGCGGAGAGGTCCCTCTTGACTCTGCCGCTAAGTCAATCCTTGGGGCACGGTCCACTGAATATGGGAATCGATTCCGAAGAGACAAATCCATAACGAGGATGAGTTCTTGATTTAATCTATCCCGATCGAACGATACCGTCTAGTATTTCTTAGCCGCGCTCCCCGAATAGGGGGAACGGGACACCATATCCTACCCAACTAATTGGAAGTTTCATCCCGAAACTTAAGGAATAAAACCTACCACTAGGAAATAATGAGGGGAACCGTTCCCTCATATCGGATTCGAGCTCCCAAGTAGATTCTTCAACAGAGTGATTCCGCCAAAGCACGCGCACTAGAGGAACCGAACGGGTTCGAAGCAGCTTTTCTTTTCTATCCAAAATTTGTACCGGCTGTTCTACATACGTCAAGTCAGGCTGAAGGTTCAGTTGTCCCAGGTCTACCACGTGGCTTGGATCGTATACATATTTTCTAAGTTGGGAAACATAGAATATATCATGTACGTCAGCTAGGGATGGTGGTAGAGCGATTTGATAAGCAACTGAAGCAACCCGCTTTAGTATTTCGAACGGGCCGACAAATCGTGGACTTAGCTTTCCCTTCGCTCCGAACCTGCTGACCCCTCGCATGGGCGAGACCTTGAGGAATACCCGGTCACCTACTTGAAACTCTAGGGGTCTCCGATGAACATCCGCATAGCTCTTCTGACGACTTTGAGCTATCTTTAATCTGTCCTGAATCAGCCGAACCTTCTGGACGGTCTGCTCCACGAGCTCAGGGCCAAGTACTTGCCCCAACAGATAGGAGATCTACACTTCCGCCCGTATAATGCCTCATACGACGCCATTTGAATGCTTGATTGATAACTATTGTTGTAAGCAAATTCGGCTAGAGGTAGATAAAGGTCCCAACTAGTCTTCGTGTCCAAGGCGTAGAGTCGCAGCATGTCTTCGAGGATCTGGTTGACGCGCTCTGTTTGGCCATCAGTCTGTGGATGGTAGGCGGAGCTGAATTTCAACTTCGTCCCCATTGCTGACTGCAGGCTTCCCCAGAAACATGATATGAATCGACCATCTCGATCGGAGACTATGGTTACGGGCACGCCGTGGAGTCGGATGATTTCGTTGAGATATATCTGAGCCAGGCGGTCGGCACTCCAAGTAGATTTGATAGGCAGAAAGTGAGCTGACTTGGTGAGTCGATCGACGATAACCCAGACTGCATCATGTCCCCGTTGCGTCCTCGGCAAGCCAACAATAAAGTTCATCGTTATATCATCCCATTTCCACTCCGGAATAGCAAGGTTCTGAAGCTCTCCGCCTGGTTTCTGGTGTTCGGCCTTTACTCATTGACAAGCCATGCAATGCGACACAAACTGCGCCATATCCCGTTTTAAGCCGTGCCACCAAAACGTCGTGCGAAGATCCCGATACATCTTAGTGCTACCCGGATGAGAAGTATAACTAGCATAGTGAGCTTCCGTGAGTATCTCTTGTCTGAGGGCCGCGTCGTTCGGAATACATAGTCTTCCCTTTACTCGAAGCATCCCATCCGCGCTTACCGCAAAGTCGGACGTCTTTTCTGCCAAGATAAGGGCATGTATCTTCTGCAGGAACGGGTCATCCTTCTGAGTGGCCTTCACTTTGTGTAACAAGTCGGGCTCGAGGCGCAGTTGAGCTACTTGCGCCCACTTCTTATATCTTATTTTCAGTGTAATACCCAGTGATTCAAGATCTCGGCGCAGCCTATCATCAATAACCAAACTCCCTACAAACACTCGACTCAACGCGTCAGCTACTACGTTTCCCTTTCCAGGTGTGTATCTGATCGTGAGATCGAAGTCGCTGAGGAGTTCAAGCCATCGCCGCTACCGAAGATTCAAATCCTTTTGAGTGTACAAGTATTTCAGGCTCTTATGGTCCGTATAGATTTCGCACAGCACGCCATAAAGATAGTGACGACACAGCTTCAATGCAAATACTACCGCGGCAAGTTCGAGATCATGCGTTGGGTAGTTCTGCTTGTGAGGCTTTAGCTGTCTAGACGCGTAGGCTATCACCTTATTGCGTTGCATCAGGACACATCCTAGACCCTTTCCTGAGGCATCACTATATATTTTAAAGTCATCCGGTCCATTCGGCAGAGTGAGAATTGGGGCAGAGATGAGGCGCTGCTTTAACTCCGTAAACGAAGCTTTACAGTCCTCTGTCCAAGTAAATTTCACACCCTTTCGTGTCAACTGAGTCAAGGGCGAAGCAATCCTAGCAAAATTTTGTATAAATCTTCGGTAGTACCCTGCCAGACCAAGGAAACTTCGGATGTCGCTAGCTGACTCCGGTCGTTTCCACTGCGTGATTGCTTCTATCTTCTTCGGATCAACTGAGATGCCTTCCGAGGAGATGATATGCCCCAAAAACGAGATACTGTCCAGCCAAAATTCTGATTTGCTTAATTTGGCATACAACTTGTGCTCTCGAAGGGTTTGCAGCACCATCCGCAGGTGTCCTGCGTGCTCATCCCTAGTCTTCGAGTACACTAAGATGTCATCGATAAACACCACCACGAATTTATCGATGAAGGGCCTAAAGACACGGTTTATCGTATCCATGAATGCAGCAGGAGCATTCATCAGTCCAAACGGTATCACGGAAAACTCGTAATGGCCGTAGCGGGTTCTGAAAGCAGTCTTGGGCACGTCTTCTGGCTTAATCTTCAGCTGGTGGTAACCCGAGCGAAGATCAATTTTAGAAAACACCGTTGCCCCTTGTAACTGATCAAACAAGTCATCTATCCGTGGCAGAGGATATTTGTTCCTGATTGTGACTTTGTTTAATTCCCTATAGTCTATGCAGAGGCGTAGAGTTCCGTCCTTTTTCTTTACAAAGAGCACGGGAGTGCCCCAAGGAGACACGCTCGGATGGATGAACCCGCGATCAAGTAGTTCCTGGAGTTGGCGCTTTAATTCATTCAGCTCTGCAGGTGCCATTCTGTACGGAGGCTTGGAAATCGGCTGTGTATTTGGAAATGTGTCGATAGTGAATTCAATCTCTCGGTCTGGCGGCATACCGGGTAGTTCGCTCGGGAACACATCGGGGAACTCTGCCTCAACGAAAGTTGACTCGACGTTTGCGTAGTCCTGCCGTGTGTCCCGAACCGATGCTAGGAATCCCTCGCAGCCTGTGTAGAGCATTCGCCGAGCAGATTTTGCCGAAATCACCATGCAGGCCCTGGTCGCATTGTTCGCTGGACTACTGGTGTAACAGAACACGGCTTCTCCGGGCAGACGGAAAACGACTCGCTTCTCTGCACACTCAATAGTTGCCGCGCACGCGCCTAGCCAGTCCATTCCTAAAATGATATCATAGTCCCGTACATCAAGAACTAAAATATCAAGTGACAGCTTTCTCTCCCCAATACAGATATAACCGGCTAGGCATGCTGAACAGACAGGAATTTTTGTACCAAATGGGGTGCTAACGCTTAAATCTAAATGCAACGGAGTCAGTTTTATATTGTTCTCCGTGGCGAAGTTTGTAGAAATAAAGCTATGGGTTGCACCTGAATCAAATAGAACGCGAGCAGGTATATTATTAAAAAGTAAGGTACCTGACACGACGGTATCCGAAGCTAGAGCTTCTTCCCGTGTCAAGGTGTAGACTCGGCCTTGAGCTTGATTACGCCCTGGCTGAGGCGCCGCTCGATTTGTCTGAGGTGCCGGAGTCTGATTTTGTTGGGGAGGACGGCGCTCGGTGAACTTTGGACAGTTGGGAAGGGCGTGATCGGAAGCTCCACAAATGAGACATAACCCATGCTTCCGGCGACATTCACTTTCGACGTGCCTTGTCCTTCTACAGAAATCACATCGTTGCCCCGAGTTTCCCTTTTTGAACCGCCGTTGTTAGGGCACTTTGCAGCTGTGTTTCCTCTATCGTTGCCTTGGCGTTTGTGATTGGGGGTTTGCACAGCGCCGGTGGCAACGTGAGGATACTGCGGTTCGAGGGAGAGGGCATGGTTTAATACTTCCCGCATTGTCTGATACTGCGAAACGGACACGTGCCCGTGAATACCAGGACGTAGCCCTCCTTCGAATCGTCTGGCTCGACTCGATGCATCCGGTAGATAAGCGGTAGCAAATTTGGCCAGTTTGTTGAATTCTGCCGAGTATTGCTTCACCGTCATACTGCCCTGCCGGAGTTGAACGAACTCGTTTTCCCGTTGACGTCGTAGAGGTGGGGGTATAAACTCCTCCTCGAACGCGGTACGAAAAGTCGTCCACGCGATCGCCTCTTCTCCATGGCAAAGTTGAAGAGATCGTCGATGTACGTCCCACCAGTCGTGCGCGTTGAGGCGAAGCAATAGTTGGGCACAGGTGACGCGCTTGTCTTCCGGCACTTCTAGGAGAGAAAAATGATCTTCAAGCTCGGCGAGCCAATCTAGGGCCACGATCGGGTCCTCAGTCCCATTAAACGGCGTATTGCAGACCTTCTTGAAGTTGCCAAAGGTGAAGGCAGTCACTTCCCTCGTCCTTGGCGCGGGCGATGGTTCGACTTCAAGCACTGGCTGCTCCACTGGTGTAGCTGTCGTTGCGGCAGAATGGTTGGAGGCCAGGGTCTGAACAAGCTGTTGCAGGGTATCTACCTGCTTTTGTTGGACTGAGAGTCGGGTCTCTAGGTTGCTCTCGAACTTGGCTTGGCGGGCATCATCCCTCTGTCGTTGCTCCGTGAACATTTGCATCACCTGCTGAAGGAAATCTGATTGAGACATGCCCCGTTGGCTCCAAGAGCTTCCTGAAGTTCCGGAACTGCTCTCCTGAGTCCTTGTCTCGCCTGGCGCTAGTGCTGATGGTTGCGCTTGCGTCGTTCCTTGAAAGGAAGGTAAATTACATCAGGATCATAATGTATTATGGACTTATTGCATGAACGTATCTCATTTTGGCCTTAACGAGTTCAGGAGTTCGCACAGGGATTTATCGTTAAGGGAACTTTTCCAGTTCAAGTCAAAGGAACTTTGAAGCTGTGCTCTGATACCAACATGTCACGCCCCGATCCCGTGGAATCGTTAGTCGTCCCCCGGGCGTGACCGCCGTGCGGGCCTAGGTTGCGCACCGCACAAGGCTAAGTATTTTTTTTTCGCATAGCGAGCACATATTCAGAGTACGCAGATAATTGAAACACATATTGAAACATGGAAAAGTTCTCTTTTTATTGATAATATGAACATCTATTACAAACTCCTTGAACTGAGTCATAAGGGTTGCCTCTATGGGCTTACAAAAGTGTTGACACAAAATAAGATAGCAGTCCTGTACATTACATCCTTACTAAACTCAAAATATAAGACCTTGCGTCGGAACGACTGCTTTGCCACGAAGTTGCATAGTTGCTTGGTGGCTAGCTTCTAACTTCAAAATGCTTCTTCTTCTTCAAAATGCTTCAAAGGTTGGCACGGTCGAGGCGTGCCTACAACTGGACTGGATTGGGGGTTTGTCTCCTGCTCCTCGCTCGGTTCTTCCTAGCGCGGGAAACCTGTTTCAACGAGGGTCAGTACATCGAAACATACTGGTGAAGGCAAGCTAACCCAACTTTACCAATCAACACGTTGTTTTAATGAAGCATGCATACTTATTATGGGTTTCTATCTTGCCTTAGTTTATTTTACAACAAGACATAAATATAGAATTATTGAAATAACCCGCCACCGTTCGGTGACATTTACTTGTCCGTCTAAACCACCTGCCATTACTTACCATGCCTTCCCTGCCAAGAAGACACAAGTTAGTTGCAACAGGTTTAAATATACGAGGGGATCACTGGCTTTGATGCCATAATGGATGGTCTTAGTCTCGGGCTAAGGTGACGGAGGCACATGTATCGCTACACGCCATCCCGCCTATGGGAGAGACTAATCTTGAGGTTCCGTCCGGATCAGATCGGTGCCAGTGCCCCAGCGACCGTCCGCAGGAACCAGGAGGCCTTGTGCACAAGTTGTCCGTGATCAACGGCGTTTGTGTTAAGTTTGTCATTTATGTAGCTGAGTCAATGAAATCAGGGGATATGTAGCATTGTGTGATGTATTTCGCATAGTCTCCCTGAATAATTGATGCATGGCAAAGGGTGTTCTACATATAGCATATTTATAGAAGAAGAAGTAAGCATTCTAACTTGTATATATGCATATGGTAAACATTTGAATAAGCAAGCATGTAGTAAGTAAGCAACCGTTCACAAGTTTCAATGACAAGCAAACAGGTCCATGTCCATCCCTTATTATCTTGATATCTTTTAGTTATTACTTGGTATCGTTTGATCGGGGCAAGCACGAACACAAGATTTAGATGTGAAGACTATCAAGTAGGGCTAGCTAATCGGGTTGGTAGCCACTCACTTTGGTAGTTGGAAGGAAAAGGAAAGAAGTGCTTTAGGAGTCCGCTCGAGCGACGACTACAGCTGGTTCACCTGTATTGACACGAACAGCTGATCAGTACTTCTTCCTCTCTTTCCCTTATCGGAATTGAAGTGCAGTCCTAAGAACGAAAGCAATGAAATCCATCAAAACCGTTCAAGAAAACCCAAGCAAATCCGAAAACCAACTCAAGGCACGAAAGCAACAAGCGACAGCGAAAACTAGGCAACAAAGAATGCAGCGGAGAGGTCCCTCCTGACTCTGCCGCTAAGTCGATCCTTGGGGCACGGTCCACTGAATATGGGAATCGATTTCGAAGAGACAAATCCATAACGAGGATGAGTTCTTGATTCAATCTATCCCGATCAAACGATACCGTCTAGTATTTCTTAGCCGCGCTCCCCGAATAGGGGGAACGGGGCACCACACGAGGTATATCGATTGATGTTGTCACGATGGTCGCTATCCCGTGGTATGTCAGCTGATGATGTTCCTGACGTGTGTGTGTGAGTTGTGAGATTAGATAGAGTAGCCTACCCACGCCCATACATCGAAAAGTTGTTCTCATTATGCATTCATATAGATTGTCTTGTACAGCGTACTTACATATTTTCTACCTATTATGCATGTTTACTGTATTCAAATTGGTATGCTTCTATGTATCTTATTACGTCCCTCTGAGGACCTGGTCCCTTTCCAGGTGTAGATGTTCATAACTATTCGCAGGAGCACGGATCAGGACTTACTACTTATCTCTTCCGAGGAGATCTTACCTTCGGAGCATCTTTGATTATCTCTCATGATGGATCGCTTCGCTGATATCTTTATATCATCATCTTATTTATATTAGAGATTTACCCTTCTCCCTTATTTTAGTATTGATATAGTCATTGGTATTGGATTTGTCTCTACCTGACTATTATTTTGGATTATTCAGACTCATTATTCTAGTTTAGTTATTTTTTTTCTATGACTTGTTGTGTGGATGAGATTAGTATTTTTGTGACTTATGACTATATATATACCACATGTGAGTTTATATTTATATTATAGCGTACGTGTGTATCATGGTATCCATATATTGGAGTTTCCATATACATACGACTGGCATGCTTACGTGTTTCTAGTCCTACATATTTTAGGACTGGGGCGTGACATATTTTTGTTGTGGCCCATGCAGGTCGAGAGTATTTTGTCTCGGTTACGTTACTGTACCGAGCAAGCCTGCGCATAGGATTAGAATATAGGATCTCATTCGCTCATTTAATCACCACCCTTGATTTGTTTCGCATTCTCATTTGATTGCTTGTATTGTATCTTGCTTGATCCCTTCTCAACGTTAATCTTCTCTCGTGCTTGATAGGGGTTAGGAAGATGACTTGTACTAGGTATATACACTCTAGTATTCAATAACACTATCAGTTAAATCTTTGTAAGTTTGGTAGTATGCCTCAGAACCTAGTATCACATAGTCCTTTTGACCCATTAATGAAGTGTAATTGAATGACACCAACTATAGGCTTGCATAAGTAGATAGTGTTTATCTAGACTGTAGAACTTAGAGGCCCATACCCCCATTTGGTTGACTAGAGACTTGGACAAAAAATTAGTATGACAACTGTAGAGGCACAACACCGGTCTTCTTGATGAACTTAAATTATTATGTACCTTCCTCCATCATAATCAAGCGTACTTATATTTTTTTACTACCTCGACTTATGCTATTATTATAACATAGTTTTACAAGCTTATTCTTTTATTGAACTTGTTCATGACATATGTATTATTTGGGGCCCACACTAATACATTGTCTAAATCAGAATCGGTGTATTATGGTCTGATCAACCGTAGTGTGCTTGGTTCGTTCTTTGTATCACTACTTTATGTGGATTGAGATATAGTTGACTCAACTTGTTAGATGAATATATTTGCCCTCTAGACTGGTCAGAGCATATTATGTCAGGTACATAACTGTTCTGATATGAACATACGAATAGAAATTTACCAAAATAAGATTTTAATCCATAACTGCCTTGCAACTCCCTTTTGAATTCTCTAACCCCTTTGAATCCCGTGCTCGTATTCTGTCACCTCCTCCTTGAATTCTTTATTATTGTTTTCTGTCTTTCCCTATTTCGAAAAGACGAACGTTCGTGCTTAGAATAAGTTTGATACACGGATAGCACTAGATATACCCGATAGGCCAAGCACTCATGATTACAAATAAGAAATTATAGGCATGGGAAGTTGTAGATACAGGTACGACCTTTAGCTATATTTGTCATTGCATACTCATGGCTCCCTTATGACACGAGATCTTAGGTGCATAGTAGACGTAGAATTATATAGATGGTGGTTTAGCAGTTATGAGAATATATTGATATTCTACCCAGATGGCATACACGCGATGCTAATAGATGACGCGAGTAGCAGTAGTAGTACTCTTTCCCTATTACCATCTCGCCCCCTTGGGTGGCTCATCTTCTCTTCCATCTCCATCCTTTATATCGTGCTTAACTCTTCCTATCATAGTCGTATCCTTTCGTGCCATTATGAATTATTTGAATTACTTCAACCCCACCCTTATTTTGTTAGTTAAAAACATAAATGGGTTAGTAAATGATTAATAACTAAAAGATGAGTACATAATGATAACCCTTATGTATATGCACTATAAAAATATATGTATCCTCTTATTATTTTAAAAACCATGTATAGCATCCCTTAGTCTAATAGGAATTAGTTGGATAGTTGAATTAATACTTACTTCTAATAGTTTTATAAAGTTAGTCAAGACCTTGACTGTTGCCCAAAAACTTAGACTAAGCTTAAGAAAGAGTTGAAGGCACTTGTTACGAACTGATGACTATGACAAATCGCTGGCGAAGTAGCGACAGGTGCAGCTAGACCGTTATAGTAGAGTAGTCGAAGTATTTGCAGACATATTGGTCAGGTGGCATGGCAGTATTAGACTACGATACTTGACGGTTACAAAAAAAACCATGGTTATAAGATTCCAGACAGGTATCCCAATATTCTCGACCCAATGAATAAATTCATCCTACAACCTAGACAATAGCCTCAAGAGACTTTGACTACTAGTAGAATTTTTGTAAGTTGGCTAGTATAGACTAGTCAAAGGATAATATAATAGGGTATGGACAATAAATGAGAAGCGTTAGAATGACAGACCATGACTTTTAGGAAGCACTGCTAGATAGCGATAAAGTTTAATAGCTATAGTGATTTATTATGAATATGTGTTAGTGTCAATTTCAAGGACAAAATTTTTGTAAGTTTGGTAGAATATAAAATCCTATTTTTTAATATTATATTTAATTAATTATTTAATTGAATTGCATTATTTTGTAGTATATTAGAAAATATAAATTTATTGGATTTAATTACTAAGTAAATATTTATCTAGAAATTTATGGGACAAACTATTATTTTACCTTATTTTATTTTATGTAGGAAGCTTTGTAAAAGGGTGATAGAATTTAGAAGGTAGTAATAAATTTTTTTTGGAAATTTTATACCATAAATATCTATCTCTCTCTCTCTCTCTCTCTCTCTCTCTATATATATATATATATATATATATATATATATATATATATATAGTAAATAGTATAAACAAAAAGAAAAAAATCCTAAAATAATTAAACCAGAACCCCAGACCCCGCCACTATACAAATCCTAATCTAAATTAAACCAGAACCCCAGACCCCGCCACTAAACAAATCCTAATCTAATTAAACTAGAACCCCAGACCCAGCAACTAATCTAGTTATTATCTAACTAATCCAAAGCCCAGAGCTCCAGAACCCGTGGCCGGGTCTTTCGTGACCTATCTCCTCCACTCTATACTATATATATATATATATATATATATATATATATATATATATATATATATATATATATATATATATATGTGTGTGTGTGTGTGTGTGTGTGTGTGTGTGTGTGTGACATCATATAAACCCTAACTAAAAACGTGTCATGACCCGCACCCGGTATAGGGGCACGACTGCGAATGTACGTCCAGCCTACACCGCAGCATCGGCGGTAGAACGCTGTCTAGGTCACAATAAATACTAATATAACTCACAGTCTGTCAATGATATCAATCTCCATAAGGAGGATAATATAAATCTCGTAATATCTCATAATATAAACTCAACCACAACCACTAAAGAGTATAAAGGCATGATAAAAGATAAGAAGAATGTCATAGTCAAACACCATGTCTCAAAATATAGATAAATCATAGTCCAGCTGTCCAACATAAAATCTCCCCAATTCTCAACATAAACTAAGAATAAGTCTAAACATAAACTCAATAAACCTCAAATAAGTCTCAGATGCATAAGATAAATACTATCTAGATAGCTGCAGGTAATGTCTCCTCTAAAGGAATAGTCTCCTCTAAGATCTCTGGTGTGTAGTCTGCATCTATACCCGGTCCATAGTGTGTGGTACATAAATCCTCAAGATCCTCTGAAAAAATATCCAGTCAGGATTGGAAAAAAGTACAAGCACTAACAGCAGTTTCACATATATTGACAAAAACTATAACACAGTGTAAAGAAATACAAGACAGATATAAATACTGAAAATAAAGAAATACTGGAATAAATGGAATACTGGAATAATGAAGTACTGGAGCATATCATCCTCAATGTACATCTAACAATGAATAGAAATACAAGTGCACGCTAGAACAATGAACTGGTATATATAAGTGAATACTAGAATCATGACTAGAACATAAGGAATGCTATATAAATATACTAGAGATACATTCAAGAACATCTAACTAAGTGTGTGAAACATCAGCATATCATGTGATCGGCTTGGGACTGATCAGGCTTATTACATATGATTAGATATAATTCATGTAAGGTCAGGCTAACCATCCGGATAGCTATGATGCGAGCAATAGTCAGGCTAATCACATGTAACAGGCTATGAGGCATGTAATGGTCAGGATGCACCGACGTGAGGTGTGGGTGAGCTATGATGCAAGTAGAGTTGGGTATGATCACATAAGCTACTAATATTTCCCCGTTTCCCCAGCTAGCACGATCGATTCCAAATCATGACTCCTCGTGACAGGTCTCAATGATGCCAACTCCTGTAAACAACAGTGTCAGAATCATGTACGCTATACAACTAGAATTATAGAGATAATCAATATAATGAAAACTGTCAGAGAATATACTCGCCTGTGGTCCTTAGCTGGCAATACCAATATCCTGGTTCCAAAGTATCATCTGAATGATCCAACAGTCCTATAGACATATCATATAATAATATTGCATCAGACGTTACACTAACACACACAATCAGAACACAATGATCTCAGATACTACACTGGGGGTGTCACATCTGTAGTTGCTGTGCATAACAGACAGGGAATAATACGGTCTTGGAAGTACGTCAGTGTACATATGGCAGTCTGCTAACATGTTACATGGTCATGATCAAGGTAACCACGGGTATCCGTGGTTACACTCGAGTCATCTAGTACATAGACATATAATGCATATTATTATCTATCCTATACATTAATACTCATTAGTTACAAATGTAATATATATATATATATATATATATATACTTTAAATAGAATTAATACTTTGTATATATATTAAATATATATTAGGGAGATATATACAATACGTATATATATGTATATATACTAATTGAGAGATATACTATATATATATATATATATATATACTAAAATACCTTTAAACCTATACCAATACATGTACCTTACATATATACTAATTAGGATCATATACGTTATGGATGTATATATATCTCAATATACACATAATAACCATCTACGTATACCAATACTAATACGTACATACATATATACACACCAATTATATATCTATATACCAACATACGCGTATATTAACATAGTTAGAATATACATATGCATACAAACGAGGAATGCACGTATGCGTATACATGCACATGTACGTGAGAGGGGACTCGAACCTGGGTACGTTGGACGAGACGTGCGTGTCGAGGTCGTCGCGAAGGGGGTGGCAGAGGGTGCTGCACGGTTTTACGGCTCGGCTCCGGTGATCGTCGAAGTCGGTCGTCAGCAGCAGGTCACGGCGAGGGAGGGTTCGACGCAGGCGTTCAGGTGCTCCGACGGGTTAGCAAGGTGCAGCGGGCTTTTCCGGTGGAGATGGCGAGTTCAGCAGCAGGTAGTCGTCGCATCGTTCCAGCGTCGTGCTGGCGGGGATGGCCGAGTCGGCTAGGGGATTCATGATCCGGTCTACGAGGTCATGATGAAGGAAGATGAAACCGACTCGGGACTGGTCGGTTTTCGACGTCATGGAGGGGATTGGTCGGCAGGGAGATGGGAACGGTGGAGATGGATGGTGGTGACGAGGGCATTCGGCGGGGTCGCGCGTTGTCTGGGCGGAGGAGAACGGTGAGGCGGTGGGGTTGTCGTGTGGAGGGGGGTCTCCGGCAAGGCTGAGCTTCGACGACGAAACGGCGGGAGGAGGTGAACAGTATTGTTTAAAGGGGGTCGGCTGATGCTCTGGTTGATAGAAAAAGAAAAGGAAAAGTAAAAAGAGTATTTATACATAAAGGGGGTTGGTTTGACCTAGAAAGGTTTGACTTTGGTCAACTCCTTGGGAAAATGCCTTCTCATGTAGGTATTTTAAGGGCTATGATTCAAATAAATTTAAAATAAATGGCTATGATGCATTGGTTCAAGGTTTTGGGGCCATGGTTTCAAGGAGGTTGATGTTAAATTACACACTCCTGAAAATTATGGAAAAATATACATGAAAGAGAAAATGGGTTTATTTGCGTGTCGTGTCCCAGGGGTGGACACCTTAATACACTTTCGCTCAAAAGTGCCCAGCAATTGCAAAATTACACAAAGTTTGGTTTATGTTTTAATTAAATTAGAATTAATGTAATTGGTGTTCTAAAATAAATTAGAAGTACAAGGGACTGAAATTAAGTAGGACACAAGTGTCATAATTGAAGTAGACTCAGAATAAAATATTACCCTAATTTGGGTTGCTCAAAATGGGTCAAGATTGTGTCTCCAATTTCGATTGGAACACACAAGGACACAAAGTCGAATTTATATAGAATTAAATATAGTCGTTTGCGACTAATATTGTGCGACTAAAATGAAGCACAACAAGACATAGTTATGAGTCACACAAAGATCAAAATAACAGCCTGGTATGTCTAAGACAAGGGTGTAAAATCAGTTGGAAGACAAGGGCTAGTGTAGTGCTCTAATTATCGAAACAACGATAATGTGCAACAATAAAATCATAGCAATTTAAATATAATTAATTATTATACAATCATTTACACATTAATTATGAAAAGATGAAAATTCCCTTAATCTGAAATATGGGGGTGCAAGTCTACCCTCCTTAAAAGAATTTCGTCCTCAAAATTTAAAATAAACTAGCACAAGAACAAAGAATCAAACAATGAATTATACCTCAAGTCTCAAAGAGATACGGATACTGCTCGCGCATTTCGTCCTCTCTCTCCCAGGTTGACTCGCCTCGAGAGTGATGTCTCTATGCAACACGAACCAAGGGAATAGTCTGTCACGACCCGATTCCGTAGAATCGTTTGAGGCGTCCCCCGAGTCGTGACCGCCGAGCGGGCTTGGGGTTGCGCCCGCACAAGGCTTTAATGATTTGCATAGCAAGCACATATTCAGAGTACGCAGATAAATTGAAACACATATTTGAAACATAGAAAAGTTCTCTTTATTGATAATGAACATCTATTACAAACTCCTGAACGAGTCAGCTAATATGCCGAACGGCTTACAAAAGTGTTGACTCAAAATGAGATAGTAGTCCTGTATATTACATCCCTTTATAACTTCAAAAGATATAGAGACCTCCGGGCTGGAGGACAGCTTTGCCACGGAGCTGCATTGTGTATGAAGAGTGCAAGCTCCTGGTTCAAAATGCTTCAAAGGCGGCGCGTTAAGGATGCGCCAACAGCTGGACTGGATCGGGAAGATGACTTCGGCTCCTCACTCGATTCGCCTTGGTACGGAGAACCTGTTTCAACGAGGGTCCGCATGTCGAAATATACTGGTAAAGGCAAGCTAACCGAACTATACCAATCAACATATTATTTTAATGAAGCATGCATATTTTGTGGGTTTCTATCTTGCCTTAGTTCATTTACAAGCAACAGTATATATATGTATGATACTGAAATGAACTAGCCACCATTCGGTGGATTTTACCTGTCCGTCTGAACCGTCTGCACAATACTTACCATGCCTTGGATGCCACGAAGACACAAGTTAGTTTGCAATAGGTTTAAATATACACGTTGGGATCACTGGCTAGAAGCCATATTGGACCGTTATAGTCTTTGAACGAGGATGGTGTACAACGAAGCACGTGAGGCGCTACATGCCATCCCGTTCGCACGTGAGACTATCGTGAAGTTCCGCCCGGACCGGATCGGTGCCAGTGCCCCAGCGACCATCCGCGGAATCCGTTACCTTGTCCACAAGTTGTCCATGATCGATCGTTCGTGGCACGTTAGCATTGATGCATTTGAGGCAACATGAACATGAGATAAGCAATATTGCATTATTCGTTTTGCATAGTCTTCCTGACAGTTTATTTCATAACAAGTATATTCCATACTTAGCATAATTTATGGAAGAAGATGCATTCTAGCAAAACTTGAAGCATGTATAGAACATTTAAAATGAACAAGCATGCAGTTGAGTAACCGTTTCCCAGTTAAGTGACAAGCATAATCATCCAAGTCTATTCTCTTTTATCTTGGTTTCTTTTATTATTAACTTGATATCGTTTGATCGGGGCACAAGAATGCAAGTGTTTTAGCTGTGAAGCTTGGAAGCAGGGTTAGCTAATCGGGATGGTAGACACTCACTTGGTTGGAAGGAAAGGAGAAGGAAAGAGGCGCTTCATGACTCCGCTCGCAAGCCGCCTACTGCTTGTTCACCTACACCACGAACAGCTCGATCAATACTCCTTCCACTCTTTCCAATCTCGGAATTAAAGTGTAGTTCAATGAATGAAACAATAAAGACCATCGAAACCGTTCAAGGAAAATATGCAAATCCCAAAACCAACTCAAAGCATGAAAGCAGCAAGCGACATCGAAAATCGAGGCAATAAAAGATAGCAGCGGAGAGGTCCCTCCTGACTCTGCCGCTAAGCCGATCCTTGGGGCACGGTCCACTGAATATGGGAATCGATTCTGAAGAAACAAATCCATAACGAGGGCGAGTTCTTAATTCAATCTATCCCGATCGAACGATACCGTTTGTGGTTCTTAGCCGCGCTCCCCGCATTGGGGGAACGGGGTGCTACATCCTACCCAACCAATTTGAAGTTTTGTCCCGAAACTTAAGAATAGTGCTTACCGTTAAGGATGATAAACTGAATAGTTTGGGCAATCACGAATTCGGTGGGTTGAGTCACCGCAAATGAGACATTGCCCGAGTTTCTTGTGGCACTTATCGGCCGTGTGCCCTTGTTTCTTACAGAAATTACACGAAGGCCCTGGGTTTGCTCGTTGTGGACCGCCGTGGTTAGGGCGCTTTGCAGCGGTGTTTCCTCTATCGTTGCCTTGACATTTGTGATTGTAGGTATGCACAGCGCCGGTGGAAATGTGAGGATACTGCGGTTCAAGAGATAGGGCATGATTCATGACTTCACGCATTGTCCCGTACTGATTATTGACCACGTGCGCATGGATGGCAGGGCGCAAACTGCCTTCAAACCTTCTAGCTCGACTCGCTGCATTAGGTAAATAGGCCCTAGCAAATTTGGAGAATCGATTGAATTCGGCGGAATACTCCTTAACTGTCATCCTACCTTGCCTCAGTTGCACGAAGTCGTTTTCCATTTTATGTTGTACTGGAGGGGGTACAAACTCCTCTTCGAATGCGGCACGAAAAGTCATCCACGAGATTGCCTCCTCTCCGTGATCAAATTGGAGAGATTGTCGATGCACGTTCCACCAATCGTGCGCGTTGAGGTGGAGCTGAAGTTGCACGCAGGAGACGCGCTTCTTTTAGGGGACCTCTAGCAGAGCGAAGTGATCTTTAAGTTCTGCTATCCAATCTAGAGCTACCACTGGGTCCTCAGTCCCGTTGAATGGGGTATTGCAGACTTTCTTGAAGTGGCCCAAGTTGAAGGCAGTCACGTCCCTCAGCCTTGGGATTTGTGGCATCTCTACTTCAAGCACGGGCTGTTCCACCGGAGTCGTTGCTGTTGCGGCGGAATGGTTGGCAGCCAAAGTCTGAACGATCTGTTGCAGGGCATCTACCTGCTTCTGTTGGACTGAGAATCGGGTCTCTAGATTGCTCTCGAGCTTGGCTTGGCGAGCATCATCTCTTTGTCGTTGTGTTTCTAACATTTGTAGCACCCGCTCAAGCGGGTCGACTTGAGATATGCCTCGTTGGCTCCGAGAGCTTCCCGAAGTGCCCGAACTACTTTCTTGGCCTTGCATTTTGTCCGGGATTTACGCTGTAGATTACGCTGGAGCCATTCCTTCAAAAGAAGGTAAATTACATTAGGATCATAATGTATTATGGACTTATTGCATGAACGTATCTCATTTTGGCCTAGCGAGTTCAAGAGTTCGCACAGGAATTTGATCGTTAAAGGAACTTTTCCAACACGAAGTCTAAGGAACTTGAATCTGTGCTCTGATACCATTATGTCACGACCCGATTCCGTAGAATCGTTTGAGGCGTCCCCCGAGTCGTGACCGTCGTGCGGGCCTGGGGTTGTGCCCGCACAAGGCTTTAATGATTTGCATAGCAAGCACATATTCAGAGTACGCAGATAAATTGAAACACAGATTTGAACCATAGAAAAGTTCTCTTTATTGATAATGAATATCTATTACAAACTCCTGAACGAGTCAACTAATATGCCGAACGGCTTACAAAAGTGTTGACTCAAAATGAGATAGCAGTCCTGTATATTACATCCCTTTATAACTTCAAAAGATATAGAGACCTCCGGGCTGGGGGACAGCTTTGCCACGGAGCTGCATTGTGTATGAAGAGTGCAAGCTCCTGGTTTAAAATGCTTCAAAGGTGGCACATTGAGGATGCGCCAACAGCTGGACTGGATCGGGAAGACGACTTTAGCTCCTCGCTCGATTCGCCTTGGTATGGAGAACCTGTTTCAATGAGGGTCAGCATGTCGAAACATACTGGTGAAGATGAGCTAACCGAACTATACCAATCAACACGTTGTTTTAATGAAGCATGCATATTTTGTGGGTTTTTATCTTGCCTTAGTTCATTTACAAGCAACAGTATATATATGTATGATACTGAAATGAACTAGCCACCGTTCGGTGGATTTTACCTGTCCGTCTGAACTACCTGCACAATACTTACCATGCCTTCCCTGCCACGAAGACACAAGTTAGTTTGTAATAGGTTTAAATATACACGTTGGGATCACTGGCTAGAAGCCATATTGGATCGTTATAGTCTTTGAACGAGGATGGTGTGCAACGAAGCACGTGAGGTGCTACACGCCATCTAGTTCGCACGTGAGACTATCGTGAAGTTCCGCCCGGACCGGATCGGTGCCAGTGTCCCAGCGACCGTCCGCGGAACCCGTTACCTTGTGCACAAGTTATCCGTGATCGATGGTTCGTGGCACGTTAGCGTTGATGCATTTGAGGCAACATGAACATGAGATAAGCAACATTGCATGATTCGTTTTGCATAGTCTTCCTGACAGTTTATTTCATAACAAGTGTATTCCATACTTAGCATAATTTATGGAAGAAGATGCATTCTAGCAAAACTTGAAGCATGTATAGAACATTTAAAATGAACAAGCATGCAGTTGAGTAACCGTTTCCCAGTTAAGTGACAAGCATAATCATCCAAGTCTATTCTCTTTTATCTTGGTTTCTTTTATTATTAACTTGGTATCGTTTGATCGGGGCACAAGAATGCAAGTGTTTTAGCTGTGAAGCTTGGAAGCAGGGTTAGCTAATCGGGATGGTAGCCACTCACTTGGTTGGAAGGAAAGGAGAAGGAAAGAGGCACTTCACGACTCCGCTCGCAAGCCGCCTACTGCTCGTTCACCTGCACTACGAACAGCTCGATCAATACTCCTTCCACTCTTTCCAATATCGAAATTAAAGTGCAGTTCAATGAACGAAACAATGAAGACCTTCAAAACCGTTCAAGGAAAATAAGCAAATCCCAAAACCAACTCAAAGCACGAAAGCAACAAGCGACAACGAAAATCGAGGCAATAAAAGATAGCAGCGGAGAGGTCCCTCCTGACTCCGCCGCTAAGCCGATCCTTGGGGCACGGTCCACTGAATATGGGAATCGATTCCGAAGAAACAAATCCATAACGAGGACGAGTTCTTAATTCAATCTATCCCGATCGAACGATACCGTTTGTGGTTCTTAGCCGCGCTCCCCGCACCGGGGGAACGGGGTGCTACATAGTCTGGTTCCGCAATGCCTTCTCTCTACGATCCAAGATCTCAACGGGTTATTTAGGATAGCTGAGTGTCGGTTAAACCTCGATCTCCGAGTGATCTAGTACGTGACTAGGATCTGCCACGTACCGTCTCAGCTGTGACACGTGGAACACGTTATGCACTCCATCTAGATCAGGCGGCAAGTCAAGTCTATAGGCTACTGCACCGACCCTTGTAAGAATACTTAAGGGCCCGATGTAACATGGACTAAGCTTTCCATCTCTGCCAAAACGAATCATGCCTTGTGTCGGAGAAATCCGTAGGAACACCAAATCGCTAACCTAGAACAAACAATCTTAACACGCAATCTAAAACAAAACAATCACAAACCAAAAAAAACAAAACCTATACCTAATACTCTAGGGGTCTACGGTGGCTATCGGCCCAATGTCGCTGTCTGTCATGCGCCACACGTAGTCTGTCCCTGATAAGTTTTACCTTCTCTGCTGCATCCATGACCATTTCTGGTCCTACCAAAGCTCTCTCTCCAATATTATCCCAAGATAACAGTGTACGACACCTTCGTCCATATAAAGCCTCGAATGGTGACATCTCAATGCTGGCCTGGTAGCTGTTGTTGTAAGCAAACTCTACTAGGTGTAGATGATCTTCCCAGGAACCTCCGAGATCCAAAACACAAGTGCGTAGCATATCTTCAAGAGTCTGAATAGTCCTTTCAGATTGCCCGTCTGTCTGAGGGTGATACGCGGTACTAAACTTGAGCTGAGTGCCCAAGCTAGCCTGCAGACTCCTCCAGAAATGGGAAGTAAAACAACTATCCCGATCTGAGACGATACTCATAGGAACTCCATGTAATCTGATAATCTGCTGTACGTACATTTCTGCTAGCTTCTCTGTCAATGTACCCACTTTGAATGGTAGGAAGTGGGCTGATTTGGTCAACCTATCCACGATGACCCAAATCGCGTCCTTTCCTTCTGAAGAACGTGGAAGCCCTGAAACAAAGTCCATAGTCACGTGCTCCCACTTCCATTCTGGAATGGGTAAAGGTTGAAGCAATCCTCCTGGCCTCTGTCGATCTGCTTTTATCTGCTGGCGCACTAAACATCGGGATAAAAAGCGTGCTAACTTGCACTTCATACCATACCACCATACATGTTCCCTCAAATCTCGATACATTTTGTTGGCTCCGGGATGCATCGAGTACTAAGAGCGATATGCCTTCTGCAAAATCTTTTCTCGTAATTCTCCACTTGGCACACACATCTTCTGTAAACCCCCTCACCCAAAATTAGGGCTACTTGGTTTAGATAGTGAAATTAGGGCTAGTTTGAACCAATTTGAATTAGAACACGACATTTAATTTAATTACGGAATAATTATGACACGTAGCGCACCTTACCGTTGCTCGATAATTGGAGCACCTCACTAACCGTTGCCTATCTACGAATTTCACAACATTGTCCTAGACGTGCCCGCCTACCTCTCTGACCCTTGAGCAACTTATTATATTGCTTTCTTGTGCAACATTTTAGCCGCACAATAAACGTCGCGGACGTTATTTCTTAATTCGAAATAATTTCCAATTTTGTACCCTTGTGCGTCCCAACCGAAATTGGGGACACAATCTTGCCCGTCTTGTGCATCTCAAATTTTATTAATATCCTACACTGTCCCCTCTACGCCCTGACAATTTTGTCCTACCAAATCTAATCCCATGTACTCCTAATTAATTCTAGAACATCGTGCGCAGTTCGATTTAATTAATTAAATCTAAATTCTGCCTTTGTGCAAATTTTCCAATTATCGGAGGGCTTCTATGCAAAAACGTATTAAGGTGCCCCCGCCATTGGACAATTCGTGAAGAAACCTATTTTTCCTTTCATGTGGATTTTTCCGCAATTTTTCGAGATGTGCAACGCGCAACATCGCCCTCCTATTTTAATCCAACCCTTGCAATTAAATAATTGTAATTTAAAGCCCCAATATCCTCACGTGAGGCCAAGACCCACTCCAAGGATTGTAGACCAAGGCCAAGCCCAAGGAGATGTTGACCAAAGTCAAGATTATCTAGGTCAAACCCAAAATCCCTCATGTGTATATATATAACTTTTCTTTCCCTTTTCATAAAATAAACCAAAAAAAACCCAAAACCTAGAAAATTCTCATAGCCGACTTCCTGTTCACCCATCCCCCATCCCTGCCGCCGCCGGAGCACTCGTCGGCATAGGCCGTCGCCACTCGATCTCCCTCTCGCCGGGGATCATCTCGACCACCGACCCCTGTCCTCTCCTCCGCTCCTGCCACCACCAGCCTCCCGTCGTCAACTTCGTCTCCTCCGCCTGGACTCCTTCGGACCAGCCCGGCCAGTCCCCCACCGGTTCCTCTCCGTTGAACCACCTTGCCACCACCAACATCTGATCGGAGCAGAGCTCTTCCGCTCCACGATTACCACCCCTCTTCCTCCCCTTCCTCTTCAAGATTCGATTACAAACCCTAAGCCGGCGAGCTCGTGACCGTCGCGGCGATGCCCCAATCACAGCTACCATGGCCAAGCCTCGGTGCCGACGTCGGATCCGATGGATCAATCGTAGCTCTGGCGAAGAGAGCTCAACGACGAGCTGCTCCCAGTGATCGAGCCGCCTGAACCCGCCGGCGAGCTTTCACGAGCAGCTCATCCATGGCGATCTTCTCCTCCGCTCCGCCAGTGATCCATCATTTCTCCATTGGTGATAGACTTCTCCGATGATCGTCCGTGACTCCGGGACGTCGATGATGAAAGGAATGATTTCGTGTTCTCTGCTGAGGTCGTTATTCGAAGTCCCTCTCGATCGGTCGATTAGCTCTATTTTCATCGGTCTGGCCTCCCCGACAGTTGGTGAAGACGAAGGTCATCGACTACCCGCTGAACTCGAAGTCAATCGATCAATCGACGAGCTCTGAGATAATTATCGAGATTGCTTCGAGATCTGTCGAAATCGGAGGAACAAACTCTATATCAGTTTATTAGAATCAGTGAGCCATGTGGCCTTTCTCATTGATTCTGACTTCTCATTCGACTTCAACAGGGTCTTTTGAAGTTATTATTGAAATGCTCTTAACATGTTCATTGAATTATCACATGAAGTGGAATCGACAGTAACTACCCGAGCCATCCAAATACTGTGTGAAGCATACAGTTGAACACAGCTTTTCAATGATCGACGGTTGGAATCGATTAGTCCTACGTCGGCAAGTTGGAGACAACATCTTGGTGCAGCTTTGTCTCAGACTCGACCTTGTGTTTGTATTCACAAGATCGGATGCCAAGGTGGATTTAGTGCAACCTCACCGTCGTACCAGTGCACGTACTCCAAGGTATAAACTTGCATGTCTTCTCCTTTTATGCATGTTCGGGTGTGCGCCAATAGGACATTAGTATTTTTGTACCACAATTAGCAGTTAGCAGACCTTGAGTCAGTAAATCCAACTCGCGTTCGTACGCGTACGCAAACATTATTCAATCTGTATATGTACATATATTTAGTAGATGTATATTTAGTTAATCTTTAACATATTATTAATTGGTATATATTTATGTACATATTTAATATGTATATGTATTCCAATAGTTATGTAATAAATTACTAGTTATATATTATATAATCATATGGGTATATGTAATTAAATGCTAAGTTATAAATTAGGACTAAATATTCAGACTGTACAACCCTAGGACACCGTGGACTGTCCCGTACTCACCTTGACCATGTTGACCCTAACACTTGGGAATTGTCCGCCTTGCGTACATTAACGTACTGGCGTAGACACCGTCAGTTGACTGTCCAATTTCGTACAATACTTGAAGATATGATCCCGCGTAATTCAACGCATAATTGACCGTGTTAGATGACTAGTGCCACCCTAGTGTACCCCCTGAGTCCAGTGTAAATATTGTTGTGTGTGTGCTAGTGTAATGACTAATGATTTTATTTTATATATTCATATGTACATAGGATGTTGGATTATTTCTGCGCGACTTTTGGAGCAGGTTATTGGTACATTGCAGCTTTCTTGCCAGGCAAGTATACCTTGCCATTGTACTGCTATTTTTATTCCATATGTTGCATGCATATTTATTTTCTGTCTTTTCATATATTTTAACTGTTATATAAAATGCTCGCGACGGTGACGTCGCGATAGATTTTTATTTATGTATTGCATTGACCTTGTTCATGAGACTACCCCATTATCATGTAGCACCATTAGGTTCATTGGCCGTGACACAGTTGTTACACGAGTGTGAGTCTCATATAGAGATCACGGACTTGCGTGCGGGGTTGGCCTCCTGTACGTGTGGGCCGTGCGTTAGGAATAACTGCTGTTAGAAACTTTGCATGCTAGAAGACTTAGCAGTTATTAGAGGTTTATGGACATAGCTTATTGTAGTACGGTGGCCCCATCCTTGTCCTTGTTTGGTTGCAGGATTGGGCTAGGGTACTAAGAATAGGCTATGGACCACATCGTGTCATGGACATGACATGCTTAGAGCATGGGGTGGAGAGAACAACAAGTACCGCATTTGAGCTCCTTTACACATTTTCTCCTGTACGCCCTGATTCTCCGCTGGAGATACGGGCCATGATGACCACTATATATTATGTACTATCAGGCGGGCCACCGGCGTTCAAAAGACGACGTGCCTTTTAGGCCCCTGGATCTCCAATAGAGAACCATGCCAAATCCCAGTTTTCAGCCAGATAGCTCACTTGTGGGGAAAGGTATTCTTAACTGCATTCACATAGATGGTTAGGCGACCCCAATGGATGTTTATTTTCAGTACTTTATTGGCATGTGTTTAAGTATACTTGTTATGTCCCTCTGAGGACCTGGTCCGTTGCCAGGTGTACCTGTTCTTGAGTATTTGCAGGAGCACAGATTTGGACGGATATAGATGCTCCGTGGATGTCTTCTCTTCGAGCCGTGATTGGTAGCTGGTACTTATTGTTTGAGTGAGTTGTGCTTATTGTATTTATTTTTCCCATTCGAGTTGGTAGTGGATTTGTTTCCATCCAACTATCCTCTTTAGATACTTCTGTTGAGATCTAGTTCATAGATACTGGTTATTTATTTCTATATGATTTTGGTGGATGAGATTAGATTTTACCCTGTGACTTGTATTACATTTTATACCACTTGTGGATTTTATATTCATAATACAGCGTACGTGTGGATTTGGTTTCCATATATTGGAGTTGCCATATCCATGCGGCTGGCATGCTTGCGTGTCCTAGTCCTACGTATTTTTGGGACTGGGACGTGACATATTTTTGTGGTGGCCCATGCAGGTCAAGAGCATATTGTCTCGGTTACGTTGCTGTACCGAACAAGCCTGCACCTAGGACTAGAGTATAGGATCTCATCCACATTGACTATGATTCATCTTCCTCCTATCTGTTCTATTTGAAATATTACATCCTGCTTGATTCCTGTGCTTCCCTAATAGTTCTTTAAGTATAGCCTTCTCCCAGAATATAGAAGTTCCTGTTGTTAGATGATAATTAGAGTAGCACACCTATTTAGAATACAACGAGATTATAGATACACCACTAAGTTTAGAATATCTAGCGAACCCTAGAATCCATGATCCCTATAATTGGTTTACCATTACCCCGGATGTATTATGAAGACTTGAGTAGTATAGACACTACTAGAGATAGTTAGAGGTTTTACCATAATGTTTGACCCTAGTATTGAGGAACCAATAGAGAACCAAAAAAAAATTGAATATTATGACTGAACCCAACCCTCGCAGTTAGATAAGTATTGGAGAATGGTAAACTTATATCATTGTCTTGTTATTAGTAGACAGCACCCTAGGAAGCCTAGAGGAATGTAATCAACCCTTCTCCCTTGATCATACCCCGAACATAGCAATTAGTACCCCACTCCCCTTAGAGAACCATGATGCTATCTAGAGCCCTCTATCTTTATTTTATATTGTTTCCCTGCGACCATAGCGCTCGCTATTTTGCGATGGCTAATTAAGTTTCTTCTCTTCATCTTTCAACTCGTGCCATCTGACACTTCGGATAGTAGGCCAAGTAAATTTATTCTTTGGTAAGGGCTCATAGTTTGCTAGGATTATAGTTGTAGCCGTAAGTGTGAATTTTGTTTTGCTTGGTAGTTAGAACTTGATAAGTTTAAGTTGTTTTGTAGATTGTGACCGATGATTAACCCTTAGTTTTAAATCATGTAATTTGTACCCTCGCAAGCGAGATCCCTTTCCCCTTAACGGCCAGTAACTCTTCTATCCTTACTATTGACACATGTTCTATGAGCACTATGATTAAGACTTAAGGTGACCCTTACCTATATAATGCAATAGGAGACCCTAATAAGTATCAAGATCCTTCCTCATATACCCTAATAAGAGTTTCTGCTCTATTTACATATGCAAGGTTATTCTTGTAGGATCCTCTTAAGACTGTCACAATAGTAGTTAAATTATTTTAAATTGGGTAGTATACCTCACCACCTAGTATCATATAGCCCTTGTGATCCATTGACGAAGTATAACTGAATGGCATTAATTGTATGCTAACATAAGATGATAGTGTTTATTCAGACTATAGAACTTAGAGGCTCATACCCCTACTTTGTCGACTATTGACTTAGACAAGGAATTAATATGACAGCTGTAGAGATTGTGTAGTCCTTCATTATTATTGTTTATTTTGCTTTTGTTTTGTGAACTTGAATTGTTATGAACCATCTCTCATCATAATCCAGCGTATCTATAATCTCTGTACTACCTTGACTTATGCTGCTATTATAGCCTAGTTTTGTAGGCTTATCCTTTATCGAGCCTGTTCATGACATATATTATTGGAGTACTACACTAATACATTTCAGAATCAGTGTATTACGGTCTGATCAACCCTAGTACGCTCGATTCGCCCTTCGTAACACTACTTTACGTGGATTGAGATAGGTAGTGATTAGTAGACGAATATACTTGCCCTAGGCATGTCTGACATATCGTATCAGTTACATAACTGTACTAATACGAGCAGGCAAACAAAGGATTACCAAAATAGGATTTCAATCCACAACTGCTTTGACAATTCCCAATTGAATTTTTTAAACGCCTTGATCCCAATACTTCTATTCTATTACCTCTCCCTTGAACTCTTTATTATTGATTTACGTCTTTCCTTATTTCAGAAAGACGAAACGTCTTGCTTGGTATAAGTTTGATATATAGATAGTACTAGATATCCCCCATAGGTCAATCACATTGTTTGGTGACTACTTTTTTTAAGTGATTAAGGGCATATCATGGAGGATATATTTGGTGTTAAAAGACTTTGAGGATTAAATAACATGATCAAATAAATTGGGACATAGCCTTCTTAGAGGTATAGCCTTAGATGATAGATGGGTAAATTCTAAGTTGGGTAGAAACTACCATGTTAACTTAAGGAGGATTCTTTAGACTGTAATCAAGTGAGGTTAGATAGAGAAACCCTACCCTAGTTTAATTTCGAGGACGAAATTGTTTTAAGTTGGGTAGATTGTAAACCCCCTCACCCAAAATTAGGGCTACTTGGTTTAGATAGTGAAATTAGGGCTAGTTTGAACCAATTTGAATTAGAACACGACATTTAATTTAATTACGGAATAATTATGACACGTAGCGCACCTTACCGTTGCTCGATAATTGGAGCACCTCACTAACCGTTGCCTATCTACGAATTTCACAACATTGTCCTAGACGTGCCCGCCTACCTCTCTGACCCTTGAGCAACTTATTATATTGCTTTCTTGTGCAACATTTTAGCCGCACAATAAACGTCGCGGACGTTATTTCTTAATTCGAAATAATTTCCAATTTTGTACCCTTGTGCGTCCCAACCGAAATTGGGGACACAATTTGCCCGTCTTGTGCATCTCAAATTTTATTAATATCCTACACTGTCCCCTCTACGCCCTGACAATTTTGTCCTACCAAATCTAATCCCATATACTCCTAATTAATTCTAGAACATCGTGCGCAGTTCAATTTAATTAATTAAATCTAAATTCTGCCTTTGCGCAAATTTTCCAATTATCGGAGGGCTTCTATGCAAAAACGTATTAAGGTGCCCCCGCCATTGGACAATTCGTGAAGAAACCTATTTTTTCTTTCATGTGGATTTTTCCGCAATTTTTCGAGATGTGCAACGCGCAACATCGCCCTCCTATTTTAATCCAACCCTTGCAATTAAATAATTGTAATTTAAAGCCCCAATATCCTCACGTGAGGCCAAGACCCACTCCAAGGATTGTAGACCAAGGCCAAGCCCAAGGAGATGTTGACCAAAGTCAAGATTATCTAGGTCAAACCCAAAATCCCTCATGTGTATATATATAACTTTTCTTTCCCTTTTCATAAAATAAACCAAAAAAAACCCAAAACCTAGAAAATTCTCATAGCCGACTTCCTGTTCACCCATCCCCCATCCCTGCCGCCGCCGGAGCACTCGCCGGCATAGGCCGTCGCCACTCGATCTCCCTCTCGCCGGGGATCATCTCGACCACCGACCCCTGTCCTCTCCTCCGCTCCTGCCACCACCAGCCTCCCGTCGTCAACTTCGTCTCCTCCGCCTGGACTCCTTCGGACCAGCCCGGCCAGTCCCCCACCGGTTCCTCTCCGTTGAACCACCTTGCCACCACCAACATCTGATCGGAGCAGAGCTCTTCCGCTCCACGATTACCACCCCTCTTCCTCCCCTTCCTCTTCAAGATTCGGTTACAAACCCTAAGCCGGCGAGCTCGTGACCGTCGCGGCGATGCCCCAATCACAGCTACCATGGCCAAGCCTCGGTGCCGACGTCGGATCCGATGGATCAATCGTAGCTCTGGCGAAGAGAGCTCAACGACGAGCTGCTCCCAGTGATCGAGCCGCCTGAACCCGCCGGCGAGCTTTCACGAGCAGCTCATCCATGGCGATCTTCTCCTCCGCTCCGCCAGTGATCCATCATTTCTCCATTGGTGATGGACTTCTCCGATGATCGTCCGTGACTCCGGGACGTCGACGATGAAAGGAATGATTTCGTGTTCTCTGCTGAGGTCGTTATTCGAAGTCCCTCTCGATCGGTCGATTAGCTCTATTTTCATCGGTCTGGCCTCCCCGACAGTTGGTGAAGACGAAGGTCATCGACTACCCGCTGAACTCGAAGTCAATCGATCAATCGACGAGCTCTGAGATAATTATCGAGATTGCTTCGAGATCTGTCGAAATCGGAGGAACAAACTCTATATCAGTTTATTAGAATCAGTGAGCCATGTGGCCTTTCTCATTGATTCTGACTTCTCATTCGACTTCAACAGGGTCTTTTGAAGTTATTATTGAAATGCTCTTAACATGTTCATTGAATTATCACATGAAGTGGAATCGACAGTAACTACCCGAGCCATCCAAATACTGTGTGAAGCATACAGTTGAACACAGCTTTTCAATGATCGACGGTTGGAATCGATTAGTCCTACGTCGGCAAGTTGGAGACAACATCTTGGTGCAGCTTTGTCTCAGACTCGACCTTGTGTTTGTATTCACAAGATCGGATGCCAAGGTGGATTTAGTGCAACCTCACCGTCGTACCAGTGCACGTACTCCAAGGTATAAACTTGCATGTCTTCTCCTTTTATGCATGTTCGGGTGTGCGCCAATAGGACATTAGTATTTTTGTACCACAATTAGCAGTTAGCAGACCTTGAGTCGGTAAATCCAACTCGCGTTCGTACGCGTACGCAAACATTATTCAATCTGTATATGTACATATATTTAGTAGATGTATATTTAGTTAATCTTTAACATATTATTAATTGGTATATATTTATGTACATATTTAATATGTATATGTATTCCAATAGTTATGTAATAAATTACTAGTTATATATTATATAATCATATGGGTATATGTAATTAAATGCTAAGTTATAAATTAGGACTAAATATTCAGACTGTACAACCCTAGGACACCGTGGACTGTCCCGTACTCACCTTGACCATGTTGACCCTAACACTTGGGAATTGTCCGCCTTGCGTACATTAACGTACTGGCGTAGACACCGTCAGTTGACTGTCCGATTTCGTACAATACTTGAAGATATGATCCCGCGTAATTCAACGCGTAATTGACCGTGTTAGATGACTAGTGCCACCTTAGTGTACCCTCTGAGTCCAGTGTAAATATTGTTGTGTGTGTGCTAGTGTAATGACTAATGATTTTATTGTATATATTCATATGTACATAGGATGTTGGATTATTTCTGCGCGACTTTTGGAGCAGGTTATTGGTACATTGCAGCTTTCTTGCCAGGCAAGTATACCTTGCCATTGTACTGTTATTTTTATTCCATATGTTGCATGCATATTTATTTTCTGTCTTTTCATATATTTTAACTGTTATATAAAATGCTCGCGACGGTGACGTCGCGATAGATTTTTATTTATGTATTGCATTGACCTTGTTCATGAGACTACCCCATTATCATGTAGCACCATTAGGTTCATTGGCCGTGACACAGTTGTTACACGAGTGTGAGTCTCATATAGAGATCACGGACTTGCGTGCGGGGTTGGCCTCCTGTACGTGTGGGCCGTGCGTTAGGAATAACTGCTGTTAGAAACTTTGCATGCTAGAAGACTTAGCAGTTATTAGAGGTTTATGGACATAGCTTATTGTAGTACGGTGGCCCCATCCTTGTCCTTGTTTGGTTGCAGGATTGGGCTAGGGTACTAAGAATAGGCTATGGACCACATCGTGTCATGGACATGACATGCTTAGAGCATGGGGTGGGGAGAACAACAAGTACCGCATTTGAGCTCCTTTACACATTTTCTCCTGTACGCCCTGATTCTCCGCTGGAGATACGGGCCATGATGACCACTATATATTATGTACTATCAGGCGGGCCACCGGCGTTCAAAAGACGACGTGCCTTTTAGGCCCCTGGATCTCCAATAGAGAACCATGCCAAATCCCAGTTTTCAGCCAGATAGCTCACTTGTGGGGAAAGGTGTTCTTAACTGCATTCACATAGATGGTTAGGCGACCCCAATGGATGTTTATTTTCAGTACTTTATTGGCATGTGTTTAAGTATACTTGTTATGTCCCTCTGAGGACCTGGTCCGCTGCCAGGTGTACCTGTTCTTGAGTATTTGCAGGAGCACAGATTTGGACGGATATAGATGCTCCGTGGATGTCTTCTCTTCGAGCCGTGATTGGTAGCTGGTACTTATTGTTTGAGTGAGTTGTGCTTATTGTATTTATTTTTCCCATTCGAGTTGGTAGTGGATTTGTTTCCATCCAACTATCCTCTTTAGATACTTCTGTTGAGATCTAGTTCATAGATACTGGTTATTTATTTCTATATGATTTTGGTGGATGAGATTAGATTTTACCCTGTGACTTGTATTACATTTTATACCACTTGTGGATTTTATATTCATAATACAGCGTACGTGTGGATTTGGTTTCCATATATTGGAGTTGCCATATCCATGCGGCTGGCATGCTTGCGTGTCCTAGTCCTACGTATTTTTGGGACTGGGGCGTGACATCTTCGTGCTATGCCGTAAAGATCCATCATCCGCAATAGTGAAGTCATCTGTCAATCCTGTCCGAACTTGTGCCCTAATATTCCTTAGAGTCTCATCATCATATTATGCTGCTCTAATTCTGTCCATCAGCTCTGATTGTATCTGCAATCCCCACATCTGAATCTCAACTCCTGGAACTAGTACTTTAATTCCCAAACTCTCAAGATCATCTAATAAATGTTTATCTGAAGTCAAGCACATAGCCATCGGATACCTGCTCAAGGCATCGGCAACTACGTTGGCCTTTCCTAGATGGTACTGTAATGAGATATCAAAGTCTTTCATCAATTCTAACCACCTTCTCTGCCTCATGTTCAGTTCCTTCTGTGTAAACACGTACTTCAAGCTCTTGTGGTTTGTGAAGATCTCCACACGCTCTCTGTACAGATAGTATTTCCACATCTTTAGGGCGAAGATAACTGTTGCTAACTCCAAATCGTGAGTGGGTTAGTTCTTTTCATGAGGGCATAATTGTATGGAAGCATAGGTAATTACTTTCCCGTGTTTTAGAAGAACGCATCCTAAACCTTTTCCTGAAGTATCACTGTAGAGAGTGAATCCACCTGTTCCTAAAGGCAATGTCAAAACTAGTGCTATCGTCAATCTCTTCTTCAGCTCCTCAAATACGGCTTAACATTCTCCTGTCCAAACAAATTCTACATCTTTCTTGGTCTGCCTAGTCATTGGTTCTGCAATCTTGGAGATGTCTTGTACAAATCTTCTGTAGTATCCTGTTAGTCCGAGAAAGCTTCTGATTTTAGCTACCGAACTGGGAATAGCCCACGACACCACTGCCTCTATCTTCTTTGGGTTAACTGATATCCTGTTACCCGTTACCATGTGTCCAAGAAATTCAACCTTGTCAAGAAAGAACTCACACTTGGAAAGCTTCATGTACAACTCCTCTCTCCTGAGAGTCTCTAAGACCATCCTCAAGTGTTGTTCATGCTCTTCTGGGGTCTTCAAATATATTAGAATATCGTTAATAAATACCACTATGAACTTGTCAAGGTATTGGTGGAATACCTTGTTCATCAAGTTCATGAATACTGCTGGTGCACTGGTTAAACCAAATAGCATTACTATGAATTCAAACTGGCCATATCTGGTCCGAAAGGCTGTCTTCGGTATGTCTTCTCTCTTCACCTTCACCTGGTGATAGCCTGACCTCAAGTCTATCTTTGAAAACACCTTCGCTCCGCTCAATTGATCGAAAAGATCATCTATCCTCGGCAGCGGGTATTTGTTTTTGATAGTGAGGTTATTCAGAGCTCTATAATCGATACACATGCGTACCATGTTGTCCTTCTTATGTACGAACAATACCGGTGCTCCCCATGGCAATGAACTGGATCTAATGAAACCTTTATCTTGCAGCTCCTCAACTTGCTTCTTTAGTTCTACCAACTCGTTGTTGTTGACTCTATAGACATGTTGCGAAATATGCTCCGCTCTTGGTATCAAGTCTATAGAGAATTCAACATCTCTGTCCGGCGGCAAACATGGAAACTCCTCTGGAAATATATCCAAGAACTCCGCTATCAGTGGATGTGGCAACTCCTCTTCTTCCATCCTGGCTTCGTAAAAAGTGCCTCTGCTCTGCTCCTCTGCTCGTTTGGCAATCTCAAACTCTGGCTCTACCTCCGTGATAATTTATAGAAGCATGGTGTTTACTCAGCCAGTCCATTCCGAGTACAATATCGTATCCTGAAAGTGGCATAACGAGTAAACTCACGCTCAACTCTCGGCCTTCCAATGACACTCTCCGATCCTTGCAATAATCACGGACTAGGATAATGCCTCCTCCCGTCGTGATCTTACAAGTCCTATCTAATGGTTTCATTTCTAAATGATGCTTAAGGGCATAAGATACAGATACGAAACTATAGGAAGCGCCAGAATCAAATAATGCAAGTGCTGGAATAGAATCGAGTAAAACTGAACCTGAAATCACGTCTCCAGGTGGCTCAGCCTCCTCAGTAGTCATGGCGTAAGCTCGCCCCTGTGGTGCTCCTCTCTGTTGCTGCTGGTACTTAGCAAACCTCTGCTGTTGTGGTGGAAGTGGAGGTCCTCTTTGCTGGCCTCCTGTTACCGTAGGTGCTCTAGCTGGTCCTCTCGGAGCTGCTGCTCCTCCCCGGCGAGTCTGAACAGCTGGACAGTCTCTCAGCTGATGTGTTGACGATCCACATGACAAGCATGTTCCCAGCCTCTTCCGGCAGATGTCTCTAGTATGTCCCATCTTTTCGCAATACGCGCACTGGGCAACGGGTTAATTCTGTCTCTGTGGTTGCTGCTGCTGGATATGTTCTCGAACTGGTACCTGTTGCTGGTATTGCTGCTGGTACGGCCTCTGTTGTTATTGTTGGAAGTGTGGGCGCTTGGCCTGTCATGTGTTACCACTTGCTCCTCCATAAGTGTCGTATCCTCTCTTGGGCCTGAGGTCCAAGTCATCTTCAGCAATCTGGGCATCCATCAGAATACCCTCAAAGGTAGCAGTGCGTCATCCTGAAGTACGAGACTTGATCTCTCTATTCAATTCCTTTCTGAATTTTCATGCTCTGTCTCCGGGGTCTCGAATCATCGATGGTGCGAATCGACTCAAACGACAAAACTCCGTGGCATATTCGTCGACTGAAAAGCCTCCTTGGATTAAGTCATGGAACTGACTTTCCAATGTTCCCAAAACTACTTCAGAAAAGAATTTCTACTTGAAGAGCTCCTTAAAGTCCTCCCAAGTAAGTTTTTCGACAGTGAGTCTCGGTTCTGTACGATACCACGTCAGTGCAATATCAAACATCTAACTGCCAGCGACCTCGATCTGAAGAATCTACGAAATCTGTGCTAAGCGCAAGTTCCTCTATATGTCCTCTAACCAATCGTCAACATAGAGTATTCCTTCTGTGCCTCTGAACTCTCGAGGCATCATCCTCTTAAAGTCCACTATGGTACCTGGCCTCTATTGTTGTTGGCCATGATGCTGCGGTTGTCGTGCTACTCTCTCCACAGCCTGGAGGGCCACCTGCTGAGCATTCTCCATTCTCTCTCTTATCAGCTTTGCCTGCGCCTGGTGTGCTTCTTCTTGCACTCTCTAAGCATCAGCTTGAATACGCTGAGGTTCTGCTGTTACTCTCTGGGCCTCTAGCATGCCCTGGATCAGTACGAACATCTGTGCCCCATCAGTGGGCACTCCTCCGGGAATCGGTGTCGGTGGTGGTGGAAGGTTGTCCGTCATAGCTAGGGTAATCCTCTGAATAGGCGGAGGAGGAATCCCGTTAGCTGCAGATGCTCCTACATGAACAGGAGATGTAGGAGGAACTTCAGGTGTCTGTTCGTTAGGTTAAGAGGTGGCAGACCTCTCTTAAGTTGATGCTCCCACTCTCATAGATCTAGTATTTGTCGGCATCCTGAATACAGATCAAAAGAATTAATAAAGGTGATAGATACGATATTATCAAGGAAGGACAGTAAAATGCTAAAGGAAGCAATCAATTAGGATAGCATTATGAAGATCAGAATTTCCTAGTTTGATTGAGCATACTCTCATCCTAAATCCTATTTCCTATATCCTATCGTAGGCTCGTAGCAGTACAACTAAGTTATCGCACTACCACAATATCGCACAATTTGCGAAACTAGACCTGCATAGGCCACCACTAAAAATGTGTCATGACCCGCATCCGGTATAGGGGCACGAGTGCGAATGTACGTCCAGCCTACGCCGCAGCATTGGCGGTAGAACGCTGTCTAGGTCATAATAAATACTAATATAACTCACAGTCTGTCAATAATATCAATCTCCATAAGGAGGACAATATATATCTCATAATGTAAACTCAATCACAACCACTATAAGAGTATAAAGGCCGATAAAAGATAAGAAGAATGACATAGTCAAACACCATGTCTCAAAATATAGATAAATCATAGTCTAGATGTCCAACAAAAAATCTCCACAAGTCTCAACATAAACTAAGAATAAGTCTAAACATAAACTCAATAAACCTCAAATAAGTCTCAGATGCATAAGATAAATACTATCTAGATAGATGCAGGTAATGTCTCCTCTAAAGGAATAGTCTTCTCTAAGATCTCTGGTGTGTAGTCTGCATCTATACCCAGTCCATAGTGTGTGGTACAAAAATCCTCAAGATCCTCTGGAAAAAATATCCAGTCATGATTGGAACGAAGTACAAGCACTAACAGCAGTTCCACATATATTGACAAAAACTATAACACAGTGTAAAGAAATATAAGACAGATATGAATACTGAAAATAAAGAAATACTAGAATAAATAGAATACTGGAATAATGAAGTATTGGAGCATATAATCCTCTATGTACATCTAGCAATGAACAGAAATACAAGTGCACGCTAGAATAATAAACTGGTATATATAAGTGAATGATAGAATCATGACTAGAACATAAGGAATGCTATATAAATATACTAGAGATACATGTCAAGAACATCTAACTAAGTGTGTGAAACATCAACATATTATGTGATCGGCTTGGGACTGATCAGGCTTGTTACATATGATTAGCTATGATTCATGTAAGGTCAGGCTAACCATCCGGATAGCTATGATACGAGCAATAGTCAGGCTAATCATATGTAACAGGCTATGAGGCATGTAATGGTCAGGCTGTACCGACGTGAGGTGTGGGTGAGCTATGAAGCAAGTAGAGTTGGGTATGATCACATAAGCTACTAATATTTCCCTGTTTGCCCAGCTAGCACGATGGATTCCAAATCACGACTCCTCGTGACAGGTCTCAATGATGCCAACTCGTGTAAACAACAGTGTCAGAGTCATGTACGCTATACAACTAGTATTATAGAGATAATCAACATAATGAAAATTGTCAGAGAATGTACTTACAGTGGTCCTTAGCTGGTAATACCAATGTCCTGGTTCCAAAGTATCATCTGAATGATCCAACAGTCCTATAGACATATCATATAATAATATTGCATCAGACATTACACTAACACACACAATCAGAATACAATGATCTCAGAGACACGCTACGGGTGTCACGTCTATAGTTGCTGTGCATAACAGACAGTCAATGATACGGTCTTGGCAGTACGTCGGTGTACATATGGCAGTCTGCTAACATGTTACACGGTCACGATCAAGGTAACTACGGGTATCCGTGGTTACACTCGGGTCATCTAGTACATAGACATATAATGCATATTATTATCTATCCTATACATTAATACTCATTAGTTACAAATGTAATATATATATATATATATATATATATATATATACACTTTAAATAGAATTAATACTTTGTATATATATTCAACATATATTAGGGAGATATATACAATACGTACATATATGTATATATACTAATTGAAAGATATACTATATATATATATATATATATATATATATATATATATATATATATATACGAAAGTACCTTTAAACTATACCAATACATGTGCCTTACATATATACTAATTAGGATCATATACGTTATGGATGTATATATATCTCAATATACACATAATAACCATCTACGTATACCATTACTAATACGTACATACATACACACCAATTATATATCTATATAGCAACATATGCATATATTAACATACCTAGAATATACATATGCATACAAATGAGGAATGCACGTATGCACACATGCACATGTACGTGAGAGGAGACTCAAACCTGGGTACGTGGGACGAGACGTGCGTGTCGAGGTCGTCGCGAAGGGGGTGGCAGCGGGGTGCTGCACGGTTTCACGGCTCGGCTCTGGTGATCGTCGAAGTCAGTCGTCAGCAGCAGGTCACGGTGAGGGAGGGTTCGACGCAGGCGTTCAGGTGCTCCGATGGGTCAGCGAGGTGCAACGGGTTTTTCTGTTGGAAATGGCGAGTTCAGCAGCGGGTCGTCGTCGCATCGTTCCGCCGTCGTGCTGGCGAGGATGGCCGAGTTGGTGAGGGGGATTCGTGATCCGTTCTACGAGGTTATGACGAGGGGAGATGAAACTGGCTCGGGATAGGTCAGTTTTTGGCGTCGTGGAGGGGATTGGTCGGTAGGGAGATGGGAACAGTGGAGATGGATGGTGGTGACGAGGGCGTCCGGCGGGGTCGCGCATTGTCTAGGCGGAGGAGAACGGTGAGGCGGTGGGATTATCGTGTGGAGGGGGGTCTCCGGCAAGGCTGAGCTCCGGCGGCAAAACGGCGAGAGGAGGTGAACAGTATTGGTTAAAGGGGGTCGGCTGATGCTTTGGTTGATAGGAAAAGCAAAGGAAAAGTAAAAAGAGTATTTATACATAAAGGGGGTTGGTTTGACCTAGAAAGGTTTGACTTTCGTCAACTCCTTGGGAAAAGGCCTTCTTATATAGGTATTTTAAGGGCTATGATTCAAATAAATTTAAAATGAATGGCTATGATGCATTGGTTCAAGGTTTTGGGACCATGGTTTCAAGGAGGTTGATGTTAAATTACACACTCCTGAAAATTATGAGAAAATATACATGAAAGAGAAAATGGGTTTATTTGCGTGTCGTATCCCAGGGGCAGACACCTTAAAGCACTTTTGCACAAAAGTGCCCAACAATTGGAAAATAACACAAAGTTGGGTTTATTTTTTAATTAAATTAGAATTAATGTAATTGGTGTTCTAAAATAAATTAGAAGTACAATGGACTGAAATTAAGTGGGACACAAGTTTCATAATTGAAGTAGACTCAGAATAAAATATTATCCTAATTTGGGTTGCTCAAAATAGGTCGAGATTGTGTCTCCAATTTCGATTGGAACACACAAGGACACAAAGTTAAATTTATATAGAATTAAATATAGTCATTTGCGATGAATATTGTGCGACTAAAATGAAGCACAACAAGACATAGTTATAAGTCACACAAAGATCAAAATAACAGTCTGGCATGTCTAGGACAAGGGTGTGAAATCAGTTGGAAGACAATGGCTAGTGTAGTGCTCTAATTATCGAAACAACGGTAATGTGCAATAATAAAATCATAAAAATTTAAATATAATTAATTATTATGCAATCATTTACACATTAATTAGGAAAAGACGAAAATACCCTTAATATGAAATGTGGGGGTGACAAGTCTACCCTCCTTAAAAGAATTTTATCCTCGAAATTTAAAATAAACTAGCACAAGAACAAACAATCAAACAATAAATTATACCTCAAGTCTCGAAGAGATACGAATACTGCTCGCATATTTCGTCCTCTCTCTCCTAGGTTGACTCGCCTGGAGAGTGATATCTCCATGCAACACGAACCAAGAGAATAGTCTAGTTCCGTAATACCTTCTCTCTACGATCTAAGATCTCAACGGGTTGTTCAGGATAGCTGAGTGTCGGTCCAACCTCGATCTCCGAGTGATCTAGTACGTGACTAGGATCTGCCATGTACAGTCTCAGTTGCGACACATAGAATATGTCATGCACTCCATCTAGAGCAGGCGGTAAGTCAAGTCTATATGTCACTGCACCGACCTTTGCAAGAATACTGAAGGGCCTGATGTAACGTGGACTAAGCTTTCTGCCTCTGCCAAAACGAATCATGTCTCGTGTTGAAAAAATTCGTAGGAACACCAAATCACCAACCTAGAACAAACAATCTTAACATGCAATCTAAAACAAAACAATCACAAACCAAAATATGTTTTAAATCTATACCTGAAATTCTAGGGGTCTACGGTGGCTATCGGCCCAATGCCGTTGTCTGTCCTGCGCCACTCGCAGTCTGTCTCTGATAAGTTTTACCTTCTCTGCTGCATCTACGATAATTTCTGGTCCTAACAAAGCTCTCTCTCCAACATCATCCTAAGATAACGGTGTACGATACCTTCGTCCATATAAAGCCTCGAATGGTGATATCTTAATGCTGGCCTGGTAGCTGTTGTTGTAAGAAAACTCTACTAGGTGTAGATGATCCTCCCAAGAACCTCCGAGATCCAAAACACAAGTGCGTAGCATATCTTCAAGAGTCTGAATAGTCCTTTCAGATTGCCCGTCTTTCTGGGGCTGATATGCGGTACTAAACTTGAGCTGAGTGCGCAAGCTAGCCTGCAGACTCCTTCAGAAATGGGAAGTAAAATGACTATCCTGATCTGAGACGATACTCACAGAAACTCCATGTAATCTGACAATCTGTTGTACGTACATATATGCTAGCTTCTCTGTCGATGTACCGACTTTGAATGGTAAGAAGTGGGATAATTTGGTCAACCTATCCACGATGACCCAAATCACATCCTATCCTCCTGGAGAACGTGGAAGCCCTGAAACGAAGTCCATAGTCACGTGCTCCCACTACCATTCTGGAATCGGTAAAGGTTGAAGCAATCCTTCTGGCCTCTGTCGATCTACTTTTACCTGCTGCCACACTAAACATCGAAATACAAAGCGTGCTACCTCACACTTCATACCATACCACCATATATGTTCCCTCAAATCTTGATACATTTTATTGGCTCTGGGATGCATCGAGTACTGAGAGCGATGTGCCTCCTGCAAAACCTTTTCGTGCAGTTCTCCACTTGGCACACACATCTTCGTGCCATGCCGTAAAGATCCATCATCCACAACAGTGAAGTCATTTGTCAATCCTGTCCGAACTTGTGCCCTAATATTTCTTAGAGTCTCATCATCATACTATGAAGCTCTAATTCTGTATATCAGCTCTGATTGTATCTGCAATCTCCACATCTGAATCTCAACTCTTGGAACTAGTACTTCAATTACCAAACTCTCAAGATCAGCTAATAAATGTCTATCTGAAGTCAAGCATATAGCCATCGGATACCTGCTCAAGGCATAGGCGACTACGTTGGCCTTTCCTGGATGGTACTGTAATGAGATATCAAAGTCTTTCATCAATTCTAACCACCTTCTCTGCCTCATGTTCAGCTCCTTCTGTGTAAACACGTACTTCAAGCTCTTGTGGTCTGTGAAGATCTCCACACGCTCTCCGTACAAATAGTATTTCCACAGCTTTAGGGCGAAGATAAATGCTGCTAACTCTAAATCGTGAGTGGGGTAGTTCTTTTCATGAGGGCATAATTATCTGGAAGCATAGGCAATTACTTTCCCGTGTTGTTGAAGAACGCATCCTAAACCTTTTTTCTGAACCATCACTGTAGATAGTGAATCCACCTGTTCCTGACGGCTATGTCAAAACTGGTGCTGTCGTCAATCTCTTCTTCATCTCCTTAAATACGGCTTGACATTCTTCTGTTCAGACAAATTCCACATCTTTCTTGGTCAGCCTAGTCATTGGTTCTGCAATCTTGGAGAAGTCTTGTACAAATCTTCTGTAGTATCCTGCTAGTCCGAGAAAGCTCCTGATTTTAGCTACCGAACTGGGGGTAGCCCACGACCCCACTGCTTCTATCTTCTTTGGGTTAACTAAGATTCCGTTACCTGTTACCATGTGTCCAAAAAATTCAACCTTGTCAAGGAAGAACTCACACTTGGAAAGCTTCCTGTACAACTCCTCTCTCCTGAGGGTCTCTAAGACCATCCTCAGGTGCTCTTCATGCTCTTCTGGGTTCTTCAAATATATTAGAATATCGTCAATAAACATCACTATGAACTTGTCAAGGTATTGGTGGAATACCTTGTTCATCAAGTTCATGAATACTGCTGGTACATTGGTCAAACCAAACGAAATTACTGTAAATTCAAACTGGCTATATCTGGTCAGAAAGGCTATCTTCGGTATGTCTTCTTTCTTTACCTTCACCTAGTGATAGCCTGACCTCAATTCTATCTTTGAAAACACCTTCGCTCCGCTCAATTGAACGAAAAGATCATCTATCCTCGGCAGCGGGTATTTGTTTTTGATAGTGAGGTTATTCAGAGCTCTATAATCGATATACATGCGTACCATACCGTCCTTCTTCGGTACGAACAATACCGGTGCTCCCCATAGCAATAAACTGGATCTAATGAAACCTTTATCTTACAGCTCCTCAACTTGCTTCTTTAGTTCTACTAACTTTTTATTGTTGACTCGATAGACATGTTGCGAAATAGGCTCCGCTCTTGGTATCAAGTCTATAGAGAATTCAATATCTCTGTCCGGCGACAAACCAGGCAACTCCTCTGGAAATACATCCAGGAACTCTGCTATCAGTGGATGTGGCAATTCCTCTTCTTCCGTCCTGGCTTCGTAAAAAGTGCCTCTGCTCTGCTCCTCTGGTGATCTCGAACTCTGGCTCTCCTGGTGGTCGAAATACTACTCTACCTCCGTGATAATTTATAGAAGCATGGTGTTTACTCAGCCAGTCCATTCTGAGTACAATATAGTATCCCGGAAGTGGCATGAGGAGTAAACTCACGCTCAACTCTCGGCCTTCCAATGACACTCTCCGATCCTTGCAATAATTACGGACTAGGATAATGCCTCCTCCTGTCATGATCTTGCAAGTCCTATCTAATGGTTCCGTTTCTAAACGATGCTTAAGGGCATAAGATACAGATACGAAACTATCGGAAGTGCCAGAATCAAATAATACAAGTGCTGGAATAGAATCGAGTAAAACTGAACCTGAAATCATGTCTCCAGCTGGCTCGGTCTCCTCAGTAGTCATGGCGTAAGCTCGCCCCTATGGTGCTCCTCTCTGCTGCTGCTGGTGCTGAGCAAACCTCTGCTTCTATGGTGGAAGTGGAGGTCCTCTCTGCTGGCCTCCTGGTACCGTAGGTGCTCTAGTTGGTCCTCTCTGAGCTGATGCTCCTCCCTGGCGAGTCTGAATAGTTGGACAGTCTCTCAGTTGATGTGTTGATGATCCACATGACAAGCATGTTCCCAGCCTCTTCCGGGAGATGTCTCTAGTATGTCCCATCTTTCCGTAATACGCACACTGGGCAACGGGCTGATTTTGTCTCTGTAGTTGCTGCTGCTGGATGTGTCCATCGCTGTGTATTAGTTTACTTCAAACATCGTACAAACCTAGGTGAAAATCGATGCCAACTTTAGGAAAAACTACGTTTTAAAACTACTAAAAATCTGTTGCAACCACCCATCTTTACGGACTCGTATCTCCCATCACAGAGGTCCGAACTTAGTTTTTCTTCTTGCTATGGAAAGACCACCTAACCTATATTATTTTCTGTCAATTATATTATTTTATTAGGCGTTATATGCTGAATTAAAATAGGTTGAAAATCACTAAAAACTTATTTTTAAAATTATAAAAACTTGTGATACAGAGCACGTCCTGACAAACGGGACTGCCTCGTCGTGTACCAATTACATCAAAAGACGCGTATGGTATGTCCAGACGTGTGATTTTTTGCTAAAACTGATTTGGACGCGTGTGCGCGTCGAAATCACCCCGTATCCGTGAAAAGTTCCCGTATCCCAACTTTTACAAAATACCACACCTTTTAGTGTACGCTCGTCAGAACGCGACAAAACTTGCGCCATTGGATTTATGGTATCACGCTGGTCCTGTGATCCAAGTTTTACGCAATTCTGATATAGTTGACCAAGCCGCCTATTTACGGGCCCCACAGTTGACTTTTTGGACGAATTTGTGTTCGGCTCACCGGAATCCAAAATTGGAAATACCGTTGAGTTCGTATTGACGTTTAGAATTGGTTTGACCTATAATTTGTCCTATTTAGAGATTTTTACCCCTGGCACACTTTTTGATGTAAAGTGGGCCACATGTGGACCCATCTTTGACCCGAAATTACCGTTTTGTCCCTGTATCCAAATTGGACGAAAGGGTAGTGTTTTCTAGCTATCTCACTTATTCTGAGAACGTTGGTAATATTTATTTCAGCTTCTGAAGATGTTCATTCTGAGGCCGTAGTTTTTGATCCTGTGTGCTTGACTCCTGGACGTTACACTTTGCAGCTTTCTTACCAGGCAAGATACCTTGCCAAATTGCTTACAGTACTTTGCATGCTTATTATATTTCTGTATATTCATTGCATGTGTATTTTCTTTTAGTCATAAATATATTCTATATATATATATATATATATATATATATATATGTTGACACACACTTAACACATAGTATCATGGGAGGGAAGGACAATCAGTAGGCGTATGGGCTATAACCACTCTGGTAAACCGTAGTAAGTATATATATATATATATATATTTATATATGTGTGTGTGTGTGTGTGTGTGTGTGTGTGTGTGTGTGTGTGTTGACACACACTTGACACATAGTATCATGGGAGGGGAGGACAATCAGTAGGCGTATGGGCTATAACCACTCTGGTAAACCGTAGTAACTAGCACGCACTATGGTAGTCGTGTCTGATGGTCACTACCCTCGCGGTATGTCGGCTTATGATGTTCCTGACGTATGTGTGAGTTGTGAGATTAGATAGAGTAGCCTACCCATGCCCATACGTCAAAAAGTTGTCCTCATTATGCATTCATATAGATTGTCTTGTACAGCGTACTTATATATTTTCTACCTATTATGCATGTTTACTGTATTCAAATTGGCATGCTTCTATGTATCTTGTTACGTCCCTCTGAGGACCTGGTCCCTTTCCATGTGTAAATGTTCATGACTATTCGCATGAGCATGGATCAGGACTTACTACTTATCTCTTCCGAGGATGTCTTACTTTCAGAGCATCTTTGATTATCTTTCGCGATGGATCGCTTCGCTGATACCTTTATATCACCATCTTATTTATATTACAGATTTACCCTTCTCCCTTATTTTAGTATTAATATAGTCATTGGTAGTGGATTTGTCTCCACCCGACTATTATTTTAGATTATTCAGGCTCATTATTCTACTTTAGTTATTTCTTTTCTATGACTTGTTGTATGGATGAGATTAGTATTTCTGTGACTTATGACTATATATATACTACATGTGAGTTTATATTCATATTACAGCGTACGTATATCATGGTATCCATATATTGGAGTTGCCATATACATACGGCTGGCATGCTTACGTGTTCCTAGTCCTACGTATTTTGGGACTGGGACGTGACATAGTATTGAATAATTAGTGAGCAATTTAGGCTAATAACCTTAGTTGGACCTAGTATGACTTAGTTGAGCTGGAATGACTTAGAATTTGACCTAGAAAGCATATAGATTCATTTTAAGATCATTTCTTATTTATTACACCATTTGATATGATTTTTCCTAAATAGGATTGTGTGACACTAGCTTGGACATCGAGAGACACCTTTGCTCAGGACCAGAGACGAGTACATCTCTCTGTTAGTTTTTATTTCATGATAGTGTATATATATCACTTATTCTAGAATTGTTTATCTGATTCTGACACAGTGGCTATACGGACTGGTACTAAATGGATCCTGTCATGGGATGTTTTAGCGGGTACTCTTTTACATATATTTTATCATGTGTATCGGGTATTGATTATCATGTATTTCGTGTTCACACACTGCTCGTGTTCAGTATTCTTATATTCGTGTTCGTAACGTGTCATGATTGGATCCATGAGTATTGGTTGGGGATGGGGGAGTAAGAGTTTTTTATGTGATCAAGTCCAGTGTATTCGTGTATATGTCGATTATATATCATATGTGTAATCGAGTTACCATATTGTATTCGTGTTCAACCTAACCCGATCACATAGCAAACTTGTACTCTATAGCACAATAACTAGTTTATCTATTTCCATTACTTGTAGTTATTCCATATTGTCTGTTCTTTCATTCCAGTATTTCACATGTTTACTCTAGTTTATTTCTATTTCCTATTGCTAGTTATCTTGTATGTTTTTCTATTATTTGTCATATATGTTCTACCATACATTTGGAACTGCTTTCAGAGTTTTGTACTTAATTCCAATCCTGATTGGATATATTTTCAGATGATTCGCTTGGGGAGCAGTATCCCACTTATTACGGGCCGCAGGACGGTGAGCCATTAGAGGATTCTTCCCTAAAGCTGGAGAACCTAGTGCCAGTGACCGAGGAGGCCTAGTTTCATATTTTTGGACATTGTATTAGTCTTATTTTAGACTTTTGGATTTTAGACTCTTGACATGTATATATTATTTTGGGAATGGCTTTTATTTTCTCTCTTTTATTCCATATCATGCTTTTATCCTCTTTAGTTTTATTTTGTGATTAGTATTGTTTACCATTATCATATACCATATTATCCCTACGTTTGGAGTTAAAATAATATTGAAAGGTACCTTATATATTGTATGAGATATTTAGATAGTATGGTTGACCCAAACAACATCTACCGCCGATAATGCGGCATAGGCGGGGCGTTGTTCACTACTCGTGCCCTTATTCTAGGTGCAGATCATAATACATTTTTATTGGTGGCCCATGCAGGTCCACAATCATAATAAGAACGATATCGTAGTAGTACTCTAAGTCGGAGATACTGCTACGAGCCTGCTTTATGATATAGGCTGGGATTATACTTAATCACAAGTAGGAAATAATTTCAAAATATTTGTTTTGCTATCTTTATCAATTTGAATGTTTGTTATACTTGAATAATTTTGTCCTTCTTTGATGATATCGTATCTTACTCAATATTAATTCCTTTGTCTCAATCCATCTTCAGGATGCCGCCGAAGACGCTATCCTAACGCTTAGGCGCAGTGTCAGAGAGGTCGGTCACTTCGTCGCCTCTGATAAAGGCACTAGCAGACACTATTCCATCAACTCCAGCTCAGAGGGTCATTTTACCGGTCCAGTTGGGCACTTTCGCAGAAGCTTTTAGGGTGCTCCACATCCGGTAAAGAGGACAGTGCCGGCAGTCTCAGAGAAGCTTCCACCTCCACCACCCGCAGTTGATCTGAAGTAGTTGATTACGCTCTTTCAGCAAATGATGGAGGCACAACGGGCAGGCAGAGGCCTACCAACGCCAGTTAGGGGTTATGAGGCAGGGCATTGAGAATGCCCACCAACTTGTATTTATCGTAGTCGAGAGAGTTGCCTTGGTCTAGCCACAGGTAGCTCCACCTCAGTTCACCCCGCAGGAGCCGAGACCGAGGACTATCATAGACTTCAAGAGGATAGAACCGAAGGACTTTAAAGGCACCAAGGAGATTATTTATGCTGATGATTGGATCATACATATAGAGAGGAACCTGCGGCTGGCGCAGATTTTCGATAGCCTACACGTAGAGGCAGCAGGGAGCATAATGTTTGACATCGCATTGACTTGGTTCACGATGGACCCCAGGATCTTAGTGTCAGAAATTACTTGGAAAGCTTTTAAGGAGATTTTTAAGGGAAAGTTCTTCCCGGTTGTGGCTCTGATATCTCTCGAGAGCTAGTTTTAGTACCTCTTCCAGGGGAGTATGATAGTGGACGAGTATGTGACAGATTTTTGTAGATTGGGTCACTTTGTGGAGGGACAAAATCCTAGGAGGAAGGCTTAGAAGTTCAAAAAGGGTCTGAACATGAAGATCAAATCCTAAACTAGCAGTCATCGTACCACTGTATTTGAGAAGATTCTAGCACAGGCACAGCAGGCGGAGAATGATTTAGAGGAGCTTGGATCCAAGATGATGAGGGATCCCTTAGGAGCTAGCAGTAGTGTGGGGCAAACAAAGTGGCCTCAATTTCAGCAGCAATATCAGAGATACTTCCTGCAGCCGAGGCAGCAGTTCCCTGTACCAGCTAGAGCACTAGTGCAGCAGGCGCACCAAATTTAGAGGCCAATTTAGCCGGTCATTCCTTGCCCATTATGGAAGAAGTCGGGACATGGATGGGATGCATGCAGGATGAGATTGGACCAGTATTTGCTCTGTGGATCAGGAGTCCACCAGTTGAGGGCTTGTCCTAGGGCTCTAACTCATCCAGCTCAGGGGGGGCCATGCATAGAGAGTACCCGTGAGACCACCAGTAGGACAACAGAGAGGACCTCCATTGCTGACACAGTAACAGAGGCTCGTACAACACCAGCAGCAACAGAGAGGTGCACAGCAGGGGAAAGCTTTTGCCTTGACCGTCGAGGAGGAGAAGCTAATTGGTGATGTTATTTCAAGTTCAGTCTATCTTGATTCTTTTCCAGCTTATGCTTTATTTGATTCTGGTGCTTCATATAGTTTCATATTTGTATCTTTTGCTTTGAATCATCATCTTAAGACTGAACCGTTGGTGAGGACTTGCAAGATCACGACTGGGGGTGGCATTATCCTGGACAGTGATGTTTGCAAGGATCAGAAAATTTCTCTGGGAGGCCGAGAGTTGAGTGCGTGTCTACTTGTAATGCCACTTTCGAGCTACGACATAGTACTCAGGATGGATTAGTTGAGTAAATACCATGCTAGTATCGATTATCGTGGAGGCAGAGTTTTGTTTCAGATGCCAGGAGAGCCAGAGTTTGAGTTTGTCAGAGGAGTGGCAGAGCGGAGCGAGGAAGACTTCTGTGGAGCTATGGTGGAAGAGCAGGAGCCGCCACATCAATTGATTGTAGAAGATATAGATGTTTTTTCGGAGGAGTTATCGGGGTTGCCACTAGACAGAGATGTGGAGTTCTCTATAGACTTAGTTCCAGGTGCAGATCCGATATCCCAGCACGTCTATAGGATGAACAACAATGAACTGGTAGAGTTAAAGAAGCAAGTGGATGAGTTACAGGACAAAGACTTCATCCGCTCCAGTTTATGACCGTGAGGTGCTCCGGTATTATTTGTACCAAAAATTATGGGTCAGTACGTATGTATATTGACTACAGGGCTCTTAACAACCTCACTATCAAGAATAAATATCCGTTGCTGTGGATTAACGATCTGTTTGATCAGTTGAGTGAAGAGATGGTATTCTCGAAGATAGACTTGAGGTCAGGGTCCCACCAGGTAAAAGTGAAGAAGGAAGATATTCCGAAGATAACTTTCAGGAATCGATATGGGCAGTTTGAGTTCTTGGTGATGCCGTTTGGGTTGACCAATGCCCCTGCGGTATCCATGAACTTGATGAATAAGGTATTTTATTATTACTTGGATCAGTTTGTTATGGTCTTCATTGATGATATATTGATATATTTGAAGACCCCAGAGGAGCATGAGAAGCACCTAAGGATAGTTCTGGAGATTCTTAGGAAGGAGAAGCTGTATGGCAAGCTTTTAAAGTATGAGTTATTCCTTGATAAGGTTGAATTCCTCGGGTATGTGATTACAGGAGACGGGATCTCATTAGACCCAAAGAAGATTTCTGCAGTAGAGTCCTGGTCTACCCCAAGTTCAGTGGAAGAGATCAGGAGTTTTATTGGATTGACAGGCTATTATCGGAGATTTATTCACAATTTTACCAAGATTGCAGAGTCGATGACTAGGCTGATCCGGAAGGACATGGAGTTCGTCTGGACTGAGGAGTGTCAGGCCACTTTTAAGGAGCTGAAGAAGATGTTGACTACAACTCCAATATTGACGTTATCATCGGAGACATGATAATTTTCCATATACAGTGATGCTTCGGGTAAGTATTTAGGATATTTTTACGGCAGAACGGGAAGCTGATTGCCTATGCTTTCAGGTAATTATGTCCTCATGAGAAGAATTACTTTACCCATGATTTGGAGTTGGCAGCAGTCATTTTTGCTCTAAAGTTGTGAAAACACTACTTGTCCGAAGAGCGTGTGAAGATCTTTACAGACCACCAGAGCTTGAAGTATGTGTTTACATAGAAAGAGCTCAACATGAGGCAGCGATGATGGTTAGAGTTGATGAAGGACTTCGACACATCATTGCAGTACCATCCAGGGAAGGCCAATATAGTCACTGATACCTTGAGCAGGTATCAAGTGGCTATGTACTTAACAAGGGACAGATATTTATTGACTGATCTGGATAGCTTGGGTATTAAGATGTTAGTTCCTGGAGTTAGAAAACAGATGTGGGGTCTACAGGTATAGTCAGAGTTGATGGTACGGATCAGAGTTGCACAGTTCGAGGATGAGTCTCTGAGGAGCTGTAAACCCCCTCACCCGGACTGGGGCGTGACAGGAGCATCAGTGTAATGCCCCGCAATCGCTCGGAGCGTTACGCTGAGTCGGATTGAATAAATCAAATGCTGGTTACATTTGAAATGTTGAATTTTTGGGAAGAAGGATTAATCGAGTTAGTTTTAATGTGCAGATGGCTAGCGGATTCGATGGAAATCAGGTGTTCGTTCAGAACATTACTGAATAGCTGAATGGAAGCGATAATGCCGTCTTCCTTAATCAGATCGGTCGGATGATTTGGAGAGCACGGTCTGCTCGCACGGTCATACCAGTTGAGTAGATCGCGCTTGCATCGGACCACGGGTTCAAGGAATTGGCTGTATCGGCAGGACAGGATGCCTAACGGGATCAATCATTGTGAGTGGGCTCTTTCCCTTCTCCTCTACTCCTTTATGCCTAATAATATGGAAAACACGTAAAAGGCTTGAACACTTGGGCTGAAATATTGAGAATCACTACACTGAGGCGTGCATAGAGTGTGCATCGTTGGCTTGGTAGGATTGTGGCTTGAAATGATTTATGCGATGGATAGTTAGAGCTGAGTCAGATTTTACATTTGAGGCAGTCGGTTGGATACTTGGGATTATACTTGGATAGTTGGAATGATACATTTGAGGCGATGGGAACGTCGGGAATTCGGGCAAGCGAACGTGCATTCGTGCACGAGTATCACATGGTCGCTTTGTCTTACAAAGCGAGCAGTTGTGGTTCGAAACCGAACAACTGCATCGGCGAGGGCGTTGTGTCGCTTGATGGGGCATCGTGCCACGAATGGGGCATTGTGCCACTGAAACGGCATTGTGCCATAGGATTTGCTTCGAGCATGGGTGTTGCACCAATTTGGACTCTGTGTTGAGAAGAGGCATCGTGCCTATGAAATACTTGATATTTTGGTGCCTTGGGCTATATCTTGAGGTCGAGATTTGGATTCCTTGGAATGGATATGTTGGAAGAATGGTTATGGATATTTGGTTGGATATCGGTTGAACGAGTATAGGATCGCTTGGTGGGGCAAGAATATTTTGATCCTCTCGTCATACCTACTGTGTCTGCATAGTCACGGACAACCTGCGTGGCACAGGGTTTGGTTTCCTGGAACGGGATGAGGCACCGGGGCACCGGGACCGTTCCACCATGGAGGAAACAATAGGCATCGCGCGATTGGACGCAGTGCTGGTAGTCCGATACCACCAGACGGGAGTAGCTGCCCAACCCTGGATCGGGTAGGATTGCCCTATTGATCTTGGTCCGATCAATGTCCTTCGTGGCTTCTGGCCAGTGACTTCATATAGAATAATGTTGGCTTGCTTTTCTTTTGTTGGTTTGTGCATCGTGTAGGCGCGGCCACCTTGCCTCGGCAAGATTGTGCATTTGAGTTTGAAATATATAAACTTTGGTTGAGGATGGATATTGAGGCGAGACTGATGGTTCGATATATTATCGTGCAGCGATGACATTGAGTAAGACGGGTCGGATATATATAACTGCTTGTCGTTTGGTTTGAGATTGAATGCTTGCATTCTTAAACTGCTTTACTGCTTTCCTTAACATGTCATTCATATGCCATGAAATGAATCTAGGATTCAACTAGAAAGATCATAATATAACTGGTTGCATTCACTATTATACTTAGTGTCGGCTTAGACGAGTGGGTTACCCCGCTCACCAGTACGGCTGTGTACTGACCCACGTTTGTGGGCAATATTTCAGGTACGCAGGCATAGTGGCGCTGCTTGGATATACGGGACAAGATGTATGAACTGTAAGTACCTTTGTGGGCTAGAGAAAAGAGCAAGAGTTATTTCATCGTCTTCGTGGCATCGCCTTTGTGGCATTGACTCGGGGCATTTTATTTGGACCCTATCGTGAGCTTCGCTTCGTATACTCTGTTTGTGTGCTTGGTACACTAAACGGCTTCCGCTGTAACTTGGTTATTTCGATGATAACTTTGGTGTTTGACAACATCGCCTTGTACGAGCGCAACTCCAGGCTCGTACGGCATCACGTCCCGATGGGAACGATTATCCTACGGGAGAGCTGTAACGTGGTGATTCTCGTTCAGCAGGGACTATCGAGCTTGCGGGAGATTGGGGCATGATAATCAGAGCGCAGGTCCAGATGAGATTGGCAGAGTACTTCAGTATTGCAAATGATGGATCATTATGACACGGTACCTGATTGTATGTGCCGAGTGGAGCATTACACGAGGAAGTTCTTCATGAGGCGCATAGATCTCAGTACTCTATGCATCCAGGTGCCAACAAGATTTATATAGACATGAGAGAGAATGTTTGGTGGTACGGTATGAAGCGGGATGTGGCAAGCTTCGTATCCAAATGTCTAGTATGCCAGCAGGTAAAGGCGGAGAGGTAGAGGCCAGGTGGATTGCTTCAGTCTTTATCTATTACAGAGTAAAAATATGAGCATGTGATAATGGATTTTTTTTTTGGGCTTCCGCGTTCTCCATGAGGGAAAGACGCAATTTGGGTCATCGTAGAAAGGTTGACCAAATCGGTCCATTTCTTGCCATTCATAGTGGGTACATCTACGGAGAAGCTCGCAAAAATATTTATGCGACAGATAGTCAGATTGTATGGAGTTCCTGAGAGCATAGTCTCAGATCGGGATAGTCACTTTATATTTTACTTCTGGAGGAGTTTGCAGGCTAGCTTGGGCACCCAGCTCAAGTTTAGTATCGCATATCACCTTCAGACAGACAGACAGTCGGAGAGGACTATCCAGAATCTTGAGGATATGCTTCGCACTTGTGTTTTGGATTTCAGAGGCTCTTAGGAGGATCATCTTCACTTGGTAGAGTTTGCATACAACAACAGGTACTAGGCCAGAATAGAGATTTTACTATTTGAGGCACTATATAGACGGAGATGTCACACTCCGTTATCTTGGGATGATGTTGGTGATAGATCCTTATTGGTACCAGAGATGGTCGTAGATGTAGCTGAGAAGGTGAAGCTTATCAAAGATAGACTTCGGGTAGCGTAGGACAGACAGCGACATTGGGCCGATAACCATTCAAGACCTTTGGAGTTTTGAGGTATATGTTTTGATTTGTATTGCTTGTGATTGCTTGTTTTAGTCGGAGTGGTAAGATTTTGTTTTATTATAGGTTGGCGATCTGGTGTTCTTGAGAATTTCTTTGACAAGGGGCACGATTCACTTTGGTGGAGACGGGAAGCTTAGTCCATGGTACATCAGACCCTTCGGTGTTCTTGAGAGGTTCGGTGTAGTGGCCTACAGACTAGACTTGTCGTCTGTACTAGAGGGAGTGCACAACATGTTTTACGTGTCGCAGCTGAGACGATATGTGGCAGATCCTAGCCATATGTTAGATTCCTCGGAGATCGAGGTTGGTCCTACTCTTAGCTACCCGGAGTAGCCGGTGGAGATTCTGGATCAGAGGAAGAAGGTACTGTGGAACTATACGATTTCTTTGGTACGTATCGCGTGGAGTCATTACTCTGCAAGAGAGTCTACCTGTGAGCGAGAGACCGAGATGCGCGAGCGATATCCTTATCTGTTTTAGCCGTTAGGTATAATTATTTCTTGTTTGATGTGATTGTTTTGTAGCTAGTTTCTTCCTTAAATTTTGAGGAAAAATTTTTTCTATGGAGGGTAGGTTTGTCACCCTCACTTTTCCAATTAGGAATAATTTAGTAATTTGGCCTAGTTATTTTATTTTTATAGATTATAATATTAATTTGAGTGTTATAAATAATTATTTATGATTTATATTATTTATTATAGTTAGTGGGATATCATATTAAATAGACTTGACAACTTGTGAACCCAATTAGACTTGTCCTGACAACTTATGAGCCCAACATGGACTAGGCCCATTAGACCCATTCCTCTAATTAATTAGAAGGATTAGACTAATTTGCATTAGTGTAGAATTTTCCAAAATAGCCTTCATATTTTTTTCCCATAATTTATCATGTAGGGGTAAACTAGACAATTGGAGGTGACTTGAGGAAGAGGGAAAGGGCTGACCACTTTAAGAGAGGTCTCTTCTCTCTCTCCTCTTTATTTGCATTCATTTTGAGATCCCCAATTCTCTAGATTCCGAATTCACTCCCTCCCTCCATCAATTGACCATCAATTTAATTATATTCTCCCTCAATTTCACCTAGCAAGGAGCGTTGGATCTTGGATTTGCAAAGAGCACTAGGAAGAGGAGCTCGTGGCAAGAAGATCGTGTCCGAATCGTGTCCATCAAATATTTTATTAGGAATCTATCTCCTAATATGTACAATTCTGAATTCACATTCATTATAGATTCCAAATTATGCATTTGACCATTAGGAACCCTCCCATGGCATAGGGCTACCTATAGGAAAAAGTTTTAAGCTCTTTGGTTGTGTATTGTTATTTTTATATAGTAATTTGTTTCTAAATAGAAGGAATTATGAGATTGACACATCAATTATGTGTCATGAGACCAATTAGATCTAATTAGACTTAGATCGGAGTTGTGAGACTAGGTACTTGTCCACAATTGGACATGAGTAGGCCGTATCATGATACAGTGTGATACCATATGATATGGAGCTCTATTTTGAGTATTTTGTACAATTACTTTTTAGTTCTAATTTTAGCAAGTTACTTTAGTTATTATGATGATATAGATGTGTATAATTGTTGTTTGTAAGAAATTGGAAGTTTTGGCACCTTGCTTGAGGTGTATCATGAGTGTCATAAAGTATGTATTTAATGTGTTTGATGATTTGACTCCTAATTAGTGTTGGTGATCTAGTGACTGTGTGAGTGAGGTTGTGTGGCTGTGAACATAGTAAGTAGAGAGAACTTGGTTGTGCTTTGCACATCAGTGCATAGAAAGTGTGGACTCGAGCAGTGAGGGCAGAGAGAGAGAGAATATTTGAGTTATGGGAATGTAACAGGTGGCGTCAACCTGAGATACTCCATATCAGTACTTGGATGTTAGGTAGGAGAGAGTCGGGCTTGAAATATTTTGGTAGCAGCAACAACTGATCACTTACTGTGGTGACTTTAATCGAGTCACTTGCCTCAGAGCAGGAAGTGCATTACCTGAATACAGTTGGGTAACATCGGGGGTTAGGGCAGTACATCAGGGTGTGTGATAATATGGGGTCAGGTTAAGGCTTGATCCTGCCGCAACTTATTTGCATCATACTAACAATAATAAAAGAGGAAACAAGTTACAACAGCAACTTGCTGACCCATCGAGCAACATGTATCATCAAGTGGAAAGGGTTCATTAGGGTGACAGTGATGTAGAATATTTAGTAGGAAAAATTGGACAGTGATCCAGTGGTGTATTTGTACCTGCATACACACAATGAGCTTGACCATGTGCAATTAGAGGGGTTGTAGTGGTCTGAAATAAGACAGGGAGTTGGGGGTTCATGGTTACGAGATTAGCAGCAACACAAGGGAAATGAGGGAGACTGTAGGATGACTCAAGTAGAACAATACAACATCAAGGGTAATATGTGCAGTAGCACATCAACTGCTCTGATGTGCAGTAGAAGTAACAGTATGGTACTGAGGGGGGTTAATGTTAGGTAAGCAACAGTAATAGTGTGCAATAATAAAGGAAAGGCATTCCTACAGACTTGATGCACACTAGTAGCAGTAACAATTAGAGGGGCAGAGACAATTGGAGACAAATGGCAAGGGTGAGTGCCTAGGAATAGATTTTGAGTCCAAACAAACTATGAGATAAGGTAAACTATTATGTAGATGTTAAGTAGAACAATAGGTATTCATAAGGTATTGAGTATAGGTAAAGTGATACCAAAGGGGGATATGGTCAAGTGAAGGTATCCTAGATGTTTTGAGGAAGGTCAGAGTGTGGCATCATAGATACCAAGTATTGGAGTGAGTGATTTAGAGTATCTTGATACCAAATAATGATAAATTGATTTCAAGATATCAATTGAGGCAAGGTATTGGGAGTGTTAATTAGGGTATCAAGTATAGGCTAAGTTATATATAGATATATATTATGCTTGGTATAAGTTATTATTTGATATTAGCTAATTAAATAATATTACCTTATTAGCTAGTATACCTAGTGATATTAACTAGTATTGACCTAAAAACTAAGGTATGACTCAGAATAACTAAGGCAATACCTATTACAAGCTAGTATTGAATAATTAGTGACCAATTTAGGCTAATAACCTTAGTTGGACCTAGTATGACTTAGTTGAGCTGGAATGACCTAGAATTTAACCTAGGAAGCATATTTGATTCATTTTTAACTCATTTCTTATTCATTACACCATTTGACATGATGTTTCTTAAATATGATTGTGTGACACCAGCTTGGGATCGAGAGACACATTTTCTCAGGATCAGAGGCGAGTACATCTCTCTGTTATTTTTTATTTTATAATAGTGTATATATCACTTGTTCTTAAATTGTTTACTTGATTCTGATACAGTGGCTACACGAATTGGTACTAAATGGATCATGTCATGGGATGTTATCTCCTACCGTATTCAGCGGGTACTCTTTTATATATATTTTATCATGTGTATCGGGTATTGATTATCATGTACTTCGTGTTCACACACTGCTCGCGTTCAGTATGCATATATTCGTGTTCGTAACGTGTCGTGATTGAATCCATGAGTATTTATTGGGGATGGGGTAGTAGGAGTTGGTTATGTGATCAAGCCCAGTGTATTTGTGTACATGTCGATTACATATCACACGAGTAATCGAGTTACCATATTGTATTCATGTTCATCCTAACCCAATCACATAACGAACTTGTACTCTGTGGCATATTGGCTAGTTTATCTATTTCTATTACTTGCAGTTATTACATATTGTCTGTTCTTTCATTATAGTATTTCACATATTTACTCTAGTTTATTTTTATTTCCTATTGCTAGTTATCTTGTATTATTTTCTATTATTTATCATATAAGCTCTACCATGCATTTGGAACTGCTTTCAGAGTTTTGTACTTCGCTCTAATCCTGATTGGATATATTTTTCAGATGATTGGCTTGAGGAGCAGTGTCCCACTTATTACGGACCGCAGGACGGTGAGCCATTAGAGGATTCTCCTCTAGTGCCAGTGACCGAGGAGGCCTAGTTTCATATTTTTGGATACTGTATTAGTCTTATTTTAGACTCTTGGCATATATATTATTTTGGGAGTGACTATATCTAGACTTATGGGTTTGGACTTGTGGATGTATTGTGATACTTATTTTCTCTCTTTTATTCCATATCGTGCTTTCATCCTCCTTTAGTTTTATTTTGTGATTGAGTATTGTTTACCATTATCATATACCATATTGTTCCTCTGTTTGGAGTTGAGATGACATTGACAGGTACCTTATATATATTGTATGAGATGTTTAGATAGTATGGTTGACCAAGACATCGTTCTACCACCGATATTGCGGCATAGGCTGGGTGTTGTTTACTACTCGTGCCCTTATTCTGGGTGTGGGTCATGACAGGCTCAGGCTGCATCAATAATGCTACCTTCAAAACTAAGACATGGGCTTGGATTGTTCAACATAAGCTGGCTATATCCAAACTGATGAGCAAACCTACTCGGCATATAAGGTTCCAAGAAGACGAGGTTCTGGTTCCGATATAATAGATGGGATGGCTGGATGGAAAGTAACCAGCAAAGGAGCTTCGGGGATAGAACCTGACGGGAACACCACCATCACACTGAACCCTATTCACTTCATTCTCTGTGAACTTCAAAACCGAGACAAAGAAGGAATAGTCTGCTACACGGGCGAGTGCATGCCGACTTGCAGGAACCTCAGTATGAACCCTGGGCATCCCACCATACTGGCAAATAAAAGCATCAGCTTCTGTCGTCATCCCCTCAACTCCAGGATGCATCAAAGACGGGTAGTGCATTAACATCCAACCCATTATATAATGGTAAGGTATCTCATCCTGGTTAAAATCCCAAGATCGTCATAAGGCATCACTTTGCTCATAAAAGTACATTGCCTGTGATGGATGCTGCAGACAATCGCTGGGAGTAAAGCTAGCTGATGGTCGAAAACTAACTTCACAGCGGGGAAGATGAGATTGCAGATAGCCCTCTCGATCAACTCGGATCCTCCTAGGACTATACAAATTCGTAGCCATATCATCAAGAATTCAGCCAACACAGCCTTATCAGACAGTGGCTGGGTGTCTTGGTAAAAGTAGCTGAAGGTATCACCAGAGCTACCTAACCCCTCACCATATGCAGTCATTCTCTTAGTACCGCATACTAGGTCATCGATACTACTCGGGGTTTGAGGGCTCTGAACGATGACCCGACCCAAAGCTTCGATATTGAAGAGGTAATGGATCCAGGCCATGGTTTGGGGTAACGTCCCCTATGTGCTTTTATCTTTCTTTTTCAAAATTTATTGGCGAGTGTTATGATGGCACAATAATTTCTGGTACACTACGAGAAACCCTGGATGTTGTTTCTCCAACTCCTCGAATTCCTTATTATCAGGCGTGTACTCTTCATACGGCTCGTTGTCCCAGGGCAACCGCAAAATATCGTACATCTCATGGAGGACAAGTCCCATCTCTTCACCAAAAGTAAAGAAGGTTCCAGTACGACAGTTGTACATCTCGGTTAAAGCCACGAACAACTTCGATTTCTTCTCCAAACCGTAACAGGAACCCCTTATGGCATAGTAGAGGTTGGCCTCCTTCAGGGGCTGCTCATATTTCCCTAGCACCCACAGGGTCAAATTAACCTAAGAAGACGAATGATGCACCCAGTTGAGCAAGCATATTTTCTCCTTTGGATATGACCCATTGTCTGCGAGCTGGTTCAGAAAGGTGCTAGCTCTATAAATACGAACATTCATTCCCATCTCACTCGTGAAAGCACCGGGTTCCAATCCGCGAAGAGAATAAGAAAATGATTCCTTAGTCGCCGCTTCTCTCTTCAGTTTAGAGTTAAAATGGATGCGATCGACTTGGGCTCCCTTTTGGTCTTCAGTCACGGTACCCAACATCTTCCTTTGGAGGGACACCATATTGAAGGCCGACAAAGCCAAGTGGCGCTCCATCATAGATATATGTATCTTCTCCCCCTTTAGAGGAGAAGGTCCAGCTCTCTTTTTTCTTCACTACCTTAGCATTCGAGATAGTAATAGCATCCCAAACTGGAAGATGATCTTCAAATGAAAAACGTCCTTTGAATCCTAAATTAGCCCAGAGTTCAACTGACTAAGCAGAAAGAACGAAGACTGGTCCATTATTAACTTCATTCTCGCCTCAGATTGACCCTTGTTTATCTGGGCCTAAATATTTGCCACTATGTGGTCGAACCTTATGCACAGTGCTTCCTGAGCATGACACACAAGCACCTCCCCTGACGGAGCCACGGGTAAAGTTATTGTAAAACTAGAAATAAGAAGATGGTTAGAGCCCTCGGGATGGTATGCGCATCAAAAATAAACTTGTGCACATAAAGGGACACATATGATACATGTGGCCTAGTAACGAAGAAGACCTCCATGCGATCGAGTCACAACAGGACCTCCATACGGCCGAGTCACAACAAGACCTCCATGCGATTGAGTCTATACAAGCACATGTGGTTAAATTAAGACCCGCATATAAAACATGTGGCATGGTCATATGGACGGGTCCGCACATGTCTAATCATATAGCAGACCATACGTGAAGTGTCTAGACGTCTGTTCTCCTCTCCCCAAATCTCACCTGGGATGGACGTCTGAACGTCCTCATGAAATAAGAAAGAATTCTCCTTGGTGCTACGTGCGGAAGCCAAGCGTTTCCCCTTGTCAATCTTCTTCGCGGGAGCAGAGGATGAAGCCTTGGGCGCCATGGCAGATGGTTGAAGAAAGTGATCGGAGCAGGAAAAGAGTCACAGATGAAGGAAGAGGAGAACTCAGCGGCAAAGAAAGTTCTTCTCTCTCCCCTGAGACTCCTATTTATAGGCTTCCAAAAAGATAATGGCAGCTACCTCGGTTCATGCGTCCAACTGTTAGCTTGTGATCCGTGTGAAGAGGCGGGTCAGAATCTTAGGAGATTTGCTCCAAATCGAAACAAATCTGTCAATGAATACAGAAGTGACAGCCTGGAAGCACTCATCCATGCGGCCCGAGACCAAGCGGTTTCAATGTCCATGCAATACAATATCTATGGGACCAAAGTGCTTTTCCTCCATGCTTCTTATTCAAAGTATTTCAAATATGTCAGTTTAAAAACTTTGAAGGGGGTCTTGTAGAAGCATGAAAAATATGCATCCATGCGTCCAACAACCATATGCCCCAAAGTAATGGTCAGAAAAGATTGGACCTTAGAATCACCCTGCGAACCAATAAGGTAACATCAATGCATCCCAATCAGCCAAAGCAGCTTTGGCCGCAGATGGACATGATATAGCATCCTAGCAACGTGATTGTCTCTGACACATGATCCTGACAAAGAGGATTTTCTGAATGCCTCAAAAGATGTGAACACACTAAACGATAAAAGTCTCATGTCAGCACAGAACTTCACTCTGGATGGGTGTACATAGTCACGTGTAAAGCATAACAAGGGTGCCATGCGTCCCAGACTCCATGCATTTCATGCATCTATGGCCCCCATGCACCCCGAACTCAATATATCCCATACATCTCTGGCACCATGCGTCATAGGCTCCATAGGGTCCCATACGTGTGTGGCCCCAAACGTTCCAGATTCTATGCTTCCCATATTTCTCTTGCCCCATGCGTCATAGACTCCATGCGCTACATGTGCCTATGTCCCTAGCGTCCCAGGATCAATGCGTTCCATGCGTCCCTGGCCCCATGCATCCTAGACTCCATTCGTCCCATGCGTCTCTGGCCATATATGTTTCGGACTCCATAAAGACCAAATTTTACTGTTACGATAGGAGTGATTCTCTTCAACCAAGTGTTGACCATGTGTCAAGCTGACCAAGTCACGCTCATAAAGAACGAGAACCATCCAGATCTTCAGCAACAAAAAATCCCAACAAGCGCCCACGTGACAGTCTGGTCCGCTCACAGTTACAGCTGTACTTTGTTAAGGAGGCATACTTGGTACCCTCTAGCATCCATGCGGCCCAACATATGCGTGCCCAAGGATGACTATATATACCTAGGTGGCCTGTCCAAACAAGAGGACGCACACGCAAGGGTCTCTAACACAGGGAGAGAGAATACAGAGATGAGCAAAGAGAGAATATAAGCTTCTTCACCCTTCGGATCTTCAACGGAGTAAAGGAACCGTCACAACGCTCTTTGTCCATCGTCACACCCCCGATCAAAATATTATACTTAGATAATTCTGTTTAGGATTTTTTGTACTCTTTTTGTTCCTTAAATACAAAGTTTGTAAGAATTCATTTAATGGAAAATACGGGACATGTCACATCGGCTGTAATACCGCACATAGTCAAGGACACAACATATATGAGCTTGGAGGACCTCTAATATTGCATCTCTGCAATCCTATCATTTAAATTTATGCTATTGGTTCAAAGAGAAATCTACCAAACATCTAGCTTTTGGTTCAAGGGAGGACCATCGGCCAGAAGAATATCATATACAGTGGGTAGTCCTCAGGGATATTGTGGGATACGTACGCGGAACCACTGTGGTATACTATTTGTTCTTGATCAGAATATTTTCTGTGAAAGAATGGCTTTGACGCCTTAATGAGTTCTCGGGCATAGTGAATACCCAGCGTGCATTACAATAAGCACAAGTAGTTTCAACACTATAAGGGACTTGTATCCCATGCTATACTGGTATGACACCACACGAGAGAGTGAACCTCAGCTTTGGGCCATGTCACAGTGGCGGTAGCACCGTACATAGACATGTAGCCTAATGCTGAAAGGAGATAGAGAGTGGTAGTACAAGACTACAAAGAGGCATGTAACCTCATGCTACAGTGGGTGACACTACACGAGGGAGTAAACCTCGGATTCGAGCCATGTCACAGTGGCGTAGCATCGCACGAAAGTGCAAGGCTTCATGCTGAGATATAGTAGAACACTTCTAAGAGGCTGGTGACCTCATGCTACAACAGATGACACCACATTAGGAAGTGAACCTCGGCTTCGAGCTATGTCACAGCGGCGTAGCACCGCACCGGAGCGTAAGGCTCCATGTTGTCTGTAGTAACGATACAACTAAGAGGCCTGTGTCCTCATGCTATAGTGGTATGACACCAAAAAAGGGGATCCTCTTCCTAGGGAGTCCATGTCATTGCGGCGTAGCACCGTACAGAAAATTAAGGTTTTATGCCAGATAATAAACTCTCTATAGTGGAAGAACTCACCTAAGTGTATGGATAGAGATGTAGGCCGTCTCTTAAGAAAAAACTTGTAGACGCCCAAGATACATACACTGAGACCAGGTTATCACATGGCCTTTAACGTGTGATCGGATGGCACAGTTGAGGTTATTGTGTGAGTGGAAAGGATAGCAACTATGGTGCAGAATTCAAGACTTAGTCCATTCTTGTATCGTATTATTGTTTGACCCATGTGGGAAGATTCAAGTCATCAGCAACATCTATCATAATGCATGATGGCAGTCATTGTGAGTAATGCTCGACCATATATTGTGATATATGTGGGAGATTGTTGGTATTTTTCACTTAACTTTGGGAGTTTTAGTCCCAAATTGGAAAACCACCAATGTGTATATGTCAATATATAGCTATGCTTAGTATTGGTATATGTACATGGGGTGGTGGCCCATGTGGATTGACTTTCCTAGAGGGTTTAAGTGTGAACTCCATTATGACAATCTTTATTTTTGTCACCACCTCTGGGAAGTTTTCCATAGGAGCTAAGCCCCGCAGAGGCTCAGCGACTCGAACTCGGGCTCGGGCTCAAGATCATGGGCGTAAAGTGGCACTTTGTTGACGTACTTTGCACTTAGCACATCAGTATCGTCGCATGGGGCTCGTGCGCTCCATTTATGCGCGAGTTGCATGCTCGGTTGCTAGCTCCGACGCATGCTTCGTGGTGTATGCGGCCTGGCGCTATGCGGCAAAAGCGCTATGCTTTCCGGCACTATGCGACCAAGGCATTATGCGTCCAGGCGTTATGCGACCAGGGGTTATGCGGCCTGGCACTATACGGCCAGGGGCTATGCCTCTAGGGTCTTTGTGGCCAGGGGCTATGAGGCCAGGGTCTATGCGGCCATGATAGGATGAGCGAGTTGCCTGTGGAGGGGACAGGGTCTGCTATAGGCGGCACATGCGATGCATGGTTTTCTGTGCCTTCTGAAAAATACGGCGCATGCGGCACGAGCAGCTGCTTTCGGCGTTTGGCGGTGCTGTCTTCCTAGTGCATTACAGTGTGACCGACGACGGAGGCGGCGCATGCAGCACGGGCGGCGCCTGCGGTTTTGACATCCGGTTTTGGGAGATCTAGTCGGTCAGCGCATATGCGGCCTGGTGTTTTCTCATGCCACATAGGTGCTAAAATCCTCTTTATATATAGAGGACCTCCTTTTTCATTTGAGGAGAGAGAAAGAGAGAGAGAGAGAGAGAGAGAGAGAGAGAGAGAGAGAGAATAGATGGAAAATCAAGAACACCAGATCATATACGGCCCAAAGTGTCCCCCTCCTACATGGTGTTTCCGAGTATTTTCGAAGGTGACAAGAGCGTTCCAGAAGTTTATTTATGAAATTGCTGGTTCCTGGGGGCAGATCGTTTGTACGACGAATCTTGATTTGAGCAACAGTTGTTTTGACCACCCCAGCAAGGAGCTTTTCTTCAGCACTTTTTCTTTGCTTCATTCTTTCTCATTGTAGCGCTGCGAGCGTAAAGAGAAGAATGTTTTACTTGTTGCTTGCTGTAATATTTATTTTTTCTCGAAGTCAGTTTGTAACATGTTCTTGGATCGTGCTTCGTTGGAATCGAGATATATCAGATGAGGAACTCTTGTGTGAATCTCTGATCTCGACGACAACTTGGGTTCCAGTAGAGAGCGGACCTTCGGACCTCGCTAGTAGCTCTGTCATAGCCCGTGTTCTACCATCTTTGATCTGTCTCGGGACGAACATGATTTTGGTGTATTTTGTTGACAATTTTTTTTGGATGTAATGTAATAGCAAAATTTTGATAAACCTAACATAGATAAACTATTTTTTGATATTTGATATTTAATTTTGTTAACCTAAAAAGTGTTTCTACATGTATATTAATATTCTGTAAAAAAATATTAATATTCTGTAAACAATATTTTTATTAAAGACACGAGGATAATTTCATCAAAATTGTATAGTTCTATTTTCTTTGTTCCGTTTTCAAAACCTAAAGCAAAGCAAACCAAAATTTCATACATTATGCAAATTGAACATGAAAACAGGGTCCCTGCCAAACGGGACCTTGAATTATCTCGATTAAAACACTTGGGGAACCAAAAGAGTCTTCCTGTAACATGCATTTAGTTCAATGCAAAGGGTCTATTCCGCAAAAAATTAATTTAAAGGGTCTCTTCTGCCAAAGGTCAATGCAAAGGTCTCTTCTGCAAAAAATAAAATTCGGAAGAAAAACATGAACCCGACGTGAATCGAACACGCAACCTTCTGATCTGGAGTCAGACGCGCTACCATTGCGCCACGGATCCAATTGATATCTCAGCAACATACAATTTACTTATTCATATATTTTGGAATCGTAAATAGTTGCACGTAATCTTTTGCTACTTTGATTAGTGGAGACCATCCCTCTATCCGAACCGGAACCAATCAACTGACCGAACACAAAATCCATAAAATCCATTTCGCTTCATTTCCCTCCTCACAAAATCTCTCCCTCTCCCCCAACCAATCCATCTATATCCCTCCCTCAACCAAAACTCACACTCAACAAAATTTTGTACACACAAAACACATATACTAGCAATGGCCTCCTCTTCCTCCACTCTCTTCTCCACCCCGACCATCCAACCCCACTCCACCCTCACCCCCTCCTCCCGGTCCTTCCTCGGCCTCCGCCGCCAGCTCCCCTTCAAACAAAACCTATCCATCGCAACTAGAAACAGCCCGGCACGCAAGCTCGGCGTGGCCCGGGCGGCGCTGGAGCCGGCGCTGGTGATCAGCCTGAGCACGGGGCTCTCCCTCTTCCTCGGCCGCTTCGTGTTCTTCAACTTCCAGCGCGAGAACGTGGCGAAGCAGGGGCTCCCCGAGCAGAACGGGAAGTCCCACTTCGAGGCCGGGGACACCCGGGCCAAGGAGTACGCCGGGATACTCAAGTCCAACGACCCCGTCGGCTTCAACATCGTCGACGTCCTCGCCTGGGGCTCCATCGGCCACATCGTCGCCTACTACATCTTGGCCACCTCCAGCAACGGCTACGACCCCAGCTTCTTTGGTTGAAACTTTAAGAGATCAGGAAGGAGGCCGTACGTGCATGGTGGTGGTGATGTATAGGACTAGGAGGGGTTTAGGGTTTGTGCGGTGGGGATGTTTGTTACTGGTGCTTTCATTTTTATCAATCAAAATTCTCTTTGTTGCTACTATGCATCTCACACTCCACGTAGTACTAAATTTTGGAAGAAGAGATGATTTTGCGACAGTTTAAACATAGCTTAAAGTCATAATTTGCAATATATATGGTATACGGTTTGGAATATTCCGATTCAATATCAGCCGATATCGATATTAACCAGGTTGAAAAGCACAGTAAAGTTATAAAAGCATGTAAAAGAATTTTTAAATTTTTAAATTTTTATCTATCGAAGGTAAATCGATCGATAAGAGTCACGGTTATTTTATTCAATTTTAAAACTACTGAGAACAAAAGAGGAACAAACTTTTAATTGGGGTGAGATGGATAGGCTAGGGTTGGTCGGAGTATGGACGGACTCATATGAACAAAAAATACATATGATTTTTTTTTTTTTTGGGTGGACCGGAGCTCACCTTAGCTTGTAAGGTGACTCCACACTTGACTAAGAAATAACACAAAAAAAAAATATATATATATATATATATATATATATATAGTTTATTAATAATTATTTACTTTTCAATACCGTCGATATTGTTGATATCGTCGATCCAGATACTCATAGTAAGGGTCCGATACCGATTTCGATATCGACAATGCGAATCTTGAGTTAAGCAAATTTGTAAGTTTAACTAATCTTGCAATCTTGATTTTAATTTTCGGTCGAAACATTTTAGGACTCATTTGTTGATAGCTTTGAAGGATTTAACATCGATTGATATATGATCAGCATATAGGAGCTACATGTATAATAATAATAATAATAATAATAATAATAATAATATTATTATTATTATTATTATTATTATTTTGAACTCAAAATCCGACAGGAGATAAGTTGGATTATGGAGATGTGAGATTTGCTCCAAATCCGAAAGTGAACCCAAACGTAGGATTTGTGAATTTCATCCAAAATTCGAATTTGGAGCAAATCCGGCTCAATACAAATTACCAAACAATCCCTTAGGGAATTAAGCCCACCCAATTTTCATGAGTGCTCATGTTTGTGTCATTACTATATTTTCCAAATAAGAAAAAGAAGGTAGGGATAAAAGTGATACATCTCAATACTTAATTGATGGACAATAAGAGAAGAACCGCAATAGGTTGCGTAAAGTAGAGAAACTTTAGACAACAATAGCAATATATGTTTCGTATCTAGTTTAAGCTTGGATCTATTATATTGATTGCAATCAGCGAGGAAAAGATTTTGTGAAAAGGTCTTGAATGCTTTGGTGAAAAGGTCTGCCACCTGAGGTATGTCACTCCAATGTGCTTGGACCTTCCATTAAACACTGGATTCTTTGCTATTGAGATCGTTGAGTTGTAGTCACAATACAACATGGATGGACCTCTTCAGGATTGCTCAAGTCCTTGAGCGTTCTTCGGAGCCACAATATTTGGGTGCTAACTTAAGGATGCTGCTATCTACTCTGTTTCCGTTATGGAGAATGTAACAATGTTATGCAAAGATTAGTGTATAAAGGGCGTATGCAAAGACAAGTCACAACAGAAATATAAAAGCAGTAAGACAAGAGTACGCTACCATGAGCCACTATCTAGCATGAAGTGACCAAGTGTATAAGGGCAGTTGTTCGCTAACTATACCAAATGTCGGATCGGGACTTGTATAGCATAAAGGAACATGTAAATAATAGAACAGAACTATAAATAAACACATCGAGATCGAACCATAATCCTTAAATCAAATAAGGATCGGGGTTATAGATCTTTTTCGATAGGCCGGTAAGCAATAAGAAAACTTGGGAACTCCTCGAGATCAATACTATAACCCTTAAACCAAACAAGGACCGGGGTTATAGATCTTTTCCGAATCGATCATAGTCTTTAATCACTTACCGATGTACAACTATTCTCTAGATACACAAGATCATTAATCATGTTAAGAAACCATTAAAGTCAAGGAAGAATTTCAGAAACGGTCAAAAATAGTCAATTTCAGCAAAAATAACCTAATTCGGATTACCGACGGATTACCTCGGATTACCGACGGAATATCTGATATGAAACAACAGCTTTGTGAGCCAAAATTCGGATCTTCCGTCGGTGATCCTCGGATTACCTTCGGATAATCCGAAACTGCATAGCAGCCCGGACTTGGAATTTCCTAAAACTTGTTTCGGCCAAAAAAAATTTGTTTTAACTCGAAATTCTGACTTTCAATAGTTAAAATTGAATAAAATTAATTTTTCACAACATAGGAGCATTAGATTCCACAAATTATGAGATTTGATAGATCAATTCCAAAAATAGCTTTTCGAAAAATCGAAACGTGTTCCGATTTCCTCCAAACTCCAAACCAAACATATACAAGGCTAGGGAAGGGTCTCAAATAGCATATAGACTAAGTCTCATGGAAATCACTCCAGTAATCATTTTTGACACCGAGTTTCCAAAGCAGTAAATATCAGAGTTTCTTCCAAAAAAGTCAAAAGCAAGCTTAAACCAATTTCTGAAAGATACACAGGTTTAAAAATCACGAAAGAAACATTATTAACAAAGCAAGTACCATGAAATTCTAAGCATATAAAATTAAGGGAAGCAGAAACTGCAATAAATAAAGTCGTTCCTAGTTTTCGGCAAGATGTACTTTCCTAAGGTCGAGCTCCCAACCTCACTCTTCAACTCCACCACCAAGAGGGGTTTAGAAACCACACTCCTAGGCCTTAAGACCAGGCTCGAAGATTTCGCGAAAAATATGGAGATGAAATGAAGAAGGAAGAGAGAGAGAGAGAGAGAGAAAATCAAGTTGTATATATAGAGGGTGGAAATTAATCGTGAGCGTTGGATCTACCACATCAGCGGTCCACGTAACGATTCAAATCAATCTCGTCCGAACAAAACAAAACCAAGAAACCATTAGGTAATAGAGTGAGTCAACACTATTCACGAAATTATCTAAATACTATTCACCAAAATATCTTAAAAGCAAAAATAACATATGACGATCGGATTTTTCGTCGATGTGCTGTTGCATGCCGGCGGTAGTCCGGTCAGGAAGAAAATTTTTAAAATGCCATATTTTAAAATTCCACAAAAATCTAGAAAATAAAACATGCAATATAAAAAATTTATCCATATACCAATATAGATACTGTGAGACAGAGTCTTACAACTCTCCCCACCTTAGAAAAATTTTGTCCTCAAAATTTCAAATAAGGCACCAAAACCAAAGCTCCAGAAAACACAACTACCTCAATAAAACAAAACATGACATATAGACAAAAAATAAAAGCTATCAACAACATAATATAAATGCACAAACAACTACACTATCAGAAAGAAGGGCTAGAGACACATGAATAAATATGCCTCTCGAATCAGCTAAGTAGGAATTCGTCCTCGCTGGCCTACGCTGACTTCCAAAAATGGACAAGGATCAATTTCGAGATAAGTCGCTACCAACGATTCAGTCAAAGACATGACTCTGTCCAGGACATATCTACGTAGTCGTAGACGTGATATCTATCACGAATTCTGACTACGCAGGAAGAAGTGTGACTCAAGATTCACCCTCAGAATATAAGCGAACCCAAGAAATAGATAAGAACGAAAGAATGCTCAGTACGTAGCAACAATCTGATCGCCACCTGCTCCAAAATGCCAAACTCTCCATGTACCTGCCTCGGGACTACTACTCTGAGTTGTTGTTGACCCTACCCTCTGGGTGCGATTCTCCTCTGTTGTCGGCCACTATGCCTAGCCTAAGCCTGAGCCTGCGCATACTGCTACAACCTCTGCTGCTGGAAGATCTGAGTCTGGGTCGGCAAAGGCCTCGGACCCTGTTGCTGCTGAACTGACACTGGAGCCTTAAACTGCGGATCTGGAGCTATCCAAGCTAAAGGCTGGACCGATAAAGGTTCCTCGAAAATTCTCCAGGGCAAGAACTAATCATGTGGTATGAAGCTCCGCATGCAAAACACAACCCTCGTGCCCTGCGACACTCAGAAAGAACATGTCCTGGCTTTCCACAGTGGGAACACCCTACTGAAAAAATAATCTCGACTGCAGGGGATGCGTCTGCGTTGAATGCTGGAATAAAGACACCGATGCTGGCCTCCTACTAAACCGGGTGGAAGAGTCCCTCTAAGTAGAACGAGATTTCTTCTGGCCTCTGTTCTTCTCAGAAATCCTCTAAGTAGTATACTCATACCTCCGAGCTACCCTCATCATGACATCAAATGTCTGAAACTCGTGCTACTCTACTGCTAAAATAATCTCCAAGGGAAGGCCCTATTGGAACCTTGTTACTACCATATTTTCTAGGAAAGGATATTTTAGTCTTTTAGTAATTAATTAAATATTGTGCATGTTAAATATTTATTTATTGTATTATTTATTTATGGTTAGCATGTTAGATTTATTTTTGAACTTGTGTTAGTAGACCTAACTAGTTTAGTTTAGACTCATGGACCAACATTTAAGTCTAGTTAGAATTGAGCCCAATATTTAGAAGCTCAATTATTAGGAGGATGATTAATTATGTTAAAACCATTAGACTAGAAGCTTCTCTCCTTAATTAATTTTTTCATGAGAGGCCCCAAGGGGTATTTTAGACTTTATATAGTAGCTTGAGGAAGGGGGCAAGTGAGGCCTATATAAAGGGGATAAAATATTTCTCTCTCTTCATTTTTTATTCCAAATCTAGATCTAGAATTTTCCTCAACCAAATTCCATCAAATTCCTACCAAATTTTCATCTAATTCCTTTCCAAATAATCATTGAAGACTAATAGAGCATAGATCTACAAGAAGAAATCATGGATCTACAAAGAGGAGAAAGGATCTACAAGTTGAAGGCCAATTTCACCAATTTTGGAGGTTTTATTGGGAATCCATCTCCTAATAGGTACAATTCAGTTTTTCTCCATAATTTATGTTCTAAATATGAGATTTAACCATGAAAAATCAACACATATGCATAGGCTACCCATAGGATTTGGTTTTGTGTTCATAGGAGGCCTATTGAGAAAGTTATGGTACTTTTTGTGTCAATTTTGGGAGAATTTCAAAATAAACATTTGTTGTGTGTGTCAATTGATCCTATAGATCATTTTGGCATGTTCTTGTGTGTTTGGGGCTAGTTTTATGTCCACAATTGTGTACGTGTAGGTCTTATCCCAATAATTTGGTAATACATGTTGATTTGGGGGGTTTTCTCCAACACGGGACTTTGAGCATGTTACATTTTGACACGGACACGTAGAATTGTATTTGACTCTTCATATTATTTATAAATAATATATATGACTTGTTTGTGTCCTTCGGGATACGTTTAGATGTGTGGTGGACTCGTGTCGCATGCGTATCCTAGATCTAGTGGGATACGGGGTGATACGTTCCATGTGTGTACAATTTAATTGTAGATCTAATTCTCTTGTGTTCTTATTTCATGGAGAAGTATAATTATATATATATATATAATATTGTGTATATATATTTATGTAATATTGTGTCTTAGATCTATGTATCTATGTATATACTATATGTGTATATATTGTATGTAACTATTCTTATATAGGTATATATATTTATATATGGTAGTATGTATAGATATGTATATGTTAAATAGATATTTATATGTGGTTATATTTATAATCTTATAATGTATGATGTATATTGTGTATATGTTTATATGTACATATACATATGTATGTTGATATAAATATGTTACTATGTATATAGGTGTATATTACTATGTAGATATTATGTACATATATATGTATGTGGAGGAGCTTGTATATATATATATATATATATATATATATATATATATATATATATATATATATATATATATATATATATATATATATTGTGTTCTTTAGCGACAGCAATAAAGGCAACAACAGCAGCGTAGCAAAGGCAACAACAGCAGCGTAGCAATAGCACAGCAACAGCGTAGCAACATCACAGCAGCAGCATTAGCGACAGCAATAGCAACAGTAGCAGCGTAGCAACAACACAGCAGCAGCATTAGCAACAGCAATAGCGATAGCAGCTGAAAAACTGTCGCAGAAAACAGCATTATCAGCAGCCGTATCAGAGGCTATAGCGACGGCTTTGGCGATAGCTGCAGAAATCCGTCACTATAACATCAGAGTATCAGCAACAACAGCGGTTTCAACGACAGCAGACAGGGGATTTTAGTGACAGTTTGGCCATTTTTTTAATATTATATATTTATATATATATAGATATATATGGTAATTAATATATATGTAAATATGTTCCTAATTGCTATTTATATTTTAGTATGCTATATGTATAATAATTAGTGTAGCATATATTATAATTATCGGCAGTTAGTATAAGCAAGGTATTGGGTATTACCTTGAGTTACCAAGGTAAGTACCAAGGAAATTGGGGATGCCCAAGGTATTGGGTGTGGGTAGCAAGTTTATGGTTTAGTGTTGTGATACCAAGTTGGTTCAAAACCAAGGCATCTATTTTAAATATTTGTAATTAGGATTTTATGTAATTAATACTTGTTTGATATTTATATGTAATGTTTTACCTATTGATTTACGTATCCGGAGATACGGTATCCTAGTATCCTAAGTTGTAGCTTTATGACCTAGACTTTAGTATTTGAACCCAATATCTTTGTGTTAGACTTATGCAACCTAGAAATAGATAGTTGACCATAGTTTGACTATAGTTGACCATGGTTGACTTAGAGTTGACCTAGTTTGACTGTTTTGACTTAGAAATGGCTTGTTGACCTAGATGTTGACTAGTTTAACTTAATTTCTTTCCAGAACCTTGTATTAATACAATATTCCATATATAGGTCTGCGTGACACCAGTTCGGACAGTTTGACATTTATTGCTCTGGACCACATGCGAGTACATTTTTCTTATTATTTTTAATTCATAATATTGTATATATGCATGTTCTAGAATTGTATACATTGATCCCAACACAGTGATTTCACGGACTGGTGCTATATGGATCCCGTCATGAGATGTTATCCCCTACCGTGTTCAGCAGGTACTCATGTATATTATATCTCGTTGTGTATACTGGTATTGATGTTACTTCATCTTCACACATTGCTCGTATTTATTGTGGTTATTCGTGTACACCCACCGCTCGTGTTCGGTGGTTATAATATTCGTGTACATTCACTGCTCGTGACAGTGGTTATATTTTCGTGTTCGTAGCGTGTCGCGACTGGATCCATCGGTATTAGTTAGGGGTGGGAGAGTAGGAGTTGATTATATGATCAAAGCCATTGTTACAAATCGTGTACATTCTGATTACATAGTTCACTTGTAATCCATCTTACCTGATCATGTTTACCCAACTCGGTCACATAATCAACTCGTATTCTAAGGCACATTAGATAGTTTAGATTGCAGTTTACTTTATCATATTGTGATATTCATATTGTTGATCTATATATTCTCGTACATTACTTGTATATATCTTATTCATCATTCATATGTTTAGTGATCTTGTATTTCATTTCTATATCTGTTTATATGCTCGATTATGTTATTGGAATTGCTTTCAGAGGTATGTACTTTGCTCCATTCCTGACTGAAAAATATTTTTTAGAGGATCCGAGAGATTGGTGTCTGACATACTTTGCACTTCGACTTATAGATGGTGCAGACTTGGACCCACTAGTTATGGAGTGACTGTCGGGAGTTTTAGCCGGATTCACTAGGTAGCATAGTTAGTTCTCTTTGGCATTTTTGGTACCGAATTTGTTTTCGGCTTCTATTTGAGTTATTGATTATTATTTCTATTATTATTATTATATATATTGGATGGATAGTTATGTTAGACTTTCTTAAAATTTTCTCGTGCTTCTAGAATTATGATTGAGTTTTTTGTGAGATATTGTTGGCAAATTTTATATTATTGTGAGATATTTAGATAGTATAGTTAACCAAGACAGCATTCTACTGCCGATGTTGCGGTGTAGGCTGGGCGTTATTTTCGACTTGCATCCCTATACCGGGTGTGGCTCGTAACAAACCTCCTGGCCCGATCCAACTCGGTCGCCGCCAAAGTGGGAGCAAACCGGCTGAGTCGACTAAACTTTGCCGCATAGCCGTCAACTGACCTCCCCTGTTGCCTAAGGTTATTAAACATCTACTGAAGATCATATTGCCATACCGTATCTGTCACGCCCCAATTTTTGCTAATTAGATCATCGTCCCTCGGGCGTGATACCGTGTGAACGTAAGACACGCCAGCACAAGGCCTAGGCATAATGATATACTTTTGAAACATATGCAACAGAGTAAGCAATTGAAATATCATACATTGGAATAAAGAAAAGTTCTCTTTATTGATAATGAATATCTTGTTACAAACTCTTGACTCAAAAGTAAAAGGGTGCAGCATGGGCTTACAACATGGACACAAAATGAGATAGCCGATCCATACATTATATTCCTTACTAAAATTCAAAAGGGCAAACCACATTGGGTGTGTGTTTGCACCATCACCTAGGAGCTTCAAAAGGGTATGTACGAGCTCCTTGAGAATATGTACTTTCTCTCCAAAAAGTCACGAATACTAACGCGTCAGATCAGGGAAAGGTTGGAAAAACCTTCAGCTCCTCGTTGCGTTGCCTTGGCTCGGGAAACCTGCTGCAACGAGGGTCAGTACTTCAAAAGTACCAGTTAGGACGAGCTAACCCAACATACCAAATCGACACCATATTCAAGTGAACATGCAACATTATTATTATGTGATCCTTTTATCTTGCCTTAGTTTAATTTTACAACATGCGATAGAATGTAATGACATAACAAAAATGTGCCACCGCTCGGTGACTTTTACTTGCACCATCTGAACCACCTATACACAACGTACCATGACCTTCCCTGCCATAAAGATATAGTTAGTTTGCACAGTTTAAATATACATAGCGTGTCACTAGTCGGACGAGGGATGGGTCGGCTGCCCTTCCGTTTTGGGTAGCTAACCCTTGGCGGACGCACAGTCCCATCCAATGCTAGGACTACACTAGCAAATGTTCTACCCAGGCCAAAGCGGTCCCAGTGCCCCAACGACCGTTCATAGAACTACATCTCTTGTGCACAAGTTGTCCTTGACTACGCATCGTCTAAAACTAATTTATCAAATAAAACATGCAAGACAACATAAGGAATTTAACTTTATAGCATACTCTAACAGTATAGTCGGCTTCTCAAGTGATCACATTGCAAATATGTACTACTCATAAGGAATTTAACTTTAAATAAATAAGTTCTAGCTACCACTGAAACATAAAAATTTACATGCATAGCGGACAAGCACGCAATATGGTGTTCGTACATGGATTTTATATGACCAGCATCAAGTATTTTAAGTCTACTTCTTTTTATCTTGACTCGATTTTATTATTATGGTATCGTTGATCGGAACATACAAACGAGTCAAATTATTAAGAATGAAGACTTGAAAGAAGGACGCTAATCAAAAGTAAGGCCACTCACAAGTTGGTGAATCGAGGAAGATAAAGGGAAGATCTTTAAGACTCTGCTCGCGAGTCGCCTATACGATCACCTGCATGAATCAATAGATGATCAATATCTCCTGCCTCGGTCTCCCAGAGTTTGATACAAAATAAAAAGTTCAAGGAAAGAAGACAAAAAAATCTATCGAAACCGTTCAAGAAATCGCAAGCCACAAAACTAACAAAAAAGCAACCAAGCGGTATCGAAAACGAGCAAAGAAACCAGCGCAACGGACAGGCCCCTCTCGACTCTGCTGTCGAGTCCTTCCTTGAGGCATGATCCGCTGAATGTGGGACTTGATTTCGAAGAAACCAATCCATAACGAGGAAAGGATCTTGATTCAATCTATCCCGATCAAAGTATTTCTTAGTCGCGCTCCCCGAAAAGGTGGAACGGGGCACTACATCTTAACCAACTAATAAAAAGTTTTGTCAAAACTTAGGAATAAAACCTACCCCGAAGAAAATAATGAGGGAAATTTTTCCTTCATGTCCGATTCAAGTTCCCAGGTCGACTCCTCGACCGTATTGTTCCGCCAAAGAATGCGCACAAGCGGGGCTGCACGATTCCGGAGCTGCTCCTCTTTTTGATCCAAGATCTGAACGAGCTCTTCAACGTACGACAAGTCTGCCTGCAGATCCAGCTGACCAAAATCTACCACGTGGCTCGGGTCATGCACGTACTTCCTAAGCTGTGACACATAAAAAATATAATGCACGTCTGACATGCTGGTGGCAATATAATTTGATAGGCAACTGGAGCGACTCGCTTGAGGACTTCGAACGAGCCAACGAATCTCGGACTTAAATTCTCCTTTACTCCGAATCTCGTGACTCCTCGCATGGGCGAGACCTTCAAAAATACATGGTCACCTTCGAAGAACTCAAGGGTGTAAAAGCAAGGAAAATATGGATCCATGCGGCCAACAACTATGCATCCCACGACAAAGCTCAGTAGAAATTAGACCGCATAGTCACCATGAGGCCCAGAAAATCTACATTCATGCGGTCCAAACAGCCGAAGCAAATCTTGGCTGCAGATGGACCTGACGTGACATCATGATGACCAGATCAAGTTTGACACAGAATCCTGACAGGAATGATTCTCTGAACGCCTCAAAAGAAGAAACCTCACTAAAAGGAAGAAGTCTCAAGGAGTGTGCAGCACCACGTATACAACATGACAAAAGATTTCAACCCATGCATCTTTGGCCGTCATGCAGTTCATGCATCCCAGATTTCATGCGTCCCATGCGTCTCTGGCTACGTGTATCCCTGACTCCATGAGTTCCAAGCGTCTCTGACCCATGTGTTCCAGAATCCATGCATCCCATACATCTCTGGCCGTTGTGAAGTCTATGCGTCCCAGATTCCATACGTCCCATATATTTCTGGCCACATGCATCCCAAACTCCATGCGTTCCTTGCATCCCAAATGCCATGCAAACCAAATCCTGCTGTTACAACTGAAGTGATTTTCTTCAACCAAATAGCGGCCACGTGTCCATTTGACCAAATTGCGCCTACAACAGTTGAGAACCGCCCAAATACTCAGCAAACAATAAAATTCTAACAAATATCCACATGGCAGCGGAGCCCGAATTCGCGTGCGTGGCGATAGCTCCCTTCCGTTAAGAGGGGACACATGGCAAACCCCTACCATCCATGCTGCCCAAAATCCATGCGGCCACAAGTATGGCTATAAATAGTAGGGTACCACTCCCGAATATAGGGCTGCCTGGCTATCTGTGAATCTACACTCGAGCAAGAGAGAAGAGCTTCCACATTAAATTGTCCACAGAGTAAAGAGAGTTTCTACACTCCTAACCCTCCATCGTCACCCCCAGAACACAAAATTTATACTTAGATTGTCTGTTTAGGACTCCTCTTTGTACTCTCTTTAGTTTATTTAACTAAATCAAGTTTCTTTCAAACTTTCGTATTTAATGGCAAACAAGATGATGACTCTGCTGGGGACATCCTTCTCCTCCGATGAGAAGTTAGTGACGCAGTCCGATGCGGCCAAGCTCGGCTCAACGCAAAAGATGCTGGTAGTTTGCTTCGACCAGCAAGCGTTCGAGGAAATGCTCTCGGAAGAAAGTTCTAGTCCTTCGCCAAGGCTAGCCAAGCCCAAGAAGACCCGTAGGGCATGGGTAGCAAAAGTCGTTCTTCCTCGCCCAACTGCGGAGCAGACGCTTCCTGCCTCTCACTCTGTTGCTGATGATGGTCATAAGGCGAACACCCAGGATGTCCACGCCTATGCGGCACCCATGTCTGATGCAGAAACTGCTCGGTACCCAGACTCTGGGAGAGGAAAGCACTATGACGTCAGGCGTTCTGGTACTGAGGCAGGTTCTATGCAACCAAGAAGGAGGCCGCATAAGACTGGCTATGCGGCATCAGCTGACAACCGTAGGCAGACGGCCGCATGCGGCCCCGACATCAACGAACATCTATTTTTGACCGTATCTCCTACGGCGCAGATCATATGCGGCTCGCTGAGAATGGCAAAAGCCCCAACTTGGACTCTTTGTACTACGCGCCTGTAGGTGCTAAGTCAAAGAAGCATGGGGCAGTGCAAGCTCGTCAAGATCAAGCAACTGTCCAGTTTGCTGACCGTCAGCAGGCACTGTTAACCATTACACGGGCCCCTGATGGGAAGCTATATATGACCGCCTCGTGCGTCCAGCCCACAGCAAAAAATGGACAGAATCGGTCTCAAAAGTTTTCCACTAACGATCCGAGGGTAGTTCTTGTATGAACCCCGGATCAGGGAGCAAACACAACACCTACGCGCCCGTGCGCTCGGTCCTTCCGGGCCCACAAAAAGGTTTCAAAGGTGGAATAACCCTTGCTTGACTTGCGTAATATGATCAATCACAAGCGCAAGGCGAGAAAAACAACTATGGCCTACAAAATGTCCTCTCCAGGGCATCACTGTGACAAGATCATTATCAATTGCTACTGCAATAAAGTGGCAATACCCACAAGAAGACTGTTGGCCTTCCAGCGACCGCACCATAAATCACCTATCCGATAACAACCCAGAGATCAGGTGCGAGTAACAGAGGAGGAGGAGCTTCCCTTCGCCTCATGCTACTCAACTCAGAAGCTTCCCACCACAAAGGGAGGAAAGAAGTTAAGTACCTCCAGTCCGTCGCTCTCTGCCAGTGTGTTGCGAAGGCGACTACCAAGAGGGTTAACAACGGGAACTGCGAAAGGCGTTTCCTAGGGTACCCGCTCAAGGAAGAAACTGTTAGCTACTGGAGGTAGTTCTTTCTTAAAACCCTTGGGGGTGGCCCAAGTTGAGGATAGTATCCCTGTTGACTTACGCAACAACCCGGCGTTCCGAGAAGACCTCGATTCCCATGGAACGGACGCCGAGATCCCTTGGGGTAGCTCCCCTCGCCAGGTTGATGTAACCTCCTACGTTGGGGTAGTATTCCTTTCGAGTCCGAGGAGCAGGTGTCACTGCCAGCTTTCCCTGATGACTACTCTCACCAGGGGTCTGAGACAAAAAGTATGACATCCACTGCCCCATCCATCTCTCCCCACGTGAAGGTGGTATACAAGGCCGGGGACGACCATGAAGGCCCCAGCGACCGCCCGCGCCTCGATACCCTCGAGGCCATGATGCAGACAGGTACATCAATTTAAGTCTTAACCCAGACAATGTTGGAAATCAAAACAAATATGGATTCTCAACCAGCAAAGACCCCTGGACAAGCAAACTTGGACCCTGGGGCCAAATGGGATTCAAACATAAACGCCCCACCCATGGGCAGTAATTCTCACCTACCAGGCTCGTCTGTACCTTCTGCGGGAGATGAGTCCAAGGAAGCAATGAAGGAGGTTCGGGAACTCCGGGCTCGCCTAGACTCCATGGGCAATCGGGACTCACTCCGCGATCTTGGGGTACAGAAACCATATCCAATAGAATGAAGGATATACCATATCAGCCCAAATACAAGCCCTTCAACATAAATACATTTGACGGCAAGTCCTCCGCTCGCTGGTTCATGAGTTACTTCGAGATTACAATGGGACACCTATCCCGCAACGATGCTATCCTTACCAGACTCTTTGTCAGGGCATTAACGGGGGTAGTTTTTGACTGGTTCTGCAGTCTCGAAGATAATTGCATCTCATCATTCGATGACCATAAGCGTCTGTTCATCAAAAGATTCTATGAGGCAGAAAATGATATGACGATGTCCTCTTTGATGGATGTCGCCCAGAATAAAAGGGAACTGACGTAAAATTACATCGAGCGCTTCTGACAAATAGTGCTAAGGTTGCCCCCGACAATCCTGATCCCACACTAATAGAGATGTGCCAAAAAATATGCTTCCGGCAGTCAGCCTCTGGATGCACAATAGCCAGTTCAAAGACTGGACGACGTTCATTATAAGCACTGTCAACGTTGAAAAGAATCTCAAAGATGCCCGGCATTTGGGAATTCATATTCCTACTATCAAGAAAAATGGCAAGCACCCCAGTAACAGCAACAACAACAATAGCGGTAACAGTAACCGCGATGCGAAAGGGAAGCAAGCCTTGGTCGCTAATGTGACCAAGAAACCTGAGAAAAAGCAGGCAGAGGCTCCAAAATAAAAGAAGACCTATTCTTTCGAAGACAGTGATGTCAAGTCCATTATAAACCCCCTCACCAAAAAATAGATATTTTTTGTGTATTTTGTATTCCTTGTATCTATTTAGATTATTTTTTAAAATAATTAAAATCTAATAATTTTATTAGGACACTCCACCATGGTTTGGACATTAATAATATAGAATGACCCCAAAATCTGTATTGCCCATCATAGGAAGTAGCCTACACAAGAGACACTACCTGTAGGATCCCTTCATGGCATAGAAATTTGATCCCTTGGTGTTAGTATAAAATTAGTGTAACGACCTTAAATTAATTATTAAATATTAGATAAATTATATATATAATTTAATTGTGGTTATTTTCTAATTCCAACTTTTCTGAAATTAGCACCCCAGAATTTCCCGTACCAAGTTAGTAATTTTTCCTTTTTCTAGATGTGCATATTATTTACAATTACCTATTTTGTGGATAAAAATTTATTTAATTACTTAGTTAATTAGATAATACAATTATTCGATTATATAACTAGATAAATAAATAATTATTAATTATAAAATATTTTGAGATAGTATTTTATTAAAGTCTTGCAAAATAAATTTTCTAGAATTTATTTTGTGTGCAAATATTATTTTTGGATTTTTAGCCTCATCTATATAAATAAATAAATATATAGTTATTAAAAATAAAAATAATAATAATAATATTACTATTATTATTATTATTATTATTATTATTATTATTAAAGGAAAAAGAAAGCAAAAGAAAACAAAAAGAAAAGAAAGCAAAAGAAAAAAATGCAAATCCTAAAACACTAACTAACAAAACTACCAAAAAACCTAACTAACTACCCACCCCACCCCTTAGCAAAACCACAGCAAACCTTCCTCCCAACACCCAACTCTCTCATTCTCTTTATATATATATATATATATATATATATATATATATATATATATATATACATACAGTAACCAAACCCATACCCTAACGCAAACCCTAACCGAACCCCCCGACCTCCGGCGCCGCCGCCGCAGCCTCCAGTACCGTCCGCTGCCATCCACCGCCCCGCGCGCGCACGCGCGAAGTGCACAGCAACACCCCTACTTCACGGTGATGTAACTCTCTCATCTCTTGTCCTTTTTTTGTGCGGTTTGTTCGTGTACGTTCACAACCTAACCCTCTAGGATTTTCATTCAAGCGGGACGAGTTTTCGTGCCCTAGATTGATCGAAAAATTGACCAAAAAACTGACCAAAATAATCCAGAATTTTGAATCCAAAACTCCAGGTTTACACCCAATTTGCCGCCAACATGTTCATTATTTTCAAAAACTAATTAAAGGGTTTTTCTTCTCCATATAATCGAGAATTTTTTTGTTCTTTTAGTTTTTGTTAATTCATTCTATGTGTAAAATTATTCAACCTCCAAATCGACCAAAAATTTGACTTTTAAAATATTGAAAATTATGATACGGGACTGCCTCGTCGTATACCAATTATACCGAAAGGCGCGTATAGTATATTTGGATGTGTGGGATTTTGCAAAAACTGATTTGGACGTGTGTGCGCGTCGGAATCAACATGTATCCGTAAAAAGTTCCCGTATCGCGACTTTTGTAAAATATTGCACTATTTAGTGTACGTTTGTCAGAATGCGACAAAACTTGCGCCATTGGACTTGTGGTATCGCGCTGGTCTCGTGACCCAAGTTTCACGCAATTCTAAGACAGTTGACCAAACCGCCTATTTGCGTGCCCTATGGTTGACTTTTTGGACAAATTTGTGTTCGGCTCACCGAAATCTAAAATTGGATATACCGTTGAGTTCGTATTGATATTTAGAATTTGTTTGACCTATAATTTTGTCCTATTTAGAGACCTTTACCCCTAGCACGCTTTTCGGTGCAAAGTGGCCCACAAGTGGACCGCTTGGACCCAAAATTATCGTTTTTGCCCTTGTGTCAAAATTGGACGAAAGGGTAGTGTTTTTTAGCTATCTCGCTTATTCTTGGAATGTTGGTGATGTTTATTTCAGCATCCGAAGACGTTCATTCTGAGGCCATAGTTTCTGACTCTTGGTGTTTGGCATCTGGACGTTACACTTTGCAGCCTTCTTGCCAGGCAAGTATACCTTGCCAAATTATTTACAGTACCTTGCATTGCTTATTTTACTCTTATATTTCCATTGCATGTGTATTTTCTTTCAGTTATTACTATATATTATATATATTGACACACACTTGACACCTAGTATCATGAGAGAGGAGGACAATCATTAGGCGTATGGGCTATAACCACTCTAGTAAACCGTAGTATCTAGCATGACTACGGTAGAGTGTCGCGTTGGTCGCTACTCTCACGGTATGTCGATTTATGTGTCCCTGCCGTGTGTGTGAGTTATGAGATTAGATAGAGTAGCCTACCCTTGCCCATACGTCGAAAAGTTGTCCTCATTATGCATTCATATAGATTGTCTTGTACAGCGTACTTATATATTATCTATCTATTATGCATGTTTAATGTATTCAATTGGCTTGCTTCTATGTATCTTGTTATGTCCCTCTGAGGACCTGGTCCCTTGCCAGGTATAGACGACTAGGAGTATCCGCAGGAGTACGGGCCAGGACCTGACGCGTTACTTTCTGACGATGAGATCTTGCCTTCTGAGCATCATTGATTATCTCTAGTGATGGATCTTTTAGCTGACACTCTTTTATCAGCATCATGTTTTATATTGGAGACTTTACTCTTCTCTCTCATTTTAGTTTTGGTATAGTCATTGGTAGTGAATTTGTCTCCACCCGACTATCATTTTTGGATTATTCAGACTCATGATTCTAGTTTAGTTATTTCTTTTCTGTGACTTGTTGTGTAGATGAGATTTATATTTCTGTGACTTATGATATATATATATATATATATATATATATATATATATATATATATATATATATATATATATATATATATATATATATACACCACATGTGAGTATTATTTATATTATAGCGTACGTGTGTATTATGGTATCCATATATTGGAGTTGCCATATACATACGACTGGCATGCTTACATGTTCCTAGTCCTACGTATTTTGGGACTGGGACGTGACATATTTTTGTGGTGGCCCATGCAGGTCGAGAGCATATTGTCTCAGTTACGTTACTGTACCGAGCAAGCCTGCATATAGGATTAGAGTATAGGATCTCATCCACTTATTTAAATACCGTCCTTGATTTCATTTCGCATTCTTATTTGATTGCTTGTATTGCATCTTGCTTGATCCCTTCTCAACGTCAATCTTCTCTTTTCTTTCGTGCTTTATAGGAGTTAGGAAGATGACTTGTACTAGGTATATACACTCTATTGTTCAATAACACTATTAGTTAAATGTTTGTAAGTTTGGTAGTATGTCTCATAATCTAGTATCACATAGTCCTTCTGACCAATTAATGAAGTATAAATAAATGACACCAACTATAGGCTTGCATAAAAAGATAGTGTTTACCCAAACTGTAGAACTTAGAGGCCCATACACCTATTTGGTCGACTAGAGACCTTGACAAGGAGTTAGTATAGCAACTGTAGAGGCACAACACCGATCTTCTTGGTGAACTTAAATTATCATATACCTTCCTCCATCCTAATCTAACGTACTTATATTTTTTGAACTACCTCGACTTATGCTGCTATTATAGCCTAGTTTTGCAAGCTTATTCTTTTATCGAGCTTGTTTATGACATATGTATTATTGGGGGCCCACACTAATATATTGTCTAAATCAGAATCAGTGTATTATGGTCTGATAAACCTTAGTGCGCTTGGTTTGATCTTCGTATCACTACTTTACGTGGATTGAGATATAGTTGACTCAACTTGTTAGACGAATATACTTGCCCTCTAGACTGGTCAGAGCATATCATGTCAGGTACATAACTATTCTGATGTGAACATGCAAATAGGAATTTACCAAAATAAGATTTTAATCTACAACTGCCTTGGCAACTCCCTTTCGAATTCTCTAATCCCTTTGAATCCCGTACTTGTATTCTATCACCTCCTTCTTAAAAAATTTATTATTGTTTTCCGTCTTCCCCTATTTCGGAAAGACGAACGTTCATGCTTAGTATAAGTTTGATACACGAAGAGTACTAGATATACCCCATAGGCCAAGCACTCATGATGACAAATAAGGGAGCGCAGGCACAGAAAGTCGTAGATACAGGTACAATATTTTGTTATATTTGTCATTGCATACTCATGACCCCCTTTATGACACGAGATCTTAGGTGCATAGTAGACGTAGAATTATATATATATGGTGGTTTAGCAGTTATGAGAAGATATTAATATTCTACCCAGATGGCATACACACAATGCTAATAGATGACGTGAGTAGCAGTAGTAGTAATCTTTTCCTATCACCATCTCGCCCCTTGGGGTGGCTCATCTTCTCTTCTATATCAATTCCTTATCTCGTGCTTAACTCTTCCTATCATAGTCGTATCCTTTCGTGCCATTATGAATTGTTTGAATTACTTCAACCTCACCCTTATTTTGTTAGTTAAAAACGTAAATGGTTTAGTAAATGATTAATAACTAAAGGATAATTTAATAATAATAACACTTATATATATGCACTATAGCAATATCTGTGTTCTTTTATTAATTTAACCCTTGAATAGCATCCCTTATTCTAATAGGAATTAGTTGGATTGCTGAATTAGTTTATACTTCTAATAGTTTTATAAAGTTAGTCAAGACCTAACTGTTGCCCAAAAATTTAGACTAAGATTAGGAAAGAGTTGAAGGCACTTGTTACGAACTGACGACTATGACAAATCGTTGGCAAAGTAGCGACAGCTGCAGCTAGACCGTTATAGTAGAGTAGTTAAAGTATTTGCAGACATACTGGTCAGGTGGCGTGGCAGTATTAGACTACGATACTTGACGGTTACAGAAAAAAATCATAGTTATGAGATTCCAGACAGGTATCCCAAGATTCTCGACCCAATGAATAAATTTATCTTACAACCTAGACAATAGCCATAAAAGACCTTGACTACTAGTAAAATTCTTTTAAGTTGGGTAGTATAGATGAGTTAGAGGATAAAAAAAATAGTGTAAGGACAATATGGGAAAAAAGTGTTAGGATGGCTGACCATAACCTTTTAGGAAGCACTGCAAGCTAGCAACGAAGTGTTAATAGCTATTGTGATTTATTACGGATATGGGTTAGTGTTAATTTCGAGGACAATATTCTTTTAAGTTTGGTAGATTGTAAACTCCCTCACCCAAAAATAGGTATTTTGTATTCCATGTATCTATTTAGATTATTTTTTAAAATAATTAAAATCTAATAATTTTATTAGGACACTCTACCATGGTTTGGACATTAATAATATAGGATGGCCCCAAAATCTGTATCGCCCATCATAGGAAGTAGCCTACATAAGAGACACTAACTGTAGGATCCCTTCGTGGCACATAAATTCGATCCCTTGGTGTTAGTATGACATTAGTGTAACGACCTTAGATTAATTAATAAATATTAGATAATTTATATATATAATTTAATTGTGGTTATTTTTAATTCTAACTTTTCTAAAATTAGCACCCCAGAATTTCCCGTACCAAGTTAGTAATTTTTCCTTTTTCTAGATGTGCATATTATTTACAATAACCTATTTTGTGGATAAATATTTAATTAATTACTTAGTTAATTAGATAATACAATTATTCGATTATATAACTAGATAAATAAATAATTATTATTTATAAAATATTTTGAGATAGTATTTTATTAAAGCCTTGCAAAATAAATTTTCTAGAATTTATTTGGTGTGTAAATATTATTTTTGGATTTTTACCCTCATCTTTATAAATAAATAAATATATGGCTATTAATAATAATAATAATAATAATAGTAATAATAATAATAAGAGTAATAATAATAGCAATAGTAATAATAATAATATTATTATTATTATTATTATTATTATTATTATTATTATTATTATTATTATTAATAATAAAGGAAAAATAAAGCAAAAGAAAAGAAAGCAAAAGAAAAAGAAAAAAAAAATACAAATCCTAAAACACTAACTAACAAAACTACCAAAAAACCTAACTAACTACCCACCCCACCCCTTAGCAAAACCACAGCAAACCTTCCTCCCCGCACCCAACTTTCTCCTTCTCTTTATATATATATATATATATATATATATATACACAGTAACCAAACCCAAACCCTAACGCAAACCCTAACCGAACCCGCAGGCCTCCGGCGTCGCCGCCCCGTGCCGGACTGCCGCCGCCGCAGTGCCAGTACCGTCCGCCACCGTCCACCGCCCCGTGCGCGCATGTGCGAAGTGCACAGCAACACCCCTACTTCACGGAGATGTAACTCTCTCATCTCTCGTCCTTTTCTCGTGTAGTTTATTCGTGTACGTTTACAACCTAACCCTCTAGGATTTTCATTCAAGCGGGACGAGTTTTCGTGCCCTAGATTGGCCGAAAAATCGACCAAAAAATGACCGAAAAACTGACCAAAATAATTCAGAATTTTGAATCCAAAACCCCATGTTTACACCCAATTTGCTGCCAACCTGTTCATTATTTTCAAAAGCTAATTAAAGGGTTTTTCTTCTCCATATAACCGAGAATTTTTTTGTTCTTTTAGTTTTTGTTAATTCGTTCTATGTGTAAAATTATTCAACCTCCAAATTGACAAAAAACTTGACTTTTAAAATATTGAAAATTGTGATACGGAGCGCGCCCCGCCAAACGGGACCGTCTCGTCAAGTACCAATTGTACCGAAAGTTGCCTATGGTATATTTGGACGTGTGAGCTTTCACGAAAACTAATTTGGACGTGTGTGCGTGTCGGAATGAACATGTATCCATAAAAAGTTTTCGTATCGCGACTTTTGCAAAATACTACACCATTTAGTGTACGCTCGTCAGAATGCAACAAAATTTGCGTCATTGGACTCATGGTATCGCTCTGGTCCTGTGACCCAAGTTTTACACAATTTTGAGACAGTTGACCAAACTGCCTATTTGCGGGCCCTATGGTTGACTTTTTGGGTGAATTTGTGTTCGGCTCACCGAAATTCAAAATTGGACATACCGTTGAGTTCGTATTGATATTTAGAATTTGTTTAACCTATAATTTTGTCCCATTTAGAGACCTTTATCCCTGGCACGCTTTTCGATACAAAGTGGCCTATATGTGGACCGCTTGGACCCGAAATTATCGTTTTGCCCCTGTGTCCAAATTGGATGAAAGGGTAGTATTTTCTAGCTATCTCGCTTATTCTAGAAATGTCGGTTATGTTTATTTCAGCATCCGGAGACGTTTATTCTGAGGCCATATTTTCTGACTTTTGGTGTTTGACATCTGGACGTTACACTTTGCAGCCTTCTTGCCAGGCAAGTATACCTTGCCAAATTGTTTACAGTACCTTGCATTGCTTATTTTACTCTTATATATTCATTGTATGTGTATTTTCTTTCAGTTATTACTATATATTATATATGTTGACACACACTTGACACCTAGTATCATAAGAGAGGAGGACAATCATTAGGCGTATGGGCTATAACCACTCTAGTAAACCGTAGTATCTAGCACGACTACGGTAGTGTGTCGCGCTGGTCGCTACCCTCACGGTATATGGATTTATGATGTCCCTGCCGTGTGTGTGAGTTATGAGATTAGATAGAGTAGCCTACCCTTGCCCATACATCGAAAAGTTGTCCTCATTATGCATTCATATAGATTGTCTTGTACAGCGTACTTATATATTTTCTATCTATTATGCATATTTAATGTATTCAATTGGCTTGATTCTATGTATCTTGTTATGTTCCTCTGAGGACGTGGTCCCTTGCCAGGTATAGACGACCAAGAGTATCTGCAGGAGTACGGGCCAGGACCTGACGCGTTACTTTCTGCCGAGGAGGTCTTACCTTCTAAGCATCATTGATTATCTCTAGCAATGGATCTTTTAGCTGACACTCTTTTATCATTATCTTATTTTATATTGGAGATTTTACTCTTCTCTATCATTTTAGTTTTGATATAGTCATTGGTAGTGGATTTATCTCCACCCGACTATCATTTTTGGATTATTCAGACTAATAATTCTAGTTTAGTTATTTCTTTTCTGTGACTTGTTCTGTGGATGAGATTAGTATTTCTGTGACTTGTGATATATATATATATATATATATATATATATATATATACCACATGTGAGAATTATTTATATTACAGCGTACGTGTGTATTATGGTATCCATATATTGGAGTTGCCATATACATACGGCTGGCAAGCTTACGTTTTCCTAGTCCTACATATTTTGGGACTGGGGCGTGACATCCATCTTCGACATGATGATGCTGGAAGGTAAAATTTACCTTTCGACGTCAAACATCAGCCTAGAGCGAAGGAGATGAGCAACCCAAAGTACTGTCACTTCTACCGGTACGTTCACCATCCGACGTAGGAGTGCTATACCTTGAAATGATACATTCAACATCTGATCGATACCAAATCTCTCTCCTTGGACTTCGACAACGTAACAATTGCCGCTAACATGGTATTCCTCCAGTTCGACAACTTCTCCGCAATGGAAGCCCATGACGGAGTCACACCGATCCCAAGGGAAACAATGGAGGTAGCCAATCTTCCCCTAGCTCACGACCAAGCAGCCGGGCTGACACCTCTTACTACCCCTCAGGGTGATATCATGTGGGTCCACCCGGATCTGGTCCCAGACTTGACGCAGCAAGCAGCGTCTTCCGCCGTCAAGCCTCAAACACGAAAAACCAAGTCCAGCCGCATAGTTTCTCCCACCGGTAAGGAGGCCTGGACAGGGGCAACCAGGTCGAGCCTTGCCTACCATCGAGGTTACGAAGCTTCCGATGTCAATGCACCTTCAACTTCTACACCTTTCGCATCTGATCAGGGTCCATCTTAACCCCCACCAGCAGACAAGTCCAAACAAAAAGAGGGACGCTTCGACAAGCCATTGCGTAAGAAAATGACTCAGGGATTGGAAGAGCCCTACAACTTTGACGTCTTGGCTCAACTCACCAATACCCATACAAAGTTGTCATTATTTGAGCTTTTGCGGCTTTCCAGAGACACTCGAGCCGCCCTGAGCGAGGCATTACAACATGCCGACACCTATCTGACGCAGGTCAAGCCGCCAGCTGAAGATTCGACGACATGCTCCCACTATAATAGCGTTACAGGTGCAGTACCCAATATTTTGTTCTCGCAACAAGACATATTGTTAAAGAATAACACACATGATCATCCCATGTACTATACATGGTATATTGGTGCTATAAAGGTGGACCAGATGCACATTGACCCTGGTTTATCAATCAGCATCATCCCGAGGAGTCTGCTGCAAACCTTGGGTATCCCGATGCACCTCATGGAAGCTACCAATACTGCCATTAGTGGCTTCAACGCAGGAAGAAGCTACCCTCTGGGCAATATTCGCCTGAAGTGCCAGATCGGCGACCTGAAAACAAATGTCACTTGCTACGTCATTGACATAGATGTACCCTACAACATCTTGCTCGGACGCCCCTGGATACACCAATATATGATCATGTCGTCAACCCTACACCAATGCATAAAGTACATCGATGATCATGGCATTATCCGAACAGAGTTCGCAGACATCGACCTATTTAAGGGAATCGAGACGTACTAATCCGACGACATCCTCTACAAGAAAATCTACGAAGATAAAGGTGGCAATGAGACCGATGATGAGGCCGAGGTTACGACAACACTGAATGAGCACATGAGAACCCATCTCAAGGCTTGCACTCCCAATGCAGCTACTCCCCTCGTCGTCAAGTTGAAAAGGAAGCCACCAGAATCTCTGGCACCTTCCACAACGTCCGAACCTCTGGTCGTTCGCCTTCATTGGCCAAATCGACCGCAGAAGAAGGATCCTGTACCATCTTCTCCTTCCGAACCTCTGGTCGTTCGCCTTCATAGGCCAAATTGATCGCAGAAGGAGGATCCCGCACAATCTTCTCCTTTTGAACCTCTGCTCATTTACCTTCATAGGCCAAATCGACCGCAAAAGGAGATACCGTACCCTCTGCTCCTTCAGAACCTATGGTCGTTCGTATTTGCAGACCGCCAAAAGGACCCGGCCACGGTTGCAGCCTCCGAGCCTCTGGTGGTAAAACTGTACAGGAAGCTACCAACGCCTTAAACCGCTCTAGAGGTAGCCCATGAGGATGACAAACTGGAAGAATATATGGCCGCTCAGGCCAATGTCCCTTCCCTCGATGGTGTGATTTCTCCGAAAAAGATACCTTATTTTATCAATAAAGGATTATCTTTGAATTATTCTGAGCTTACACATATTAACACATTATACTCTATGGAGCATGGTCTGTAACACCCCAGTCCCGAAATACGTAGGACTAGAAATACATAACATGCTAGCTACACATTCGACTAGACACTGGTCCGACTCGAATACGTATAAGCTGTATTATAATGACCACTATCTAGATAATCCAGTAAATATAAATATCTATGCCTCAATCCACTATGAACAGAATACAACAAGAATGAGCTACATCTGCTAAAGTCGGTCGCCTAGTAACACACAAGCTCGAATAGACTCGAGAAAAAAAATATGAGTCTATAAAAATTAGGCTACATCAATAGATGAATCAATAATATAAATGAGTAGCATAACTCTGATAGAAATAATATAAGTAACTGGTACCAATGCCCACATGACAAAAAAACCCAAATCAGCAACTCCAGGCAGGCTCCACAACGATCTATGCTGCAAAACTGGCAAGGGACCAGGTCCTCAAAGGGACGTAGCAAGGTACAAGAAACAACATGCCAAAGTAAAACAGTATAATGCCACATACTCGAGGGTAAACTACTGTAACCATCTAAGTGATATGCACATGAGAATATTACTCGTACTCAGGCTGAAACCACTACAGGCTCTGTGTCGGGGAGCCTATAGCAGCAAGTAATATCTCTTAGGGCGAGTAAATATGCCAAAGATTTGGGACAGACTCTAAGGCACCTCCAGTAACATAGTATATATATATATATATATACATATATATATATATATATATATATATATATATATATGTAAACATAATCAGCCTATAGTATTGTGTGTCTCTCCCCACCCAATGTAACCTCACGTCTCAGGTCCACGATGTCTCATGTCCATAACACGCAAGATCAGGACCTCTAGCTAGTACAATGAGTCATAATGATATATGTATATAATATATAAGTCTCAAATCATAAGTCCTGTAATTCTATATAGAATCACCATAAATACCTCAAGAAGAATTCTGTCACATGAAATAGTGGCAAGTGTCCTACGGTCTGACGTACAAGGATACAATCACGTGAAATAGGATCATGGTATTAACTCTCTAAGTGACGTTACTTGACTCCGCGTACGGCGTCAACACCCGAATCTTGTTTGGACGCTAAGAAATGTCTCACAGCCCTAGGGTAAACACACATATCAACCATATCAAATAACTATAATAACTAAATAAGATAATTAAAGCAAGGAACTATGATACATCATGGCAAGGTACACTTGCTTGTTGTCTGTGGCTGCTATGTTGTCTGTCCGACGTCCTCTGCTGGAAGAGTAGCAGATCCAAGATGCCTTATTAAATATATTTTAATCAATAACCATACACGCTAACTACTCTAGGACAACACGAAAGATTGTTGTACAACCTCAATTTTCAGTTGACGTTCTTGTCCAACAATCCAATAGTTGCGTAGCATTGAACAACGTACCAAGATACACATGTCATGACACTCTCAACATACATTTTGAGGGTGTCTTACATCGACATACCACACTTACTTATAGGAACTTACATATGTTTGGCTACACGTAGTCCTATATGTACGTAGGAACGTATCGATGTCGCAAAACTTGCACCATTGCTATCCTATTTATCTAACAAGCATGGAACATCTTAATCTTGTATTTTAACATCATTTATTACTGAATTAATTATAATTAATATTCTTAAATTATTTTTAAATAATCAAAAATAACCAAACATTGGCATTGCATGCCATTATTTGCTTCGGACGACAACTAGTTATTCTAACCAACTTTGGCACGTAGCCTTCAGATACAACCTCCATGTTGGCATCCAAATATGATTAAATAATAAATTAATACAATAAATATTCTGGAATTAATATATATTAATTTTTGGAATTTATTTACTTCAGTAAAATATAACAACTATCAAAGAACTATAACTAGTCTTAATGCGACGTGTCCTTGTCAAGGTTGTTCATTGGTTTGGAAAAGTTTTTGTATGTAAAAATATAGATATAATACATGGAAATAATTCTAAACATCATCTATTATTAATATAAATTTATACAAGATTTTATTCATGAAAAAATAGGGAAAGAAACAAAGTTGGAAAACTTACGCGATTGTGTTACGGCGGGGACCTTTTTCGCGACTACGACCAAACGGAGTACCAAACGAACTCCAAACCTCACGAAACTTGACGAGAATCTTGGAGAGTTCAAGTATGATGTAAATATAGGATTTTTAGAGTTTTTTTCTGCTGTGTAGGGGTCTAAAGTACTTTTGCAACCAACAACCAATATTTAGCCAAAAAGGGGTTCAGTTGGGGTTTTTGTGGAGTTGTGGCCTGTGGGGAAGGAGAGAGGAAGAGGGAAAGAAGTAGAAGAGGGAGAGAACGTACGAGTTTTTTTTGTGAGAGAGAAAAAAAGGGGGGCCAAAACTAATAATTAGTTTTAAGTGTTGGGGAGTTGATACATATATATAGTTTAAATAGGTGGGTGGTTAAGATTTAATTTAATATTTAAAAATATATGGATAAGATTTTGTGGAGTCTTGATATGGTAAGGGGCTAAAATTTAAATTAGAGGATTTTCACAAAATTATTCACTTAGGATTTGGTTTGATCCAAAGATAGGAATATGCAACAAACTAGGGGTTTTCTAATTTGGAAATGTGGGAAATGCATCAGGTCAAGTTGAACATTGAACGAGAATCATATCAAGCAAATCAAGAATCATAGCTCATGGAGCAATGCTCGTTCAGAACAAGAATCATGGATTATTATGTCAAGTTGTGAATCTGGAAGACCAAGACTTGCATGTCACGGAAAACTTGGAAAATAAAGGGGATCTTCGGATCTCGTTCCACGGACGGTCTCTGGGGCACCGGGGCCAATCCGATCTGGATGGAACTTTACGATAGTCTTATATGCTGGATGTGATGGCTTACAGCGTCTCACGTGCTTTTATTGCATACAGTCCTCGTTCAAGACTATAACTCGTCCTTTATGGCTATGCCAGCAACTCATTTTCATATAGATAAGTCATCCTCGCTTAGCGACAATCCGCGTATGAGTCATTATATCGCATCCAGTAAGATGAAACACCTGAATGATTATAAGTATAAGTCATCTATACAAATTGAGAAACCTGAGCAATCTATCGAACACTTGAACATCTACTACAACACACCTGATAATCCGTGTAACTCATGCACCCAAAGCATAACCTCGCTCACGACACTTATGTTTGCATATGCTATTACCCCTGGATTTTATTATATATATATATATATATATATATATATATATATGCTCGTATTTGATTTAACTTGGTTTTTCTTGGACAGAGAAGGAAGGATGGTAAGTTGGTAAGTATCGCCGTGTTCCTTTATATATATCGTACGACATACTGCCACACGAGTTAGGCTTTTCATAAGTGTCATAAAACTGATCCTAAGGAAAAACTAGTAAGATAACTTAATATGGTGCACGAAACCTTTATAACGTGTTTGGATTTGTCGAGCGGGCGAGAAGCCTCCCCACTAGTGAATTCATGTGCTGATAACCCACCAGATTGCTTGCAGGGTACGGGAGAATCCTGTTCGGTACGGATATCCCCTTCATGCGTACGAAGGCGTGGAGTTCACTCTGGAGCCTTGGAGCGTTGTTCCGGAACTGATGCACATATACAAGACATAATATTAGAACATCGCCTATATATCATTCCACAAATGTAACCACTTGGCACGCTTTTACTATTTCGGAGAGAGAGGCTTGAGCGACTTATAATCTCGGCCTAGCGTCGCTAGTAATACTTGATCAATATCAATAAAGAGCTTATTTTAATTCTATACTTGTGTTATTCAATGCTTCCGCTATTGATAACTCTTGGAACTTGTTACCAATTGCCTGTGCGTTTCTTATTCCATTGTACTCGGACTATCTGTGCAACTCTGTGGCTTAGACATCTTACCGCCTATTCGGATCATGGCCTTGCACGGGCGCAGCTTACGCTCGTGCGGTATCTCGCCCAGATGGAAATAATCGTCCTGCGGGAGCGCTGGCATGGTAATTTGTGCCCAGCGGGGACGGTCGATTACCTGCGGAAGATTGGGGCGTGACATATTTGTATCAGAGCATAGCTTTACGCCTTTGGACTTCGTATCAATTTTCTCAGTTTTGAAAGCTCGTTCATGGGTTATGTGCATACACTCTCTCTCGTTAACTCGATGGGATGTTCCAAACAATAAGTCTAAATAATTCAAAAAGTTTATGTGAATGATATGGTTACTTGTACAAAATTGTGATTTGATGGCCTTTGTGCCGACCTGTGTTAGGTTTTGTAGGAATAGACTCATGTTATAAATTTTAAGTTATGTGCGAACCTGAACACCTATACGTGAATACCAAGCTGGTTAGTGTGCGAGATAGAATATCGTTCAAACAGTTCGCTATGCATACAGCCTTTCGGCTAAGTTGTGTTGAGTATCGCGTGCCAGGACCATTTTGGTGCAAGCGAGTTTACAAGTGAGATTTGAATATCGTTCAGAAAAGTTAAGTCAGACTTAGAATGTCAACCGATAGAAACATTATCAGATTATAGCTAAGGCGAATATAGAGAATCGTGCTTGGATTTGGAGAAATAGCTTGAACGGTATTTTGTGTCGGAAGGTACAAATCGAATATGGTTTACTTGGATGACTATCAATACGATATATATAAGAGACTAAGATTTATCAGGCGATGCTTAGGTATCATGCAAAAATTCTAAGGAACGACTTGGGAAATATGCTACCAATTGATGCGAACACCGATTGAGGATTTGATTGGGTGACTCGATTCCTGAGTGATGTATGGATCATTTTAGAAATGTTTAAAAAGATTCATAGGTCTCGTGCACTAGTTGGATTGAATGATTTAAGAATGTCTTGAATAAGTGATAAGGCTTATATCGAATAGGGATTCAAGAAAATAAAAATCAATATCTTAGTTAAGAAAACTTGTTGGAAACTTGGAGGATCGTGCGAGCAATTTTAAATTAAACTGAACGGATTAAAACTTGAGTAGGACATCGCTCGAATAGAAGTTAGTCCAAGAACGAATATTGTGGTTCGATGAAAGAGATAAGAGATAACGGACTTGACCTGGAGTTTGGAAGAACGATCTTGGATCTAGTTCAAAAAGATAACCTTCGAAATCAGTCCCATCGAGAATGATTATCCTACGGGAGCGCCGGCGTAGTAATTTAACGTACAGCGGGGATAATCGAACTCACGAGAACATGTTCGGTGATTATTCCAAACAAACTCGATGAATAGAACGTATCAAAATGGATAGACTTTGGCTTGAGTATTTGAACTTAGTTGTCTAAAGAATGCTCAAAGTAGATCATGGATTTATCAAACGGTAACATTAAAGTTGGATGATTTTGCTAGACGAATTATGATCACGGCATGAACTAACATTACTTGATAGATTTTATATATAACTTGGATGGATGGAGCAAAGTGAAATAATAAGGTATATCGATCGTGTCGATGATAAACCATAATATTCGACGTTCTTGTCTTGTGCGAGCGTAACTCTGTGCTCGTACATGCGTCACGCTCGGATTAGGACAATTATCCAGCGGTAGCGTTGGTGTAGTGATCTCAAGTCCAACGAAGATGATCGAACTTACGAAAGACCGGAGTGTGATAACTGATGGATCGTCTTGACTTTTGGTTCAATATGATAAGACGGATTTGGAAATACAAGTGAATCGAAAGTATTTTCTAGATAAGTTAGTCTAGGACCTGGAGTAAGTCACGCTTGATAGTTTCGTAAACGAATACATGAATCTTGTTGGATGACTCAGAGTTATAATTAAAGGTTTAGAATTGAATCTTGGCTTGGTGGTCTAGACTTAGAATAGATATATAGATTCTATCTTAACATGTTTAAGAAGATAGACTATACGAATTGCTAGGCTTGTCATGCATCTTGGATATATCATGGATTTGACTGAACGAACTCGAATCATGTACCAACGAATGTGTTAACGTGTGTAGGATGATATGTGCTTGATATTTAGAAATCTGAGTAAAATAAGCTTGGATAGAATATCTCGTAAAAATGAACAATAGTTTAACCTTAGGAATTGGGGCAAGCATCGTATGACAAATTTGTACGATAAATCGTGTGCTTGAACTTGTACTTATGACCATATGAGCTGACCTAGTAATTAGGCAGACGACCTTGGGCCGAGTGACAGAACTTGTGTAACCGACTTTAGCATACTGCTTGAACAAGCCATAGAACTGGGATAGCAAGACTTAGTGTTAGACTGGAAACGGTAAGTATGTGCTATATTTGACCCGAACGGATGAACGCCAGTCGGTTGATCGGATAAATCGTGCTTGATGGTAGTGCAAAACTTGATTTGAGTTGGAATAAAAATTACTTGGAATTTTGGTTGACCCTGTTGGAAGTATCATTGCGATTGTAAGACAAGAACCCTTGAGATTTTTGCAAGTAGCTTGTCCGAATTCACTATTACTAAGTTTGGTTGAATGCATATGTTTGAGGGATGTCTTGAACGTGTGCACCATCCAAGACCCAGTGATATGTTAAACTCGAGTGCAAAGACTTTGTTATCGCTAAGTTGGTTGACATGCATATGTTTGAAGGATGCGTTGAATATATGCACAATCCAGACTCGCGATATGTTGATCTCGAATGCTAGTGCAAGTGAATATATTAGATTCGCATGAACGAGTAATTAATTTGGATAAGTTTACCTCAGCCTTAGATCGTTATTCAAGATGGATCATACCATACCCCGTGTTAAGCGATATATGTTTCGCGCTAAGGCGCAATAGAGACCGAGTCAGAACTTGGATTGAATGATAGAGTCATTCAATGAGACTGACCCAGCATACACGTAATACGGTATCAGGACCGAGTAGGAAATTATATTCGCACAGATCTAGTGGTATTGATTGCTACGCTTAGGATAGATTCGATAGTGCGGTAGAACGGTTTGTGCTGAAGAAATTTTGAGGACGAGACTTTTTCTGAGTGGTGTATAATGTAACGACCTGTTCTGTTCAAGCGGACAGCCGATTCAAATGATGCAAGTGCAACGATCCAACCCGCTTTTGTCAATAAGAAGACTCGTTTGAGGCAAAGATTTTCAAACTTGGCCCCTCAGATTTTAGACTTAGACTTTCAAAGGCTTGCTCGGAGTATCACTCGACCGAGGCAAATTATCACTAAGGTGGGTGCCTACGATGAACTTGTCTTTGCTTAGCCAGCATACTTAAAATATGGAAGATACATGCTAGTCGCTAGGTGAATCATCCCATGCATGCTAATAAAGAATGCAACGCACCTAGCTAAAGGAATATTCCTAACTTGTATTGCTTGTGTTAGAACATGGAAATAAAATTTGGCTTATGACTTGGACCCTCGTATGCTACCGTTGCTTCGTGCAAGTAGACCCTGCTATGCCTCGAGTTAAACATTATACTCTTCGTAGTGCACTTCTTCACTTATTTACACTGCACGCCCCAAGGAACTATGTTACTCGATATGTCCCTATACGGTTACAATCCTCTCATACCATCCTTGTTCAAGACTATAACTCATCCTTTATGGCTATGCCAGCGACTCACGTTCATATAGATAAGTCATCCGTCCATAGTGGCAATTCCCGTGCGAGTTATTGTATCGCATCCATTAAGCTGAAACACCTAAACGATTATGAGTATAAGTCATCTATACAAATTGAGCAACCTGAGAAATCCATCGAACACTTGAACATCTACTGCAACACACCTGATAATCCGTGTAACTCGTGCACTCAAAGTGTAACCTTGCTCACGACACTTATGTTTGCATATGCTATTGCCCCTGGATTTTATTATATATATATGCTCATGTTTGATTTAACTTAGTTTTCCTTGGATAGGGAAGAAAAGATGGTAAGTTGGTAAGTATCGACTTGTTCCTTTATATATTCACACGGTGCACTACCACACGAGTTAGGCTTTTCATAAATGCCATAAAACTGATCCTAAGGCAAAACTAGAAAAATAACTTAATAGATGGTGCACATAACCTTTATAACATGTTTGGATTTATCGAGCGGCGAGAAGCCTCCCCACCAGTGCATTCATGTACTGATAACCCACCAGATTGCTTGTAGGGTACGAAAGAATCTCGTTCGGTGCAGATACCCCCCTCGTGTGTGCTAAGGCGTGGAGTTCACTCTGGAGCCTTTGAACGTTGCATCCGAAACTGATGCACATATATAAGACATATTATTAGAATATCGTATATGTATTATTCTATAAATGTAGCCACTTGGCACGCCTTTCCTGTTTCAGAGAGAGAGGCTTGAGCGACTTGTAATCTCGGCCTAGCGCCGCTTGTAATACTTGATCAATATAAATAAAGAGCTTATTTTAATTCTATACTTGTGTTATTCAATGCTTCCGCTATTGATGACTCTACGAACTTGTTATCAATCGCCTGTGCGTTTCTTATTTTGCTGTACTCGAACTAACTATGTGACTCTATGGCTTAGATATCTTACCGCATGTTCGGATCATGGCCTTGCACGGGCGCTGCTTACGCTCGTATGGAATCACGCACAGATGGGAACGATCGTCCCGCGAGAGCATTGGCACGGTGATTCGTGCCCAGCGGGGACGGCCAATTACCTGCGGAAGATCGGGGCATGACACTCGAAACCTATAGGCCTACCATGCTTTTGACATGTAGTAGTAGATTTATTTGCTGCCTTATTTGGATTTTGTCCAACTGGGACAGTGATTCTGGCTAACACATTCATAGCTAGCACATGTGATCTAGTTACCTTTGCAACATCATTAAATACATCATGTAATTGATTTACGATTTCTTAAAAATGTATCATTTTCCTTGTCTCATAATCACATCATGGAGTATCGCGTCCCAGAACCAGAATACTGGAGAGCGGGGGTAGACAACGGCCAGCTACGTATACTTGGAGCACGTCGGTACTCCGCATATACGGTAAAGCTGTAAAATATGGGAGTTAACACTATAATCCATCAGTCAATCCTAGGTCAAACGGTTCTAGGTGTCTCAATCGCAAGCAGATAAGCAATATACAAGAAATATGATCATTAGGAGCAAAATAATAAATCGTCCCAAACCAAATATACATAGATGATCATGAAGCTAGTAATACAAAATAAAAAACTAGCAGAGTATAAGTCATACATGATCAATACTAGCCATGTTCTAGAATACGCTAATCATGTCATTGCCCATAGGCAGAATGTCAAGTCCAAACACAAGCTAAACACGTGCTCGGTGGCTTAAATATCTTAAAAGAATATACAGTACAAGATCTAGTGGGGATAGAAGGAACCCACTCAAGCTGTCTGGTGCTTTGGGTAGTCACCATCTGCGGAAAGGAACGTAAGATCCTCGGGCTCTGCTACCTGATCTGGCCAAAAAAAATCAGTGGGGTCAGACCCCCCAAATAGCAAGTACCACAAAGAAAGCCAAGAGCTATGAACAAAAACCAGTAAAACAACATAGAGCTACAATATACTAAGGAATATAAATAAATAAATGCGGATCGAGACTTATGCACTACCATGGCACTTATCCCGAGAAAAGAAGACAATAAGCTGAATAATATATAACCACTCGAAATATAATGTGCACTATATAAACACGAAAATAACTGGAAACATAAAACACAAAAATTATTGGAACATACCGAGAAGTTGGGAATATACAAGTAACCATAGCCAAGAAAGAAAAGAAACATGAAAAGAAAAAATAAATCGGTAAGCCACGAGAAGAATTGGGAACTTCCCAAAATAGGAACCATATCCCTTAAATCAAAAAAGGACCAGGATTATGATTCTTTTTTCGAGTCGAACCTAGCCTTAAGTCACTTACCGATACATATTGCTATGAAAGGAATGTAGAGACACATATAGCATAAGTAAACATCACAACTTCACATGTACAAGACGGATTAACCATAACTACACACCACTACACAGGCACACGACAAAATATCCAAAACTACACCGTTAAACGCAGAGCTAAGGTGCACAACTCAAACCACTACAGAAAATGCCACAAACAAAAAATATAAGAACGTTACTACTAGCCACAGCCTACCATACACTGGTCAAATGTACATAGGGTATAATCGTCCCGTACTAATACAGATGTCCGAGTCGAGTCAAGTGTACATAGAGTATAAATCATCCTCTGCTAATAAAAATATTTGTCGTATCAAATGTACATAGAGTGTAAATTATCCTCTACTAATACAAATTCCTAGTCGTATCAAATGTATATAGTGTGTAAATCATCCTCTACTAATACAAATGCCTGGTCGAGTCAAGTGAACATAGAGTGTAAATTATCCTCTATTAATATAAATGCCTGGTTGAGTCAAGTGTATATAGAGTGTAAATCATCCTCTACTAATACAAATGCCTGGTCGTATCAAATGTATATAGAGTGTAAATTATCCTCTACTAATACAAATGCCTGGTCTAGTAGTATTGATAGGTAACACGTACTGGGCAGGCGTATATAGGGTGAAAGGCCCCTTATTATACAAAATATTGCGTCAGGACAACAAAGCATAAATAGACATGCAAAGTAATAAATTCAAGAAAGCTAGGTACAAGCAATCAAGGAGCACTAAAAAAGAAATCACATGCAAAAGAGAGCTCAATCGGTATACCGTAGGTATACTCGTCGGTATACTCCAGTATACCGGTCCAGAGATAGAAAAAAGACAACAGCTAAAAATTCTAACAAATCGGTATACCGTCGGTATACCAGCCAAGAAAATTTCCAGAAAGTAGGTTAACAATGTCAGCAAGGATCGATATACTGTCAATATATTGTAGTGTACCCTCGGTATGCCGATAAGGTTCACTAAAAATATCAAGAAATCTATGTCGGTCGAAATCGTTATACCGTTAGTATACTGTAGTATACCGTCGGTATTTCGGTTTCCCAAGGATAAACATGGTTAAAGTCAAGTCAAGTCTGATTTTCGGAATCCAAATTAAATTTTAAAAATTACCTGAACCAAGTCTAACAAAGAATCAAGTCTAACAGTAAGTCTCATATCATAATATGGACAAAATCTCATGGTCACAACTCCGGTACCATTTCTGTTTCCGAGTTACCAAAAAGGGACGGGCCAAGATTCTACCAAAAATTAAAACCAAAATATTTAAAAGGCTAGAAATCACGAGAGGAACAATTATAGTAAAGCAAGTCTAAGCTAAAAAGCAACAACCAAAGCTCCAGGAAAGTAAAATGACAGAAAGTAAAGAAAGTTCATAGATTCGACAAGGTTTACTTGCCTAGAACGAGCTCCCCAACTAAACCTTCTAGTCCACCACCACGAAGGGGTTCAGAAACCACTCTCCAGGTCTAAAGACCAAGCTCTAAGCTCAAAAGAGAAATGATGAAGAGAAGAGAGAGAAAAGAGAAAAGGGAAATGAAACTCAAGTACTATTTATAGAAAAATTCTCCAAAATATCTCGAAAAGTAAAACAAATATCTGTCGGACAGTATACCGTCGGTATAATGTAGTATACCATTGGTACACTGGTCAAGAATTTTTTTAAAATTGCCAAGTTTTAAAATCTAACAAAATCCAGAAAAATAAAACATACAGTATAAAATATGTATCCATATACTGATATAGATACTGTGAGACAGAGTCTTACAACTCTTCCCTCCATAGAAAAATTATGTCCTCAAAATTTTTATAAGGATCCAAAACCAAGAAGATCCATAAAATACAACTAACTCAATAAAGCAAGCATGGCATATAGACAGGAAATAGAAGTAGTCAAAAATATAAATAAATGCACAAGCAACTAAACTACCAAGTATAAGAGCTAGAGGAACATGAATAAATATGCCTTTCGAATCAGCTAAGTAGGAGTCTGTCCTCGCTGGCCTACGTTGACTCCCAAAATGGACAAGGATCAAGTCTCGGGATAATTCGGTACCAACAACTCAGTCGAAGACATGATTCTGCCCAGGACGCACCTTCACAATCGTAATATGTAATCGATATCACGTATCCCGACAACGTAGGCAAAAAAGTAACATGGGAGATACCGTCTTCACTTACAGAAAATATGAGAACCCAAGAAAAGATATGAATGATAGGATGCTCAGGACATCACCTGCAACCTGACCATCCTCAGTCAACACCTGCTCCAAGACGCCAAACTCTCCATGCACTTGCCTCGAGACTGCTGCCCTGATTTGCTGCTGACCCTGATCTCTGGGTGATAATCTCCTCTGTTGCTGGCCTCCATGCCTAGCATGTACTTGGGACTGGGCATACTACTGCGGCCTCTGCTGCTGAAGTGTCTGGGTCTGCGTCGATGTAGGCCTCGGGGCCTAATGTTGTTGGACCGGTGCTGGTACCCTGAATTCAGGGGCTGCTGGCTAGACAAATGAGGATTCGATTGGAGCCCTCCGGGGACAAGTTTTCGTTAAGTGTTCTGCTCCACCATACACCAGATATAAGCGCTGCGCCCTACGGCACTCCGAAATAATTTGCCCTGGCTTCCCACAGTGGGAACACCCTACTAAATAAGTCAACCTCTGTTGTTGTGGATGCGTCTGTACTGACTGCTAAAATAAAGACACCGGTGCTGGCCTTCCTTGGGATCCAATCTCTAATGTCCTGACTGCTGGTGCTGGTCTGGTGCTGGTGCCGAAGACTGGGTGAAAGAGTCCCTCAAAGTAGAGTGTGACCTCTTTTGGCTCCCAATCCTATCGACTATTATCTGAGTGGTGTACTCGTGCCTCCTCGCCGCTCTCATCACAGCGTCGAAAGTCTGGAACTTATGTTGCTCCACTGCCAGTATGATCTCCATATGAAGCCCCTGCTGGAACCTCTTAGCTCGGTCTAACTCGGTCGCCACCAAGGTAGGGGCAAACTGGCCGAGTCTACAGAACTCCACCGTGTAGCCGTCGATGGTCCTTCCCATCTGCCTGAGGTTGTTAAATCTCTGTTGTAAGTTATAACGTGATACTACATTGTAATACTAGGTCTGAAATCTCATGTTGAAGTTCGCACATAGAATCAACGTCGTCAATGAAACCTTCTGAGCTGCCGACCAGTCACGGGCCAAATCCAGCAACTGCAGTCTCACCACTGAGACATGCTCTCTAGACGAAGTTCCTGCTGCCTCCAAGATTGCCTCAGTATCTTGGAGCCATGCATCAGACACTATCACATCCTCAATACCGTAGAAGTATGTGGGATTGAGACGCCTGCAGTTGTTCGCAGAATTATTGATCTGAGCACCACCTTGCTCCATGGCCATTTGGACTGACTGAGTGAGGACGTCACTATGTCGCTGGTGAGTTGCCCTGAAACCCGTCAGAACGTCCATCAGTGCTCGTACAACATCTGACTTCTCTGGTTGTACAGGTACTGCCAATGGATCGGACTGAACATGCTGCTCTGCCCCGAGATCAATCATCGGCTCTACTCCTGAATACTGATGCTGATCCTCAAAAATTGGCTGGCCTACTGGTCTTTGCTCAGCCATCACCGAAACTTGAACAATCTGATCAGGAAGATCAGGAACAGTGCCCCTGAAAGTCAAAGGACACAAGGAGTAAATCGAAGGGACATTATAGATCAACGATCAAATCAGGTAATAGGTCAAGACCAAATATATAGAGTCAGACGAAAGATATCATGGAGTAAATAAGTAGATTGAGATATCTAATCAACAATAACCCCATATGACTGAAAAATAGACCTGCATGGGCAAGCACTAAAACATTGTCACGCCCCAGAACTAGAATATTGGAGAGCGGGGCCAGACAACGACTACATATACTTGGAGCACGCTGGTACTCCATAGATACGGTGAAGCTATAAAATATGGGGGTTAACACTATAATCCATCAGTCAATCCTAGGTCAAACGGTCCTAGGTGTCTCAATTGCAAGCAGATAAGCAATATACAAGAAATATGATCATCATGAGAAAAATAGTAAATCGTTCCAAACCAAATATACATAGATGATCATGAAGCTAGTTATACAAAATAAAGAACTAATAGAGTATAAGTCATACATGATCAACACTAGCCATGGTCTAGAATACTCTAATTATGTCATTGCCCGTAAGCAGAATGTCAAGTCCAAAATAAGAGATAAACACGTTCTCGGTGGCTAAATGCCTCAAAATAATATACAGTACAAGATCTAGTGGGGATAGAAGGAATCCACTCAGGTTGTCTGGTGCTCCCGGTAGTCACCATCCGTAGGAAGAAACGTAAGATCCTTGGGCTCTGCTACCAGATCTGGCTAAGCAAAACTAGTCGGATCAGACCCCCAAATAGCAAGTACCACAAACGAAGCCAAGAGCTATGAACAAAAACCAACAGAATAACTTAGAGCTATAATACGCTAAGAAATATGATTAAATAAATTTGGATCGAGACTCATGCACTACCACTGCACTTATCCCGAGAAAAGAAGATAATAAGCTGAATAACATATAACCACTAGGAATATAATGAGCACCATGTAAACACAAAAATAACTAAAAATATGAAACACAAAAATTACCTAAATATACCAAGAAGTTGGGAATATGCATGTAACCATAGCCAAGAAAGAAAAGGAACATGAAAAGAAAAGATAAATCGGCAAGCCACGAGAAGAATTAGGAACTCCCCGAAATAGGAATCATAACCCTTAAACCAAACAAGGACCAGGATTATGATTCTTTTCCCGAGTCGAACCTAGTCTCAAGTCAATTACCGATACACATCACTATGAGAAAAATGTAAAGACACATGTAGCATAAGTAAACATTAAAACTTCACATGTACAAGACAGATTAACCACAACTACATACCATTACACAAGCATGAGACAGAACATCCACAACTACACTGGTAATCACAGAGCTAAGGTGCACAACTCAAACCACTACAAAAAATGCTACAAATAGGAAACATAAGAACGTTACTACTAGCCACGGCCTACCATACACTGGTCAAATATACATAGGGTGTAATCGTCCCCTAATAATACAAATATTTGGATCGAGTCAAGTGTACATAGAGTGTAGATCATCCTCTACTAATATAAATGCCTGGTCGTGTCAAATGTACATAGAGTGTAAATCATCCTCTACTATACAAATGTCTGGTCGTATCAAATGTACATAGAGTGTAAATTATTCTCTACTAATACAAATACCTGGTCGAGTCAAGTGTACATAGAGTGTAAATTATCCTCTACTAATACAAATACCTGGTCGAGTCAACTGTACATAGAGTGTAAATCATCATTTACTAATACAAATGCCTGGTCGTGTCAAATGTACATAGAGTGTAAATCATCATCTACTAATACAAATGCCTGCTCAAGTTGTATTGATAGGTAATACGTATTAGGCAGGTGTATATAGGGTAGAAGGTCCCTAACTATACAAAATATCGTGTCGGGACAACAAAGCATAAATAGATATGCAAAACAATAAATACAAGGAAGCTAGGTACAAGCAATCAAGGAGCAAAAGAAAAGAAATCATATGCAAAAGAGAGCTCAATTGGTATGCCATCGGTATACTCCAGTATACCGGTCCAGAGATAGGAAAAAGACAGTAGCTAAAAATTCCAACAAATTGGTATACCGTCGGTATACACAGTATACCGACGGTATATCGGCCAAGAAAATATCCAGAAAATAGGTTAACAATGTCGGCAAGGATTGGTATACCATCGATATACTGTAGTGTACCGTTGGTATGCCGATAAGGTTCACAGAAAATATTTAGAAATCTATGTCGGTCAAAATCGGTATACCGTCGGTATACTATAGTATACCGTTGGTATTCTGGTTTGCCAAGGATAAACATGGTTAAAATCAAGTCAAGTCTAATTTCTGAAATCCAAATCAAATCCCAAAAATTACTAGAACCAAGTCTAACAAGGAATCAAGTCTAAGAATAAGTTTCATATCATAATATGGACTAAATCTCACGGTCACAACTTCGGTACTATTTTTGTTACCGAGTTACCAAAAAGGGACGGGCCAAGATTCTACCAGAAATTAAAATCGAAACAGTCAAAATATTAGAAATCACGAGAGGAACAATTATAGTAAAGCAAGTCTAAGCTAAAAAAACAACAATAAAATATCTAGAAAAGTAAAATAACATCATGTAAAAAAAAGTTTATAGATTCGGCAAGGTGTATTTGCCTAGAACGAGCTCCCTACTAAACTTTCTAATCCACCACTATGATAGGGTTCAGAAACCACTCTCCAGGTCTCAAGACCAAGCTCCAAGCTCAAGAAAGAAAGGATGAAGATAAGCTAGAGAAAGAGAAATGAGAAATAAAATAAAACTCAAGTACTATTTATAGAGAAATTTTCGAAAATATCTCAAAAAGTAAAACAAATATCTGCCAGGCATTATACCGTCGATATACTATAGTATACCGTCAGTATACCGGTCAAAAAGAAAATTTTCAAAATTTTGATGTTTTAAAATCCTACAAAATCCAGAAAAATAAAATATACAGTATAAAATACGTATCTATATGCAGATATAGATTCTGTGAGACAGAGTCTCACATGTAGTTCTTGGATCTTGATGAGATAGAATAGGCGTATTCCATGTTAATTCACGTCGTTCATTAGTAATAAATTATTCTTTATGAACAATTTGTTGCTTTCGTCCCCTTAATGGCAGAAAAACTTTTCATCAAATTGACAATCATCAAATCTTATAGTAAAGACATCACCAGTCATTGGTTCTAAATACTTTATTATGGAAGAAGACTCAAAACCAATATATATTTCCAAACATCGTGGGGGATCCATCTCAGTTCTTTTCGGGGGTGGAATTGGGACATAAACTACACATACAAACTTTTTCAAATATGAAATGTTGGGTTGTTTCCCACAAACAAGTTGTATTGGTAAAAAAATATGGTAGACCATGAGTCTAAATTTTACTAGAGATGCAGTATGTAAAATAGTATGTCCCTAAGCCTTAATTGGCAAATTAGATTGCATTAGTAGAAGTCTAGCTATAAGTTGGAGATGTTTGATAAATGACTCAGCTAACTCATTTTGAGTGTGCACATGGGGAACATGATGCTCCACCTCAATTCCTAATGATGTACAATAATCATCAAAAACTTATGAGGTTAATTATGCAGCATTATCAAGTCTAATTGATTTAATCATGTTATCAGGAAACTTAGATCTAAGTTTAATAATTTTGGTCAAAAGACAAAAAAATACAAATTTTCTAATAGACAATAAACAAACATGTGACTACATAGTAGATGCATCTAAGAGTACAATATAATATCTAAAAGGACCACTAACAGGATAAATAAGACCACAAATGTCTTCTTGTATTCTTTTCAAGAAAGTAGGAGACTGATTCTTAACTTTTAGAATATATGGTGTAGTTATAAACTTTTCTTGTGAACAAGGAACGCATAGGTGATTTTTTGGTAAGCCAATATCGTAATTTTTCAATAAATGCCCACAAGAATTGTCAATGATCCTCTTGAATATAGTTTGTCTCGGATGACCCAAACGGTCATGCCAAATGTTACATAAGATATGATCATTTTTTTATGTTTTGCCACATTCATATGAGATTCAATTATATCAATGGTGGTGCAATACAAACCCGCCGAAAGATACGAGAATTCTTTTAATGTGAGTTTTTTTGTTCCCAACTTTAGATATGATACATAATGTCTCTTTATTGTTATCATTTTAAGTTTCAATATGGTACTCATTTCTGCATATATCTTTGAAACTCAGCAAATTCCTTTTGGAATTGCTTGAATATAACACATTCTGCAAATCTATTTGAGTACTATTAGGTAACATGATGTTTGCTTTTCCAAAGCTCTCTATTATATGGGCTGGCCCAGCTATTATTGACACTTTATGCTTGTCGAATACTAACATTGAGAAAAACTTTTAATTTTTCAAAATTGTATGTGTTGTAGTACTATTTACCTAACACATATCCAAGTCATTTTTTTCCCTTCGTATATCTATACCTTCAATCATGAAGCAAAAAGAAAATTATGAACATATATTCTAACTAGCATAAATATAATAAAAATAATTAAACACACCAAACGATAATATTATATTAGAAATGTGACTCCAAATACATAATAATGATTTCTAACAAACTCTCATGGCCTAGACATGCGATTTATGGATTCTTTAAATGTTTAAACCAATGTCCATCTTTGCCACATTTATGACAAGCATTACTACCCTTATTTGGTTTATTTTGAGGATTTGAAATTCCTTTGTTAGAGGGTGTTGTCCACTTATTCTATTTATTCTTTTATGAACCACTGTTTTCACCATTGTAAGACTGATAACCATTACCATATTTTTCATAGTTTTTTTTTTACGTCCTCTTTTACGTCCTCCACCATGACCCCTACTAAATCCAATAATAGGATTTGCCTCAGGAATTGGCATTGACCCAATTGGTCTAAAAGTGTGGTTTTTCACTACTAGAAAAAGTGGGATTAGCGACGCATTTTAGCGACTCAATGTAAAAATGTCGCTAATGAAAGATAAATTAGCGACTCCATGAAAAAACGTTGCTAGACGTCGCTAAATGGCGACATTTAGCGACGTTTAGCAACTTTTATTAAGATTTTAAAAGATTAGTCGCTATAAGTTCAATTAAGGTCGCTAAACGTCGCTAATATGTTTAATTTAGCGACGTTTAGCGACGTATATATTAAAAATATTTAGCAACGTGTTTAGCGACGTCTATGATGTCGCTAAAGCTTATTTTAGCGACGTTGTTATTTGACGTCGCTAAACGTTGCTAAATTTTGGTTAATTATGGCTCAGTTTTCTTTTCCCCCATCTGTCAAAATTTTTGAAAGTTTTAAAAAACTTTCGATTTCTCCCACCCCCCCTCTCCGGCGACCGGCTCTCCACGGCTGCGGCTACTCCGGCATCCCCCTCCTCCTCCTCGAGCTCTACGTAAACCCTAACTCTCTCTCTCTCTCTCTCTCTCTCTCTCTCTCTCTCATAGGACACACATGTGACACTGACACAACACACACTTGACAGACACGACACACACACACGGACACTGATAGAGACACACACACACACACACACTGACACTGACATGACACACACACACACACATACACACACACATATACTGACATAAACACTGATCAGGACCTAGGATTAGGGTTAGGTTTTTTGACCTGGGGTTAGGATTAGGGTTTTTGATCAGGATTGATTTCTATACATCTATTTTATTCAATATTGTCAACTATTAGTTTATTCATACAATATTTGATCTATTGGATGTGTCCATGTGAATTGATGGTTGGTATCAAGGTGGTGTGGTGTATGGAGGATGTATCCTAGAGTATCTTGGTGTTGTACACCAAATGTTTGTGAATTGGACTTGTGATTGTGTGTGTGTGTCTATTTATGCCTTAGAGTATCATATGATATGTATATGTAAATTGGTGTATTATCTATTTGCATATGAGAGAGTATATGCATATATAGGTGTATCTCGATATATATATAGATAGGTATATAGCTACTGTTATCTGTGTTGGTGTTCATAGTGTCTTCTAGCTGTGCTTGATGTGGGAGAGGGTAGAAGAGTCAAGTTGTGTGTGGGTGTCACTACTGAACTATGAGACTTCAGGAACTGAACTTAATTCAGTTTGGCCTAGTGCATTAGGCAAGCTGGCAATGTGTTGTAGTGGTGTCGGGTTAGCACTGTGAGGAGAGGATTGGTTCCTGTCATCTTCTGCAGTGGGAGAGTGTTGGTGCACACTTGAGCAGCATCAAACACATACATGCTTGAGCAATGGCAAGGCAACAGCAAGCACTGCTGTGAGCCATGGCAGTAGCTAAGGGCAGTTGGAAACAAGTAAGTGAAGGGAAGATTTAGCCACTGCAGCAGTAGTGCAAAGTATCAGAGGTTGTAGACTTAGTTAGGGTCTGTAGGCATGTGTTTGGGTTAAGGTATAGCCAAGTATCGGGTAGGTGTTCACAGGTCACTTGTAAGATGCTTGGTAATTACTTTTTATTTCTGCACTTGCAAAATAAATAACTTACTATCGCTACTTTGGTATTTAGGTCGATCGTCTAATAACACCCGAGACTGAATCTATTAGAACTCTAGCCAAGGGACCAATTACTGCCGTAAAAATATGGCCAAGTTTCTGTGTGAATGGGTTCAGGTTCAAGTCAACAAATACTCCTATCAGAGACAGCTTTTTGGATCTTGATTCCACGAAAAACAGTTATTTGTGTATCAAATCTTTGAACTACAAAGACGTCAATCCGGGCAATGATATTTTTGTTATCTTACCAGAGATTATAGAGTTGACATATAATTATGGCACAGAACCTGCTAATATCGTGCTATTCAGGTGTGAATGGTTCGATCTGATTCAAGATCAAGGTTGAAAAATTGACAAGCATGGCCTTATGGATATAAACTACAAGCGTAGATATCAAGGCTATGAACTATTTGTCCTATCAAGTCAGGCTCAGCTCGTGTACTTCACAACTTATCCTAGACGGGGGACAGCGAGGTCTGATTGGTGGGCAGTATGCAAGACTAAAGCTAGAAATACCTTTGACATTGACGAAATAGCTTATCAGGAGGACGATCTACCTCTTGTAACAAATATTATAGATGTGGACTCAACGAAAGTTACTCATTACACGAGTAATAATATAGAAGATGTAGAATTATCCGAAGAGGAAGACGAAATAGATGAAAGTGAAGACGAGGAGGAGGAAGAGGAGGACGGGGAAGGCGAACAAGATAAATTTTCTGAAGATGGTTGAAAATAAAATATATTGCCTGTAGAATGTAACTATATTTGACTGTAGAATGTTGATCAAGGTTGGAAAATTAACGAAGTAGATGTACTATTTTAACGAATATATGTATTATATTTTGACTGTAGAATGCTTTGAGATATGCATCATATTTCGACTGTAGAATGTAATATATATTTGTGTTTCTCTATATTCATCATATGTTGTTATCAAATATGATAGGACGACGTGGAGGATTCGGCAGGTCCCGAGGTAGACAGAGTGATCCTCCGGTACTGCCTACTGTTGGTTCCGGATCATCGTCGCCCAGTACTCCAGTATATCGATCACTCACATCTCCGACTGTTGGGACGAGTAGTTCCAGGCGTGATAGTACACCCTCGTCCAACGTTCCTCCTGCTGACGGAACCATGGGGACAGATGAGCATATCGAGGAGGTCGTGCCCACGTTGTCCCAGCATCAGCAAGATCCTCCATACGCACCTCCGGAGGAGACGAGAACAGAGATTTGGGCCGACGGTACAAAGTAAGTCAATTAGATGGTTTAGTATAATATATATCGTATATTTCTTTATTCATCGTATATTAACTTTTTCAGTATTCTAAATAATTATCTCTATATAGATATCGTCCATCGTCGGTTCAGAGATGCCTGGGCCAATTTCTGAGGAACAACTACGGTGTCCCTTGGATCAACTACTCTGAGGCTCCGGAGGAGAGAAAGGTATTCTGGTTTGCGCACTTCCAGGTAAAAGTATATTAAATAAATCCTCTAATTTATGTATATTATATAACTTATCTGTGATGCTCACTTACTAAATTATTTATTGTAGCAAACGTATTTCTATCCTCCGTACCGGGCCGAGTTGATCGAGCGGCTCTTTCCTACTGTTGCCGGCAAGCTTATCCGAGATGCTCTGGATGACCAGAAGGCTCGTGATCGTGCTGGAAAATTGATCCAAGGTTGGATCACGCCTGAGCAATGGACTACGATGAGGGCTAGATTCGATGATCCGAGCTACAAGGAAAGGTCTGAGAAGGCCAAGGTGGCTAGGCGAAATGCTGCCAAGTGGTGTGATAGCTCAATTCTGATGACGGAACATTTCCGTCGTTTGGTATATTTTTCTTTTAAAATATATTATTTTAATGTAAGTACCATAAAATGGTACTTAGAAAAAATATTTAAGTTTAGTACTAAATAATATATTTTTAACAGGTACAGAGGGGTGAGGATGCAAACATGGTGACCGTCTTCTTGGCCACCCATCGCAAGGACGGAAATCTCATTGATGAGAGGGTCTCGCAGACCTATATAAGTATTACTTTACTTTGTGTTAATTTTAATATAACTTAGGCAATTATCGAGTTTTCAAAACTTTCTAGGCCGAGTATCTTAGGCTGCGTGAGCGGGCGATTGCTAGTGCACCTACACCTGGAGAGGCTGGTACTTCGTCGCAGTCCGCTCCAGCTCCATCGACGGAAGACCTGTGGGTGACCGTAGTTGGTGGTCTCCAGAGGGTTACGTACTATGGTACGGGCTCCTATGGCGCCCTGGTTGCGACGCAGTCATCTAAGGCCTCCCCGATAGCTGCGCATTCTATACAGCCCTCGTAGTCGCAGCCCTCGCAGTCATCGGCCAGAGTCCAGGAGGCCGTTGACCGTCAGATTGAGTCTCTCCGTGAAGATTTGCTACGAAGAATGGAGGAGCAGCCCCGGTCCCAGCCGCAGACGGACGATCCGACGCTCATCGCACGATTCGATATGCTCGACCGCAGCATGACGGAGCTCCGGGATTTGACAAATGATATTAGAGCCTCGACAGACCGCAATATCATGGAGCTGCATGTATCACAACTATCGATGGGCAAGAGGCTGACGATGATGCAGGATTCAATGGTTCATAGCAGTACAAGGCTGTTATCTACCATGGATTCTTACAACCAGCGACTCGCAGACTTGGAGCGGGTACGGCCTCCTGGTGCGCCTACATCGACACAGACTCCACCGACGTCACTGTCTTCTCCATCGATATCGGTGTCGATTCCACGGGACGAGTATGAGCAGTTCTTATCCTTCAGGCGCGCCGGTGGTCAGCCTCCTGCAGATCCGCAGTAGTATAGCTAGTTGCTGGATATTTATATTTTTTTTATTATTTAGGATGCGATTGTATGGATATAAATTTGCCATACTTTACGATGAGATTTGCTGGATGCTTTCTTTTCTTTAAATTTTATTATATTATTCATATTAAATATATTATTTTACCGGTGTTGAGTGTTCAGTGCCTATTTTTCCCTATTTTTTTCCAGTTCAATGATATAAGTTGCAATATAATACACAGTCCATGTACAAACTCAAATACACTAAATTATAATACACATATTCTCCCTATCTCTGAGCACATTAAGACCAACACACAACACAGATAGTACTGTCTTAATTCACTGATATTCACACAGTTCCTAATATATTTTGGTTTACAACTGATGACTGATACTTGGCCTGTATTTACCCAGTGCACTAGAATTTTCTCCCTTGTTGCTGCTACTGTGTCCCTTATTCAATTATTTCTACTACCATCATATACCTGATAATGAACCCAAGGGGGTTGGCAAACCCAGAAATACAATTCAGTATTGTGGTGGCCCATGCAGGTCGAATATTAAATCGTCTTGGTCACCTGACTGTGCCAAGCGAGCCTGCAAATTAGGAATAGAGTTAGAAATCTCATCTGCAAAGTTTGAAACCTTCACATGACACCTCTATCTCGATATCGATTACCAAATTGCATCTTGTTTATTTTCCTTAAACGCTGATCGCAGTTATGACTTCTTTTCAGAGTTATGAATCTCCGCAGTGGACGTATCGCGCAGCCTGGCGACGTTCCCCGAGACGCTGGATCATCCGGGGAACCGGATCTGGAGCAGGTCCTTCTACTGACTCCAGCTCCCATGGGACAGTCATCAGGACATCCCGAGATGCCATCGGGCGGACACCAGACTCCACATCAGGCAGGACCTGAGGATCAGAGGATCCCGAGTCAGGAGGAGCAGCAGCTACCACCTCCTCCACCATTTCCGCCCCAGATGCCCTATATGCCATTCCCCACAGGGCAACCGATGGACGGAACCCAGATATTCCAAATGATGTTTGCAATGATGCAGGCCCAGCAGGCCCAGCAGCAGGCCCAGCAGCAGGCCCAGCAACAGGCTCAGCAGCAGGCCCAGCAGGCTCAGCAGCACCAGGCTGAGGCCTTGAGAGAGAGCATCGTGACGGCCTTGGGGCAGGCGACACCACCCGCATGTGCGCCGACGAGAGGGTCTGTCATAGACTTCCGTTGTTTGATACCGCAACCTTTTGCGGGCACCGAGGAGCCGACGGAGGTCCACGCTTGGCTCACCGGCATTCAGCACCAGCTAGAGGCTACTGACCTCCCCCGACACCGATGGATGACGGCTGTCAGGATGCAGCTCACCGGCAACGCTCATCACTGGTGGCTTTCCGAGGAGGAGCATTTGGGACCGGATCGTGTCACCTGGGAAGAGTTCTCCAGACTCTTCCAGGAGATGTACATACCCTCTACCGCCCGAGCAGAGCTTCGGAGCAGATTCCAGAACCTCATCCAGGGGAGTATGACTTTAGAGGAATACAATTCTGAGTTCCTCCGCCTGAGCAGATTTGCACCATACCTGATCCCCACTGAAGAAGCAAAGGCCGAGAAGTTCTTTGAGGGCCTGAGATATGAGAACCAGAAGCTTATCGGGTCCACAGCCTACACCACTTACTCCGAGGTACTACTTGCAGCGCGGCGCCAAGACCGTATCAGCAAGTTGGAGGCTAGTCAGAAATGCCCCTTTGCGTCGATATCAGCAGTCCGAGCCCCGCAGGGAGGACCTGCGAAGCGCCCTCTCGTACAGCAGCAGCAACAGAGGGCAGCACCCCAGCAAGGAGCAGTCATTCCCACATGCCATTTCTGCAGCAAGAGGGGACACTTGATGAGGGACTGTAGAAGAAGGTTGGGCGTATGTTTGAGATGTGGATCGCCCCAGCATGCCATCAGAGATTGCCCTGAGCAGAGAGATCCAGTACAGATGGTACACCGCCCAGCCCTGACAGCGCCGAGGCCTTATCAGCAGCCTCCTGGGCCGAGGCCACCCTACGCAGGAGCTGGAGCACAGCGACCCCTAGCACCAGGAGTGAACCAGAGGAGGCCACCTTTGGCTCCACAGGGAGAGCGATACCAGCAGGTTCAGCAGCAGCAGCAGAGGGCACCGGCACCGAGGCAAGGACAGGCCTATGCTATGACCATCGAGGAGGCTGAGACAGCAGGAGAAGTGATAGCAGGTACAATTTTAGTAGCTACATTACCAGCATTAGTCCTATTTGATTCTGGTGCCACACACTCTTTTATAGCTGCTAGTTTCGTGGCTACCCATAGAATAGCCACTGCACCCCTTCCGAAGGTCAAGAGGATTCTTACGGGAGGTGGAATAGTACCTGTTAGTGACACTTGTAGGTCATGTTCAGTAGTTGTCTGCGGGCGAGAGATGCGTGCCCGATTTTTGGTTTTCTCCATGCCGGACTATGACATTGTCCTAGGCATGGATTGGTTGAGCCAATACCACGCAACGCTAGATTGCCATCGTGGTTGTGTCATCTTTAGACCCCCAGATCACCCAGAGTTTGAGTTCCTTCGGGGAGCCCGAGAGCATGGTGTCCAACCTACCCTAGCGGCACACATTGCAGAAGGTGAACCGATGTACCCTCACTTTATAGCAGAGTTTGAGGATGTGTTTCCAGAGGATCTCCCAGGACTGCCACCTGACCGAGAGATTGAGTTCACTATAGAGTTGACTCCAGGAGCCGAGCCAGTTACTTCTCCCGTTTATAGACTAGCACCGAAGGAGTTGGTTGAGCTGAAGGTACAAGTAGATGATCTCTTAAAAAAGGGTTTCATTCGGGCTAGTGTATCTCCATGGGGAGCACCCATTTTGTTCGTACCGAAGAAGGACGGGACGGTACGCTTGTGTATCGATTACAGGGCGCTAAATGCTGTAACGATAAAGAACAAGTATCTACTATCGCGCATCGATGATTTGTTTGATCAACTTAGCGGTGCATGTGTATTCTCGAAGATAGATCTCAGATCCGGATACCATCAGATCAAGGTACGGAAAGAGGACATCCAGAAGACGGCCTTTCGGACGAAGTATGGCCACTATGAGTTTTTAGTCATGCCGTTTGGTTTAACCAACGCGCCAGCAGTATTCATGTGTTTGATGAACAATGTCTTCCACAAGTACTTAGATAAGTTCATGGTGGTATTTATAGACGATATCCTGATATATTCCAAGAGCCAGGAGGAGCATGATAGACATCTCAGGATTGTGTTGGAGACGCTGAGACATGAGAGGCTGTACGCCAAACTCAGCAAATGTGAGTTTTGCTTGGATAGAGTACCATTTCTGGGACACATAATCACCGGAGATGGACTATCAGTGGATCCGGAGAAGATAGCTGCAGTAGAGACCTGGCCTACCCCTACATCAGTTACGGAGGTTAGGAGTTTCCTCGGACTTGCCGAATATTACCGGAGGTTCGTGGAAAACTTTTCGAGGATAGCTGCGCCTATGACGCGACTGACGCGTAAGGGCGAAGAGTTTATCTGGACCGACGAGTGTCAGGCGGCTTTCGATGAGCTGAAGAAGCGTCTGACATCAGCACCGATTTTGACACTGCCTTCCGGATCAGGAGGATTTGTAGTGTACAGCGATGCATCAGGGAGCGGATTGGGATGTGTACTGATGCAACACGGCAAGGTGATAGCCTACGCATCGAGACAGTTGAGAGTTCATGAAAAGAACTATCTGACGCACGACTTGGAGCTAGCTGCGGTGATATTTGCACTAAAGCTATGGAGACATTACCTTTATGGTGAGCGTGTTGAGATTTATACAGATCATAAAAGCCTGAAGTATGTCTACACGCAGAAGGAGCTCAATATGAGACAGAGACGCTGGCTAGAGTTGATGACAGATTATGACATTGAGCTGCAGTACCACCCTGGCAAGGCGAACGTCGTAGCAGATGCCTTAAGCAGGAAGCCCATGGCATACTTTTTGACGACGCAGCGACAGTTGCTAGAGGATCTCCAGGAGCTTGGGATAGAGATCGTATTGCCAGGCATGGATGGACAGATGGCCAGACTTGAGGTTCAGTCTACTTTGATTGAGAGGATCAAGGCAGCATTGCCTACAGATGCGAGATTTCGACGTCTGCGAGAGAGAACAGAAGCCGGCCTGCAGACGGGACTCAGGATTCATGAAGACGGAACGCTGAGGTGCGGAGATCGCCTATATGTTCCGAGTGGCGAGCTACGCCAAGAGTTGATGACAGAGGCTCATAGCTCGATCTATTCCATTCATCCCGGGGGTACGAAGATGTACCGAGACTTGAGACAGCATTTCTGGTGGCATGGGATGAAGAGAGAAATTGCAAGATTTGTGGCAAAGTGTTTAGTGTGTCAGCAAGTCAAGGCTGAACATCAGAGGACTGCAGGATTATTGCAGCCACTCCCCATTCCCGAGTGGAAGTGGGAACATATTACCATGGACTTCGTTACAGGATTTTCGCGCAGCCCTAGCGGGAAGGATGCAGTTTGGGTTGTCGTAGACAGACTCACCAAGTCTGCACATTTCTTGCCCTTCAGAGTTGGGCAATCCACAGAGATACTAGCTGACATGTATATGAGGCAGATAGTACGATTACATGGTGTGCCTGTCAGCATCGTATCGGATCGTGATTCCAGATTCACGTCACACTTTTGGCGGAGTATGCAGGAGAGCCTAGGAACTCGTCTCAAGTTCAGCACTGCGTATCATCCACAGACTGACGGACAGTCAGAGCGCACGATACAGATATTAGAGGATATGTTGAGAGCGTGCATGATTGATTTTAGAGGATCTTGGGAGGACCATCTACACTTGGTAGAATTCTCCTACAATAACAGTTACCAGGCTAGCATACAGATGGCACCCTATGAGGCACTGTACGGCAGGAAATGTAGGTCGCCAGTTTGTTGGAGTGACGTGGGAGAGCGTCAGATACTTGGTCCGGAATTGGTGACACAGACAGTAGAGAAGGTCAAGCAGATTCAGAGACACCTGCGCGCAGCACAGGACAGACAGAAACACTGGGCAGATGCGCACCGCAGACCATTGGAGTTCAAGGAGGGTGACCACGTATTTTTGAGGATATCGCCCACTCGTGGTACCATCAGATTCAGAGGCAGAGGCAAGCTGAGTCCGAGGTATATCGGACCTTTCGATATTTTGGAACGAGTTGGCGAAGTGGCTTACCGTCTTGCATTACCTCCATCATTAGAGGGAGTACATGACGTATTTCACGTATCGCAGCTGAGGAGATATGTCGCAGACCCTAGCCACGTGCTTGATCATTCGGAGATTACAGTCGGGCCTAGTCTGTCATACGTAGAGCAGCCAGTTGAGATTCTCGATCGCAGCGAGAAGACTTTGAGAGGACAGACGATTCGACTGGTCAGAGTGGCATGGAAGCACCATTCACCAGGCGAGTCTACTTGGGAGCGCGAGGATTCTATTCGGCAGCGATTCCCGTACTTATTTGAGGAGCAAGGTACGAATTTACGTACGACAGTTTAATTACTAGTTAATTTAAATTCTGTTAGTTATTATCGTGCTTTACTTTTAATTTCGGGGACGAAATTTTTCTAAGTTGGGAAGAATGTAAACCCCCTCATTTTATTCTGTGGATAGTTAGAGTGGATCTGGAAAATTTTGATGACAGATGTTGAGGTTTAGCTTAGATATGTTTTATCTGGAATTTTAATCCATTTAATTAAACATTATTTCCTCCCTATCTTGGTCTATTTATTCGGAGCCCATTTTCAGCCCATAAATTTCGTACAAATAATGTACACTCGACTCAACTCGCCAAATTAGGCACTGGACTTTTCTGACTGTTAAAAATCAACTTTCGTGTGCTCTAAATTAATTGCGCAACATCCCGAAAATTGTAACCCGTATTTTATTCCGTGTCGGACACCTGTGTCGTTACCCTCAATTTTGAGGTACCAACTTAACCCGTTGAGCCGGACCAACTAAAGGGTCCAAGACTGACTCCAAGCCTCCACCATTTTTGGCCTTTGCGCCGTTTCCAGATTTTGACCCCGCGGGCCCCAATTAAATTAAATTAAATTCGCGGGACGCGTTATCGTTAGTTTAATCGGGATTTATCAGCTCTGTAAATTATATTTTAATATTAAATTAATCCCAATGCCCTCCAAATTTGACCCGCGCCTGACGCGCAACGCCCCCTCACTATGACAATTTTAAATATATTTTTTTCCGCAATTTTTGCGTCATTTTATGTGACCATGCAAATTCTCGAATTTACGGGGGCTTATTTGCAATTAGCAAATTGTTGGCAACACCTCATTGGTCATGAGTATTAATTTGGGTCCCAAAATGGGGTCCCAAACCCAATTCCCTCATGAAGAAACCCACCCCTATTCATATTAAATCCCAACCACTCATTTTTCCTAGGAGAATCCTAACCACACATTCAAACCTCACATCTCCCTATAAAGTAACCTTTTCTCCCCACACCCTCAATACTCCACCGGCCCTAATCCCAACACCACTCTCTCTCCTCCTCCATTTAATACTTTCCATGCAAAGGAAGCTTCTCCTTCTTCCTTCTTCATTCTTCTTCTCTTCCTCCCTCCTTCCTCCTCCCATTTGAAAACCACCCGACCGGAGACAGCCACCCCGACCTCTGGCCGCGTCGGCCGCCGACGCAGCCACCCCGCTCCAGCCGGCCTTCACCCCGAGCTACGGTGTGCGTCCGGCCCCGAGCAGCTGTGTGCGTCCGGCCGAGCTCAGTGCATCCGGCCAAGCTCAGTGCGTCCGGTCGAGCAGCCGTGTGCGTCCGGCCCCGAGCTGCTGTGTGCGTCCGGCCCGCCGCCGCGTGCGACTCCGGCGGCCCGCTGCTGTCCCCCGGCCAGCTTCCCTCCTCCTTCTCCACTCTTCCATCCTCCTCCGGCCGACGAACTCCTCGTCGAGGTATACATTACTCCCCCTCTTGTTTTGATTCCAGATTATTAACATATCATGAAAGAGGTTGATGTTTATATATGGAAATAAGATTGTTAGCTAGGGTTTTGAGTTCTTATATATATAGATGTGGATGGATAGAATGGTATGATAATTAAAAATACGGTTGAGGTAGTGTTTAAAAAGAGTTAATATATTACTAGTGTTTGCTTAATGATGATAAATGATAGTGTAGAAAAACATTTGAACTAAAGAAAATATGAGTTTGTGGTATGCAAATATTATTGGAATGAGGATGTTTATATATACATATGGGTTCATATTGGCTAAGATTTAAATGGATGTTTATGTAGTGGTAGTATAGCCCTGTATCTTGCGGTTAAGAATGTTAGCTAAGGTTTTGGCTTATATATGTGGTTGCATAGTAGAAGATAGTAATAAGAAAATGTATGTTTGAGATATATATGGAATCTGGTATATCGAGGATTAAAGGAAGATATAGCAGATGGGAATTGATAATTACATTGTTGGCATATACATGGTTAAAAAAATAATTGATTGAGGTTATAAAATACCTGCAAATGGAGAGCAGGTAAATTATTCCGGAATGAGTAGTAGATCGGATCACGAGACAATGTATTGAGGACGATAATAATATTAGGTAATTCCAGAGACTGAGTCTAGACATAGCAGTGTGTAGTACACCAGTCTGTTGAAAAATAGATTATTGATTTAGATTGTATCTCTTCTCTAGGTATTGCGGGACCTGAGGACTTGGACGCAGTACCCGATCCCCGTCATCAGCAGCCGCACGCAGGCAAGTGTACCTTGCCTCCCAGTATTTCAGTTTACAGATATTGTTTTTCTTATTGTATATTGTGCGCTTGTTTACGTTGATGTTCGATATTCCGTGTCCGGTTCACAACCGGGTGTTGACATTCGACTTAACGACTTAGATTAATTACTGTTGCTTCATAGCACCTCGATGCACGTACCAGAGTACATCGATACCCCAGGACACACTCATACACTGTGTTCGTGCCAGATTCCTGTATCCTGATACTGACATCATGACCAGAGACTGGGACGACCTTAGGGTCGCGTCTGTTGAGTTAAATTCTGTGTGTGTCAAGACTGTAGTTAGAGGTTCAGGTTCAACGCACAATCGTTGACCGCTTGGGAAGGGGAAGACAGTTACTAGACGTTTGGGCTACTCTGCACGCGCTTATAGATGTAGTGATCCTGTTTCATAGTGTAGTGGTAGCACCCGTGTGTCTCTGTGCTCGGAGCTGCGGTACGACCCGTGTGTCTCTGTGTTCGGAGCTGCGGTTTTATTTTGGACGGCCCACGCGTCGAACGTTGTCTTTAAACTGTGTCACACTTGTTTGGTTGTACTAGATCACCCTGTTTCTGCACTTGTACTATCTGTTTACCTGGCATGTTATTTTCTTGTACCTTGTTACGTCCCTCTGAGGACCTGGTTCCCTTCCAGGTGTAGGCTACGAGGATTACTCGGAGGAGTACGGACCGGGCATCTATCCAGCAGCTGTACTCACTGCCGAGGACGAGGTCACCCCTGAGGACTTCGCTTGATCACTGGTAGTGACTCTTTCCTTGGGACGGTATCTTTACCTAGTTACCTGCTACCGTCCCAAGTTATCTTATTTGCTTACTTTTATTTCAGTCTATTTGTGCTAGCGGGTTTGTCCCCGTGTGACTATTCTAGTGGTTGTACTTGATACTATTTTGGACATTTTCCTTCATGCACATTAGTCGTTGTATTTACTTCTATTGTGCTCTTATATTGCTGCCTGTGGATGAGATTTAGATTGAGTTTACTTGTGTTGTGTGATGGGTTATTCATTGTACTTTACAGCTTAAGTGTACTCCGACGGGCCCATTGGATTGGATGCCCGCCGAAGTACACTGCTGGCCATTGCCACGTGGCTCGGTTCCTTATCCATGGAACCGGGGCGTGACAAGTATTATTATTTTTTATTTTTTCTGTAAAATTAGCGACGTTTTTAGCAACGTTTAGCGACGTTCATATACGTCGCTAACTATGTCACTAATTAGCGATACTGTTACACGTCGCTAATGACGTTGCTAAAAAAGTCGTTATAATCGTCGTTGTACGTCGCAAAATGCTGACGTGGCAGTATTGCCAGGTCATTAAAGACGTCGGTGTAACGTCGCTATATAAGTCGCTAATTAGCCACGTTTAGCGACTTTATTAAACGTCGCTAATTAGTGACGCTGCGTTGCTAAACGTCGCTAAATTTAGCGACACATTAAAGTTGCTAAAAAATGTCGGCATAGCGACATTTAGTGACGTTTTTTGTTTTAGCGACTTACTTTTTTCCGACTTCTTTAAAACGTCGCTAATTACGTCGCTAAACTTACTTAGCGATATTTTTTGGTCATTTAGCGACGTTTTTAGACGTCGCTAATTTGACTTTTTCTGGTAGTGTTTTAAGAGAATGTTGTTATTTGCCTCTGCTACAAGGAGACAAGTCACTAGTTCAGAGTATCACCAATTCAGGGTATTTTATGAATTTTCTTTCACGGTATTGTTCCTGCAAAAGTACATTAATTGCATGAAAAGTGGAGATACTTTTCTCAAATATTTGAGCCTCTATTACTTTTTCTTTGCACAACCTAAGACGAGAAATAATATTAAACAGAACAAAATTATATTCTTTAACAGTTTTATAGTCTTGGTATCGTAGGTTCAACCATTTACTTTGAGCAATCGGAAGGATTACCATCCTTTGATAGTCAAATCTATCCTTTATAGATGTCCACAAATTCAATGGATCATCCTCACATAGATATTCTGCTTTTAGATCATCATGGATATGATGTCGTAGGAAAATCAAAGCCTTAGCCTTGCTTCAGAAGATTCTTTATTTTTCTTCTTAATTGTTTCATCAAGCTTGTTGGACTGCAAGTACAACTTCGCATCCAATTGCCATGATAAATAATTGTCTCCGCTTACATCAAGAGCTTTGAATTCAAGCTTTGCAAAGCTCGACATCTATATGGCAAAAATAATTATATTAGATGTAAATAATAAAATTGATAAGTGCTTTCAAAATTTCACATATACCACAATGTGATGAGACACTATCAAAGAATTTTATGTCTTATGTGTATCACATATACAACAATGTGATCATTATGTAAATAATAAAATTGATAAGTGCTTTCAAAGCTTCACATATACCACAATGTGATGAAACACTATCAAAGAATTTTAGGTCTTATGTGTATCACATATACAACAATATGATCATCATATATTTTGGGTACTTTTTCATAATTCAATTCACATATACAACAATGTGAATTAGTACCTTATAGAATTTAAATAAAATAAATAATAGATTTTCTATTTTGAATAAAATTATGAACATGTATAATACAAATTTAGATTTAAAAATAAAAGAGAAAATAGATCTAGAAAAGTTATATTCTAATCAATCTATAAATACATAAATCAAACATATATTTAATTTTACTAAAACATGTGATCTAAGTATACAAAATTTAGACTTACCTCTTCAATATAATTTTACTAGATTTTCTTTCTCCCTTCTTCTATTTCTAGAACAATTCGTGTTGATAACGTGGTATAAAGTAGAAAGAATAAAGAAAATTGGTTCTTTTACACCATGTAAATCAACTAGAGACGAGCCATTCATATATGCTTACAATTGAGGTTGATATTTAATTATGGCAATTAAGAAAATAAATGTCAAAATATATGATATCAAGCAATTATGGTAATGCCAAAAGATATCAACCAAATATGGTGAATTATCCATATTTACAAAACACACACACACACACACACACACACACACACACACACACACACACATATATATATATATATATATATATATATATATATATATATATATATATACACTCATTTTTGCATCTCCTAATATCCGCTATTTAACAATCGTTGGATCTTGTTTAAGTCATCTAATCTTAACCGTTGGTTTGAACTATTCAAATCAATGGTTAAGATTATATGACTTAAACAAGATCCAACGGTTGTAATCATGAGGATGCTTGGGGATGCAAAAATAAGAGGAATCCGATCACTCATCATATATATATATATATATATATATATATATATATATATATATATATATATATGAGGAAGGATCAACTTCCTCTCCTATTATGCATCCTCAAGCATATCCATATTTACAACCGTTGGATCTTGTTTAAGTCATCTAATCTTAACCGTTGATTTAAGATTATATGACTTAAATAAAATTCAACGATTGTAAACATGGAAATGCTTGGGATGCAAAAAACAAGAAATGCGAATTCCTTCTCATATATATATATATATATAAACTTTTTTTTAGATCCTCCTGATCCGTTGGTCCTGGACGCTCGTTCTGGTTGTCCTGGATTAGAGCCGGTCGTCCGTCTATCTATAGCAAAGGCTGCCTACCGATTCTTGTAGTAAGTTGCATCTACTGAGGCAACTTCTCCTCTCTTTATCAGCTTCAACCTGTTCACTCCGGGATTGGAGTTCCCCATCTTTAACCGCCTCTAGAGCACCTACGCATACTTCTTTTGGCAGATGCCATCATCGTTTTGTTGCACCTCAATGCTTAAGTAGTAGACCATAAAGTCCATATTTGTTATCTTGAAACTCATGTGTCATGAAAAATTTAAATTCATCAATCAATACGAGATTATTTCCCATAAAAATTAAGTCATCAACATAAAACGAGACAAATAAGAAGCCAGTTTTAAAAACCGTTCTTAAGAAAATAGGAGTGGATATGAGTGTATTAACACGTTTCTTGATATATTGACCTTGTCTTCTTTGCACGTTTTCACATAGCTCGAGGTAGTTCTACGTAGACTTCCTCCTCAAGAACTTCATTGATGAAGGTAGACGTTTCATCCATTTGGTGGATTCTTTACTTCTTTTGGGATGCAATGGGGGTACTTTGTGGTAGTCGATTCCTGTTTTCTGCTTGTATCCCTTTACTAGAAGCCTTTCTTTGTGTCAATCAATCCTCCCATAATACTTCTTATAAGTCTCATATATCCGCATTTGACACCTATTGCTACATGTACTCTCGAAAGTTTGGTAAACTCTCATAATCTGTTTGGATTAAGGGTTAAAAGAGTTAAGTGATGAAAAAAAAAATTATATTTGGTTTGAGGAAGGAAGTTTAGAAGAAAGAGTAATAGAGAATTAAGTGAAAATTTATTTAATAATTTTTTTTTTAATCTTCCAAATCGGAGGGTTAACGAGGAGGAAGTGAAGAATTCTGTCTAAAAAGTTATAAATATATCTCACTTAACTATTTCATCCACTCAAATCCTCCAATCCAAGCAATAGTTATTAAACACCCCCCACTTAACTCTTCCTCCAATCCAAACAAAATTATATGTATTGACTTTCCTCTCCCTTACTTAATTCTACTTTTTTTTTTTTTCTGCTCAATCCAAGCAGACGCTCAACTGTGGTTCTTCTTATTGCTTCAATTTTAGCATCTATTTTCTTTCTCCATTTTGCTTGGGTAGCATTTCTTTAAACTTAGTTGGATTGTAGTCAATAGACATGATGTAATGCTCTAGTTCAAAATCATCATCCCTCATGTCATTATTTATTTACCAAGATAACAAGGGATTTGTGATTTCTAATGACAACTAGCAAGGAAACAATGACAACCAACGACATATAATCCATTCAATTTCTACTAAAGTGTTCCAAAAAATATAAAATGTTGCTAGTTTCACGTTGGTACGTTGCCAAGACTTCGATATGGTTTTTATTTAGTGTTTTAGACAATCATTTCCCTTAACGGAGCTCAATAAAGAAAGAAAGAAAATGATTCAAACATTTGGGATGAAAGCTTGGTGGTGGTTGTAGACAATAAGTACAATTAATGAGTTTGAGTGAGCTGGGTTTGATTGTATTTTCTAAAAGAATCTCAATGACCATTTATAATATGGTGAATCACAATTGGTATTTTATGATAACAATAGCATCATGTTGCAAATAGCATAACAAAGTGGACTGTTAAAATACAATGTGATCTGATCTAAAGTACAAGTTATAACTTATGTCCTTATAATTAAGTAATACTTTGGTAATTTGGAAGCAATGAAGACGTTTCTTTGAAAATTTGAGACTAGGCTGTTTACTCTAGAGTATTTTCTTAATATTGGGATCTACATGCTCACTAGATTAGTACATAACTAGCTGAGTCAATCTTTTGACACCTTCAATATATTACTTCCAATAAACTTTATATTGCATATGGCTCTAATTAAATTGTCGATATGAACACACTTTACAAATTACAACACTAGTCTATGTATATTCTGTCTTTTATGAAAATTACAAAATTTCATCATTATAATGCGACTTATAATCGGCTAAAAAAATAAGCCGTCCAAACTGTATGTATATCCTCCATTAAATAAATAAAAATTAAAAAAAAAAACTAACTACCACGTATGTATTTTCTCATTTAGTTAAGAAAAAATAATTAAAAACCTTCTAACTATAACTGAAATACATATCAAAATATTCAAATTATATTTAAACTAAGTATAACTAAACATATATCCAAAATTTTAAAAATATATCTATAACAAATCTTAATTAAAATATATTCAAATCATATTTAAAATATCTTAATATAATTTAATTTTTATCTAATATTTTAATAATATTATAGATTTTTTTTGTATGTGCAACGCACGTAAACGTGACAAGTTAATGATAAGGATAGAATATATGTATGTATATAATATAACATAACAATATAAACATAACACTATAATAATGTTGGTATTTTTGCCTTTGGACTATAAAAGATAGTCCCACATTGGCTACACCACAACGTGGATATCTCAATATAATGCTTTGCTTGTGTTGAGGTGTGCACATAGGGTGTGGTGAGGCACATGGGTGCCATGTGGGGGTGTTTTATTAGAATGAAGAAGGATTAACTCCTCAATGAAAGCATTTATGTTTTTTGTCATTCTCTTGAAATTATTTTCATAGGAGCTAAGCCCCTTTGGGACTTAGCGACTCGGACTCGAACTCAGGCTCAAGGGCGCAAAGTGGCGCTTTGTTGGCGCACTTTAACTCGGACTCGGGATCAAGGGCTCAAGGGCGCAAAGTGGCGCTTTGTTGGCGCACTTTGCACTCGGACTCGGGCTCAAGGGCTTAAAGTGACGCTTTGTTGGCGCACTTTGCACTTAGCACGTCAGCATTGGCGTAGGCGCTTGTGCGTATTTGATGCGCTCTCATGCGTGCGTCGCATGGGCTGTCGCATGTACTACTGCTTGTGTTGCTGCTACTGCAGATATATATTTGAACGGTTATGGAAAGATATGGTCTGTTATTCAGATCTATTTTTTGTGGGATTTAAAATTAATTCATGCTTATATTTTAGGAATTCGTAATTAATCTGTTCCTATCTTTCCGTAACTGTTGGACGGCTAGGATTTTTACCCTCTCTCTATAAATACTCTATTCGTGCCTCTTTGAGAACTTACTTTGAAAATTAGGAGACGAAGAGAGTTGCTGCCGCCGCCACCATTGGAGTTCAGGAAGTTCATGCGAGTCCTGACAGAGGTGATAGCGAGCGTTCCAGAAGTTCTTCGTGAACTTGCTGGTTCCTAGAAGCAGATCGTGTGGGGGCGAATCTTGCTTTAAGAAATGGTGATCTTTATCACCCTAGCAAACAAAGTCTCTTCTTCTTATTCCTCCTCCTCTCTTCTGTGAGTTGTAACTATGTTCTGTCTGTCTGCAACTGCGATTGGAAGGAAGAACGAGAGGTTCCTTTTCTGGTTTCTTGTTTCTGCAAGTTGTTATTAGGATCATATTTATAATCTTCTTGTTGGATCGAGAGATATCAGGTAGGGAACTCTTGTGTGAACTCCTAATCTCGACTTCAACTTCTGGTTCTACCATCTTATATTAAGCCTCGGGACTAACAATCTTAAAGCAAGATTCGAGTAAGATGGAGAACAGATCAAACATCTCAATACTAGCTTTTACAAGCTTGAGAAATTTGATAGCGAATACTACAATATTTGGAAGAGGAAGATCTCTCTGAATCTTTGTCTTGTCAAAGTTGCTTATGTGTTGGTTGAACCAGAACCTACCATCCCTGAAGATGGAGGAGAACTTGAAGTTGGTATTGCGCAGGACGCGCACAATAAGTGGAAAGAAGACAACGATCTCAGCAGGCTATTGATCCTCAATGTAATGGATGACTTGATGGCAGAGTCTTACAGCAAGAAAGAGAAGGCGAAAGACGTTTGGGAAGCTCTTGATAAGCATTATAAAACTGATAAAAAAATATCTAAAATCCATCTCGTTGAAATATTTTTCACTTTGTAATTTGTGGGTGGGAAGGTAATACTGCCGCAAGTCAAGGAACTTCTGAAGATGCAGCAGAAGCTAAAGAAATAAGGCATGAAGCAGGAAGATAAGTTCATAGTGGGGGCTATCATCACAAAGCTTCCTCCAGGCTGGATCAAGTTCAAGACTGAAATGTGCCGTAAGAAGATGGAGATCTAGCTCGAAGAGCTTCTTCACAGGATTCACATTGAAGATGAGGACAGGGTGTCACGCCCCAGTCCCAAAATACGTAGGACTAGGAACACGTAAGCATGCCAGCCGCATGTATATGGCAACTCCAATATATGAAAACCATAACACACGTGTACGTTGTATTATGAACAATAATTCACAAGTGGTAAAAACTATCACCAGTCACAGGGCATAACTAATTAAATCTCATCCACAGAAATCATAAAGAAATAAATAGCCAATAACTATGTAACTAAATCTTAATAAGAAGTATCAAGGATGATAGTCGAATGAAAATAAATCCACTACCAAACTAGAATATAAAATAAACAAAATAAATACATCAACTAATAAACAATAAGGCTCGAAGAGAAGACCTCCTCAAAATATAAGTAACAAGTCCGGATCCGTGCTCCTGCTAATACTCATGAACATCTACACCTGGAAAGGGACCAGGTCCTCAGAGTGACATAACAAGATACATAAAAGCATGCCAATAAAGTACTGAAATAAACATCCAACGGGTCGCCTAACCATCTATGTGAATGCACGTTGAGAACAACTTTCTTACAAGTGGGCTATCTGGCCATAAATTGTCACGCCCCGGTCCCGCAGGGCCGTCCGTCCTCGCTTTGGTCCCTACGGAGCCGATCGTCCTCGCACGGGCGTGATGCCGTGCAAGCCTAAAGTGCGCTTGCACAAGGCCAAAGCTTGAAATAAGGGCAAGTAAGCTATTAAATACTGAAGCAGCGGCACACATATATTGCAGAAAAGTAACGAACACAATGGCACATGAAACAAGCTCTTTTATTGATATTCACAAATGTTACAAGCGGCGCATGGCCGAGGTTACAATTCGCTCAAGCACTCTTCTCTCGATTACAATGATACCGTTCCATATATTATGTCCCTCTATCAGAAAGCAGCTCAAAGCAGGCACAAACTCGATGCAGCTCGAGGCATCGACTCCAGATTTCTGGCTCCTTGGGATGAGGCACGGCTATCGCTTCCTCAGACGAACGGGCACCTGAGAACAAGCAAACTGTTGGTGGGTCAGCACTTTATGCAAGTACTGGTGAGATAAAATAACTGAACAGAAGCTACACCCCCTGAAACCCACACTAAGTAGACTTGTGGCAAAACATTGCATTTCTAGTGATCTTGCTAGTTTTACCTAAGTTCGTTTCATGCAGTTCTAGCAGAGTCATATTACGTCTTTTTGAAACATAACTTTGAAACAGTTTTGCATACTCGATACTCAAGCATCCAAGCAACGCCCCAATCTCCCGCAAGCTCAATTATCCCCGCTGAACGTGAATCACCACGTTGCTGCTCTCCCGCAGGACAATCGTTCTCATCGGGACGTGCGCAACATGCATTGTGTATCATAATCTAACTCTTTTTGGGGCAAAGCTTATTTAGCAGACTGAGCATATCGAATTGAGGCAAACATATCAAGCACACAAGTTTAACTATCAATCAGAGGTCGGTCCCCGAGAAACTCAGGATCGGTAGCGGTAAACCAGCTAACCAATGACTCCTTTATCTGATGCTATTAGCAGCTGTGACTCATGGCTGCACATTACTGCCGAAGCAGCCGTAACTAAGGTTCAGCTCTTCACCAATAGCTATTGTCCGACCGATGCAATGCATGAAGCACTAACAGATAAACTCTACGATGCAGACAAAATGAACATGCGTGCTTATGCATAAACTCATATTTCTTACCCCATAGCCGAACGGTTATCCCTGCAGCAGACACACAAGTTAGTCATAATATGCTTATATGGACAAACTTATGAATCCATCTACTGGTGTCACAGTGATAGGTATGCAAGAAGGTGAACCTAGCATGCGCCCTATCTATATGACGGTCCTGAGAAACTCATTGATGGACAACAACACCCCCCTAGATCCTTTCGGAACGGAACATCAGGGTGCTCTACAATCCCTTCCGGACCGACCGATTCCCAGTGCCCCAGGAATCGACCGAGAGACTATTACCTTGTGCACAAGTTGTCCGAGACCAATGCAACAATCACATTCACATTCACAAGCACTTAACAATCTAATAGCCACACCCCCCTGGAACCCGAAGGCACGGAACATCAGGGCGGACTATTAGACTATACTCTTCTTCTTATTCGAGCAAACACATCTTTTCACATATCTAATAGCACACCCCCCTGGAACCCGAAGGCACGGAACATCAGGGTGCACTATTAGTCTATGCATATACGAATCAAAGGCAGCAGTTCGATATAGCAAAACAGACAAGCAAAACATATTTTTGATAAGCACGATTGATTCTTATTTAACATGCAAAAACTATCTCTTTCTTTCTAGCATATTCAAGGAACATATTTCAGGCGATTCGTTTACTTATCTTCTTAGCATGGCAAGAGTTCGTTTGAGCTGTGTCGGTATTTCTAAGCATGCACATTTCTTATATCTCTTAGCATGGCAATGGTTCTATCTTATTCTGACAAGCATTTCCATTTCTCTTAGTTAGGCAGCAGGTTCGTTTCAATGACAAGCTATGTGCGTTCTCTTATTAGCATGCTGAGTCAGTTCTATCATTTCTTCTTATGAAAACATTCTTCTTAAGCAAACAAGCATTCAAAAACTGAGATTCATTATTAAGTCGTGCAAGAATCAGAGAATGCAGTTCTGCCCACTCACCTTGATTAATCGGTCGGGAACTCTCCGAGAAGACTTCCGTTCGAGCAAGCAAGTCGATCCCACTTGTATATAGTGCCGACGCGGAGCGGGGCACTACATAAATGGGATTGGCATAATTCTCTTGGAGATTCAGGGGCCTACAAAGCATGTCGTCTTTTGAACGCCAGAGGCCGCCAGTAATAATAGGGGTCATCACCACCGCGCATCTCCGACGGAGGGTACGGGTTACATAAAAGAAAAGTACAAAGGAGCCCAAATATCGTACATGTTGTTCTTCCTACCCCATGCTCTAAGCATGTCACATCCATGATACGATAATACCTCTAATAACTGCCAAGTTTCCTAGCGTACAATTTCTAACAGCAGTTATCCCTAACGCACGTCCCATACGTACAGGAGGCCAGTCTGTCACGCAAGTTCGTGTTCTACATGAGACTCACACTCGTGTAATAACTGTGTCACGATCAATGAGACCTAAGAATACCTCATGATAATGGGGTGGTCTCATAAAACTAGGTCAATGCATATACATAATAAATATAGAATACGACGCCATCGTCGTTGCACCCAAGTTTCCTTGGACGTGCAGTTTATATAGCATTCAAAATATATGAACTAAATGACAGAAATAAAGATACATGCATCATATGGAATATGAATAACCGTCCAATGGCAAGGTATACTTGCCTGGCAAAAAAGCTTCGTAGTACCAATAACCTGCTTCTAAAGTCGCACAGAACAATCTGATGGGTCCTATGTACATATAATATAATACAATACAACATCAGCCATTACACTAGCACATACACAACCATAAATACACTGGACTCAGAAGGTACGATAGGGGTGACACTAGTCAACTAACAAGGTCAATTGCTCGTCTAATTATGCTGGTGTCCTATATTAAATGTTGTATCAAAATCAGACAGTTAACTCACTAACACGTCTAAGCCAGGACATTTAATGTACACAAGGCAGTCAACTCACAAGTTCTTAGGGTCACTTGGTCAAATATAAATATGGGATATCCATAATTATCCTAGGGACATACATCAATATATTATATATAGTCATAATTTAGTTCTAGCATTTAATTACATATATCTATATCCATATATTTTTATATTTATCAACTAATAATATATGCATACGCACACGCACACACACGTACGAGCACACTAGTCATTGGGTTCATCGACACGGTCTAAACTCATAACACTAATACCGAACCATAAAGCAATACTAATCACAGGCACACATACACAATATGAAAGGAGAGAAACAGGTTCGAACCTTGGGATTAGAGTACACGGGCACGAGGATCGAGGGTGACTACTGCAGGTCATCTTTGGTGACGGTAACGGGTCCACGATGACTAAGATGATGGTGATAATGATGACGAGGTTGATGATAATTGTAATGACGAGGGTGATAATTGGTGATGATGATGATGATAACGAGGGTATTGATGATGCAGATGATGATGGTGATGATGAGGGTGATGATGAGGATGATGATGAGGATGATGAGGATGATGAGGATGATGATGATGTATGTTATGAAGGGGATGATGATGATATGGATGATGATTGTGATGATAATGATGATAGGGATGATAATGGTGATGATTATGATGATGGTGATGATTGTGATGATGATAGGGAATGATAATGCTGAAGGAGAGGAGGTTGCTCCGGCCAGGGGGAACTTAGGCAGGTCGAGGAAGAGGACAGGGAGAAGGGAGGAGAGGTCAGGGTGGTTGTGAAGTCATAGGGGCAGGTGGAGGAGCTCAGGGAGGAAGGAAGAGGAGGAAGAAGATGACCGGGTGGCTGCTGGTGGATGATAGGGACTCAGGCGAAGGAGGAGGAGAGTGGAGAGGAGACGGTGGTGGTGAAGGGAGTCTCACTGTCGGGTTGGCCGGGGACGATGGAAGCGGGGTCAGGTTGTGGAGGTCCGGCGACGTGATGATGGGAGGTGGTCGAGTAGCAACAGTTCAGGCGATCGGGGTCGACGCTGGTGAGCGGCGGAGAGGGAGTCATGATGGTGGAGGGCGAGTCGTGTCGAGGATGGAGGATGACGGCGGGGGTCGTGGTGGTGAACAGGGTAGCTTGGGATGCAGGGAGGTGGAGGACAGGTCGGAGAATGAGGTGGTTGTGGTGGTTCAGCGAGGGAGGTCGGCTGTGTGGGTCGACTTGAGATGGGAGGAACAGTGGTGATGGCTGTGAGGTCGGGGTCGGCCAGGTGATAATGGGCTGCTGCTCAGGGAGAAGGAAGTCGGGGACGGGTTGCTTCGACGGTGCTCCGGCCAGGATAATGGCAGTAGGAGGAAGGGGGAAGATGATGAATAGGAGGTTGGGTCGGCTAGGTGTAGGTTTGATGAGGTAAAAAAAAAAGGAAAAGTTATATTTATATATATGTGGAAACTAGGGTTGGGGTTGACCTAGAAAGGTGGGCTTGGTCAACATCCTACTTGGGATTGGCCTTGGCTTCACATGGAGATGTTTAGAGGGCTAGGATTGCATGGTTTAAAATGCATGGCTAGGATTAGATGGGGGTTATGTTGTGTGTTGCACATTCCAAAAATTATGGGAAAAAATTACATAACAAAATAAAAAAATAGGTTTCTTCATGTATTGTTTCCAATGGTGTGGACACCTTAATGCGCTTTTCCAATAAGTCCCCAACAATTGAAAAATTACACAACGTTGGAAATTGGATTAAATTAATTAAAACTAATGCAAATGGTGTTCTGGAATTAATTAAAAGTACATGGGGCTAAAATTAGGTGGGACACAAGTGTCATGGCCATAGAAGACTCCGAATAAAATATTATCATAATTTGGGTTGCACCAAATGGGTCAAGAATGTGTCTCTAATTTTGATTGGAACGCACAAGGATACAAAGTTAAATTTATTTAGAATAAAATATAAATGTCTGCGATAAATATTGTGCGACTAAAATGTAGCATAAGAGAGCATAATTATAAGTTACACAAAGGTCAGAATAGATGACTGGTGCATCTAGGACAAGGGTATAAAATTTGTAGGAAGGCAATGGCTAGTGTAGTGCTCCAATTATCGAAGCAACGGTAAGGTGCATTAAGTGATATAAATATTGTAAAATTATATAAATATCGTGTTCTATTTCTAATTGGATTCAAATTAGCTCTAGTCTCTCTATCTAAGCCAAGTAGGCCTAATTTTTGGTCGAGAGGGTTTACAATCTACCCAACTTAAAATAATTTCGTCCTCGAAATTAAAATAAAGGCATAGTTTTCTCTATCTAATCTTACTTGATCACAACCTAAACAAATTTCATCTCAAGTTAATAATGCAACTTCTACCCAACTTAGAATTTACCCATCTATCACATAAGGCTCTACATTTACGAAAATATTTCTCAAATTATTTAATTATGTTATTCAATCCTTCAAGTTTTAACACCAAACATATCACCTATGATATGCCCTTAATTATGAAAAATAATCATCAAGTAATGTGATAGGCCTATGGGGTATATATAGTACTATCTGTGTATCAACTTATACCAAGCACGAGCGTTCGTCTTTCCAAAATAGGGGAAGACGGAGAACAATAATAAAGAATTTAAGGTGGAGGTGATAGAATACAAGTATGGGGATCAAGGCGTTTAAAGAATTCAAAATGGAGTTGTCAAGGCAGTTGTGGATTGAAATCCTATTTTGGTAAACTCCTATTCACATATTCATATCAGAACATTTATGTACCTGATATGATATGCTTTGACCTGTCTAGAAGGCAAGTATATTAGTCTACTAGTCAACTATATATCTCAATTCACGTGAAGTAGTCACGCGAAGAGCGAACCAAAATGCACTAAGGTTGATCAGACCGTAATACACTAATTCTGAATAGACAATTATATTAGTGTGTCGACCCAATAATACATATGTCATGAACAAGCTCGATAAAAGAATAAGCTTGCAAAACTAGGCTATAATAGCAGCATAAGTCGAGGTAGTACAGAAAATATAATTACGCTGGATTATGATGAAAGAAGGTATAACCTATATGGAGATATGAGTATAAATTACGGAATTTGAAACTAAAGAATAATCATCAAATCACAATCTAAAAGAACAACTCAAACTTATCAAGTTCTAACTACTAAGCACATAATTTTAAATTTCAAGATTAACAACTATAGTCCTAGCAAACTATATATCCTTAACATAGAATAAAAATAATTGGCCTACAATCAGAAGGATCATGTGGGGCACGAATTGAAAGATAAAGAAAAGAAAAGTATAATTAGTCGTCACACAAATAGCGAGCGTTAAGGTTACAGAGGAACAAGATATGAAATTAAAAATAGAGACTCTTGAATATCATGGTTTCCTAAGGGGAAGTGGTATGCTAATCTCTGTGTTCGAGGTATGATCAAGAAAATTATTCTATTCATTCCTCTTAGCTTCCTAAAGTATTGTTCGGCTACTATCAAGACAAGAAGCTAAAGTTTTAGTTCTCCAGTACTATCTCACCATGAAAAGCTAGGTTTAGTCCTAATATTCAACCTTGGATTTATATTGGTTCCTCAATACTAGGGTCAAACGATATGGTCAAATTTCTAATTAACCCTAGTAGTGTCTATACTACTCTCAAGTCATTCCTAAATATTTTAAGGGATAATGGTCAACTAATTTACAAGTAAGGGATGCTAGGGTTCATTAGGTATTCTAAACTTAGTGATGTGCCAATATTCTACTTGTACTCTTAATAGGAATATTATCCTAATTATCATCCTAACAACAAGGATTTCTATATTCTAGGAGGAAGCTATACTCAAGAAACTATTAGGGAAGCACATGAATCAAGCAAGATACAATTATTCAAATAGAACGGACTGGAAGAAAGATGAGTCATAGTCAAATATGGATAAGATCCTATATTATAATCCTAGGTGCAGGCTTGCTCGGTACAGTAACGTAACCGAGATAATATGCTCTCGACCTGCATGGGCCACCACTAAAAATATGCCACGTCCCAGTCTCAAAATACGTAGGACTAGGAACACGTAAGCATGCCAGTCGCATGTATATGGCAATTCCAATATATGAAAACCATAACACACGCATACGCTGTATTATGAACAATAATTCACAAGTGGTAAAAACTATCACCAATCACAGGACATAACTAAATCTCATCCACAAAAATCATAAAGAAATAAATAACCAATAACTATGTAACTAAATATCAATAAAAAATATCAAGGATGATAGTCGAATGAAAACAAATCCAAAACCAAAATAGAATATAAAATAAACAAAACAAATACATCAACTAATAAATAATAAGGCTCGAAGAGAAGACCTCCTCGAAATATAAGTAATAAGTCCGGATCCATGCTGCTGCTAATACTCATAAATATTTACACCTGAAAAGGGACCAGGTCCTCAAAGGGACATAACAAGATACATAAAAGTATGCCAATAAAGTACTAAAATAAACATCCAACGAGTCACCTAACCATCAATGTGAATGAACGTTGAGAACAACTTTCTTACAAGTGGGATATCTGGCTATAAATGGGATTGGCATGATTCTCTTGGAGATTTAGGGGCCTACAAAGCATGTCGTCTTTTGAACGCCAGAGGCCTCTAGTAATAATAGGGGTCAACACCACCGCGTATCTCCGACGGAGCGTACGAGTTACATAAAAGGAAAGTGCAAAGGAGCCCAAATATCGTACTTGTTGTTCTCTCTACCCTATGCTCTAAGCATGTCACATTCATGACAAGATAATACCTCTAATAACTGTCAAGTCTTCTAGCGTATAATTTCTAACAGCAGTTATCCCTAACGCACGTCCCATACGTACAGGAGGCCAGCCTGTCACCAAGTCTGTATCCTACATGAGACTCACACTCGTGTAACAACTGTGTTAGGGCCAATGAGACCTAAGAATGCCTCATGATAATGGGGTGGTCTCATAAAACTAGGTCAATGCATATACATAACAAAAATAGAATACGATGCCATTGTTGTTGCACCCAAGTTTTCTTGGACGTGCAGTTTATATAGCAGTCAAAATATATGAACTAAATGACAGAAATAAAGATGCATGCATCATATGGAATATGAATAACATTACAATGGCAAGGTATACTTGCCTGGCAAGAAAGCTGCGTAGTACCAATAACCTGCTCTTGAAGTCGCACAGAACAATCCGATAGGTCCTATGTACATATAATATAATACAATACAACATCAGCCATTACACTAGTACATACACAACCATAAATATACTGGACTCAGAGGGTACGCTAGGGGTGACACTGGTCAACTAATAAGGTCAATTGTGCGTCTAATTACGCGGGTGTCCTATATTAAATGTTGTATCAAATTTAGACAGTCAACTCACTAACACGTCTAAGCTAGGACTTTTAATGTACACAAGGCAGTCAACTCACAAGTTCTTAGGGTCACTTGGTCAAACGTAAATATGGGACATCCATAATTATCCTAGGGGCATACAGTAATATATTATATATAGTCATAATTTAGTTCTAGCATTTAATTACATATATCTATATCCATATATTTTTATATTTATTAACTAATAATATATGCATACGCACACACACATGTACGAGCACACTAGTCATTGGGTTCGCCGACACGGTCTGAACTCATAACACTAATATCGAACCATGAAGCAATACTAATCACAGGCACACATACACAATATGAAAGGAGAGAAACAGGTTCGAACCTTGGGATTAGCGTGCACGGGCACGAGGATCGAGGGTGACTGTTGCAGGTCATCTTTGGTGAGGGTGATGGGTCCACGATGACTACGATGATGGTGATGATGATGACGAGGGTGATGATGATTGTGATGACGAGGGTGATGATTGGTGACTATGATGATGATAACGAGGGTATTGATGATAGGGATAATGTTGGTGATGATGATTGTGATGATGAGGGTGATGATGAGGATGATAATAGTGATAATGAGGATGATGATGATGATGTATGTTATGAAGGGGATAATGATGATAGGGATGATGATTATGATGATGATTATGATGATGATGATAATGGGGATGATAATGGTGGTGATGATGATGATGGCGATGATTGTGATGATGATAGGGAATGATAATGCTGAAGGGGAGGAGGCTGCTCCGGCCAGGGGGAACTCAGGCGGGCCAAGGAGGAGGACAGGGAGCAGGGAGGAGAGGTTGGGGTGGTTGTCAAGTCGTGGGGGCAGGTGGAGGAGCTCAGGGAGGAAGGAAGAGGAGGAAGGAGATGACCAGGTAGCTGCTGGTGGATGGCAGGGACTCAGGCGAAGGATGAGGGGAGTGGAGAGGAGACGGTGGTGGTGTGGGGAGTCTCGCTGTCGGGTTGGCCGGGGATGATGGAAGCAGGGTCGGGTTATGGAGGTCCAGCGAAGTGACGATGGGAGGTGGTCGAGTAGCAGCAGTTCAGGCGATCGGGGTCGACGCTGGTGAGCGGCAGAGAGGTAGTCGTGATGGTGGAGGGTGAGTCGTGTCGATGGTGGAGGATGTTGGCGGGGGTCATGGTGGTGAAGAGGGTGGCTAGGGATGCAGGGAGGTGGAGGACAGGTCGGAGAAGGAGGCGGTTGTGGTGGTTCAGCGAGGGAGGTCGGCTGTGTGGGTCGACTGGAGATGGGAGGAACGGTGGTGATGGCTGTGAGGTCGGGGTCGGCCAGGTGATGATGGGCTGCTGGTCAGGGAAAAGGAAGTCGGGGATGGGTTGCTCCGGCGGTGCTCCGGCCAGGATGATGGCAGCATGAGGAAGGGGGAAGATGATGAATAGGAGGTTGGGTCGGCTAGGTGTAGGTTTGATGAGGTGGAAAAAAAAGAAAAAGTTATATTTTTATATATGTGGAAACTAGGGTTGGGATTGACCTAGAAAGGTGGGCTTGGTCAATATCCTACTTGGGATTGGCCTTGGCTTCACATGGAGATGTTTGGAGGGCTAGGATTGCATGTTTGAAATACATGGCTAGGATTAGATGGGGGGTGATGTTGTGTGTTGCACATTCCAAAAATCATGGAGAAAATTCACATAACCAAATAATAAAAAAAAATAGGTTTTTTCATGTATTGTATCCAATAGTGTGGACACATTAATGCACTTTTGCAATAAAGTCTCCAACAATTAGAAAATTATAAAAAGATAGAAATTGGATTAAATTAATTAAAATTAATACAAATGGTGTTCTGGAATTAATTAGAAGTACATGGGGCTAAAATTAGGTGGGATACAAGTATCATGGACATAGAAGACTCAGAATAAAATATTATCATAATTTGGGTTGTACCAAATGGGTCAAGATTGTGTCTCTAATTTTGATTGGAACGCACAAGGATACAAAGTTAAATTTATTTAAAATTAAATATAAACGTCTGCGATGATTATTGTGCGACTAAAATGTAGCACAAGAGAGCATAATTATAACATACACAAAGGTCAGAATAGATGACTGGCACGTCTAGGACAAGGGTGTAAAATTTGTTGGAAGACAATGGCTAGTGTAGTACTCCAATTATCGAAGCAACGGTAAGGTGCACTAAGTGATATAAATATTATAAAATCATATAAACATCGTGTTCTATTTCTAATTGGATTCAAACTAGCCCTAGTCTCTCTATCTAAGCCAAGTAGTCCTAATTTTTGGTCGAGGGGGTTTACACAGGGGACAACTGAAGTTGGATTCCCTATCCAAACAGTTGGCAAAGGCCAACTTGGTGTATGCTGGTGATTTTAAGAGGAAGCATAAGGCTTCTCACAACAAGAAAAAGAAGGACTTCAACCATCTGAAGGTAAAGTTAACTTCATTCAAGCCAAAGCCAAAGTCCAAGTTCGAAGTGACTTGCTTCAATTGTGGCAAGAAGGGCCACTACCGGAGTGACTGCAGATCCAAGCCCAAACAGACAGAGCAAGGTGAGCCTAATATGGTTGTTATGATTGTGCAGGTTGTCACGATTGGTGTCGACTCTGACTGGTGGGTGGAAACTGGCACTTCCTGTCATGTTTGCTCAAAGAATGAGTTGTTCACCACCTACAAGCCTATATCTGAGAAGGTTATGGGGGCGAACTAGGCACAAGTTGAAGTACTCAGGACCAAAATGGTGGTACTGAACCTAACTTCGGGGAAGTCGCTGACGCTTCAGGATATGAAGCATGTACCAATGATAGCCAAGAATCTGGTCTCAGGAAGTCTGCTCTGCAACGCAGGATTGAGGATGAACATTAATGCTGGACAGATGGTGATGTCTTACAAAGGAAAATACTTTAAAAAAGCTTTCTGTACCGAAGGAATATTTAACTTCAACTTGTAACTTCTGCTACAATGATAAATACAATCGCTTCTTCTGGTTATTCTCTTGAGTTATGGCATAATAGACTGGGATATGTTCATTGTACAAGAATAAATAAGATGTCTAGTCTAGGACTTATCTCTAAATTTGGTGTAAAAAGGTGGAGAAGTGTGAGATCTGTGCGCATACAAAGATCACCAGAAAACCGTTCAAGCGGGTTAACCGAAGCACATATCTTCTGGAGTTGGTATACTCAGATATCGGTAACTTCAAACAGTTCTCCACAAAGGCCAAGATAAAGTATTTTATTACATTCATTGACGACTACTCGAAGTATGTATTCGTTTATCTGCTCAAGTCAAAGGATGAAGCATTCGAGAAGTTCAAGAAGTTCACGGCTGAAGCTGAACATCAGACAGGACAATAACTCAAGAGACTTAGAAGTGATTGAGACGGAGAGTATAGGTCTATTGAATTCTCATCGTTCTGCAAAGAACATAAAATTGTCATTAAGACGACTGTTCCGTATTCTTTTCAATCGAATAAAGTAGCTGAGAGAAAGAACAGGACATTGACAGAAATGATGAACTCAATGGTGCTAACTGTGGGTCTTCCAAACTACTTCTAGGGAGAAGCTGCGTTGACGGCTACGTTCATCTTGAACAGAGTGTCGTACGCAACATCCGATGCCACTCCTCATGAACTCTAGTTCAAAGTCAGACCCAACTTGAATGTCATTCGAGTGTGGCGGTGTCTGGCATATGTGAAGCTCCCGGACTTTAAGATTCAAAAACTGGGTACGAGGACAACGAAGACCATATTCTTGGGTTATGCTGAGAAGAGTGATGCTCAGAGGTTTCTTGATATAGAATCTAATCATATCATTGAATCTTGTGACGCAGAATTCTTTGAGGATAAATTTGCAAGGCATAAGAACATTATTATCGCGGATATTCCGGAGAATAGTGTGGGTGCACAGGAGGCTGAAGCTTCCAAAGAAGATATAGTACATGAAAAAGTTATCATTCCAGAAACAATGTTCAAAACAGAACTCGCAGAACCAAGCATTAAGCGGGTGAGAAGACAGAAGAACTTCGGAGAAGATTTTGTCACCTATCATGTGGAAGCATATCCCCTTACCTATGATGAGGCGATGAAGACCAGAGATGGTGTCTTCTGGATGGAGGATATCAATGACGAGTATGATTCAATAACCTCCAACAACACTTGGGTGTTGGTTGATCTACCGAAAGAGCTAAACCAATCGGATGCAAGTGGATCTTCAAAAGAAAGATGAAAGCCGATGGAACTGTTGACAAGTTCAAGGCAAGGTTATTTGCCAAGGGGTTTTCTCTGAAGCTGGGGATCGACTACTTCGACACATATGCTCCAGTAGCGCGGATGATGACCATCAGGATGTTCATTTCTCTGAGTGTAATTCACAAGCTAGTTATTCATCAGATGGATATCAAAATAGCATTCCTGAATGGAGAATTAACCGACAAAATTTACATGCAACAACCAGAAGGATTTATCGTCAAAGGAATTGAAGACAAAGTTTACAAGTTGGTAAAATCCTTATACGGTCTGAAACAAGCTCCCAAGATGTGGCACAAAAAGTTTGATAAAGTCATAAGATCAAACGACTACAAGGTTAGCGAGACTGATAAGTGTGTTTACACAAAGTTCACTGACAAAATATGGCTCATCGTTTGTCTTTACGTAGACGATATGCTGGTCCTAGACACGGATCTAGCATGAATCACTGAGACAAAGAAGTTTCTCTCAACCAAGTTTAGTATAAAGGACTTAGAAAAAGCTGATATTATCCTTGGGATAAAGATCATCCGGACGGACACTGGAGTGGCGCTGTCACAGTCTCATTATATTGAGAAGATGCTCACATGCTATGGATATCAGGATCTTCCAGGGATCGATACTCCGTACAAGTGTGACAAGAAGCTAAAGCCAAATCGTAGGGAAAGCGTCGGACAGCTGGAGTATTCAAGCGTCATTGGGAGTTTAATGTATGCAACAACTATCACAAGGCCTGACATAGCTTTTGCCCTGGGGATGCTGAGTCGATTCATGAGCAACCCAAGTATGGAGAACTTGAAGGCTGTGAAGAGAGTGATAAGATATATCAGGAGGACTCAAAGTATGCACTGCACTACAACGGGTATCCGATAGTAATGGAAGACTTCAATGATACAAGCTGGTGTTCAGAAGTAGAGAAAAAAGGTCCACAGGAGGATATGTCTTTTCCATGGGTGGAGCTGTTATATCGTGAAAATTGAAGAAGTAGACTATGCTCTCTCATTCCTTGATAAAATCTGAGTTTTATGCACTGGCTGCTGCAGTGGATGAAGTAGAGCGGCTTCAGGCTCATGTATGATCTTCCATTGGTTGGTGCGCAGACTTAGGCGGTACCGATATACTGTGAAACTAGGCGATTACAGCGGTGGCATCAAATGACCTCTTCAATGGTAAGAAGAGTATTGTGCGGTTGAGGCACATAGAGTGAATGATCTGATAAAGACTAGAGTCATTATCGTAATTGATGTTCGGAGTCAGAAGAACCTGGCGGACCCGTTCACCAAGGGTCTCAAGCGCTAGCTAGTCGAGGACAAAACAACCAAAATGGGCTTGAAGACATTCTGATATTGTGTCTATGTAATTCTACCATAAAGTTTTATGCTATTAGTTCAAAGAAAAATCTACTAAGCATCTAGCTTTTGGTTCAAAAAAGGACCATTGATTGGAAGAATATCAGGAACAGTGGTTAGTCATTTGAGACATTGAGGGGTTACAGACCCAGAATCACTGTTGTCTACTTCTTGTTCTTTATGAAGAATAATTTCCTGTGGAAGGATGGCTTTAATGCCTTAATGAGTTCTCGGACAGAGTAAATGTCTGGTATGCTTTACAAGAAGCACGTAGTTTTAATACTATAAAGGACTTGTATCCCATGCTACAATGGTGTGACACCACAGAGGTAAAAGATGTAAATCCTCGGCATTAAGTCATGTCACAACGGCGTAGCACCGCGCATAGGCAGGTGGCCTAATACTGTAGAATGAAAAGTGGTAGACAGTATTATAAAGAGGTCGATGACCTCATGTTACAGTGGTGTGACACCACAGAGGTAAAAGATGTAAATCCTCAGCGAAAAGTCATGTCACAGCGGCGTAACACTGCAAGGAAGCCCAAGACTTCGTGTTGGATAGTTTTGCACTACAAAGAGGGAGTGAACCTCATGCTACAGTGCATGACACCACATGAGGGAGTGAACCTCGGTAGAAGGCCATGTCATAGCGGCGTAGCACCGTAAGGAAGTACAATGCTTCATACCAAGGACTCTTTAAGAACTTACCTATAGTGTATGACTCAGGCTCGGGCTCGAGCACAAAGTGGCGCTTTGTTGGCACACTTTGCACTTAGCACGTCAACATCGGCGCAGGCGCTTGTACGCATTTGATGCGCTCGCATGGTCAAGCCGCATGCGCTGCCACATGCGTTACGACTTGCGTTGTTCCTGCTGCGGATATATATTTGAACTGCTATGGAAAGATATGGTCTGTTATTCAGATCCGTTTTTTGTTGGATTTGAAACTAATTCGTACATGTCTTTTAGGGATTCGTAATTAATTCGTTCCTATCTTTCCGTAACTATTGGACGGCTAGGATTTTTACCCTCTCTCTATAAATACTCTCTTTGTGCCTCTTTGAGAACTTACTTCAAAAATTCGGAGACGAAGAGAGTTGTAGTCGCCGCCACCATTAGAGTTCAGGGAGTTCGTGCGAGTCCTGACAGAGGTGACAGCGAGCGTTCCAGAAGTTCTTCGTGAATTTGTTGGTTTCTGGAAGCAGATCGTGTGGGGACGAATCTTGTTTTGAGCAATGGTAATCTTTATCACTCCAGCAAGCAAAGTCCCTTCTTCTTCTTCTTCTTCTTCTTCTTCTTCTTCTTCTTCTTCTTTCTCCTCTCTTCTGTGAATTGTAACTCTGTTCTGTCCGTCTACAACTGCGATTGCAAGGAAGAACGAGAGGTTCCTTTTCTGATTTCTTGTTTCTGCTAGTTGTTATCAGGATCATATTTATAATCTTTTTGTTGGATCGAAAAATATCAGATAGGAAACTCAATTTTTTAGGTCAAAAGATAAAGATAAAGACGGGTACAGAATTAAAGCACCTAAGTGCATCTAACGGTTTAGAACTCATGTCCCTCTCTACTTAAATCAATCTCTCTCTCTCTCTCTCTCTCTCTCTCTCTCTCTCTCTCTCTCTCTTACTTGCAATTAATTAATAATTGGTCATCAATTTCGTAGATGACTTTATTAGTTTATTGAATATATATTTTCTAACTTTCTATTTTTAAAACTTCAATTATATTATATTTTATATGTTTCTTTTATTTATTATTACTTGTAGAATTAATTCATTTGGAATGTATATTATTTTGATATTTTATTTATTGTTATTTATTGGATAAAATAAAAATATTCGAGGGAGTATCGAAAAAGGAACAAGAGATATGGATCACAATGCCAACGACATATAGGGATGTAGGGGTGAGCGTTCGGTTTATTCAGTTTCAATTGAACGGAACTAATCAAAATTGAATAAATTGTGCGAACTTCAAAAATTTTAAAATCGAAACCGAACCGAAATTAGGTAGAATTGAAAACAAATCCAAACCGATAATCAATTTGGTTTATACGGCTTACTTCGATTTGTTTGGTTGGAATATTTTTATTGTTTAATGGGCCAACAAAAAATCTAGATTGTTAGTAAATTATATTAAAAATATATAATTTTTATATTTACATTTGTTGCATTTCAAAGTTGGGATTTAAAACAATAACATAGAACTGTTCTTTGCAAAATACTAGTTATGTTCACGTACAAAGCAAGTACAATTTTTTAATAATATTATTACAAAAATTAAATAAAAAATTATATTATATTAAATATTTTAAATATGATTTGATCATATTTGAATTTGAATTAGTTATAGATATGTTATTAGAATTTTGACATATGTTTATTTTTTTTAATTTTTTTTGCGATGCCAGGCGTAACGCACGGGACTTTGTGCACGTTGCGTTGAATGTCATTTGGGCTCATTGTTCCACACCTCCCCTGCGGTTCGATCCTAAGACTGTCTGCCTAGCCAAGGAGGTTATATATCTACTCAGACCACACGCTCCGTTGCATGCCATGTGTTTATTAGATAATACAATGTACTTAGTTTAAATATAATTTAAATATTAAACTATTTCAAATTTATTATAAGTAAAGGTAGTTAGAATGATTTAGAACACGTTCAGATCCTATGCACATACAATTTTAAAAAATAATATATAATATTATTAAAAATTTAAACAAAATTTAAATTATATTCAAAAAAATTAAATATGATTTGAACATATTTTAATTAGAATTTGTTATAGATATGTTATTAGAATTTTGGATATGTGTTTATTAGATAATATAATGTACTTAGTTTAAATAAAATTTAAATATTGAATATATTTTCAGATTTATTATATGTTCAGGTAGTTAGAATGATTTTAATTAGAACACGTTCACAACACACGTACAATTACAATTTATATATATATATATATAATAATATTAAAAATTAAGTAAAAATTTAAATTATATTAAAATATTTAAAATATAATTTGAATATATTTTAATTAGAATTTGTTATAGATATGTTATGAGAATTTTTGATATGCATTTATTTTGATAATACAATGTACTTAGTTTAAATATAATTTAAATATTGATATTTCTTTGGATTTATTATATATTCAGGTAGTTAGAATGATTTAGAATTTTGCTTTTTTTTGACTACATGAGAATACATACGCGGTCGGGTAGTTAGAAAAACTTTTTTTTTTAATTTGGTGGAGGATATACATAAACTTAGACGGTTCATTTTTTGAACTATTTTTCAAGCCACATTATAATAATAAAGATACAATAATCATAAAATATACATAAGATTAAGAGTAATTATATAATTGTGTAAGTTTTAAAAAATAATAATGTATAATTGCGTAAGTCTTTATCAATTTTCGATTTTGGACGGCAATTGAAATCAAAAATAGAAATCGAACAATTTTTTTTTAGTATTTTTAAAACCAAAATCAAACCGATTCTCGATTTTCAATCCTAAATCCAATAATGCTCACCCCTAAGAACATGGGTCACAGGCTAGTACAGTACATTACCAACATAGAATCTCTCATTATCAATATACTATATACAGTTGTTTTTTGTTTTCCTGTTTTTGTTTGCTAAAGTAAAAAAAAATATTAGTGATTGCCTTCTGAGAAAGGGGTAAACAGTTCACTAAATTTTAATTTTAGTAGAACTTTTACTTTAGGTAACTCGGGTGTTTATTACTGTCAACAAGCATTTCATCATTAAGCTACTTCTATTATTTAAGACCAATTCAGTAACCCCCCATTTTCCTCTAATTGAGACCTAGTAAGGTTATATATTTATATTAAATACTTTTCATTCTCACAAGAAAAATAAAATATTCAACTTCGAGATTGAAATATCTGAATCAGAATGTAGGGGTTCTTCTATTACAGTAACAAAGAAAACTTAATAATTATGAGTTCATAGAAAAAAAATTAGTAATTATGCATTCTGTAATTTACAAAATATTATATGTAGAACCAAAATTTAGAACAAGATTTGTGTGGCACTTATAGCAACCTATATAATTGTAATTAATTAATTGTCTACAATTTATGAAGGGGTTTTCACCCCGGATCCAAAAAAGCTATAAATTAGAAAATAATTTGAAATAGAGAAGATATTATTTGAGCAAGTAACTATATAATTGAATTGAACTACTATAGTACAAATTCAAACCCAAGCTTAGCTTTATATATATATATATATATATATATATATATATATATATATATATATATATATAATTAAATTTTTTTTTTATTGAATGAAAGCAAAAAGATACTAATAACCAGCAGGAAGACGTAACAGATCATCCTACAGAGAAAAGGACAACTAAAGACGACCATCTTAGGACCAGAGTTTGACTGATTTAGTGCGAAAAGAGGAAGGTCTAGAGTCATGAGTTGTTGAGGAGGAACTTGGTGATAGTTCTTAGTTCTCATGAACTTCTTCGCATCCACTACAGCTACATTTTAGTATATATATATATATATATATATATATATATATATATATAGGCGGCTTCTTATACGGAAATAGGACCGAATTTAAGAAGGTACGTATGTTTCTGTTTCAAATTTTTCTCTCTTTAAATAAATCTATCTGTATCTTCAAAAATAAATCTATCTATATTTTAAAAAAATCTATCTTAATTTAAATTTTAAGTTTAATATTAATATTAATATTAATATTAATGTTAATTTTACTGTTAATTTTAACTTTTATATTGATTTTTAAAAGTAAATATAAAATTAAAATTAAAATTAAAATTAAAATTAAAATTAAAATTAAAATTGAAACTAAAATTGAAATTAAAATTAAAATTAGAATTAAAATTAAAATTACATTATATTAAATTTAAACTAAAATTTAAATTTAAACTAAAATTAAAGAGAAATTTTTTTTGAGGAGAAGCACTTGCATCTTTCATGATCTCGTAGAAAAAGTTCTCTCTCTCTCTCTCTCTCTCTCTCTCTCTCTCTCTCTCTATATATATATATATATATATATATATATATATATATATATAATCTCCAGCGTCTATTAAACTTGACATGATCAAATAATATAATTGGATTACTACTAATTAATAAATAAATTCAAATAATGGAAGGAAAATTATGAATTGCAACCAAATCTTAGAAAATCAATCGGTATCAATTGGATGGTTAGGATGGGATTGAGCAAAATCAATCTACTAGCCAAATAAATGAATATATATGGTTTAAAAGAATTAGAGAGATAGAAGCGAGTGCATTTAAAGACGAAATTAAATCTATGATAATCTCCTAAATAGGGAGTCTGTTTCCATCCTTCCCATATTTAACGTGGGTAACGCATGGAAGGAAAGATATATAGATATTTTAGCCCCCACTGATTTGTTATTATTGTTTTCTCTCTATACTCTCTCTCCTTCTTCTCCTTCTTCTCTAAGAAAGCTTGAGCTTCTCATTATCAAGCTCTTCTCTATAGTGCTCTCAGCTTGTGCGTTTTGTAAACTGCTGGTACTTGATCCTTTGATGGTAAGCTAGCCCAAACTACTATTCTTCTTCTTCTTTTGATCTCTCTCTCTTCAGCTGCGTACTCGAGTATTTATAGGGTTTTTTCAACTTGCTAGAGCTAAGACTGGTCTTCTGTTGTTCTTTTTAGGGTTTGCGCAGTTTTCTTGAATTTTTCTCAGTTTGGTAGCTAAGTAACTTGTTTATTAGATGTAGATGGCTACGTCGTTTCTTAAAAAAAAAAAAAAAACTTTTTTTATTGTTTTGAGCTTGATCTTTTTCTGAAAAAAAAAACCACTTTTTTATTTATTTATTGTTTTGAGCTTTATCTTTTTAATTAAGAGGGAACTTATGTTTAGGGAGCTTATTTTACTTTTTTCATAGCTATGATCAAGAGAACTTATGTTTAGGTCAAGATTTAGTGAGCTTATTTTACTCTTTTCATAGCTATGATTAGAGGCTATAATGTATATTTTGCAATGAAGTATGTATATACAAAAAAAAGAAAAAGTTATTGTAGTTTCCTTTTTTCCTTTAATTAACTTAATGCTTAGCGCTATAAGTAGTCTTTTTTTCCTTGTAATTGTTTTGAGCTTGATATTTTTTTTTTTTATCATGTAGATGGCTTTCTCTTATATATAAGATTTTATGAGTTATACAGAAGAGAGAGCATGTTTTATTGAGCTTATTGTTGATATTGGGTTACTTGTTTTACTGTTTTCATAGCTTCGTTAGTTTTTTTTTCATTATTCATTGCTGGAGATAGAAGTTTTTTTTTTCATTATTTATTGCTGAAGATAGAATATCGCCATTGAAAGTAAGAGAATCTCTTGTTCATTGGATTTTCCTATGTATATTGTTGTTTCCTAATTTTTATTTTTTTCAAACAAAGAAAGGTTCACTGAAGGTTTTCTGATTTTTTTAATTTTTTATTATAGCTTTTTTACTTCATATTCTTCAAAAAATTTACTTCTTATTCTTCAAAGGGTTTCGAAAGGTTTCGAAATAATGTTCACTGATCCTAATTCTTAGTCTTATAAAGGTTAAGGTTCACTGATGAATAGATGAAAATATAGAGAGAGGTCTGAAAGGTTCACTGATGTGATGAGTAGATGAAAATGTAGAAAAGGTTCAATGTGAAAATATAGATTTTAGCCTAGATTTTAATTGGGAAATACATTTTTTCTTTTTTCTTCTGGATCTTCTTTTAGCTGAATAATGCTTTCGTTGCATCGATCAGTTTTTTTTTATTTTTTGAACATTGCATTTTTTTTTAGGTTCAGCGCATACCTCTACGGAATCGCATCTGAGCTATGATGACCTCGATGTCTCCTGATGATCAGACCAAGGGAAGGGAGAGCGAAGCACAAATTGATCAAGAAGAGAGAGCCGAGTTTAGTGCGAAACTCCGAAATCTGTTAGATCGTTACGAAGAATCTAGCAATTCATCTCTGGAAGAAGAAATCAGTGAGAAAGGCACTGATGAAGAGGATGAGCATGAAAACTTGAACAACAACATCGAAGAAGAAGAACTCAACGGCGAAGAAGAGGAAGAAGAAGAAGATGATGATGTTTTCAAAAGCTCCGAAGTAAAAGAAAATATGCCTATGATCACCTGTCCAGAGTGCTGGAGGAACTTCCGATCCCTGAAATCCCTCTATGGTCACCTGAGATCCCATCCCGACCGGGACTACCGAGGAGCGAGCAAACCGCCCGCACCGCGGCCAGCCGACAAACGTCTGATCATCTCACATTGGCGAACAAAGAGGGCTCGAACCAGATTCGACACAATCGAGACCAGAGAGTACGATGACGCAGACTATACCGATACCGAAATCGAAGTCTGCAAAGCTCTCCTAATGCTTAAAAGAGGGGTTGCAATTGAACCGACGAAGAAGAAGGCTAAAACTAATTCTCCCTTTATAAAGAAGACGAGATACAATTGCAACCTCTGTGAGAAGTCATTTGACAGTCATCAAGCGCTTGGGGGCCACGTCGCGAGCCACAACAAACACAAGAACAACAATTTGGAAGCCGAGGCATCTGACAGAAACAATGAAGCTGATGATAGTAGCACCAAAGCGGCCGCGGCGGAGCACAAGTGTACCAACTGCGGCGAGCTCTTCGAGACCGGCCAGGCTCTTGGTGGGCACAAGCGCCGGCACTATATCCAACCGCGGCGAGGTGTAGAGAGCTACGTCGAGCCTTATGCGGTGCCGTCGACGTCTATGGCGCCGGCAACGGGGAATGCTAGGAGTAAGGGTTTGGATATTGACCTAAACGAGCCTTGGAAGCCAGAGGATGAGAGTGAACTATAGTATGTACTATTTTCTACAGGATTTTGTTTTAGTTAGAAAGTTATTTTACTTCCCTCTCTTGTACTGTATACTTTTTTAAAATTTAAGTATATCTGAAATTCGAATATGCTATTTGGACCGTCGGAAGACGTGATCGTGGCCAGTCCGCAGCCGACATGTCATCCCTCCATTGGCCGCCAATCCACACCCGTGACCCCCCCTCAAGCACCATGTTTGGAAAAATCGCACCCTCCCCCTCCAATCTGTGACCGTCATATCGGCACGGAAACTACGCGGTCCAAATAGCAGTGCCGATTTGAAGTTATCTTAATGAGTTTGTTTGATGCTTATAACTGGTCATTGTTTTTTTTGACACATCTAAGTCTAGAACTTTTGGTTTTGAATGATTATGGAACATTTTTTTTTATGATGATCTAAAACGAGTGGGAGGAAAATGGTGGGAGACGACAATCTAAACCTTTCCCAAATGGAATGTTTTGGCCGCGCTTCATATTCAAAATATAGAGAATCAGATTATATTCAACTCAATAACCGACTATGAAGGATAGCCTAGGTTTGATCTAACAATTCACAAAAATGAACATAGTGTAGTAAAGTCGGGCACCAATATCACACTTATTCGAATAGGCTCAAAATATAATATAGCCTACAAATAATAGCAAGAGTCGTTTATAAAGTTCTCAAATTTTTTTGTCAATGTGGTCCATTGGATGGTGTTTTAAGTCATATAATCTTGACTGTTGATCAAAACAACGGTCAAGATTAGATGACTTAAAGACGATCCAACAGTTAGAAATAATGGAACTTTTGGAGGACTTTATAAACGCGACTCTTGATCCGGATTCTCTCTCTCTCTCTCTCCCTCTCTCTCTCTCTCTCTTTCTATATATATATATATATATATATATATATATAAAACAAGATATCCAAGTATATGATGAACTAGAAGAGAACCATGTACTCAAAGGAGAGGACATAATAAGAGAACCAGGTATTCAAAGAGACATAACAAAATACATAAAAATATGCCAAAATATAAAATAGTAAATAGAACACACACACACACATTCCATGTATCAGACCAGAAATACGACTAACATTAAAACAATTAAGTGATAAGCAATTGAGGACAACGTCCGCACGCATGGACTCTCTGGCTACGGGATAAATAACTTGCAAGTAGTGCTCATCCTAGTCACTAGAAACTACCAGATATAAGGGGGTAACTAATAGTAAGTAGCGCTCATCCGAGTCGTTAGCGGCTATCACGTAAGAAGGAAAAATACAAACATAACTCATACGTTTAATGACTGTACAATCCATCCAATGCTATTGTCTGAGTCGAGTCCACGACACATCCAACCCGTAAGCTGACCAAGTACTACATGAAGTAAAACCATGAACATCTACAATATAATAAATCAAAAATCCTGCTAAAATCGATAACGATCTCTGTACCGATAAACGACCCATATAAGTCGGATAAGAGACACTACTAGAAAAAGCGGGATTAACGACGTATTTTAGCGACTCCAAGTAAAAACGTCGCTAAATTAGCGACTCCATAAAAAACGTCGCTAGACGTCGCTAAATGGCGACATTTAGCGACTTTTATTAAGATTTTAAAAGATTAGTCGCTATAAGTTCAATTAAGGTCGCTAAACGTCGCTAATATATCTGATTTAGCGACGTTTAGCGTCGTAATTAGCGACGTATATATCAAAAATATTTAGCAACGTATTTAGCGACGTCTTTGACGTCGCTAAATTTTATTTTAGCGACGTTTTTATTTGACGTCGTTAAATGTCGCTAAATTTTGGTTAATTATGGCTCAGTTTTCTTTTCCCCCATCTGTCAAAAATTTTGAAAGTTTTCGATTTCCCCCGCCCCCCCCCCCTCTCCGGCGACCGGCTCTCCACGGCTGCGGCTACTCCGGCACCCCCTTCCTCCTCCTCGAGCTCTAGGTAATCTCTCTCTCTCTCTCACATATGTGACACTGACACAACACACACTTGACAGACACGACAGACGCACACAGACACTGACAGACAGACACGACACACACACAGACGCAGACACATACACACACACACACACACATACACACTCACACAGACACTGACACTGACACTGACACAGGCACGACACATACACACACACACTGACACACACACAATATTCTATCTTCACTATGGATGTTTCTTTCTAGTTTGTCTTGTGCATAGGAGCATTGCACTTGTATGCACTGAGCATCCATGTCTCTCTCCCCCCACAGGCCTTGCTACTATGTCCTCCATATTTTACTTACTATGATGATCTCCCTCTGCCTCTATAAGAAGTAGAGACCCTTCGTGATGTACAGTTACTTTAGCACCTTGTAAATTCCCTATAGTACAGCCTAGCTTTATTGAATTGCATGAATTATCTACTTCAGGGGATCTGGATCCTGATTCAATTATCAGGTTCTTCAGGGGATCAAGGAGAAGAAACCATTGGAGTTTGCACAGTTCCTACTTTAGCAATGGGTGCAGCAGGAATTAGTTGTGGAATTCAAGAATTATTCTAGATTTAGCTTATGATTCCTCAATTCCTGAATTCTCCGATCTAGATGGTGCCTCTGTATATTTATAGAACAATGCAGCAGGAATTAGTTGTGGAAATTCTAGATTTAGCTTATGATTCCTCAATTCCTGAATTCTCCTGTCTAGATGATGCCTCTATATTTATAGAACAACTATATTGATAACTAGTAAATACAACAACTATATTGATAACTAGTTGCTCTAGATGAGCTTTGGGCCTGGGCTTCGAGGGATGCACTATGTAGCAAAAGACGCCATTGGCAACTCTTGTAAGCCAAGGCTTAACATAAGATCTAATCCATTTTATGTCTGTGTGTGTGGGCATGGGCTTCGAGGGATGCACTATGTAGCAAAAGAGGCCATTGGCAACTCTTGTAAGCCTAGGCTTAACATAAGATCTAATCCATTTTTATGTGTGTGTGTGTGTGTGTTTGCTTCCAACTCACAACTTACTAGGATACTATGAGCCATATATCTATACTACTTTATAATAAGAAAACTGAGACTTCAGAGTGGATTTTTTTTCTAAAAAAGTTCTTACTAATTAAAATTGTTCATTCAATTTAATATGGGAAGTTAAGTAATTACGCATAGAAAAAATATTTAAAAACTAAGAGACTTGGCCTCTTTTCAGTTGTTTTGAATATTGCTTATTTTAGACTTTGATAAATGAAAGTATGTATTATATCAGTTATGATTTTTATAGTACGGTTAAGTTATGAAGTTAGGTGATAAACCACTGTATGTAATAATTTATATGATACATACTGTCATTTTTGCAGAAGTATCTAGAAATGGATATGAATTACTATCTGCGTCATCGTTCGTGGATGTACAACCGTCATCCTGATGACATGTGCGGTGTGCGGGATGAATTCATTGAGGGTGTACAGCAGTTCCCGCAGTTCGCCAAGGCGTTCCCTCAGTACATGGACGGTACCAAAATTAAGTGTCCATGTGTGAGATGTCGCAACAGAAAATATCATCCAGAAGTAGAAGTTATATATCATTTATACTCGAAGGGCTTAACGCCGAATTACTATCAGTAGACCGCGCACGGAGAACTTGTATCTCTAGCATCGGAGTCAGAGCCCTATGTGGAGCCGTATATGGATGTCCACGACCACGATGCTTACGACGACGGGTTGGTGAACATGGTTTATGATGCGGCGGGGCCTAGTTTCAATCCGGACAATTATGATGCGGCGGGACCTAGTTTCAATTCGGACAATTATGATGCAGCTGAGGAGGCACCGAATGTCGATGCTGCAAAGTTTATGGAGTTGCTGGAGAATGCAAGGACTCCACTATATCCTGTTTGTGAGGATCATTCACCATTGGAGGTGGTTACAAGATTATTGAGCATCAAGTCCGATTTTAACATGTCGCAAGAATGCTATAATCGACTGCTCGATTTGATTATAGAGATCTTGCCCGAGGGTGCAAAGTTGCCTAAAGACTTCTATCGATCTAAGAGGATGGTGAGATCGCTTTGGATGGGATACGAGAAAATAGATGCATATCGCAACGGGTGCATGTTGTACTACAAAGACGACAAGGATGAAGATGCGTGCAGATTCTGTGGTGCTGATCGCTACAAGGCCAGTATTAGAGGAAAGTCTGTCGGTGCAAGGAAGCCTACCGATTCGATGCACTACTTGCCTTTGACGATGCGGTTGCAGCGGTTGTTTATGGTTAAGGAGACTGCAGAAAACATGAGTTGGCACAGGCAAAAACAGATCGAAGGAGTATTGGATCATCCATCCGATGGAGAAGCATGGAAGAACTTTGATCGAGAGTATCCACATTTTGCCGAGGAAGCGCGTAATATCATATTGGGGCTCTCCTCTGACGGTTTTACCCCATTCGGACTTTCGGGCTCCCAGTATTCGTATTGGCCTGTGATCGTCACTCCGTACAATCTACCGCCTTGGATGTGCATGAAGATTCCGTTTATGTTCCTAACCGTTATTATCCCGGGTCCGAACAATCCGAAGAGGAACATCGATGTGTAGTTACAGCCTTTGATAGATGAGTTGAATCAGCTGTGGGAAGTAGGTGCCAACACGTACGATGTTTCTAGAAAGTAGAATTTTCAGATGAGGGCAGCACTTATGTGGACCATCAACGACTTTCCGGCCTATGGAATATAATCGGGATGGAGCACCCATGGTTGTCTCTCATGTCCGTATTGCATGGACCGTACTCAGGCTTTCCGTTTGAAACACGGAGGCAAACCGTGCTTCTTCGATTGTCATTGACAATTTTTGCCAAAGGATCATCTGTACCGGAGGAACTGAAATACTTTTCGTGCGGGAGTTGTGGAGAAGGCCAATCCACCGCCAATGTGGCCCAGATACACGATATGAGAAGAGGTAAAAGATTTACCAAGTGCTATCGAAGAGCCTGCTAAGGGGTACAAGTGTGACATATTTGGTCACACCCATAACTGGACGAAGAGGAGTATATTCTGGGATCTGCCATATTGGAGCACCAATCTGATCAGACATAACCTTGATGTCATGCATATCGAGAAGAATGTGTTTGATAACATAATTAATACTGTAATGGAGGTAAAGGGGAAGACGAAAGATAATTCGAAGGCCAGGTTGGACTTAGAAGAAATATGTAGACGTCCTGCATTGCATTTGATAGAGGAGGGGAATGGAAAGTTAAAGCAACCTAAGTCAGTTTTCTCACTGGAGAAAGAGGATAAAGGTAGACTTTGTAGGTGGATTCAGGGTCTAAAGTTTCCAGACGGGTACGTGTCGAACTTGAGAAGATGCGTCGACCTCAAGGAGAACAAACTGGTGGGTATGAAGAGCCACGATTATCACGTATTCATGGAGAGGTTAATTTCGATTGCATTTTGGGAATTCTTACCGCAGGTCGTTTGGGACCCATTGACAGAGCTGAGCATATTCTTCAGAGATCTTTGTTGTACTAAGTTGCTCGTCAATCGTCTAGAAAAGCAAGAGAAGGATATTGCGGTAACACTATGTAAGCTCGAGAAGGTGTTTCCTCCTGGATTCTTCCACTCTATGGAGCATTTGCCAATTCATCTTTCCTATGAGGCACGTGTTGGTGGTCCTGTCGGTTATCGGTGGATGTACCCCTTCGAGCGGCATCTGAATCACCTAAAGAGAAAGGTAAAAAAGAAGGCACGGGTTGAGGGCTCTATTTGTGAAGCTTATATTCTCGAGGAGATTATAAACTTTTGTTCGACGTATTTCAAACCGCATGTTGCTACTAATAGGACAAAAGCTCCGAGAAACGACGACGCATATCAGAAATCTAATGATGCAATACTCAAAGTATTCAATGCGCCCGGAAAGCCTTCGGGAAATATGAAGAAGAGATATTTGAATGGCGATGAGCTAAGGGCTGCTCAATTGTATATATTACTCAATTGCGACGAGGATGAAGTGGAGAAGCTAGAGGGGTAAGTAATTAATACGTCTACGTTTACATTATCTCATTATAATAGTATAAGATACTATTATGCTACTAATCAGCAGTTGCTTTATTGTTTTTCAGCACATATAATGATGAGTTGAGGTCGGTTAGACCTTACATAACAGACGAAGAAGTAGAACAAGATATGAGATGCCATTTTCCTTCTTGGTTGAGCGCATATGTAAGATGCTTGGTAATTACTTTTTATTTCTGCACTTGCAAAACAAATAACTTACTATCGCTACTTTGGTATTTAGGTCGATCGTCTAATAACATCCGAGACTGAATCTATTAGAACTCTAGCCAAGGGACCAATTACTGCCGTAAAAATATGGCCAAGTTTCTGTGTGAATGAGTTCAGGTTCAAGTCAACAAATGCTCCTATCAGAGACAGCTTTTTGGATCTTGATTCCACGAAAAACAGTTGTATGTGTATCAAATCTTCGAACTACAAAGACGTCAATTCGGGCAATAGTTTTTTTGGCATCTTACGAGAGATTGTGGAGTTGACATATAATTATGGCACAGAACCTGCTAATATCGTGCTATTCAGGTGTGAATGGTTTGATCCGATTCAAGATCAAGGTTGGAAAATTGACAAGCATGGCCTTGTGGATATAAACTACAAGCGTAGATATCAAGGCTACGAACCATTTGTCCTATCAAGTCAGGCTCAGCTCGTGTACTTCACAACTTATCCTAGACGGGGAACAGCGAGGTCAGATTGGTGGGCAGTATTCAAGACTAAAGCTAGAAATACCTTTGAAATTGACGAAATAGCTTATCAGGAGGACGATCTACCTCTTGTAACAAATATTGTAGATGTGGACTCAACGGAAGTTACTCATTATACGAGTAATAATGTAGAAGATGTAGAATTATCCGAAGAGGAAGACAAAGTAGATGAAAGTGAAGACGAGGATGAGGAAGAGGAAGAGGAGGACGAGGAAGGCAAACAAGATAAATTTTCTGAAGATGATTAAAAATAAAATATATTGCCTGTAGAATGTAACTATATTTTGACTGTAGAATGTAGATCAAGGTTGAAAAATTGATGAAGTAGATGTACTATTTTAACAAATATATGTATTATATTTTGATTGTAGAATGCTTTGAGATATGCATCATATTTCGACTGTAGAATGTACTATATATATTTGTGTTTCTCTATATTCATCATATGTTGTTATCAGATATGACAGGACGACGCGGAGGATTCGGCAGGTCCCGAGGTAGACAGAGTGCTCCTCCGGTACTGCATACTGTTGGTTCCGGATCATCGTCGCCCAGTACTCCAGTATATCGATCACTCACATCTTCGACTATTAGGACGAGTAGTTCCAGGCGTGATTGTACACCCTCGTCCAGCGTTCCTCCTGCTGACGGAACCATGGGGACAGATGAGCATGTCGAGGAGGTTGTGCCCACGTTGTCCCAACATCAGCAAGATCCTCCATGCGCACCTCCGGATGAGACAAGGACAGAGATTTGGGCCGACGGTACAAAGTAAGTCAATTAGATGGTTTAGTATAATATATATCGTGTATTTCTTTATTCATCGTAAATTAATTTTTTCAGTATTCTAAATTATTATCTCTGTATAGATATCGTCCATCGTCGGTTCAGAGACTCCTGGGCCAATTTCTGAGGAACAACTACGGTGGCCCTTGGATCAACTACTCTGAGGCTCCGGAGGAAAGGAAGGCATTCTGGTTTGCGCACTTCCAGGTAAAAGTATATTATATAAATCCTCTAATTTATGCATATTATATAACTTATCCGTGATGCTAACTTACTAAATTATTTATTGTAGCAAACGTATTTTTATCCTCCGTACCAGGCCGAGTTGATCGAGCGGCTCTTTCCTACCGTTGCCGCCAAGCTTATCCGAGATGCTCTGGATGACCAGAAGGCTCGTGATCGTGCTGGAAAACCGATCCAAGGTTGGATCACGCCTGAGAAGTGGACTGCGATGAGGGCTAGATTCGACGATCCGAGCTACAAGGAAAGGTCTGAGAAGGCCAAGGCGGCTAGGCAGAATGCTGCCAAGTGGTGTGGTGGCTCGATTCCGATGACGGAACATTTTCGTCGTTTGGTATGTTTTATTCTTTTAAAATATATTATTTTAATGTAAGTACCATAAAATGGTACTTGGAAAAAATGTTTAAGTTTAGTAATAAATAATATATTTTTAACAAGTACAGAGGGGTGAGGATGCAAACATGGTGACCGTCTTCTTGGCCACCCATCGCAAGGACGGAAATCTCATTGATGAGAGGGCATCGCAGACCTATGTAAGTATTACTTTACTTTGTGTTAATTTTAATATAACTTAGGCAATTATCGAGTTTCCAAACCTTTCTAGGCCGAGTATCTAAGGCTGCGTGAGCAGGCGACTACTAGTGCACCTACACCTGGAGAGGCTGGTACTTCGTCGCAGCTCGCTCCAGCTCCGTCGGCGGACGACCTGTGGGTGACCGCAGCTGGTGGTCTCCAGAGGGGTACGTACTACGGTACGGGCTCCTATGGCGCCCTTGTTGCGACGCAGTCATCTAGGGCCTCCCCGACAGCTGCGCATTCCACACAGCCCTCGCAGTCGCAGCCCTCGCAGTCGTCGGCCAGAGTCCAGGAGGCCGTTGACCGTCAGATTGTGTCTCTCCGTGACGAGTTGCTGTGAAGGATGGATGAGGAGCCCCGGTCCCAGCCGCATGCGGACGATCCGATGCTCATCGCACGATTCGATATGCTCGACCGCAGCATGACGGAGCTCCGGAATTTGACAAATAAAATTAGAGCCTCCAATGACCGCAACATCATGGAGCTGCAGGCGTCACAGCTATTAATGGGCGAGAGGATGACGATGATGCAGGATTCAATGGTTCATAGCAGTTCGAGGCTGTTATCTACCATGGATTCTTACAACCAGCGACTCGCAGACTTGGAGCGGGCACGGCCTCCTGGTGCGCCTACATCGACACAGACTCCACCGATGTCACTGCCTTCTCCATCGACATCGGTGTCGATTCCACGGGACGAGTATGAGCAGTTCTTATCCTTCAAGCATGCCGGTGGTCAGCCTCCTGCAGATCCGCAGTAGTATAGCTAGTTACTGGATAATTTTTTTTTTTATTATTTAGGATGCCATTGTATGGATATAAATTTTTCATATTCTTTACGATGAGATTTGCTGGATGCTTTCTCCCTTGGTGATGCTACTGTGTCCTTTATTCAATTATTTCTATACTTGGCATGTATTTATCCAGTGCACTAGAATTTTCCCCCTTGGTGCTGCTATTGTGTCCTTTATTCAATTATTTCTACTACCATCATATACCTGATAATGAACCCAAGGGGGTTGGCAAACCCAGAAAAGCAATTCAGTAAATTTTTTTTTGAAAATTAGCGACGTTTTTAGTGACGTTCATTTACGTCGCTAATTACGTCGCTAATTAGCGATGCTGTTACACGTCGCTAACGAAGTCGCTAAAATCGTCTCTGTACGTCGCAAACTGCTGACATGGCAGTATTGCCAGGTCATTAAAGACGTCGGTGTAACGTCGCTATATAAGTCGCTAATTAGCGACGTTTAGCGACTTTATTAAACGTCGCTAATTAGTGACGCTGAGTCACTAAACGTCGCTAAATTTAGCGACACATTAAAGTCGCTAAAAAACGTCGGTATAGCGACGTTTAGCGACGTTTTTTGTTTTAGCGACTTGATTTTTTCTGACTTCTTTAAAACGTCGCTAATTACGTCGCTAAACGTAATTAGCGACATTTTTTGGTCATTTAGCGACGTTTTTAGACGACGCTAATTTGACTTTTTCTGGTAGTGAGAGTACGTGTCAAATTATAAATACCAATAGCGGATTACAAAATTGAAAGTTTGTGTCATGGTACCACGTAATAGCGATTCAGGACAAGATATCACCATAGAGAAAGTTCGATATTAGAAATCTATCTAACGACACAAGTCTCGTTTCTGTTCTACGACCGTACGAGAAGAAATGAATATGTATTTGGTGCGAATAAATTGATGAAACGGTTCAAAAGTTTGATTGCGACGTGCGAATAAACCGTACGAGTAGAAATGAGTAGATAATGGTTAAATTCGTCGGGCACGATCAAGCAAACTTTGATTGCGACGTGCGAGTTGTACTATTTTTTAATAATATAATGAGACTTCAAAACGGTTTAAAAGTTAGCCGTCTAAGCTGTTTGTAAATACTCAACCATTTATTTAAAAAAAAATATTGTGTAAAAAAAATTGTTATAAATAATGTCATGAACAATTGAACTTGATCAACCAAGAAAAATGCCTCCCACCTTAATCACATGAGCTAGATGAAATGTTTGATTATAGTTATATAATATTATGTAGTTAAACAATTAGTTAAAATTTATTTAGTTTTTAATTTTTAATTACGTGAGGATACACGTAACGGCTATTTTTTATTTTTTATTTATAAAAAATAAAAATATATCCATAATAAATTATAATTAAAATATATTTAAACTATTTTATAATAATATTAAAAAAACTATTTTACGTGCAACAGACGTCCATTTACAATTTTTTTTTTAATAAAAGCAGAGCGTTCTGGTCGTTCTGCAGTATTTTGTAAGGGTCTGCGACGAGCTCACGGGAGTGGGCACCCAGGCAAGGAATGGTGACGGAGAGATTGGACTAATATTAGGATGAATTATAACTTATTTGAAATATATTTAGTCAGGTGAAATATTTTGTTTACGTTTGAATTTTCTGCTGGGAATTGAGTTATTGGATAGGGATGAAAGAAACTTGAATGTAACTTGAATTAGCAGGGGAGGATATGAAAGGATCTGAACATATCTCGATATTTAGTTGTGATAGCTCACGTTATCAGTTGAGATAATCCATGTAAATCAGTTGAGATAAGCATCCCTTGATTCGTTGTTATTTTACCTCTTTTATATATACTTGAATAAACATTTATAAATCTCTCAACTTCAGAGAGACGAATCCAATTTCTGTTTTCACATGGCATCAGAACCATAAACTTTTGATTTCCTCCCTGTAGCCATTCCTTCATTCATTCGACGGCCACGACGACGACCACTCAAGACGTCAACACTGGTCGATCCTGCCCCGTCGCCTCTCCATAATGTCACCTCCATTCCATACAGATCAACGATCTATTCGTGGATCGTCCCGACCATGACAGGTGCGAGTATGACCGATGCGAGTTCCTCGAATCCTTCCAACTTCTCAGGAATGAATAAAGACGTACGATCACTCGATGAAATTAAGGATTTGATGCCTGAGGATGGACGGAACTTGTCACTTCTAGCTCCTGCGAGTCGCCCGTCTCCAAAAATTAAGGGCAAGTCTGCGGTATCCTAATTCTACTATGTTTCTGAATTGTTACTTCATATTTTGATTATATCTTATAAATCACTAGTTAATGTAAGATTAGGATTCCTAATTCTTCTGAATTATTTGAATATCAGTATTATCAATATATATCAATATAAATCACTTCTTAATGTAAGATCAGGTCTACTAATGTAAGATCAGGTTTCCTAATTCTACTATGATTCTGATTTTGAAACTCATCTTATGTATGTATATATGAGAAGGTGGTGTGCTGTGATTGAAAACATCTCTCCCTTACAAGTATTTGGCATCGGGCAAACCTTCTAAAGTTCTTCCGGCTGATAGGCAACTTGTCGCCTCGAGGCGACGGACCCATTAGCATTAGGTGCATCGCAGCGCAACTCGGATTGGTTCTATATACCAAAATGTGGCAAACTTCGGAGGATGCGTTGAAGGAAGCCGGTCGTTGCTTCGGCCAAATGGACGCTCTTGGGGAAGCATTGGATTCGACTCTTTCGACAAGCACCAACCCATCGGTGGACGACCGCTTGGAGGTTCTGCACAATATTTGGCTCGAGTGGCGGCAAGAGTGGAAACAGTGCCTGGAGGCTCTGCGGTCTGCTGCCGAGGACATTACTGTCAGCGACGATGAGGAGTATGAATATGTCAATGACGAAATCGTAGAAGAAGATGACAAGGAAGATGGTGCAGGAGCAATTAATGTACCGGCTCGTGATGATAAAAGTGCAGACATCAATGATGATAACAATGCAGTTGCTACTCCTGAGACTGTACCCGATATCGATACGGATGATTCCTTTGAGATTGTTCCGTTGGATTCAGAAGTGGATGGTGAATTGAGCATGCTTGAAAACGAAGATTCTTACGAGTTCCTGTAATTCTGTAAATAAGAGAGAGTCAGGCATATACATTGCTGGTTCAATCCACAATCTAAAAACTCTCTTAGCTAAGCTTTAATTTTTTCCATAATGTTGACTCAACTATGTCAGTTTTACCTTTTTTATATGATATGATTTTATAGCTTAATTAGTTGTTTGCTGTGATTTCTTCCAAGATTATTATGTGTTTTCAAATTTTACTACTATAATTGTGTAGATGATAATGTATATATTCGCAACTCAGTGTTATATATATGTCCAAAACTTAGCTTTGAGCTGAGTCTAATTTCCAACATGTTTCAGTGAAATTATCAAAGATCCATTGCTTGCATGTTATTCTTTTTGAGATAAAGGATGGTATCAAAGAGATCTCATCCAAATTTTACTAAAAGACTATTTGGTTGCCTGCAGATATAATTTTTTTTTAGTATTTATTGTTGTAACGAGTGTTACAATTATGTTGACAACAACAAAAAGCTGATATTTATTGCAACATAATTTTGTTGCAAAAAATACACTATTTATAGAAAAAATCAATATTGCAATTGATGTGACCAATTACAACAGCAACACTAACAGCCAACCCGGTTGCGCTTGGACTTCTATGTTCCAATGAAGACCAAGTTCAATTATAAATCAGGATATAATTATTCTCATGTAACAATGGTTTCAATGTAACATTATTTTACATATTCCGAAAGAAGTGTGTCCATTAATTTCTGTCCCAAAGAGGAAAAAAAAAACAAGGTTAAAATGAATATAAAAATCCTAATGAGTTACTAATTTTTAAAAGTCGACAACGAGGCACTGTTGAATTAGATGTATCTTTATTTCTTAATTTTTTTAAGGATCTAAATAGAAAAATTTTAAGAAATTTTTAAATTTTTTTTTATATGTCCTTTCCATCGGATTACTAGTCCATGAACAAATTTTAAAGACTTAAACAGAAAAATAAACTCATGTGTCATATCCATATTGTAAGTTCTTATAATCCTATACAAAAAATCAACCATGTAGGCTAGTGGTGGAGATAAAATTATGTAGTTGGTGTGGGCATACTTACAAAAAAAAAATCTATCCATTATACAGTAGAAAAAATAATAATAAATAAAAATATATTAAAAAAAGATAAACGATTAGACAATAATAATTTTAATATAATTTTTTTTAGTACCTAGCCAATCAATTCGAAAGTATACATGAAAAACCTAGTATAAAGTATGGAAAAAGGAAGAGAGTTTTGTCAGAAATGATTTGAAGGAGAAAAAGTTTTGTCAAAAATAATTTGACATTTAACTTATAAATAATTTTATAAATTTTGTCAGAAATGATTTCAAGGGTGTACCCACATAGGGTGATGGGGTGGGCTCCAGCCCACCAAATTTTTTTTCTTTCTTTCACACACACACACATATATATATCAAAAATGTTCTAAAACTATCTGGCTAATTTTATATTATGGAACCACTCAGTGTATTATGGATTAGAATTGGTTTGGATAGTTGAGATAAAAATTTGTTGACTCTACCACTTTTTAATCTCAACAACTCAATCCTAATTCAACATATATAACATAGAGTTGTTTCATTATATGAAACCACCCGGATGGTTCTAGAGCACTATATATATATATATATATATATATATATATATATATATATATATATATATATATATATATATAAGGGTTTTTTCATGTGAGTCAGTCCACACTTAGCCTAACCTATTCCCCTCCAGCCCACCCAAACTTTAATTTATGGTTCTGCCCTTGCCTACACTGTCATGTTCACTTCTGCATGTAATGTCAGTTTTCTTGATTTCTTTTCCTCCCAAGATCATGGAAATTTAATATTTTTACTCTCTCCCAACAATGAAAAATATATGTGGGCATATTTTGAAAGCTGTTGGTATTTTTGCCTTTTGACTAGTGAAAGATAGTCCCACATTGGCTACACCACCAAGTGAGTATCTCAATATAATGCTTTACTGTTGTTGAGGTATGCGCATGGGGTGTAGTGAGGCACGTGGGTGCCATGTAGGATTATTTTTCTAGGAAAAAAATGATTAACTCTCATGAAAGCATTTATGCTTTTTGTCATGCTCTTGAAATTTATTTCAAAGGGGCTTAGCGACTCGGATACTCGGACTTCAGCTTGGGTGCAAAGTGGTGATTTGTTGGCGCACTTTGCACTTGTGCGCGTGTGCTTGAGCGGGCGCATGCTCAGGCGATGCGCGACCATGAGCGCATACGCAGTTGGGTGCTTCGCGCTGGCCGCTGCGCCCTGTCCTGATGCGCTGCTGCGCTGAAGACGGTTCAGAGTCAGTTATAGAAAGATTGCGTCTTTAATTCAAATAAGATTTTGTGGGATTTGAATTAATTTCGTTCTAATCTCTTTGTAACAGTCTATGTGGCCAGGTTCCTCTATAAATACTCTCCTTCGTTGCTCTTTCAAGGATGATTCATAATTTCAAGAGAGAGAGTTGAAGAGAGGTTGCTGCGCCAAGGAGTCCAGGAGTTCATACGAGTCCAGGAGGGAGGTAACACGAGCGTTCCAGAAGTTCTTTGAGAGCTTGCTGGATCTTGGAAGCAGATCGCAGATATGACGAATCTTGCTTTTGAGCGCCGGTGGTTTTTATCACCCCAACAGAAGTTTTGTTTAGATCTTTCTTCTTCTTCTCTCTGTTCTGTTCTATCTTATTGTAGCGTCTGCAAATGTAAAGAGAAGAACAATCTATTCACTAAACCAAAATATCTAATTAGGAAAACTAGACGTGTTTTAATATGGAACGCCTATCTAGCATGCCTAGGGTTTGGAACGGACAAAAAACGTGCCAAAATAAAAATAACGTTCCAAATATTTTGTTTTAATTTTAATAAAAAATATTTAGTTTGGAACAAAAATAAACTGTTCCAAAACCGTTTCAAAATCGTTCAATTTTAATTCACGTGATCTCACGTGAACTTAAGAAAGCGTCCAGTCTCTTTTTTCCCAATACCTCTCTGGCGGGAATTGAAAACCCTCCCCTCTCTTGCTGGAAAACCCTCCCCCTCTCCCTACCTCTCTAGCCGTCCTCTACTCTCCATCCTCGGGCGTCGAGATCACGACGGGTCTCGCCGTCCTCTTCTCTCCAACCGTCGGGATCAGGATCACGACCGCCGGGTTCACGATCATCGTCGTCTGAATCATCGGCTGGTCTCTCCATCCTCACACTCTAATGCCCTTATTAATTTTGAAACCTTAAAAATAATTGAAGGGTTAAAATGCTATGGATGCAGGAGTTGAAAGCTCTCCTCTTTGCTCTTATGCTGGAGAGAACCTTGAAATTTCCTTCTAGGTGACATAATTGCTTGAAATTTTTTTTCTTACAAATGTCGGCTTATATGTCTGCTGATTTATCTATTAATTGAATGTAGTTTTGACTTTTCATGTTGTTCTTTGTGTGTTTATTTTGCGATTAAGGTATCGTTGAACAAGACAACATAAAGATTAAACTGTTATGCATTTAATAAATAGATGTATTTATTGTTGTATGAAATTGCTTGCAAACTTATGGACATGCATCTTCCATATTATATTAGAGGAAACACAAATGAGTAGATGAAAGATTCTCATAGATGGAAAAAGTCATTGGTAGCATGTTAGATGTATATTATATAGGAATACTACATATTTGAAAATACATCATATTCTCATAGATGAAATTTTTCTTTGGTAACTTCAGATTCTCATAGATGGACAGTAGGGCTGAAGGTTCCGATATTTAATACTGTTTAATTGCTTCGACTTTTGAGAACAAAAAACTTTCAAGTTTTTTGCAAAAATAAGCATTTCTTGTCCTTTACAGAGACCTCCCCTTTCTAGAGAGACGATATTCCCCATTACATCTTCCACACAACTTTAAGATAAAGTCACCTTGATGAGACTCCTTCGCTGGATGTTGAGCGTCAAGGAAAACTTTAATAAACCCCAATTCTACCAACCAGTCATTTTGATCGCTTTCTTCGTTTATGAACCAGTTCTTAGTGATTGCATCAGATTAAGAGCTGGTTATAAAAACTGCTAGAGCACTAATGGATCAAACTTTAAACTTCGATCTCCATGATGCTTACTCTATTAGTTTAAGGTGTACAAGTTAATATCAAGTTACAATTCAAATATCCAAGTTTAATATTGTACATAAATTTCTTGACTGGTTTATGTGCTGCTTACACCAATCTCTACCGAGAACTATGCTAGTTTGCTTTGGGAAAACTGAATTTCTTCTAGGGCTTGTAATCTGTGGTAATAGAAATTACAGAATATGCCACGTTGGATACTATGTGCAACTTTAAGATCATATGTTCCATTCGGCAAGACAATATGCCACATTTGATATTTGTTGCAACTGGGATCAAAAGTTCCTCTCACTAAACTCTAATATTATAGGTTATTTAGGTATTAAAGATTCAAATGGGATACTTAGGGTTGTCATGTCGTCGGGCTGGTTGTAGAAAGTTTTGAAACTTTGATGTATAATAATCTTGATAGAAGAAGCTGACTTCACTTTGTTTTTTTTATTATTGTAAGATTCAAATGGGAGCTTTGTTTCCAAGAGAAAGTATAATGATGCCATTCATGCTCATATAATATACACAGAGGAAAGAGGCGAAAGGGAGTGTCTGAAAAATAAGGTTGATGAGATGCAGACAAAGGTGAACTTTATTTTTGATTATTGTAAGGTGAGGCAACCAACTTCTTATATGAAAGTCTAAAAGATCATAACTACATGCCTATCAAAATATGAAATTATATATTTTTAATTTTATTTCTTGTACCACAGTCACAAATTGGTAGGTCATAAGCACCCATTCGCTCAACTGGTGGGTCATTAACACACGTGCCCATGCTCCATGCAGGTGGGTCATCATCACCCATTCCTATGTCTCAGGCAGCTGGTGGGTCATCAACACCCATGCTCCAAGAACTGCAAGCAATTGTTGGAAAATCAACACCCATGCCTCCAATGACGATGAACAATGCATATGGGTCATCTTTGGGCGAAAGGGATTCAATGACTCCGACACGCACTGAACCAACTCCCACGGCAAGGTTGTGTGAATTGTTTGATTGGAATTGGAATTGCGTTGCAGTTACAAAAGAAGTAATTGATCCAATGCATCGAGGTAATTGTCATAATTATCAATTGGACCCTCAATATGAAATGAAGGTGAGCATGTGTGTTCGAATTTTTTTTCCCGCGAAGCTCTACAAAGAAACTCCTGATGCAAAAACAATTAAAGAAGTAGGAGTTGGAGAATTCTTTGTGTGGCCCAAATCACACATCAAATTTATGGAAGCATCGATTTGTAAGTATTTTTCTTATCATACTTTTCCAATGATTAATAATACATGAATTGATTACCTTGTTTGTCTTATTTTATGGGTACAATGACTGATTACCTTGCTTGGTTATTCATACTACATGGATTGGTGGCATCTAGAGTAACGGCTAGAGAATTTATATTTATGTTGATATTGTTCCTTTTATGTGGTTGATAATTCATTCTTCTGGTTTTGATTTGGAGGATGTAAACTGACCCTTATTCCGCTGCATCCTGCAGCCATGTGACAAGAAAGTGACATAGTTTGCCTCAACAACCGTTGCAAAACTGGGAATCCATTTTTTGTGTTCAATGATAAATCAAAATTGTTTGTGTATATGCCAGTAACCTCCTGAAAAAAATAAAATAGCATAAATCAGAAAGAAACCACTACAATTATGGGGACTTTACAAGCGTCACATGTTAAAATTAATGAATGTGTGTTCTTGAATATTTGAAGTGTAAAACATTTTATGATTTATTTTTAAGGCAAATATTGTATATTAAGCTTGTATTTGTAATTAATGAATGTGTGTTCTTGAATTTGTTGTTCATGTTCATTAGTGCACCTTATTGGGTTTTTAGTACTGTTCTGCCATTAAGACTTTACTCTCCTTAATGTCTACTAATAGAGCTATTTTTATTCATAGGACCTGTAGTGACTAAATTTATGATTGCTTAAAGGGAGGTTGGAACTTACGAAGAAGTCTTTAGATCCCAGGTAAAGTGCCTTACTCCTTATGCTGCAATATTTATTTATATGATATTGCTTTCATTTGGTGCATTCAAATTATATTGTTACAAGGTAAGAAATTGTTCAATCAAGATATGGAGTTATAATTTCTGATTAAATTAATGTAAGACAAAAACATTTAGACTAGATTAAAGCTCTCAACTGTTTTAGCAACTAATCTACTATTATAAAACACCCCTAACGATTAGACAACAGTGCACGTATTATGAAGCATTAAATTAATCCCATATCTTGGCCCAATCTTTAACAATTTAAAAATATAAATAGAGGTTCAGATCTACTTGGTGTCAGCAAAGATTTGTTAGGCAAAGTAAACTGAAGGCATATGGGAGCATAAAAACTGGGAGAACTAAAAAGCTTCAGACACAAGACACCACAATACGTCTATTATGATGCAAATGGAGGCTCATATCACCCGCCATCTCCCCTTTCAGAACTCTCATTTCAGCGACCAAGTTAAAAAAGCCTAATTAATTAAACCAAGTAAATTAGGATTGCAGATTTACGAACAAGAACTATCGAGTGGAGTTTAAAACCGATCTTGTAGTTTATATTCGCAGGTCCCCAAAGAAGATTACATCGTCTGAATTCTCCACGAGTTAGGTATCATCACTGGCAGAAAACCATCTCCACATGCTAACAAAAGCTTTTTCTTGATGATAGTTCCAGTTGACCTTCAGTTCTTCATGGGAAAACACACCCACCTAAACTTTCTAAGCAAGTTTCTCCATTTTGTGTTGATTTAGTTAACATCAAGTTTCCCCATATCTGACCCATGTATCCTCTAACCCAATGCCTGGCAATTCCCAAATACTGCATGCAGTGAAGGATTCCAGTTTTCCCTTCTCAGTCTCCCCCTTACTGCAGGCTCCATTACCCAATTTTAGGTGCTTCACACATGCTCGAGCCCCAAACACAGATGCTCCCCACTCCATGTCTTGGAACACAGCAAGAATGGAAGTTCTTGCCTTACTGTTGCTGCATATGCAACAACCTGGGGCCGTGTTACAGTCCAGGACATCCCCTTCCTCCCCAATTTTGTCTAACCACACAGCTGAACTCCTCTTCAATACCAACTGATGAAAATCCAAGCAGTTCAGCACTTCTCCCTCTATTCTCTGAGTGCCTGACACACTGCCCTCACTTTTAACCTTGCACAAGTGTGCACTGATCTGTGCACAAGACACACTACCCTACTGCAGTTGTTTTTGCTATCATACTCCTTGCTGCTGGTGTTGTTCTCAGTTGTTAACCTCAACAACAATAACACAATAACCTATTACTACTGCAGTAGTCAACAGACCATCTTAACTGATACTCTTGGTATCAGTCACTCCTTGATACCAATTACCTGCACTGACATTTCCTCTCACTGCACATTTGTAGTTAACTGGGCACAATCACTCGAGTGTGCAACCTGGTATACCCACAATCATTCCTTTGGTATCAAGTCTTCCACCTCACTGATGTCCCACCACTGCACTCTTTATTAGTGCAACCTGATTGCCTGTGCACAGTTAATTCCTGGTGTACCAAAATATAGTAAAACCCGAGCCCCCCTACATGTATTTACTGATACATAATTTATAGTAATAACTCCTTGACTACTTATCAACCATTAGTGCTCACCTCGCATGTTAATACCTGAGATCAAAAGCTCTGCAGGCAACCACACAGTGCAATGCACCAATGTGCACTGCCTGTACACTCTTTATGCCATCACAGTTCCTCACATATACAGGTATAACGTAGCACCTATATATATCTACATATATCTACCTATATATATGGGAAATAGTGTGAAATGAGAGTGACTAATATATACCTGTGAAAAGATTCTGACACATTTGTAGCTTACTTAGACTAACAAGGTTAAAAATTTCTGGAGGAATGCTTCCAGAGATTTGGTTCTCCATTATGCTGAGCTAGGTCAGTCCTTGAGAGAGGTTGGTTATGGCATCTGGCAAGAAGCCTCCAAGCACATTGTTGCTGACATTGAGTGTGCAAGTTGGTGCAGTTAACTAGACTAGTGAAGAACCTCCAGTCTTGTGCATGTTTAGCTCCAAGCACATTGTTGCTTCATACTTGGGTTGTGTTTCTGGTATTCATAATCGGGCTATAGGCTTAATGATTCTTTCATAGTTTGGTCATTTCCATATTGCTTTTGCCATTTGCTTTTCATGGTCTGCAGCTTAACTCAAAGTTACCAATCCAGCTTTATGACAACAAATTCTAGTAAGCGCCAGCAATATCAAACATCTTAGGTACCATTTAGCTTATGTTATAGTCCCTTTCATGTGCGTTTCTTAGTGACATTGGTAAGTAAATAGGTGGAAACCCCTCAGCTACTATATGGGAAAATACCAGTTTTTTACCTTCAATTTAAGGTTCAATGTTAGTCGTTATACTGAATACTACTCATGCTAGTTCTTAATCTATGTTTTGCAAAGTTCTAACTACTATTAAGACTATCTGTTGACTGTTGTGCAAGATTTTAATGTTTGTAACAAGCAAAAATGCACAATTTTCTGATCTTATCATTATTTTTTGCAAAGCTAAAATGGCCAATGTGTAATGCGCAAGTGGAGCATGAGACTTTTGGAGCAACAGTGTTATATGTCTATGTTTGCTTTCTCTTCTCGGTTGGAGCATGAGAGTTTTGGAGCAGTAGCGTCGTCTGTCTGGCTTCTCTTCTCGATTGGTCCTTTTGTGTTAGTTGTTAGATCTAATATTACTTAAAACTAATTTGGAGGATGCTTATTCTGGATTAATGGTTCATGTCGCATGCTAGTTGAATTGTCTATCTGTGCACAAATACGTTGAACTCTTTTAGTATTGATGTTGTTAATTGTTGATGATGTTCTCATGAATTGAACAAATATGTTGAACTCTTTTAGTATTGATATTGTTAATTGTTGATGCCAATTCTCAAGAATTGGCAATTTCTTTGCATCTTGGCATGAAGATTAGTTGTGCATGATGTGTGTTTGTTATTACAGGAACCTATGCTATTGAGTGTGCCTTGATCTTCAAAAAATGGAAGCATGCATGTGCCCTGATCTTCAACAACTGAAACTTTGTCGGAAGGAAATCCTAGACTTAGGAACGCTTTGATGGTGTTCCAAAATTGGAACACTTGTTCGCCGTTAATTGATTCAAAAAATATTCTAAAACATTTTGGTAGGAACACATTTATGGTGTTCCAAAACTGAACACCTTTTAGCCGTTCCGGTCAGTGACATCTGAAATATTTTGTTAGGCACGTTTTATTGGTGCTCCTAATCTGGAATGCCAATAAAGCGTTCCAATATACGTTTCTTGGAACGCTTTAATTCCGTTCCAAGAAATTTGGCAGTCAAAAAATAGACACGCAGTATAGACGTTCCAAAATTATTTGGAATGAAATATCTCCGTTCCAAAATGGCTATTTTGGTGTAGTGATTATAGCTTCTTTTTTCTTGTAGTCAGTTTGTAATCTGTTCTTAGAGGTATGCTTCTTAGGAGTTGTGTATCACTTGGAGAGAGATTCTTGCGAGTTTCTGGTATGCCAACTTCTCCCTTGGTTCTTTGTGATATGTTGGAATCGAGTTCTTCAGAGAGCAAATTTGTTTGCCAGAAGCTATATATCTCAACGGCAACTTAGGTTCTAGTAGAGAACGGACTTTCAGGTTTTGCTTGTAGCTCTGCTATTGGTCCGAGTTCTACCATCTTAGATCCGCCTCGGGACTATCAAAAGCAACTTATTGTTAATGGGTCATGTTACAAAAAATGTTTTCTCTTGTAAATCCTATGTAGTATGCGGAGAGGACGTAAGTAAAACAATCTTCTATATTCTTTCCCGTCTATCATGACATCATCACATAGAAAATACAGTTCGACTACATAAACTCAAATAAGAAGTCAAAATAATAACTCACAATATGGATATGAAACGTAGAATTATTTTTTTGTTTAGGTCTTTAAAAAAATCAATGAATGAGATACATATAATCCAATGTGAAAGTTCGACCTTATGAATAATGGCATAGTCTCATCTCAATTCCACGATAGTACGAGTAGAAATGAGTACGTATTGGCGCGGATAAACTAGAGAAAAAAAATTGAAATACATAACAAAGAACTTTGGATTGGATAAAAGTGGCTATTTTTTGTTGAATCCCGGATGTTACACATTGATACCTATTTACAGAAATCCTCCATTGGTATTTTCTTAAGAAAATGTTTTGTTTTTGTTTCTAGAGGTGTACGCATAGGCTTACAGTCAACTATGTTTGTTTTCTCAATTATGGTAAGAGCATAATTTCTTTGTGAGAGGTGAAGACCATCAGGTGTTTGAGATATTTCAATGCCAAGAAAACGACGTACCGACCCTAAGTCTTTCATTGCAAATTCACTGCTAAGAAGCTGAATTAAGGAGGTGGCAAGCTCATTAGTTGACCCTATAAGAAGCATATCATCTATATAAAGAAGCAAAATTAGTGAACCATGGCCAGATGAAAAAAAATAGAGATGGATAACCTAAACTGCAAAAAAACAAACCATATTTAAGAAGAAAAGCATTAAAGCGGTCAAATCAAGCACGAAGTGTACGTTTCAAACCATGTAGTGCTCGTTAGAATTTACAAACATGGATTGGATGTTGCGGATCAAACATACATGGTGGTTGCTTTATGTATATTTCTTCACAGATTAAACTATGTAGAAAGACATTTTTTACGTCGAGTTGTCGAATAGACCATTGCCGAACAAGAGCCATAGTTAGAATCATTCGTATGGTACCCGATTTGATGGTTGTAGAAAATATTTTAGTGTAATAAATTCCATCAATTTGATGATTTTCTTGTGCTACCAAACGAGCCTTGAGATGATCCAGTGAGCTATCAGGTTTGAGCTTTGGCTTGAGAACCTTTTCCAGCCGGAATAAGCCAATGCTGATCGAAAATTGGGAGGTTCTCGAGGAACGATAGAGGTTGTGACTCCATAACATACTTTGGATTTGGTTTAACTCACAAAGTTTAGATCAGGTGACTTTTGAATGAAAAGGTTGCACTGTGTCATCAGCAGAAAGTGAGAAGTTAACCTGTGAAGGAACATATAGAACATTAGTGTCTAAAAATAATTCATGAGATGCAGAAGAGGATCGACCAGCTTCATTATTCTGTATTGAACCTGTTGCTTGTGAAGATAGAACGTTTGACAAGGGCAGAACTATAAGATAATCAGAAGATGGCACTGTTTGTAATAACCCACTATACATGGTGCATTACGCTGAGTTGGATTGAAATGAGACATTTGGGTTGGTTGCATAATATAAGTTGGAATGAGAACGAGACATTAAGTTTCTTGCATTACGATAAGACGAATTCAGGAACAAGTATTGATTCATGTTTTGATTTTATTTGTAGGCTTTTACGCGGGACTTTCTGAGGTCGATTTATCGCCTCGATTTGGACATTTGCACGGAGTCAAGTATCGTGCAACAAAATAAGTGGGCTAGTTCAGAATGGTGCAAAGATAGTGGGACTTAAGCGATGTTGCAGTCTTCCTTGAATCAGCTCAGGTCGGATGATTGAGAAGCACGACCTGCTTGCATGGTTATAACAGTTAAGTAAATCGTGCTTTGCATCAAACTAAAGAATTTAGGGATAAACTGTATCGACTCAGGTGAAGCGATAGGCGACGTCGGCTCAGCAAGGAAAGATAAGCATATGAGTATAAGGTGGGCGAGCCCTGACCCTTCTCCTCTACTCCTTCATGCTTAATAAAATATATCAGTTGCATGCTAGTGATATCATAGATTCAGCGAGCGTGGCTCGAAGAAACATAATTTATAATATAGTTGGACATTAAGATAGAATATTGAAATAAAGTATATCGAGGCGTGCATTCAAGAGCACAAGTATTGATTGGAAATGCTTCATCCAGTTGTGGTGCAATGCCACGGAACTGCCAGTAAGTGAGAGATGAAAACATGCATCAGTGCATGAGAATATCATAAGAATATTTCGTTAAGCGAATCGTGTAGTTGGGTTCAAAATCGTGCAACTATTTCGGATGGAAATAGTGTCACAGAACTATCGATTAGGGATAGGGCACCATGGAACACTTTATCGAGAAGTGGCATGGTGACTCAGAGTATTTGGGGACTACAGGTCGCTACGAAACAATGAATCGGAGGACAAAGAGACGCTAGAGTATAGTGAGGCGAGTCGATTCGTACCTCGCTTTACTTATATTTAAATAGTACGGCGAGTAGACACGTACCTCATCGTACTTACATTTTCTAAACTATCAAACGCGATAATGGTACCTTGAGACAACGCGAGAATGATTTACTACATTGAGTAGAAACATTTCTTGGTAAATGGTGATGGGCTGCCCGTGCACGGGCTTGGTATTCATCAAACGAGATGAACCGGACCCGTAGCAACCCGGGGGCGGCCAAAATCGCATCAGCCTATGAGAAATTTGAGAGTGCTTTCCTAGCACGGTATAGCGAGGCATTCAGGCGGGCTTGCTACCTGGGCGCTAAAATGACGCTCGTATATCAAGAAAAGTACTTCGGTGCAGGGAATAGCGAGACTTCCAGTTGGCTTGCTACCTAGAGTTGGAACGATCTCGCATAACATGCTTTGTCACGGAACATATGGGGACCTCAGGTCAACTCGTACTGAAAGGATGCACCCCAATGTGTAAACCCCCTCACCTAGAAACTTATTTATTTAATTTAGTATAAATTATGTATTATTTTGAGGAATAATTAAGGTTAGGAAAATAGAATTAACATCTAATGCATTTTTTTGTAGCTCAGATAACTAGGGCACAACACTAGCTGCTATCCTAAATAAAATTTATAATCATGACCAGGATAGGCCAGTAAACCCCTCTGACCTTTGTGTCACTCTCAAAATCACTCTCTAGTATCATATTTTATCTATACAATTTTTATGACGCTTTGTGTGACTTAAAACTAAACTTCCCACTTTAGTGGCCATAGCTTGAATTTTTGATGCACAACACTGACCAGATTCCTACAATCGAATGTCTGACACTAACCTACATTGGGACTACCCTAACCTAATCCTTTGGGTCATATCTATTTATATTTATTTTACATGCTAATTTAATATATGTGACATATTGAACCCTTTGAGCTTAATTTGACTCAACCTAGAGCCAACCCTTAAACCCAACCTTAAAATCTAAGTAAGTGGTCAAGTAGAATACCAAACACCCTCTATAAGCTCACAATATACCAAAAACAATAGTCCATTATCACGACCCACACCCAAAAAATCGGACATGAGTCATGGGTAGGTCCAGCCTACGCCGCAGCATCGGCGGTAGAACGCTGTCTAGGTCTACTATCTAGCTAACAATCTTACACAATCAATATATATACCTGTCAAGATCTCAACTCCAAACGGAGGAGCAATATCATAATGATAACACAATACTCAATCACGAATCTAAGCACGATAAGATAACACAGAAGTCTAACAACTCCAAAGTCTAAATAACTGCTACTAAAACAACAACATCAATAATAATAATACAACAATATCCTGAATCAAATATAATACAAGGTCTCAATCCAAAACCGGGGACAAATCTGGTACCAAAAGCTAATAAAAATAATAACAACTGAGGTCCTATTGATCCCGTCTTCCAACCCAAAAATTACTCCTAAACTAGGGGTCCCTGTCTGCACCATCGACAGACAGAGGTCTATAAAACATCGGACACCAATCCTCTGGATCCTTTGAAAAATATATTCAGTCAGGATTGGAGCAAGTACACCTCTAACAACAGTTTCAGTTAAATAATAAAAACTATAAAACGGTTGTAGCAAGGTGAAGAAAATAAAGTATGAACAAAAAATATATACATATCACTGGTGCATAAAGGTAAAGATGTATGAATATCAGAAGCAAGATAGTAATAACTGCAGGATACAAGAAATCTAAACTAAGAGTAAGTGCGTGCACAAGAACGTGTAGTGAGTCAAGCAAGAGTACATGTAATAAGTCAAGTCCAGAAACTATAAGTGAGACCAGCAAGAAATGCAAGAGAGTCCAGACTAAAAAGAATGAACTCATGTCTTTGAAATACCTGTTTTGACATGTAAACGGCTAGGGGTAAGTACGGCTCACGGCGCACTGCGCGGCTTCTATCATTCCAGATTAGACACGAGGGGGGTGATTCTAGTGATTCTAGTTAGAAATGTTTACATGTCTACTCGAGTATTTTTCTGCCCCGACTAGTACAAGTGAATCCAAGACCCGACACGTAAATCAAGTATGAGTCCAGCCAGAAATATGAGTGATGCCTGTAGTGATGCTAGTAGGTGATTCCAGAATAGAGGCCAGAAACATGAAATATATGTGTCGTAAGTAAATAAATCCAGAAATACTAGTCCGTATCGTGCTAGAAAAATCAGAGAATACTATACTATAAGCTGAATCATAATAATCATCAGATAATGGAAACTATTAGATAATGTACTCCCCTGACGTCCTGAGCAACTGGCGATCCGAACTGGCATCGTAATGATCTATTACAAAAAATAAGGTTAAACAAGATTTCTAATGAGTTAAACAGATATAAAATAGCTAAAAATAAACTTCTAGGGTTGTTCTAGGTCAAACGGGTCAAACCGATAAAATTTGGGTCAAAAAGTCAACTCTGGGTCAAAACTAGGTCAAAAGTTGACTTTGGCGATCAACCGGGTCAACTACGGTCAACTCTAGGTCAAACTAGGGTGCTCCTAAAATTCTAGGTCAAAACTAGGTCATTAAGCTAATAAACCCTCAAACTCGCCTCTTTGAGATACCGGGATACACTCAGTATCCGATACCTCAACCTACGCTATACGTCCCGTCTATACCCTCTAAAATATATACTAGCACGTATATATATATATAACTATATATATAAAAGCAACTCTAACCTTAATCCTAGGCTAAAACTCAATACCTTGTCCCGACGCCCAATACTTTGAGTATCTCAAGGTATTGAGATACTCAAACCTTACCCCTCACTAACACTAGCTAACTAACTAACTAACTATCTATATATATACTACTATATGCTACTATATATATAATATA